>JASGLE010000039.1:2460000-3690000 GCA_030179965.1 Cyperus esculentus | reverse complement strand
CCCCAAACCCCAAACCCCAAACCCCAAACCCTAAAACCCCCAACCCCCAAACCCCCAACCCCCTAAACCCTAAACCCCCAAACCCCCAACCCCCAAACCCCTAAACCCTAAACCCCCAACCCCCAACCCCCAAACCCCCAAACCCCCAACCCCCAACCCCCAACCCCCAACCCCCAAACCCCCAACCCCCAACCCCCAAACCCGAAACCCCAAACCCCCAACCCCCAACCCCCAAACCCCTCAAACCCTCAAACCCTGAACCCTCAAACCCTCAAACCCTCAAACCCTGAAACCCTGAACCCCGAACCCAGACCCGAGACCCCAGACCCCCGACCCCAGACCCCAGACCCCAGACCCCAGACCCCGGACCCCAGACCCCAGACCCCAGACCCCAGACCCCAGACCCCAAACCCCAGACCCCACACCCCAAACCCCAGACCCCAAACCCCAGACCCCCAAACCCCAAACCCCCAAACCCCCAACCCCCAAACCCCAAACCCCCAAACCCCCAAACCCCCAAACCCCCAACCCCCAACCCCTAAACCCTAAGCCCTCAAACCCTCCAACCCTCAAACCCTCAAACCCTCAAACCCTGAACCCTGAACCCAGACCCGAGACCCCAGACCCCCGACCCCCGACCCCAGACCCCAGACCCCAGACCCCAGACCCCAGACCCCAGACCCGATACCCCAGACCCCAGACCCCAGACCCCAGACCCCAGAACCCAGACCCCAGACCCCAGACCCCAGACCCCAGACCCCTGACCCCTGACCCCAGACTCCATACCCCAGACCCCAGACCCGAGACCCCAGACCCGAGACCCCCGAACCCCGAACCCCCGAGACCCTGAACCCCCGAGACCCTGAACCCGAATCCCCGGACCCCCGAGACCCCGATCCCCGGACCCCCGGACCCCCGACCCCCGAACCCCGGACCCCCGGACCCCCGACCCCCGGAGCCCCGATACCCCGGACCCCGACCCCCGGAGCCCCGATACCCCGGACCCCGGACCTCGAAGCCCCGGAACCCCGAACCCCCCGGACCCCGAAGCCCCGAACCCCCCGGACCCCGCACCCCCGAACCCCCCGAACCCCGCAGCCCCGCACCCCCGAAAACCCGCAACCCCGAAACCCCGAACCCCGAACCCCGCAACCCCGCACCCCCGAACCCCGAACCCCGCAACCCCGCACCCCCGAACCCCCCAACCCCGAAACCCCAGAACCCCCGAACCCGACAACTGATGCACCTATTTTATATATGCATATTAACCAGATTTGCACCTATATTTGTACCTAAACCCTAGACCCTAGACCCTAGACCCCAGACCCTAGACCCTAAACCCAGACCCAAACCCTAAACCCCCGAACCCCGAAACCCCGAACCCCCGAACCCCCGATACCCTGAGCCCGAACCCCCGAACCCCCGATACCCCGAACCCCGGACCCCCGGACCCTCGATCCCCGGACCCCGATACCCCGGACCACGACCCCCTGAGCCCCGATTCCCCGGACCCCAGACCCCGAAACCCCGGACCCTCGAACCCCCGGACCCCGAAGCCCCGGACCCCCGAACCCCCCCGGACCCCGCAGCCCCGCACCCCCGAACCCCCCGGACCCCGCAGCCCCGCACCCCCGAACCCCCCGGACCCCGCACCCCCGCACCCCCGAAAACCCGCAACCCCGAAACCCCGAACCCCGCAACCCCGCACCCCCGAACCCCCGAACCCCGAAACCCTGGAACCCCCGAACCCGACAACTGATGCACCTATTTTATATATGCATATTAACCAGATTTGCACCTATATTTGTACCTAAAATCCTAAGTTCATTTGCATTTAGGTATAATATTGTCTAGAATCTAATTACTTCTGTGTTTTTGTCCTATTTTCAGGTAAATGGAGCTTTTAGAGCTATTTGGACTAAATTTGGAAGCAAGGAGCAAAAATATGCGAAGGAGCACAAAGGAGCATCTAATTGCGGGTCACAACTTCCTATTTTCGGAACCCTAAAACCCTGCTCCACAGGAAGTTTTCAGCGCCGAGCGGAAGGTCGAACGTGCTGTAACCTCCGTCTGCTGGACGCGGGAGGGATCCTGCTGACCGCAGGAGGGTCCTGCGGACCGCAGGAAGTTCATTCCTGTTTCGACTTGTTGTCTATGGCTCCGAATCGCGTCCAATTGGCTCCAAAAGCCCGATTGACCTGAAATTTGGACAAAAGTAAAGAAGTAACTGGAATCTAGACATCTTACTACTTAAATGCAATTAAACTTAGGAATTTTAGGCCAAAATACTAGTGCAAGTCTTGTAAAATATATATATAAATGCATGACATCAAAACCCTGAACCCTGAACCCTGAACCCTGAACCCTGAACCCTGAACCCTGAACCCTGAACCCTGAACCCTGAACCCTGAACCCTGAACCCTGAACCCTGAACCCTGAACCCTGAACCCTGAACCCTGAACCCTGAACCCTGAACCCTGAACCCTGAACCCTGAACCCTGAACCCTGAACCCTGAACCCTGAACCCTGAACACTGAACCCTGAACCCTGAACCCTGAACCCTGAACCCTGAACCCTGAACCCGGAACCCTGAACCCGGAACCCTGAACCCTGAACCCTGAACCCTGAACCCTGAACCCTGAACCCCCAACCCCCAACCCCCAACCCCCAACCCCCAAACCCCAAACCCCCAACCCTAAAACCCCAAACCCCCAAACCCCCAACCCCTAAACCCTAAACCCCCAAACCCCCAACCCCCAAACCCCCAAACCCCCAAACCCCCAACCCCCAACCCCCAACCCCCAAACCCCCAACCCCCAACCCCCAAACCCGAAACCCCAAACCCCCAACCCCCAACCCCCAAACCCCTCAAACCCTCAAACCCTCAAACCCTCAAACCCTCAAACCCTCAAACCCTCAAACCCTCAAACCCTCAAACCCTCAAACCCTGAACCCTGAACCCTGAACCCTGAACCGAGACCCCGACCCCAGACCCCAGACCCCAGACCCCAGACCCCGGACCCCGGACCCCAGACCCCAGACCCCAGACCCCAGACCCCAAACCCCAGACCCCAAACCCCAAACCCCAAACCCCAAACCCCAAACCCCCAAACCCCAAACCCCCAAACCCCCAAACCCCCAAACCCCCAACCCCCAACCCCTAAACCCTAAGCCCTCAAACCCTCAAACCCTCAAACCCTCAAACCCTCAAACCCTGAACACTGAACCCAGACCCGAGACCCCAGACCCCCGACCCCCGACCCCAGACCCCAGACCCCAGACCCCAGACCCCAGACCCCAGACCCGATACCCCAGACCCCAGACCCCAGAACCCAGACCCCAGAACCCAGACCCCAGACCCCAGACCCCAGACCCCAGACCCCTGACCCCAGACTCCATACCCCAGACCCCAGACCCGAGACCCCAGACCCGAGACACCCGAACCCCGAACCCCCGAGACCCTGAACCCCCGAGACCCTGAACCCGAATCCCCGGACCCCCGAGACCCCGATCCCCGGACCCCCGGACCCCCGACCCCCGAACCCCGGACCCCCGGACCCCCGACCCCCGGAGCCCCGATACCCCGGACCCCGACCCCCGGAGCCCCGATACCCCGGACCCCGGACCTCGAAGCCCCGGAACCCCGAATCCCCGGACCCCGAAGCCCCGCACCCCCGAACCCCCCGGACCCCGCACCCCCGAACCCCCCGGACCCCGCAGCCCCGCACCCCCGAAAACCCGCAACCCCGAAACCCCGAACCCCGAACCCCGCAACCCCGCACCCCCGAACCCCGAACCCCGCAACCCCGCACCCCCGAACCCCCCAACCCCGAAACCCCAGAACCCCCGAACCCGACAACTGATGCACCTATTTTATATATGCATATTAACCAGATTTGCACCTATATTTGTACCTAAACCCTAGACCCTAGACCCTAGACCCCAGACCCTAGACCCTAAACCCAGACCCAAACCCTAAACCCCCGAACCCCGAAACCCCGAACCCCCGAACCCCCGATACCCTGAGCCCGAACCCCCGAACCCCCGATACCCCGAACCCCGGACCCCCGGACCCTCGATCCCCGGACCCCGATACCCCGGACCACGACCCCCTGAGCCCCGATTCCCCGGACCCCAGACCCCGAAACCCCGGACCCTCGAACCCCCGGACCCCGAAGCCCCGGACCCCCGAACCCCCCCGGACCCCGCAGCCCCGCACCCCCGAACCCCCCGGACCCCGCAGCCCCGCACCCCCGAACCCCCCGGACCCCGCACCCCCGCACCCCCGAAAACCCGCAACCCCGAAACCCCGAACCCCGCAACCCCGCACCCCCGAACCCCCGAACCCCGAAACCCTGGAACCCCCGAACCCGACAACTGATGCACCTATTTTATATATGCATATTAACCAGATTTGCACCTATATTTGTACCTAAAATCCTAAGTTCATTTGCATTTAGGTATAATATTGTCTAGAATCTAATTACTTCTGTGTTTTTGTCCTATTTTCAGGTAAATGGAGCTTTTAGAGCTATTTGGACTAAATTTGGAAGCAAGGAGCAAAAATATGCGAAGGAGCACAAAGGAGCATCTAATTGCGGGTCACAACTTCCTATTTTCGGAACCCTAAAACCCTGCTCCACAGGAAGTTTTCAGCGCCGAGCGGAAGGTCGAACGTGCTGTAACCTCCGTCTGCTGGACGCGGGAGGGATCCTGCTGACCGCAGGAGGGTCCTGCGGACCGCAGGAAGTTCATTCCTGTTTCGACTTGTTGTCTATGGCTCCGAATCGCGTCCAATTGGCTCCAAAAGCCCGATTGACCTGAAATTTGGACAAAAGTAAAGAAGTAACTGGAATCTAGACATCTTACTACTTAAATGCAATTAAACTTAGGAATTTTAGGCCAAAATACTAGTGCAAGTCTGGTAAAATATATATATAAATGCATGACATCAAAACCCTAAACCCTAAACCCTAAACCCTAAACCCTAAACCCTAAACCCTAAACCCTAAACCCTAAACCCTAAACCCTAAACCCTAAAACCCTAAACCCTAAACCCTAAAACCCTAAACCCTAAAACCCTAAACCCTAAACCCTAAACCCTAAACCCTAAAACCCTAAACCCTAAACCCTAAAACCTAAAACCCTAAACCCTAAAACCCTAAACCCTAAACCCTAAACACTAAAACCCTACACCCTAAACCCTAAACCCTAAACCCTAAAACCCTAAACCCTAAACCCTAAACCCTAAACCCTAAAACCCTAAACCCTAAACCCTAAACCCCCAAACCCCCAAACCCCCAACCCCCAAACCCCCAAACCCCCAAACCCCCAACCCCCAACCCCCAACCCCCAACCCCCAAACCCGAAACCCCAAACCCCCAACCCCAAACCTCAAACCCCTCAAACCCTCAAACCCTTAAACCCTCAAACCCTGAAACCCTGAACCCTGAACCGAGACCCCAGACCCCCGACCCCAGACCCCAGACCCCCGACCCCAGACCCCCGACCACAGACCCCAGACCCCGGACCCCAGACCCCGGACCCCAGACCCCGGACCCCCGACCCCAGACCCCAGACCCCAGACCCCAGACCCCAGACCCCAGACCCCAGACCCCAGACCCCAGACCCCAGACCCCAGACCCCAGACCCCAGACCCCAAACCCCAGACCCCAAACCCCAAACCCCAAACCCCCAAACCCCAAACCCCCAAACCCCCAAACCCCCAAACCCCCAACCCCCAACCCCTAAACCCTAAGCCCTAAAACCCTCAAACCCTCAAACCCTCAAACCCTCAAACCCTCAAACCCTGAACCCTGAACCCTGAACCCTGAACCCTGAACCCAGACCCGAGACCCCAGACCCCCGACCCCCGACCCCAGACCCCAGACCCCAGACCCCAGACCCGATACCCCAGACCCCAGACCCCAGAACCCAGACCCCAGACCCCAGACCCCAGACCCCAGACCCCTGACCCCAGACTCCAGACCCCAGACCCCAGACCCGAGACCCCAGACCCGAGACCCCCGAACCCCGAACCCCCGAGACCCTGAACCCGAATCCCCGGACCCCCGAGACCCCGAACCCCGGACCCCCGGACCCCCGGACCCCCGGACCCCCGACCCCCGGAGCCCCGATACCCCGGACCCCGACCCCCGGAGCCCCGATACCCCGGACCCCGGACCTCGAAGCCCCGGACCCCCGAATCCCCGGACCCCGAAGCCCCGCACCCCCGAACCCCCCGGACCCCGCAGCCCCGCACCCCCGAACCCCCCGGACCCCGCAGCCCCGCACCCCCGAAAACCCGCAACCCCGAAACCCCGAACCCCGAACCCCGCAACCCCGCACCCCCGAACCCCGAACCCCGCAACCCCGCACCCCCGAACCCCCGAACCCCGAAACCCCGGAACCCCCGAACCCGACAACTGATGCACCTATTTTATATATGCATATTAACCAGATTTGCACCTATATTTGTACCTAAACCCTAGACCCTAGACCCTAGACCCCAGACCCTAGACCCTAAACCCAGACCCAAACCCTAAACCCCCGAACCCCGAAACCCCGAACCCCCGAACCCCCGATACCCTGAGCCCGAACCCCCGAACCCCCGATACCCCGAACCCCGGACCCCCGGACCCTCGACCCCCGGACCCCGATACCCCGGAACACGACCCCCTGAGCCCCGATTCCCCGGACCCCAGACCCCGAAACCCCGGACCCTCGAACCCCCGGACCCCGAAGCCCCGGACCCCCGAACCCCCCCGGACCCCGCAGCCCCGCACCCCCGAACCCCCCGGACCCCGCAGCCCCGCACCCCCGAACCCCCCGGACCCCGCACCCCCGCACCCCCGAAAACCCGCAACCCCGAAACCCCGAACCCCGCAACCCCGCACCCCCGAACCCCCGAACCCCGAAACCCTGGAACCCCCGAACCCGACAACTGATGCACCTATTTTATATATGCATATTAACCAGATTTGCACCTATATTTGTACCTAAAATCCTAAGTTCATTTGCATTTAGGTATAATATTGTCTAGAATCTAATTACTTCTGTGTTTTTGTCCTATTTTCAGGTAAATGGAGCTTTTAGAGCTATTTGGACTAAATTTGGAAGCAAGGAGCAAAAATATGCGAAGGAGCACAAAGGAGCATCTAATTGCGGGTCACAACTTCCTATTTTCGGGACGAAATCAAGAATAGAACTTCTATTTCCATGTCATGCTAGCTCACAACCGCCATATCTAAATCAAGGAAATGCCCAGAGAGCCAATTTAAGCGAAAGACAGGCTATTTCAAAGCCAAGCTCTCTTTGGAATGCTAATTGCGGACCGCACTCCTATTCCTGCGGATCGCAGTCAGAACAAAACACCTTTTTTCTGGCGCGTGCTATTTCTGGCGATCTCCTTTGGGATTTTTCCCTTAATTGCGCCCCAAGAAACCAGAAGTCAGACGCCTAAATCTGAGACATCTTCTCCTATAAAAGAGACCCCTTGGGGGTGCTCTCATATCATCTTGATCTTGTGTTATCTTGTGTTAGGTGTTAGGTCCCATGTGTTGAGTTAGTTAGTTAGTTATTAAATTAGTGGAGAGTCGTGTCAAGAGAGGAGCTCAACGCCGTTGGAATCGAAGGAGACGGTTACCCACCTCTTCCAAAAGCTTTTTGGCACCGTTGCCGGGGACGACAACACTATTTCTAGACTTTTCTTTATCTTCTTTTCTATTTCTAACCCCCTTCTTCCTTTTCTTTTTCTCTTGTTTCAGGTTACAGAAACTGGACCGACTACTGCCGGTTGGTGACTACAAGCTGAGAAGTGGTGTTCAATATCCGAGACTACAACTAGAGGACACCCCGTCCTCAGCCCCATCCGACCTGACCACAAATTTCTAGCGGTTCTCGATCGAAGATTCTTCCTGCGGACGGCACCTCACTGTTTACGGTCCGCAAGAAATGGCAGACGAAGCAACAAGGCTTGCGTTGGAAGAGGCGGAAACCGAGAAGCAACAGCTTCGAGCAGAAGTCGAGCAACTAAGGCAAGCGGTAGAAGAAGAACAGCGCAGAAGAGAAGCCGAGGCTGAAGCTCGACGTCATGAACCACGAACTCTCAGAGATTTCCACATCCCCAAGGCTGATGATGCACAAGGACCGATCATACTTCCTGACATCGTTGAGGATCCTCCCAACTTTGGCTCAGGGGTAGTCAACCTCATCCAACAGAGTTGTTTTCACGGCTTGGAGTCAGAGAACCCACACGATCACATCAACAACTTTCTCCAATGTTGCCGAACCGTGAAGAAAGTCATGGCAAGTCCAGACTACGTCCGACTGGCTTTGTTTCCGTTCTCCCTACGCGACAGGGCACGAACAAGGTTTAATTCTCTTCCCACAGGCTCAATTGGTACCTGGGCTGAACTATCTACTCAATTTCTTGAAAAATACTACCCTGTTAGGAGAACTGCTAAAGTTAGAGCACAAATTTCAACTTTTAAACAAGGGTATGATGAACCATTGAGCGATGCTTGGGATAGATTTAACCACTTGAGACAGTCTTGTCCGCACCATAACTTTTCTGATTGGATGTTAGTTGATGCATTTTATAATAGTCTGAACTCACAGAGTCGTGTTTTGGTTGATTATGGTGCAGGTGGATCTGTTATTGATCGCGAGCCACATGAAATCTTGGAGATATTTGACAAGTTGGCACAACAGCAACAATGGTATAGCGGTGAGTCTAGCAGAGGCACGAAAGGGCCGCTATGAGGTTGATCAACTCGCTTTGATGCAAGCCAAAATAGAAGCTCTTCAATTACAAGTTGACAAGCAAAAGGCTACCTCCAAAGTGGTGCAAGTCCAATCTTGTACTCTTTGCAGTCAGGAATCTCATGACTACAATCATTGCCCACTGCGTCAACCTGAGGGAGAAGAGCACGTCAATTCCATTAACAATGAGCCCTCATTTTTTCCAAAGCCTCCTTTCTCACAGACATACTCCAACAACCCATCTGACCGCCAAAACTGGAGAAACCAACCTGACCGTCATAATTATGGGTTCAACAACAACAACCCTCCTCAGAGGTATCAGAACTAAGGGTCCCAGTATCAACAAGGGCAAGGAAATGATGGCCGTGACTTCTACAGTAACGCCCAATTTCAAAACCAAAACCAAAATCGTAATACCCCGCCGAGTAATGCATACCGCCCACCTTACGTCCCTCCACACCAAGAATTGAAACCATTAGTTGTCAACAACTTCATGCACGAGCAAGGCAAGATGAATCATATGATCTTTGAACAGATGCAAGCCTTGAATGAGAAGTTGGCAAGGCTAACGGGAGGAGATGTAGGTGCGGGGTCAAGTTCGAAAGACACGGGCAAGCTTCCGAGTCAACCTATAGAGCCCAACGGCGAGGTGAAGGCCATTCATACCCTGAGGAGCGGCACGCAGTACTCTAACCCTCCCATGCCAGAAGAAACAGACCCGAGCATCATCAGTCTAGTGAACCCCGAAACAGCCTCAGGTACAGCTATTTATGGATCGCAACCCTCCGTTTGCGCACCGCATGACATTCAGCAGACCGACCCTGAGGCAGTTACAGGCCAACCGACATCTCAACCAGCGCAGACAGCCAAGCCCAACACTACCTGCGATCCGCAATCACGACAGTGCGGTCCGCAGGATGAAGAAACATAAGGCAAAACTGACCAGAATACCAATCCTGTTTCACGTACCACGACAGCAAAGGACAAGGGCAAATCAAGAGAGACAGAGCAGCCTTATCAGCCACCTGTCCCATTCCCTCAAAGGCTCGCCAAACATCGATTAAATGAGCAATTTTCAAAGTTCATGGAGGTACTTAAACAACTCACTATCTCGATTCCATTCACCGACGATCTCATGCAAATGCCTTCCTACGCCAAGTTCTTGAAGGACATCTTGTCCAACAAGCGAAGCCTCAAAGATTGTAAGAAGGTACAACTCAACCTCAAATGTATCACTGTCATAAGTCGTGAGTTACCTCCTAAGCTTGGTGATCCGGGTAGATTCACCATTCCTTTCACCATTGGAAAAGCTCACATCGAGAAAGCATTATGTGATTTAGGTGCAAGTGTTAGTCTCATGCCCCACTCCGTATTTAAGAGAATAGGTGTCGGAGATCTCAAACCCACCAAGATGACGATCCAACTTGCCGATACCTCCACACGAAAACCATTGGGGATAGTTGAAGATGTACCCATACAGATAGGGAAGTTCTATGTCCTGGGAGATTTTGTGGTCATAGACATGAAAGAAGATAAGCATGTACCAATCATCCTCGGACGACCTTTCCTATGAACCGCCCGAACCATATTTGACACGTATGATGGTACGCTCACCATGAATATTTCTGGTGAGAAAATAAAGTTCCATGTTGCCGAAGCAATGAAATATCCCGACTTTTCCGAAGATTGTTGCCAATTGGACATGATCAGTAATGAAGTTCATGAGGTGCGAGAAGACAAGCATCCGAGTGCATCTTCTCTGCAGGATCAGTTGGATACCGTTACTTGCGGTTCGCAGACACACCCTTGCGTTCCGC
Organism: Cyperus esculentus; assembly: GCA_030179965.1. Classification (NCBI taxonomy): domain Eukaryota; kingdom Viridiplantae; phylum Streptophyta; class Magnoliopsida; order Poales; family Cyperaceae; genus Cyperus; species Cyperus esculentus. Next base: position 3,679,420 of record JASGLE010000039.1, on the reverse strand, counting down.
AGAAAGAAGAAACTGAGGCAAAAATGACAACCCAAGTCAAGAAACCTCCGAGACCTGTGTCAGCCAACCTTAGAAAGCTTTTCGATAAGTACAGACATATCATGGACAAGTATAGCAACACACGCGATCACGAAGAGAAGTTGAATTTAGAACAGACAATTGGAGTAGCAGACAGCACAGAAGCAGCATCAGACATCGCTGCTTGCGGTCCGCAGGAGAACAAGTGCGTTCCGCAAGACACAGATCCACCAGACAAATCGCTGTTTACCCAACCACAACCTGAAGTCGTTGTTCTGCAATTAGACACTGAAGGCACTTACGGATCCGCAAGCCCGAAGAATGATCCGCAAGAAGGTTTGACCAGGTACGAGACAGACAGGTCCCCACCACGCATAGCCTGGCGCTTGTCTAGTTATCTTCATCAATAAATAAGGTACTTTAGGGGTCGAGCTCGGGACCTGAAACAAGCGCTTCTTGGGAGGCAACCCAAGCACGAATAAAGTAGTCTAGGATGATGTTTGTATGTATGGATTAATTGAATACTTGATTTTCACGTTTATGCATTAAAGTTGTTCTCAATTTGCTTGGAGCTTATTCATAACTGTGCTTGAATTGTTTCTTGTTTGATGGTAAGAACCTGTAGATTGTGTACGTATCTAGTTGGTCAACAATATCATCTTATCAAGAATTGTTATTTGCATGAGAGTGCGTGTGTACTATTTCTTGCTAGTTTGATAAACCTGTGGATTAGGCATAAATCTAGTTGGTACGTAAAATGTCATTTGATCAAGAATTGATACTTGCACTATTTGGGTAGTCAACTTGTTGTCCAATTGTACCCGAGAGGAGAAATTGTGGTTTTAACGAGAGTTAAACCAACCCTAGATTGAGAGTAAATTGAGCTTAGAATTAGAGGACTTATTGATAATTCTTTGAATTGCTAATTGACTAAAAGAATTGTATAGGTTTGAAGAACTAAACTTAGGTTAGAAGATAATCCTTAAGATAAGAGGGAATCGATACTTAGGTTTTGTATAATCTCTGCAACTGATTTTGTTAGTTAGGATTTGATAACTTTAGTCAACAATCGAATTAAACAAAACTGCTCTCTATCTATTTCTTGCGGACCGTAAAGTGACAGTTGCGGACCGTAAACAGCAAGGAATAGACAGAGAATCTATCTCTCGGACAGTTATCTGCGGTCCGTAGTTAACCACTAATGGACAATTAAGCTGGTAGCTGAAAGAGATGCGAATTTGTATGTATTGTGGACCGTAACCGAGAGGTGCGGACCGCAGGCAATTGATCCAGACAGCAAACTGATTCTAAAAACCCTAGGAACGCTTGTTTAGTAATTGTTTTAGAGTCTTTATTTACTATTTTCTGTCATTAAATAATTTAGGATACCAACTTCAAACAAAACCCCCCCAAACAATCACATTCCCTCTAGGATTAGAATAGAGTTTAAAGAATTGTTTAGAGATATAACCGTCCCTGTGGATTCGATCCCGACTATATTGCATAATATCGTATGTTTGCGATTGATTGTATTATTTAGGGTAAAAGCCTATACACTCCATGCGTATCAACAGCCCAAACCCCCAAACCCATTACTCTTTCATTGCTCGTTTGGGTGTGACCGGATATGATTTATATCATGTTGGTGTAGGGTTTTACGTGTTGCGGCGGAAGGTAAATTTTAAAAAAAAATTTCATCAACACAACGATCGTGTTCTTATGATAAATATGAAACCATGGATATATACTTGTTCAAGATATATTATACTAACAATGAGTTGTAGATTATACCTTCGTTTTAGCAAATCACTCCTAAGAAGACTGTGCTCTCTTCTTGGTGATGTTGTCGGGATTGCCTTCTCGTTGGTCTCTTGGTTCACCTTGTAACCTAAACAACAAACTAAGCACCACTTAGATAGATGAGTGCAAAGTTTGAACCTTAGATACAACCACCTTTGGATTCTTCAATCAAGGATGCAACCTTATTGATTTTAGTGGCTAAACCTATATTTTCTTTTGCATGGCAGCCAACAAGAGAGAGAAGAAGAACTCTAATCACATGTTGTACTTCTACAACCACTAAGTATATAATTGTAACCTTTCAAATTCGTATACATTAAAACAGAAACTGAAACAGCACATTAACTTTCTGAACCCCAGTTACTAAAATCGCCATAACTCCTTCTAGAGAACTCCAAACGAAGTGAACTCTTCACCATTGGATTCTACACTTGAAGGGCTATAGATTGCATAGGTCATATGGCCAGAATGGTTAATGTTTGCCTCTTCGAATACCTCTTCAAAGTTGACTTTAAATTCTCTTCATTTTCTAATACAAATTTAATGGTTATAATCCATATTTGTTCTTGAGCTCATTATCTTCTCCATTTGAAAATAGGTTTAATTAATTTATGACTTAATAATAATATTTGCAATATCATGATTCTTCTTGTGAAATATTATTCTTATAATCATTATAGTAATAGTTCATAACAAACTATATTACTAATGGAAATGATTACCCAATAATATATTTCACAAACCATCATAAAACAATATTTGTATCTAAGCATGTCATACTTTATGACATTTTATTTATATTTTATCTCATGCATATCTCATATCATTAAATACATTCTATAAAATACAAAATACTTGTTGTTACATGTTCAGTCAGTGTGACCTTTTAGAGGATCTACGTCAACTTGGCTTCTTATAGTATTTGCATACTATAGACCATAAGAGGTTCTATCACTACATTACAGTCACCAAAAGACAATAGTCATGACTTCCTTCAATCCACTATATTTGTGTCTATCATTGTCTCATGATACTATGAATATTATGTGAAATAGGATAATGTCATTTCCACATTATATTTGTTTCTCAGTGCCTCAAGTGAATTATATATATAACTACTTTAGTTATATTGCATGCTATATAATCTCACTTTACCAAGGGGCCCAGTAACATCATAACTCATTTGAGGGACAATGATAATATTGATATATGAATTTCTCCCGCACAAGTTATACATATGAACTATCACCTTTCGGCTAAATTAATTGCTTAGAAATGATGATCACAATATGCACTTCTCATGTGAGAAATTCACATATCTCATATCTTATATTCTAAAGACACGACAAGACATTAATGACACAAAACACAATCCATATAATGTCTCGTCTATTTAGGTCATTGTTCAATATGCAGAAGCCTGTTTCTACATATTCATGTGATTAAATGACAACCTTTGTCCAACATTTATAGAACTACAATGTATTTTTAATAACATGACAATCTTAACTTGGTGATTAGTGTTCCATGTAATCACCACAATTGTGAACATATTCAGAGTTATGTCATCATTTTGTGAGTTCTATGATTCAAGACCAAGAGCATCTTCTTGAAAACTTCACAAATTTATCATTTAACTCAAGGAACAAGAATGTATATAAACAAAATAATAACATTCAAACTTATGAATAAAATATATGAAATATATAAACTTTCAAAAGACACAATCATTTCAGTCTCCCACTTGTTTTTAAAGTTTCAAATACATAGTCATATGTACAAACTACAAAAAAAAAATATAGGAGCCTCACACTATCAGTCCTCAAGCCAATCTTCATGGTCTTGTAAACCCATGGTCTCGAAATGCATTTCACCCTTGAAACTCCACATGCTAAATGAGAACGCCAAACCCCAAATACGAAATGCAAACGCCAAACCTCAAACCTCAAATCGCAAACCCCAACACCAAAACCTAATCGCCAAACCCCAAACCCCAAACCCCCATCCGGAAATCCGAACACCAGACACCAAACCCCAAACCACCAACCCGAACCCCCAAACGCCAAACCCCAAATCCCAATTTCCAAACGGGAAACGGCAATCGTAAAACCCCATACAACAAACCGCAAACCGTAAGCCCCCTTCTTGGAAACCCGAACACCAAACCCCAAACCCCAAACGCGAACGTCAAACCTCAAACACTAAAAGCCAAACGCCAAACGCCAAAGGCGAACGCCAAACCTCAAACCCCAAACCCCAAATGCAAAATGCCAAACCCAAACCCCAAATGCAAAATGCCAAACCCAAACCCAAAACACTAAACACCAAACGCGAGCACCTAAACCCAAAAACCCAAACCTCAAACACCAAATCTCAAATGCTAAACGTCAAACCACAAACCCACAAACCCTAAACCCCAAACGCCAAACGCAAACGCTAAACCCCAAACACCAATTCCCAAACCCCAAGCGCAAAACGTCAAACCCCAAACGCAAAACCCACAACCCAAAACCGCCAACCCGAACCCCAAACCCCAAACGTCAAACCTCAAACCTCAAATTCCGAACGTGAAATGCCAAACCCTAAACCCCAAATACCCAAAAACCTAAACCCAAACCCCAAACCCCAAACCCCAAACACCAAACCTCAATCCCGAAACACAAACTGCCAAACCCCAAACCCCAAACATCAAACCACAAACCCCCATCTAGAAACCTAAACCCTCAAACGCCAAACGCGAATGCCAAACGCCAAACTGCAAACCGTAAACACCAAACCCCAAACCCCAAACGCCAAACCCCAAACCACCATCCCGAAGCCCGAACCCCAATCCCCAAAAACCAAACACCAAACGCTAAATCCCAAACCACAAACCGCAAATTGCAAACCCCCATCTCGGCACCAGAACCCCAAACCCCACACACCAGACGTGAATGCGAAACCCCAAATGCCAAATGCGAATACCAAACGCCAGACCACAAACCCCAATGCCAAACCCCAAATCCCCATCACGAAACCCGAACCCAGACCCCAAATGCCAAACCGCAAACCCTAATCCCAATCCCAAAACGCCCAACCTCAAACCACAATCCCGAAACCCGAACCCGAAACCCCAAACGCTGAACCCTAAACCCCCAATCCCCAAAAACCAAACGCCAATCGTCAAACCCATACAACAAACCGCAAACCGCAACCCCCAATCTCGAAACCCCAAACGCCAAACGAGAACTCCAAACCCGAAACGCCAACCCCAAACACCAAACTGCAAACCTCAAACCCCAAACGCCAAATACGAGTGTCAAATCCAAACGCCAAACCCCAAACCACCATCCCGAAACCCAAACCCAAAACCCCAAATGCCAAATCCTAAACCCAAAACCTAAAACCCAAAACCCAAACCCCAAACCCAAAACACCAAATGCCAAACAGCAAACCCCAATCCCAAACCCCAAACAACAAAACCCAAACCCCCATGCCGAAACTTGAACCCCAAACCCCAAACACCAAATTGAAACGACAAACCCAAGCGCCAACCGCGAATGCCAAATGCCAAACACGAAACTGCAAACCCCAAATGCAAAACCCCAAACTACCATGCAGAAACCCGAACCTCAAACCTCAAATGTGAAACCCCAAACCCCAATCTCAAACATCAAACGCCAAATGCCAATCGCCAAACCCCCAAACCACAAACCCCAAACCCCAAACGCTAAACGCGAATGCCAATCGCCAAACCCCATACAACAAACCGCAAACCATAAACCCCCTTCTTGAAACCCAAACACCAAACCCCAAACGCCAAATGCGAGCGTCAAATCCCAAATGCCAAACCCCAAATGCCAAACGCTAAACCTCAAACTCCAAACCCCAAACGCAAAAAGCCAAACCCAAACCCAAAACGCCAAATGCCAAACGCGAGCACCTAAACCCAAAACCCAAAACTCAAACCTCAAACACCAAATCTCAAATCTCACATGCCAAACGTCAAACCACAAACCCACAAACCACAAACCCCAAACGACAAATGAGAACGCCAAACGCCAAATGAGAACGCCAAATCCCAAACACCAATTCCCAAACCCCAAACGCAAAACGCCAAACCCCAAACCCCCAACAAAACCCGAACCCCAAACGCAAAACGCAAACCCCAAATGCCAAACGTCAAACCTCAAATCCCAAACATCAAACGCCAAACCCTATACCCTAAACCCAAAACCATAGACCCAAACCCCAAACCCCAAACCCCAATCCCCAAACCTCAAACCCCAAACGCCAAACGCAAACGTCAAACACAAACTCCAAACGCAAACTCCAAACACGAATACCAAATGTCAAACACCAAACCAGAAACCGTAAACACCAAACGCCAAACCCCAATCCCCAAACGCCAAACCCCAAATCACCATCCTGAAACCCGAACCCCAAACCCCAAATGCCAAACCCCAAACCCCAATCCCCAAACACCAAACGCCAAAATCCAAACGCCAAATCCCAAACCACAAACCACAAACCGCAAATAGCAAACCCCCATCACGACAATAGAACCCCAAAACTCACACACCAAACGCGAACGCCAAACCCCAAATGACAAATGCCAATGTCAAACACCAAACCCAATGCCAAACCCCAAAGCCCAAACGCCAGACCCCAAATCCCCATCGTGAAACCCGAACCCAGACCCCAAACGTCAAACCCCAAACCCTAATCCCCAAACCCCAAACGCCAAACCTCAAAGCACCAGCTCGAAACCCAGACCCCAAACGCCAAACCCTAAACCCCAATCCCAAACACCAAATGCCAATTGTCAAACCCATACAACAAACTGCAAACCCCAAACGCTAAACTCCAAACACCAAACGCGAACGTCAAATCCAAACCCCGATACTCAAACCCAAACGTCAAACCCCAAACCACCATCTTGAAACCCGAACCCCAAACCCCATACCCCAAACACCGAACTCCAAACCCCCAATCCCCAAACACCAAACGTCAAACGCCAAACAACAAACCGCAAGCCCTCACCCCCAAAACCCAAACCCCAAACCGCAAACGCGAACGCGCAGCGATAAGCCGAGAACTGGATTGGCAGGGACCATGCACAGCAACACATGTTTGTGTTGACACTCCACCAAAATTTTCTACTATGTTCACAATTAAACTAAAACGACTGAGTTTAATTACAAATTTCATGGGTCTGTGGCTTGACATTTTCATATCAATTAGTCAATGAGTGAATCACACGGTGTAGTATTATAGTATTGCAGTTGGTTTATTTATAATCATTTCATTTGATTTTGATACTCTGAATTGCTTTAAGATATGGGCTTTATATTAATTAATTTTTCCATTGCACTTACCAAAATTCGTACTGGGCTTTATCAGAGCCCGTAATCATAATTCATATGGTTGATAAACTTGAAATGTACATAAACTAATGTTACAATTGGTGAATAGTTAAGAAACTAGTAAAATATTAGTGGAATTAATCCACAATAAACGTTGCCGTATATCCCCAATACCTGAGAAAGCACTTTCCTCGGATGATATAAAAATTGCTTATATGTGCCTTTTATTAACTTAGGATGTCACATTTTAATTATATGAAATGAAACTAGAAGAAATGAGAAGAAGTTACCTAATGGAAATATCAAATTAAATTACAAATTAAATCATATCCTTCATTTTATATGTCTGGCATCAAAGTCTATTATATTTTGGAGACTTGTTATCATAATCAACAATTAGATAGCAAATCAGTTTCTTATTTATTTACTTTATTGACAAAATGGTTTCTAGGAAATCACATAGCCCTTGTCGGTTAGTCCAGAACGGATCTGAATCCGCTGCTTTTCTGAAAAGAAAAGCGGCCCTGCTTTTCTTAATCAGTTGAGAAACACCAAAATACTTTGAGATCGGTGCAAAAAATACCAAAATATTTTAAGATCGGTACGACAACGGATCCCACCATCCGATTGGAAAAGCAGCGGATTCAGATATGTTGAGAACTATCTTGTGTTTAATTAATTTATTATTATGAGCTTCTCAGATCTCTCTCTATTCCTTATCAATTAAACATGACCTGTCGGCCAGTCTCAACCAATGGTCGTTGCTAATATCCCATAACCTTATTATCATTTCGAGTGGTCATCCTCTGCCTTAAAGGTAATATGCAATGAAGCCCGGCCGTTGGATTGTAGCAAGATTTGTGCAGATTGGAATGTCGAAGCGATCCAACGGTCCACGTGCTTCACCGCATATTATAGTCTGAGGATCGGAAATCATTTCTCAGATACTTAATTTCTCATATTTTTGAGACTTTCTTTCCGTATCTAATAAATGACAATTAAACGACAAAATGACACTAAACAAGGTCTTACAAGAAAGAAATTCTCTATGGTTTTTTAATCCACTTATAATACAATCAAAATTCGACATACAAAATAACAAAAAGAAATATATAATCTAGTTTGACTTACTAAAATCTTACAATTAAATCAAACAATAAAACAATAAATGCCCTACAATATCTCTCGCTATAATTCGAGTTGGAGCTATATATATCCCACATAGATTTATTCCATCTTATCAGAGACGGGCGCCATGGGGGAGGGCTCGCCGCCCGGTGGCATGTCAGAGAGGAACGCCTCCATGCGTCGCAACCGAAACGAACTGAGTTGCTGGAAGCTGAAGGATTTCTTGGTGGTGGAAAACAGATCCGAGGAGTGGGCGAGGATCAGGTACACGAGGGCTTGAACGAGCATAAATATGCCCACCTTCTGTAGCATCTCAGCTGACATGATCTCAAAATCCATTTCTCTAATTTGTGTTTGGTTGAATATATGCTAGCTAGCTAGCTTGCTGTTCAAAGAAGAGGAACTGAATGTGTGATATGATATGATGATACTTGTGATTGGCAAGAGGATCGAAGGTGGTTCACTTATTTATATAGAGAGATTCTCTGGCTTTCTAGCTAGCTAAGCACTGCGCGCAGCCGTCTGTTTGTTTGACCGTTGACAACTTGACATGAAGAGAAGCTTCGCCTTCGTTGAAAGCGATCTATATTATACTTATACACGGATTAATTGAATTGAATTGAATTGGTCAATAAGGAATAAAGCATTTTTAGATCCAACTACAAATTGATAAATTATATATGGATATGGACATATATGTGACCAATGAGGAAAGAGGAGGGTTCAATTAAATTAACTGAGTCAGCTAATGCTAATTAATTATATATAAGCTCATCGATCCCATAGATAAATTAATTAATTAAATAGTCAGTATGACTCAGTAATGGCGCTCTAGCTAACCCTTTATAGTTTATACACATCACATCAGTCACATATCACGACAAATATATATATACTTGACTTTTCTGAAGGCTTGCTCTATATAATATACCCATCCACAAGAAAAACATGCACAGCACCAATAATGTAGTTGTATATCTATATCCTTTATTCTTCACGTTGTTTTCTCAGATAATATATGTCGACTCTTTTATAAATTAAATCCCCATTCGGCTGGAATATATAGCTAGCTAGGCTGCTAACATTTTTTGGGCTAGGCTAAGCTCACATATATATATATATATATATATATATATATATATTTTACACACAAAAAAATAAAAATCTAAGAACAACATACTTTTTTGAGGAAATCTTTTTATATACGAGCTTCTATCCCCCAGTTTCGTCCCCCGTCCTTTCGTTACCTTTTTTGGCAATAACCGCAGGCGCAAAGAGTCGCAAATCCCACTTAATTATCTTTTCTGCAGATAGCGCACGAGAAAACAAACAGTTATTGCAGTCTAGCGATTTCCGTTCTTTGCTTTGAGTGTTTTCAATTAAAAGCAGTCATTTTATCATTTTTTTTATTTAATGTTTCTGCCACGTAACAATGTGTAACCCGCTAGTTGTCCAAGTAAACAATGAAAGAGCCTAATTGTATGAAATCTTTGGAATGACGGGGTTGCTTGGTCGTCATTCATGGGCTGATAATATGTAGCATACATAACATCTGATAGATAGCCTCTTTCATTGTTTGAGGAACTGGCTTAGAATTTTAATACAAAAGGTATTATATATGTATTAAATAAATTTGTATGGAATTAAATGGTACTCATTTTGTTATATTCAATAGAATTTTTTTTATTTATTGACATCGGAAAAGATATAACAACTAGATGTGAACACAATGTACATAATATCTAAACACTATTTGCGTAAGGTCTGAGCACCTCTATGTGTGTGATCTAAACACCACCGGGAATAAGATCCAAAGACCCTATACAATAGATGATGTGAACAGCACTCTTAATGAGATCTGAACACCCTACAATATATACTCTGAACACCATCTTACAAATGGTTTGAGCACCCATAAGTAAGTGGTATGAACACCCAACAGTAGTAGATTCAAACCTCATAAAGAGTCAAAATTATTTTGCACGTTTTCCACGTGAAAAATGTGTCAAAATTAATTTGAGCATGTGCCTAGTTAGACTGTTAGAGTGCTGAGCACTCGATATTTTCTAGAATGGAATTTTGTCCACGTCCTATGCAAAAAGTGTTCATAGTTGTATTAATACGGTGTTCATAATGTTATTACTAGTAAAAAGTCCACGTCTTGCTTTATGCTGAATTTGTTATTTCTTATAATAAATTTTTATGATAGTATGTAATGGACCTTATATTGAGGAAATTGATATGGGCCTTAAATTTTTTAATGGGCTGAGACATTAACGTCAACGGGCATTAATATAAATCAATGGTTATCGATTTATCCAAGAAAATGATCAACGGCTCAGGTTTCTCATTTGGGGAAGATAGCTCTTTCATGTCATTTTTTCCAGTATGCTTTTATATATGAGGAGGGATCTATTGACAATCCTTAACTTGACAATCTTGACAATTTGATATTTCAAAAATTTGTAAAAAATCATATAAATTCTCTAAAATAGAAAAAAGTTTACGGAATTATTTCTTGACTTGTAGATTGATTATGTTTCCGATTATATTCAATTTAAGTTATATTTGATAGCCTTTCAAAGATCCGTTAAATTACAACCGTTAAAAAATACACAAAATTTTGATAAGCCATCAAACGATATTCAAATTGATTGAAATTTGGAATACTATCGATCTACAAGTTAACTAATGCATCCATAAGTCTTTTTTCAATTTTAAGATTTTTTATGAATTTTTATGAATTTTTAAAATGTTGTATTGTTAAGATTGTCAAAGTTACCATTGTCAAGGGATCCCTCCTCTTTATATATAGTAAGGATTATGTGTTCATACTAACTACATACGCGATAATTGGTTGGGCTACATTTAGAATGTATGAACATGAAATTCTAGTGGTATGTACATACTTTTATACTACTATGAACATGGGCGGATCTAAGGGGGGTGCCAGGGGCACCCCGCCCCCCCCCCCCCCCCCCCCCCCCCCCCCCGGCCCGGGTAGAAATTGCTGAACCCCGGTTTTTTCTGTTTAACTCAAGTTTATATTTGGTGTTATTTTTGTTGATTTGATGCTAAAAATCATTTTTTATATCAAAACATAGACAATGATTAATTAATTAAATATCTTATTACTTAAGTATGCAATTAACTCTTAATTTGATATATATTTTGTTGAATATATATAAAAGTTGTATATTATAATAATTATTTTTTTATCTTTTGAGCCATAAAGTAACCCCTCTACACCCATTTTAGATCAATATTTAGAAAGTTGGAACCAAGAATTGTCCCCAGCCCCCCTTTCATATCAGTTCTGGATCATCCGCCCCTGACTATGAACACCCCCTGCACCAAGCCTGAACACCCCCGCGCAGCCGGTATGGGGTCCAGGCACCATTGAACAGATTTTTTTACACTTGTATGAACATGAAATTCTAGTGGTATGTACAATCTTTAGTACTACAATGAACACCCCCTGCATCAAGTCTGAACACTCCATGCAGTAGAAGGTGCAACCAATATGGGTCCCAGAAAGTGCAGTCGTAATATCCATGTGAAAAACGTGCTTAAATTGACAGTTATCGATAGTTATATCTGTGGTCCCCACAGGAAGTTACGGAAATAGATAAGGTGAGGGCCTGTGATGTTTAGTAGAATGCAAAAGGTCCACCCGTCCTAATTTCGCGATGTTCATACTTGTCGATAGGTGTTCATACTAACTAGTTTTGGGTGTTCATAGTTTGTGCATGCACGTTGTTGGGTTGGAGTATGATTTTGGAGGATTTTTGTTAGAGTACAGACAGCTTTCCTCTACTTTTTTACCCATATATATATATATCAAATTAAATTAAAATTTGATAATGCCAAGACTATACAATCGGTATAAATTGCGGATTTTTCCTTACAGACTGAGATGAAAAGGACCGTGAACGCTGAAATCAATAATGCGGGTTAACTAATGACAAATAATGATGTAATTGGTATTTTATATTTTAAAAATAGCAATACCGGTATCACGTACAGAGAATTGGTACTTTAATAAGAAGAAAATTAAGTTTTTATTATGCAATGTGAATGATATATATATATCTATTCTTCCAGAAAAAGGAAATTAAGAATGTACGTAATTTGTTTCATGCTGGCAATTGAAATTGATCAATTCATCCAGATTCGGTGATGAAGACATATAGGGTAAGTTTGGATGCTCTAAAAGTAGAACTAACCACCGAGTAGCTACTACTCTTCAAGTACTGGTTGATCCAAACACATATCAGAGTTGAAAGTTAGTGTATTGGGGAGACGGATGATTATCCTCTGACCCGGGTCACATGCCCTGGTGCATGTGGCCCGTTGGATCTCCTCGGGATTCGAGTTTGCCCGAATACCGAAGGGATTCAACCGAATCCCGAGGAGATCCAACGGGCCACATGCACCAGGGCATGTGACCCGGGTCAGAGGATCTCAATTGGTGTATGGGTAGTACTAATTTGCTAAACCAAGGAAATGTTGGGTTAGAGATTTTGTATACCCGATGAGTGCTTTGAGAGTAGTGAAAATAATAAACAAATCTACCTACCATATTTAATATCAATTCTTTCTAACGGTTCTTTCTCTTTCTCCCCCAACAGAACTCACCAAGAAGTCACCAACTCGGTTCCACAATTTCTTAGATCTCCGGCCGTGCTCGACAAAATCGATTAAACCAACTACACCATCTTCTTCTCCATGGAAAGAGCCATAAATAGAGACCCGTTTTGAGGGGCAGCCGAGGTGCTGTTGAGTTGCGCCATCACGAGCTGAGTTGAGTGGCGACGGCGCTGTTGAGTTTTTTTTCAGGTAATTTCTTGACATCTGGAAAGTGTATAGGTTTTTAATACCCTAAATAATGTCCTCGATCGCAAGCGTACGATCTAATGCAGTATAGTCGGGATCAAATCCACAGGGACGGAAATTATCTCTAAACCAGACTTTAGACTCTATCCTAATCCTAATGAAAATATTTTTGGTATTTTTGGTATAAAAGTTTGGGGGGGTTGTTTCAAGATTGGTTTCCTAATTAACAGATGCAATAAAGTAATTAACAGTAATTAAAAACTCTAAACTTATGCTAAACAGGTGTTCCTAGGTTTTTCAGAATCAGTTTGCTGTCTGGATCAATTGCCTGCGGCCCGCAAGGGTTATCCTACGGTCCGCAAGGTATACAATTTCGTCTCTCTTTCGGTTACCAGCTTAATGGTCCGCAGGGATTAACTGCGGTTCGCAGATAACTGTCCGAGAGATAGGTTTTCTGTCGGTTACTTGCTTATGCGGTCCGCAAGTAGCTGACAGAGATCAGTTTTGGTTCAGATCTGATAAGCTGACTAAAGTTACCGACTTCTAAATAAACCAAAGCAATTACAAGTCCCTCAACTCTCGTTTGTTGGCACTTTTAACACTTTTAGATCAATTAGAAATCTTTAGAATTATTTCTAACCTAAATTCAATTCACTTTCGTTCTAAGGTCCGGTTTAACTCTCGTTACAACCGCAATTTCACATTTCGGTTACTTTTGGACAATAAGTTATCTACCCAATTAGTACAAGTATCAGTTCTTGATCAAATGATATTATATTAACCAACTAGATCTGGTCACAATCTACAGGTTCTTACCAAACGAACAAGAAACAATTCAAGCACAATTATTATTAAGCGCAAAGCAAATTGAAAATAACTTTAATTCTTAAACATGTAAAACAAGTATTCATTCACCCTCTGAAACAAGAAGTTTTGGCCTCGGAGGTACAACATCAACTGATTGATGTCCGTCTAACGCATCAACTATGGTTATTTCTTAATCCATACAAGCAAACATCATCTTAAACCCTAAGAACAAATACAACTACTCAAACATAACTAAAGAAAACATAATTAAAGAAAAGGTAAATAACATAAAGAAGAAAGCACCGATTATAATCGAGTAGATGAAGCGTGACGGCGCTATGACCTTCTTCTCCGAGTAATCTCCCTCTTCTTATCGACTCTCTAAACTAAACTAAACTCTAAACTCAAAATTAAAGACTCTCAACTCAATTAAAACTAACTCTCAAAAACTAAGACAAGATACTAAGACACAATACTCGATACTAAGATACCTGAACCTCTCAAGAGACGATGTTTTTATAGGCATTGGATGCTCCCAGAAATAATCTTCTTTCCTCTGGAACCTACCTCTAATTTCTGGAATGAAGAATAGAATTAGATACCTTCAATTGAAACTGCTCCAGAAAATAGAGGTCCAGTCGGTTTTGTTCTTCTTGCGGCCTGGGCTTCAGTCGGTGCAGATCTGACCGCGCGAACGGGTATAGGCTTTTAAACCTAAAGTATGCACTTGATCGCAAGCGTACGATCTCGTGTAGTACTTGAGGGTCGAATCCTCAGGGACGGGATTAACACCAGACTTTACTTAAACCTACTTCTAAATTCTAAGAGAGTTTGGATTAAAGGGTCAATTGTTGGGGTTTTAACAAGGCTGGTTACAAACACAAGGAAACAGTGCTAAAACAAGTAAATAACTGAAAGACAATTAATTAAAAGGCGTTCTCAGGGTTGGCAGAATCAGATTGGTCTCGGATTGACTGCCTGCGTTCCGCAAGATATCTCTTGCGGACCGCAGGTTGTGGTTATTTAGCAGTTATAGAACTGTCTGCGGATCACAAGTTTCCTTGTAACCCTCAGGCGATCCACAACTACTGTCTTACACTCTTGGTAACTAACTGCGAACCGCAAGATGACTCTTGCGGACCGCAGGTAGAAGAACCGAGAGCAGTTTTGGTTCTGGTTGTGTTTCGACCGATGTCGTCGATTCCTATCAATTCAGTTCTAGTACAATTACAACAATTCTCACTGTTGGTCCTAATAACAGTTCTAAACTGAATCAAAATCCGTAGAATACGATATAAACTACGATCATGTCACTATGGTTCTATGGTCCGGTTTAAGGTTAATCAAACCGCAGTTTCGCCTAACGGGTACTTTCGGATACAATATCAACCAAGGCTGTGCAAGCAATCAAATCTGGTCAAAAGATATTACATTAACCAACTAGGTCTGGCCACAACCTACAGGTTTATCAATCGAATCAAACAGAATGCAAACACGTTAAAAAGCAAATCTCAAGTGATCATGAAACGACATAAATCCAAACATACAGTCAATCTGTCGACACAATCATCATCATTCAAACCCTAAGAACATATAGATCTACTCACTCATCGCACAAACAGAAAAGCAAAACAAAGAAGAAGAATTCATTGTGTAAAGAAACCGAAGAGGAATGTCGGGGTTGACACGATCGTCGCGTGAGAAGGCATTCTCTCGAATCTCCTTCGACGGGCGACGAATCGGCCAAAACCTCTTCCTTCTCTGCCTCTGGACACTCTGAACCGAAGGGGTGTGAGAATGAAAATGAGTCAAAACGTGGATGAAACCGTCCAGGGCGCTGGTCCCTTTAAATAGCAGCCTGGCATAACTCCCTGTGGTCCGCAAGAACGGTGTTGCGGTCCGCAGGACGAAGGGAAATGACGGTTTTTGCTGCTCTGGAAGTTTCTGGCGCCCTTTGGATGGTTGAACATGCTCTAACCAACGTCTGCTGGCCGCAGGAAGTGACTTGCGGTCAGCAGGAAGCTGAATCCAGTCCTGCCTTGCCATCTAAAGCTCCAAATCGCATCTAATTGGCTCCAACAGCCTGATAAACCTGAAATATGGACACAAGTAGACAAGTAACTGGAATCGAGACATATTCTTAACTAAATGCATGCAAACTCGGGATTTTCAGGCCTAAATACTAATGCAAGTCTGGTAAAATATATATATGAATGCATGACATCAAGATCGCACTCCCCTAGAAATAGGGAGTCGGCTGCTCCAAAAGTGGATTTTCGGCGGTTGTGCTCATCCCAGACTTAGATGCTCCAGTTTTGATCTGAGTGCGGACCGTACACTCGAGATTGCGGTCCGCACTATGTGGTCTTCTGTGTGCTCTTTCGCCTATTTTCACATCTTCTCCAAATTGGCTCCCCAAAAACTCGATTTACTCAATTTTAAACATCTATCTAACTAAATGCAACTAAACCTAAGAATTTTAAGTAAAAATAAAGGTACAACCCTAAAAATATGTAAATATAAATGTGATGCATCATTTCTTTTATAACTTCTTCTCTGATACATCATTGCGATACACAGTTTTGTTTATTTCTTCCTTCCTTCAATTAATCACATATTTCTTTCTTTTTAAATTGGTAGCTTATTTTCATTTTGCTACAAGCTGTCGGTCTTTCTTTTTGTATTGGTACCGATTTCATTTTTTTTTTAAATCAATCGATTATTCCATCATCCATAATTGATGACGCATGTGATTGAATCGATTGATTTTTTAGTTCTTTTGCTGGTTGTGATTTATCAAGTGATGCTTCCTTTTTTAATCCAGTCGAATCTTAAGAGGAACCAGTATCAATCAATTATTTCATCTTTGCCATTGATGAAATATAGGTCCTGACTGGTACGGTGTGAGTATCCTCCATAATTATTTCATGTATCAATTGCCATCGCCTCCAAAACCCAGAAGTCTAATTCATATCTAATCGCTTGCTTTTGGTTATCTTTGGAGTTGTGCTTCTTATCGTGATCATAATCCTGGCAGCTTAAGTATTTGATGAAATGTTATGTATCGCATGTGTGGTAGTGTCATTGTACATGTGCATGGCTTAGCAAACAAACACCAATTTATTAGATTTAGAAAAAAATAAATGTACTCAGTATTTGGAACAGTTTCAATTTCATAAGATTGTTTGTATTCAAATTTGAGTCCACTGAGTTCATTAATGGTCAATATTTATCAGAATTTATATTGATATATGGTCAGAATATGGATTTACTTTTCACCATACCGATCTATGCAAAATCAGAATTTATTGATACTTGTTTATGTGATTGAACAGATTATTGAAGAGCTTATTATACTTTGGAAAGCACCATCTTCTTTAAAGTAAACCGGCAAAACCTCCACATGGCAATTAAGTTCTTATACATATATATAGTGGTATGTATTTTTTGACATGGTGTGATCATATTTTCCCAAATAACTATTCATGCATCATTGTCGACTTTTAGCAAATAAATGACTCTTTAGTGTATTTGCATGGTTTTTGATTGCTTAGTATTTCCCTGGCACCAAATAAACAGCATAATAATGAGTTCACTTTGCTTTCCATTTAGCAATAGAGCCTTTTCCATACTAATGTACTTGGTATAATTTCATAAATGAAAAACAAACTCATGTTGTTAACATGGCCATTTTATATTGTAGGTTGTTGTTGAAAGAAGGGTGAGTGAAAAGCTGACCGAGTGAACTATCAACTCGCAATTTCAGAGCTCTGACCCAATATTAGGTAATCATATTTGTTTCTATCTTCATAAAGATAAATGCATTTAAGATATTATTGATAGCCACTTCATACATGTTGTTGTAATTTCTGAAATGGATACGACCATGTTGATCATTTACCCTATTTCAAACCTTATCTTAGTTTCATGAACCGACCTAGTAAGGCCCCTAGAGGGCTAAAAAAGGAAAGCAACCAATTTCAAGACAGGAAGGCATAGAGAAAGTACAAACCAAGGGTCCCAATTTCAATGAGAAAGAGACTGACGTTTTAATGGAAGCTGCTCGAGAGGTCCAGGTGCAATCTGGGAAGACTGATCTCAATTTCACCACTCTGGAAATGTAACAAGTGTTTTCATTATTTTGTGCCCATACTAATGGAATCCACCGGACACTGGAACAACTTAAAACCAGACTTAGAACATTAAAGAAGGAATACAATATTTTCAGAGAGCTCGCAACCAAAAGTGGTTGGATGTGGGATTATGAGAATCATGTTCCAGTACCGCCAACTCCTGAAATACTTAGGGAGATGTGTCAGGTACGATATCAGATTCCATACCTCTCAAAAAGTGTTTGCTCTTTTGCAATGTCTTATGCTCTAAACTTATTGTCAACTTAATTTTTATGCAGAGGGATGATAGGCTTAAGTATTTTGACACCAAGAAATTTCCTTGGTATGATCTGATGACAAGGATGTGTGGGGGCAGAATGTCAACCGGTGAACAACGTATAAATTCTCGTACAACCCAAAATACTGCCATGGGTAGCAGCACTGGCAGCTCTGATGATCCCGTATATGAGGAACAAAGGGTTGATGAAACAGATGACACAATCGAGCAAGAAGTTCCATACAATGTCGAAGTAGAAGCAAATACCTCTGAGGCAGGTATATCAGCTAGCCGCAACTCAGGATCACAAAAGAGGAAAGACAGAGATGGTAGTGGTGATATGTCTCGAGGCCAAAAAATTCAGAAAAAAATTTCTGCCAAGAGCACAGGGCTTCAACGAATTGCTGATACAAGTACTAAGCTTGCTCAAATCAATGAGCAGATTGTTGAAGAGTCACGACGGATGAATAAGATGAGGGAGGATGTGGCTGTGGAGATTGACAATGCTCTTGAGAAGCTGACCGAGTTAGGATTACTCACTTACCAACATAGCATGTTTATGGATAGAATGGGTGATCGTATCTTCAGATGCTTCTTTTTGCAAGCTACAAGTGAGCAAATTATGGATTATGTAGGTTGTATGTTTCCTCAACATGGATTCCATTCTCAACAAGGATTCAATCCCCACCCAGCATTAATTAACCCCCATCAAGGATTCAATCCCCGCCCAGCACTTAACCCCCAGCAAGGATTCAACCCCCAACAAGGATTCAACCCCTAGTCAGGATTTAATTCTCAGCCAACAAGCTCCTTTGTTAGCCCTAATTTTGTGGACTCTTTCAACCATTTCAATGTCAGTCCACGTCCACCCAGCTAATGATAACATGGTTGTATCAAATTATGTGTTCTCGAATTGAATACTGTAAGTTGATATGAAGCACGTAGGCCACTTGATCATCTCAAGATTCATTAATTCATGGGTCTCAAAAACCATCCTACGAGCCCACATACCACTTGCATTGCAGCAACCGCAGTACTCCGCAGGGGATTTATATATAGAGATATTATATGGTGCACCGCGGTTTTTTGCAAAGTATATAGATATATATAAGCCTAGCTACTTTGACAATTAAAAGAAATCTAGTCAAATTGTTGAAAGAAGCACATCAATTACGATTTACGACTGGTATATATATATTGAGGACCGGGCCGGCCGGACTTGATGGAAAATTGATGATCGATTTACAACTGTCATACAGCAATCAGTCATGCATGACTTAAATCAGCGTTTTACTGTTTTTTATTACTCCCATGCGAAAACATTTTCAAGGGATTAAGAGAAAGAGGATCACTTGACATTGTAATCTTGACAAGGGTTCTTTCAAAAAATTGAAAAATTACTTAAAAAGTTGTCAAAATTGAAAAACTTTTCTAAAAATGTTGTGGACTTTAGGACTTTGATAGTGTTTTCAAATTTGAAGTTACTTAAATATGTTCGATAGTCCATTAAAGACCAGTAGAATTTGAGCCATTAAAAAAATATATATTTAAATGAGATACCAAATCATATTCGAATTACTTCAAATTTAATTAAAACACTCTCAATCTATAAGTACAAAAATATATAAATAAACTTTTGTCAAGTTTTTTTTAATTTAATTAGAATTTCAATTGTCAAGATTTTTCTCCTCTTAGAATCCAATCTAATTGTTTATTACAATGCATGGCGAATTATTACATTTAGCGCGCGACTAATTATAGCTTAATATAATTTAGGTTATATATATGAAGCCATGATCAAAACCCATGAAAAAATCGCTTTAGATAAATTTTGAGCCCTTCCGACTGCTCTACCAAACAATCATTTCCATCTATTAATTGGCATTGCCTTCCGTTTCATGGAGGAGAGCTTCAGCACACTACTTGGGGAACAATAGCATACAACGAGAAGGATCAGCTAGAAAGGCCAACGAACGATCGAGCTAGAATGGGTCGCTAGCAGGAAGTGAACTCCATGATTCACATCATTTAGAGCCACATGTACATCGGCTATCAGAATTGAGTAACTAAGTCCTATGTATCATCAATATCTAATCAAGTATCAAGAATTGATGCGGAGCGTATCTCACCTGACTATCTAAATTAGAAAAAATTAGATGGTCCGGGAGTGCATTCGTGTTTTGTAAAGGAGGTGACTATATATCTAGCTAATTCTTTACAATATATATCGATCTATGGAAATTCTGTTTAGGTAGTTTCTTAGGCAGTAAGACATGCGCGCAGTTGCTCTTAGCTCCACTGAGCACGCTCAATTATTCTGAGGCTTTCTTGAATAGGGCTGATCGATCGTTGTTTACAGAAGTATACCCGGCCCACCCATGCACTGGCATCATCTCCTTTCATAATCAAGTAGAGCCTCACGGTGGAGATGCTTACTTTCAGAAGTTTAGTTTCATACTTTCATCCAATATCCCAAAAGTTCTGTTAAAATTGTTGTCGTCTTAATTAATTAATGCTAGTATGATCAGACATGATGTCCTTATGCATAAAAATATATATGCATGTATCTTATTTGTGAAGTGATAGGTGAGTCACACAATTTATCCATAATTATGGGAAAATTAACTTGTAATAATGGGCTACAATAAATAATTTTATTCAGTAATATTATATAGTAACATCATATTAATATATAATGCAACATATATATACCTTGAAATGCGGATACATACTAAGAAATAAACAAATAAATAAGGCAAAATTAAGGGAGTGAGGCCGCACTCGATCTCATATTGCTGTAACAAGTAACAATTAGTTGTTCTTTACATTACATGCCATACGCCCATACCCGGCCACGGACAGTATTTCAAAAATAAGGCGCAGATTCAAAGTCCAAACTTCAAAGTCAAAACCCAACAATGTCAGTCACATGGACAAACCGCGCGGCTGAGAAATCTCTCCTCCTGTGTCAAGACTGCATGCGCTCTCCATTCTCCTCTTCTACTCACTCTTCCACATCTTCATCAGTAATTCCATACCCGATATATCCATCATGGTGGTGCATTAATTTGTGATTGAATAAACCTTCTCGAAATCTTATCATCATTATGTAAATGTGCTGGTATCAAAGGCTCGAGTGGTGGCAGTTTCAGTTGATTATCGCTTGGCACCAGAGCACCCGCTCCCAGCTGCATATATATATATGAAGATGCATGGATGGCTTTGAAATGGGCTTTGAATAACTGTCGATCCGGAACCAAGCCATGGCTTTCTGACCATGGAGACATTAATTAACCGGGTATCTCTAGGGGGGATAGTGCCAGGGCCAACATTGCTCATAATGTGGCAGTACAGGCTGGATTACATCCATCCGAATTGGGTGTTAAAATAAAAGGGTTAGTTTTATCAAACCCGTATTCTGGGGGAAGGATCTGGTAGGTAACGAACCGGGAGATCAGTCGGTACGGGAATCATTTGAGAAAAGTTGGGAATTTGTGTGTGGTGGATTGATGGGTATTGAGCACCCGGCTGTTAACGAGGGGCTGAGAACACTCGGTTGTGAGCAGGTTATTGTGACTGTGGCGGGCCAGGATATATATTTTCAGGGAGAAGAGTAGTGGTATGACTGTCCAGTCTCAGAACTAATCTCCTTTGGTACTGTTCAATGAATTAAACATATTGTCACAAGTTGAGAAATTGTACTTATTTTTTGTTGTTCTGCTTACATTAAACTTTTCTGGTAATGGCATGATTGACCATTTAATTGTACTTATTTTGAAGTTTCTGGTAATGGGAAATTAAGTGATTACAATTTATAGCCTAATTCAGGTCATAATTCAGTGTATGATACAACAATAATATTCTAAACACGACGATCATGATGACAAGCATCATGCCATGAACAACCCCAAATAATCTGCTCTAGATAATTTTTGAGCACCTCCAGTACTGTATAAAAAGCATTTCCGTCTCCAGATTGGCACTGGTTTTCATTTCCGGGAGGAGCGCTTAAACGTTTTTTTTTTTTTTTTTTTTTTTTTGCTTCATATCTTCAAGCCTTGGTTGAAGTTATGATACTTGGGGAACAATATTAGACAAGAGACGAGGAAGACCAGTCGCCAGTCGGAGGGGCTGACAAGTGGGAATGGTCTACTAGTATGAAGAAAAAACTACGATATGGATTAGAGAACCACTTGTGATGCTCAATTCTGAGGCTTTTTCCAAAATGCCAAATTGTTGTCACGAATAAAAGCATAACTCAAGAGCATCTCCTTTTGTAATAATCTCCATTCATAATTAACTCGAGCCCCACATAATATGCTTATTTTCAGAAGTTTAATTTTATCCAATATCTCAAAAGTTTTCTCCAAACTGCTGTCATATTAATGCTAGTATGATCGGATTTCAGCTTATATATTAAAATAAAATAAGAGATAACTCTTGGCAGTTACTTCCAAACTTATTAAAGAGAGGTATGTAATTATATATATATGTTCATAAACACTATTTGTATTTTATACCTAACTGTAAAAAATGCATATGATGATCAGACGTGATTCGTCCTTGTGCATAAATAAAATTAAGGTGTTATTTGTGAATATGTGAGTCACACAATTCATAAGTTAAAGAATACATTCATAAACATTTTTTTTAATTTTTAAGATTTCTTATGAATTAATTCAAAATCTTCAAAAATTCTATTTTTATAATTGTCAAGATAAGCATTGCGAATGGATCTCTCCTCAAATTTAAAAAGGATTGGGTCTGATGTCCATATGGACTATGTTGACCAGTGATTAGATGATATATAATCACCAGTCGATATATAGCATTTTAAGTTTTAACACAGTGTTTGCTAACTAGCTCACTCGAACCTCCTCTTCCAACTGGGGAGCACAACGTAAGCTACTAGCTCAACAATTTAATATCCGTAAAGAATCTATTACTTTAACCATAAGAAAACATTGGTAGGTCATTAAGAGAAATTCAAACAAATTGTGTTAGTACAAATTTTAGTGTCCTCATTCAGCACATATTTTATCTCCGATTGATGCCATAAAATTAATATTAAAGTAAACACATGCACCGCTAGTGCATTGCTGCAAGGATCAAACAACCAATGCAACAAATTAAACCGCTTCAAAAGTTTCCTGAGCTCTTCTAATATACCAAACATTTCTACACTGTCATTCATTCCCTTCTTTTTGCGGACTAACATCAGCCACCAAGCTGGATCTGGAGGTAGGCCTTACAAATGAGAATGAGAATGAATGGTCTCCTTGTAGAAAGGATAGGCTACGACAAGAATTAGTAAACAAAGTACACTAAATTATGAGGCTTTCTTGAATAAAAGACCAGATGGGGGGTTAGAATGGCATACGCAACGTGCATCTCCTTTTGTGATCTTCTCCATTCATAATCAACCTGAATTCCAGATGAATATGCTTATCTTCAAAAGCTTAGTTTTATCCAATATCTCAAAAAGTACTACTAGTGTGATATAATTCGACATATACCTTGAAATTAAAATAAAAGCTATGAGAGCCCATTTCCATTTGATATTCATAAAAGGCAAGCCCAGAACCAAAGCTTGAGTCTTGTAAATTGTAATTGATGGCTGGAGCACATCGATCTTCACTACTCTGGTCCAACGGAGCCCACATCACAAAACAAGAAGAAGATGAAGATGAAGATCAACATCTCTTCTCGACTCGTTACTCGTTTAAAAGGTGAAACTTATGCACTAACCCCAAATAGGCAAATAGATTCCTCTGCATATATCAACAAGGCGGGGCCTCATTGTAACCATACCCAGGTTTACTCATTCAAAGAAGCTTGTTATCAAGGATCTGGGTGCATAGCTGCTGGCTCTATCATTGCATTACAACTTCCCAAGCCAACACCATCTCCATCTTGATTGTATGATTCTGATAACTTTAGAGACGTACATTACATTACATTACATAGGGTCCCAATAACTGGCATATTATTTTTTTATTGGTTACAG
The DNA here is from genome assembly GCA_030179965.1 of Cyperus esculentus. NCBI lineage: Eukaryota > Viridiplantae > Streptophyta > Magnoliopsida > Poales > Cyperaceae > Cyperus > Cyperus esculentus. Next base: position 3,655,090 of record JASGLE010000039.1, on the reverse strand, counting down.
CTCCATTTCATACCATACTCAACATGGTACACCAATGCATCATGCATGCACAAACAAAATTAAACATCTCACCCAACTAGAACAATACTTGCAACATCTAATTCATTATTCCTTTTTTATAATGTACATGCCATGGTACAACAACATTAAGCAGAATTATAAATTAATACTTGGCCTCTCAACTAGAAAACTCAATACAGAATGGTTTCTCTTATAATTATAATATGGCCACAATTGCACAACACACATCCCATACAAAAATAAAATAAAATAATAATAAGTATCCGCCTTCTTCCTTTTTGACAATGGCCTCTATCATAGCTACACATCTACCCTGCAGCAGAAACCACAAGTGATTATGTCAGGAAATATAGAACCTGTTATTTGATTCTGAAATTCAGTCTAAGATCTTATTACTAAGATATAGAAGGATACTAACATCAACAGAACAAGTATTATCAAACTTGATGCATGATGCTGGTATAGCAGCATGCATACTAACAACTATGCTTGACTTGTTTCTTTGAGGTTGATATATGACTTATTGCAGACAAAAATGAGGATGACTGTCCCCAGCACCACAAAAATTTAACCTCAACACACCATCATCCAGGTCTGTCCACACATGCTCTAATCAATTCTAAAATTTCCAACCATCAATTGGGACATGAGTAGAACCTCTAATAGTAAGAAATAAAAGCTTAGCCAACAAGATAAAAGACTAAGCAAACAACAACAGAGGGAAATCCCATGCTGATAACCAACCCATCCCCAGCCCTTGGTCTTAGATTCTCGGGTCCGTATCTGCTGCCATAAAAAACCATGGCAGGAACGTGCCATAGTTAATATGGGCCTTTAGATTGATTTATACGGCCTAGATTTTAGATATAGGGGGTGCTTTTAAAATATGGGTCCCATTTTCATAGAGAGAAAAAAACTATGGCCGGCATGTGCCATAGAAAACTATGGCAGCAGATGTGAATCCTTAGATTATCTTCTAAGGAGCTATAATATTAACCCAAAAGTGAAAGAATTTAAATTAATAAAAGCCAAATCTATCTGCTAAGGTTCTTTAATGTATCTAGTGTAATTTCACAAAACAGAAAGAAATTTCGGGCATTCAAGTTGGGAATCTATATTGAATAAAGGGTCAATAAAATCACAAACCTAGAGACATCTCACAAATTCAAGAAGGATTCAAGGCCATCAAAACCGGTAGCAATTACATTGTGGTATGTACAGCTAGATGTTTAGAGTTTTCATATAGTTCAAGGTAACAAAATATCAACATATCCTTGATCAAATTGAGCAATGGCATTTGCTTCTACACATATGCCTTTTATGTCTAACATCAACAAATGGTATTGTCACTTAAAGTGCGCAGAGATATGTGTCAATGAAATACCATACAAACAATCACACATGAAAGGTATAAATCACATATCAAACGAGTGATCAACTTCCATCAAAAGCTGACTAAATTTGTTCATACAAATTCAGAACTAAAGAAATAAGTATTCCCCACAAAGCATTCCCCAGTGCCAACCCCCCGACTGCCCTGTCCTGCCCAAATAAAGAAATAAGTATCCTTTTAATGAGTAAGACAACCCACATAAAGGCTAATGACAATAACCCTGACGAGTCTAAGTCGATTAACAAATGAATATATTTAACCAGGGTAATGGAACTATAAGGCACGTCAAGAAGATCAAATTACAAATGCAAATCAAGTAATTAACTCAGAAGAAAAGAATGTACATACCTAAACACATTGCTTTCCAAAGTCCAACCTTATGCAACTAAAATTCAATTCAAAGTGTCATCACTCAAAGAGGCCCTCTCGAGCCTCAGACATAACGGCATCCCCGTCCTCATCTAACCTGCTACTCCTACCAGCCCCAACAAAGCCACCAGCTCCACTACCACTGACAGGCCACGCGGATGACACGGTCTCCCCACTATTCGCTGGCCCTGCTGACCCACCTGTCTCGGCCTGTGCCAATTGGGTGGGCGATGCCTCCGTGGCATGTGTCTCCCTTACCACAGTCCTTCTCGTGAGTTCCCTAAGAGCAACTCTCAACGCCCGTGCCCCACCACTATTATCATTGTGCATTTCATCGAGGAGTGTCCTGAATCGAATAGAGACATGGGTTCTTGTACCAGCAGGCGGAGAAGGGGGCAATTCAGGGGTCGGTTGTGTAGAGGGGATGGGAGCGCGGCAAACGGGACAGGAATTGTGGCGGGATAGCCAGGGCACGATGCAATCGGAGTGGTAGAGGTGGCCGCAGGGGAGTGCGCGGGCCATGGAAGAGATTAGAAACTCATCTTTGCAGACTGCACAAAGAAGGGAGGGTTGGGAGACGGAAAGAGTGGGGAGAGAGGAGATAGAGGGAGGGGAGGCGGGGGAGGGGCCACGGGGGGCAATGGGGATGTCGTCGGAAGAGAGGCGGAGGATGAGACTGCGGAGATAGGCCTGGGCAGCGGAGGTAGGGGAGGAGGAGAGGGGGTCGGAGGAATCATCGGGATCACGGTCGGAATCGTCGGAGAAGGCATCGGCGAGGTGGGGAGGGGGAGGGGGAGGGGGAGGGGGAGGAGGCGGGGGGAGGTCGGGGTCGGGGTCGTCGTGGTCATCTTGTTGTTCGAGGAAGGCGCTGGAGCAGTGGGGGCAGCGGAGGGGAGAAGGGGGAAGGGGGAGGGTGAGGGTGCGTCGGCAGAGATGGCAGAAGAAGGTGAGGGGAGGCGTGGGGAAGGGGTTGGAGGGCGACGCGGCGGAGGACATCGGGCGGGGCGGGGCGGGGCGGGGCGGGGCGGGGCGGGGAGTGAGAATTGGGGAAAGAAAGGGCTGATGAATGATGAATGAATGATGAATTGATGAAAGAATGAATGAAGTGGTTCGGTCGGTCTATGGCTCTATGCCTAATTGCCTATGGATGTCGTTTCAGTGTTTGATAGTAGAGATGATATTCCGCTTCGTCACTTTACACCAACAGCGTCGCTTTGGCCGAGTGGTTAAGGCGTGTGCCTGCTAAGTACATGGGGTTTCCCCGCGAGAGTTCGAATCTCTCAGGCGACGTTCTTTCCTTTTTTTTTTTTACTTTTAGGCTTACCAACTGCTTCTGCAGAGTGCAGATCCCGTTTCATACTTCTCAGTCATCAGTCATGACTAAATAACATAATCTACTCGGCTTTCATAAAGTCTTTCCCATTTCTTTGCAATGTTTCAAGCAATTCTTTCATAATTGCTCTCAACAAGCACAACCTTCTTTCTTAAACAAACAATCAACACTCTGAGCCCAAACCAAAAACAAGTACAAAATACAGAATAGTGGTAAAAATGTAACAAACAAATATCAAATAACAAGCACCAAAATTTACAGGACCACCAACCAAACCTAATAAATCCAAAAAGACTACCCTCTAAGTTAGTCAAACCAACACATCCATTCAAACATGTCACCTACACTCAAAATCCACAAATTCTACTTTTTTTTTAAGCAATGGTTTCATCTTATGTCATAGAAATCAGTCTCTCAGTGAGCCCCATGACATGCAGTGGGTCATTACCTACAAATTGGCCCCAAACTTGAATCTTCTACTCAATTAACCACGCTATAGGATCAATGTACATCTGCAATTCAGAAAAGACAGAATGTCAGTTCCAGCACGTAATAAGTAACTACAAGTAGAGAGGAATAACACCAGGACCAAATATGTTTTCCTAATCTACTGTCATTTGAGAAGCTAATACTTTCTGCAACAGCTGGCAATAATGCAATCAAATTTGAAACCTGATCATGCTTGCTTTGCCCTCTCCTATACAAAATAAATTGAGTATGACCCAACCACAAGCCATATCAATTCCAGAAAAGCTAATATGAACCAGAACCAACCCAAACTACAGATGTGTATTACTTGAGGTCAGGCTAAATCAAACTAAAAAACCTGAATCCAAATAATTGAAAAGGCCAGGCTGCAAATCAAATTCTACTTTCATTGCAGAAAAGCTGATCAACCCTAAACCTGAATCAGAAAGCGGCCCAAGAATAAAAGCGGGCATAAGAAGCCTTAAATAGCCAAAAATTAACCAATGATCATTGGTTAACACTAACCTAATATAACCAGTAAGCCTGTCATGGGTACCTTTTAACGTTTTGCAGTATCAATTCATTTTCAAAAGTGGCAATCTATCTTCATGCCTATTCAAAAAACAACTTTGAAAAGGATTAAATAAATTGATACCAACCTTATCTAAATACAATAAATCAATGCACAAAATTCTAATCTTCCTCCACTTAGATCCTTTTCTTTTGCTTTCATTTGCGGCAGCTATAATACTCAGTGAAGTCCAAACGGAATAACAGAAATTTCAAGTCCACATGTTGCTGCTGAGGAAGCTGTTTTATAAACGTGTCAAGAGAATTCGAGTAGTCTTTTGCGATTTGGTCCAGATCTTCTCCCATTTTACGGAAAAGCTCTCCAGCCAACTGGGTCATAGCCTTCCCAGAACCTTCAAGCAGTTGACTTCTCCCCTTTGATTTTGGTCTAGACTGTGCCTTACCTCTGCATGGAAAATAGAATTCCATCATTACGTCTTTTGCTAATCATATAACAATACTACAACAAATTAGAAGCAACACAAAATTAACCATCACAAGTTCGAAAATAAACCAAGAACAATATATATGGATTGGGGTCATTCACAACATTAGCACACAAATAATCAACCATACCTTACAAGTCACTAGTCAAGCTTTTTTATGCTAATAAACTTTTTCTTCTCAAAACGAATTTCCCACAGAAATGGCACTTACCAAGGGGGTTATATGAACAACCAGCATGTACCAAGGGAATCAAGAGGCCTCACAGCATATATAAACAAATATATAGTTATACATAGAATATATTTTTCCCTGACAAATAGTACAATTTGAAGAAGTCCTAAAGTGTGTATTTTCATATTAAATTTATCTGTCATATTACGACAAAGGGCCTTTACACATCCCATCTTCATTATGAAAGGAACAAAAAAGATACAAAGTTTCTAGCTCACAGGTCAAAACAACGAAGCAAAAAAAAAGTTGCTCATATCTGATGCTCTAATTTTGAAACACAAATGAACAGAAAATCAAGTAATCCTCGTCAAAAGAACAAACTGGTGTCACAAAGCATCTGGTAAATCTGGTCTGACATAACCATCGTGAACAAAAAAATGTCAGCATTCTCTAGTGTCTCTTCTTAATATACAATATACAAGATGCCCAAACTTCATGATACGGATGTATGGGAAAATCACGATTACATGCTTGATGGTATCAGAGCATAATCAATGAGATATATCTGGTGTCTCATTCGTACTCGTTTCTTATGGCCACAGACAAGCCATAAGCAACCCAAAAACCCTATCATGCCAAGTTGACATCTGTAACATCAAATCAATAAGCTAAATCTACTTGTCCAGAATATTAGTGTTACAGAATGCTTTGTCATAAACTTAGAAAATTACCTTGATTGGAGTTCATTGATATGCTCAAACCACCTATCTGCATGGCTTTTGAACCTCAAAACAACCTCAAATAGCCCAAAAAGAGATGCACGCAAGGTGCTTGATTTTTCACCAAGCAGAGACTTCTCAACAATAGAATTTAAGTATCTCTCATGTGCTGACAAAAGATCATCCAGATCCCTTGATGCCTCCATTTCATCAGAGAAACGGGCCCATGACACCTCCAGTACCTCAAACATGATATAGTCCTGAAAGTTCTTTACAAAATGGTTCATCTCATTCTCTATAACCTTGCATTTCCTTAGTATTGATACGAAGCCGTCCTTGGCAAATATGCTCTTAACAATACAATTTGGTTTCATGGTTTTCCATACAGTTGTTAAAGCATGCTCAACCCGTTTCAGCTTCCACAAATAATTGAAGATTTTCAGATATTGTTTCATCACAGAGGCAGTGAAGACAGTATCCAGGGGCATACCTGCATCGTATTCCAATGAAAAGACATCCCAGCCCCTATCTCCATCAGTATAATCCATCATTTTAACCTTTAACCGGTCAAGAATGTCACGATCATCATATTGTGCATTAGACGCTCTTATGGATGCCTCCAGCAGACCAGCCAACTGGAAGGCACTTATAGTATTGGCTGGCTCTGACAGCTCAGGCCCAACTATATCCATCAGATGCTGGACAAAGTCCCCTTGACCTAAGAGCAAGTATCTCTTTATGGCAAGGCAATGGTCCCTAAATCTATATCTCTTGTGTATCACATCCATTAGATGACAGTCTATTCTCTTAGCGGCTTCTATAACAAGTGCCTCTAATGCATCAATCTGGCCATACCCTAGGCCCCACCGACTCGTGCTAGTCCCCACATGTGCAGCTGCATCAGCCGCTGCAGCAGCCCATCCACTGTCATCACAGCAAACCCTTAAGAAATTAATCGACTTACCAGTTCGGAAAATCCTCTGGGCCAATGTAGGAGAGATGAATGAAGGGAGCATGGCAGGTTCAATCCGATAACCTTCTTGCCACAAGGACTCAGCCTTTACTGGTTGACCAACAACAAAAAACTCTGAGAATATATCTTCCAATTCCCCTTCCAACACCCAACTTCGTACCATTTCAAAAAGTGGTGAACACACTCTTTTGAGGAGCCGACCCATGAAATCTTGCACAAGCGGGTCACCATGCTTGGCATGCCTGTGTATAGCCCCAGCCATGGCCCCACCTTTCAAACCACGACAGCCATCAACCAGAACTGCCATTAGTCGCATCCTCACAGTTGGCTCTGCTAACCACACATCTAAACGCCTTAGCGAGAGGTAGTTCCCTTGCAAACCCAAGTCTGAACCAGGAGTAGGGATGGGGTTCATTGAATGTGACTCTAGCACAGCTAATAGCTTGTAGTAGTCAGTTAGTTCATCATTCAAAGCTGAGCAAAAGGCCTGGCCCACGGTACCTACCTCATCAGATGGTACTTTACTCATGCTATCATTAATAAAGCCCTTCACTTTTTTGTACAGCCAACCAATCTCACACAGTTTCTTCACCATGGTCCGTGTTGATCTGGGTAATGTGAGAGACTCTGGCAAATCATACCCATCAATTCCATTGACCAACCGATACGTCACGTACCGGCCATCGATTCCCTGACACGCATACAAGACATCTCTAACAAGTGCAGACTCTTCCACTTCATTGTCATCCATTACAAGCACAGAATACTCCCTCAAGGCATTCTGCCGAACATTTTCAGGGTCCTTTGAAACAAGCAAGACCCCACTCCCCAACCCCAAACTCTTCTTCCTCGCTGAGTTCTGAGCAACAGAGCTAACATTAGGATTAACATTTTCAAGAGGAAGAGAAGGTAACCCAGCCGATGCATAACCCGTCCGTCCCGACAGAGATTTGAGAAGATAGAGAAGAGCCCAACGGTTGTGAACTCCGCCGGGAAGGGAGGACCTGGCGGCGAGCTTGGAGTGGAGATCGGCAAAGGTGAGGGCGTCGGAGGTGCGGGCGGAGGCGGCGAGGTGGCGCTTGATGGAATCGGCCATGGCGTGCTCGTCCTGGGAGAGCGAGGGCGAGAGGCGACTGGAGAGGAGGCGCGTGGCGAAAGCGAGTGTGCGGGAGAGGTCGGCGGGCGAGGGAGTGGCGGGCGAGAGCAGGCGCGACACCAGCTGGGTGAGCAGATCTAGGGTCCTGGGATCGTCCATGGTTGCTAGGGTTTGGTTTGGTCTGGTTGGTGGGAGGGAGGGAAAGGAAAAGAGAAGGGAGGAGAGACTCACTCAAGTAGTCAAGTGTGTGTGTGTCTGTGACTGTGATGAGTGAGCACTGTTTGTTCGCTGGTTTTGCGGTTTCGTCCTTTTTCTTTTCTTTTTGGTTTTTTAATGACCAACTGTTTTGCCTATTTTTCGCCTCTTTTGTTTTGGGGTAATTAATTTGGAGGGAAAACAATTTTGAAAATGCCCAACTGACAAGAAAATCGGATGAACAGATAATCATCAGATATCAAGTCCGTATCTACTATTTTTCTATAACGAGAAAAGTTGGAACCGCAAAAGCCTAATTTGTTGATACTACCACTCTAGCTCAAATCTGGAAAAATGGTGAACCCAAAAATTCTTTTAAGTAGAGGTGCTAGTTTATTATTAAGGGCAGACAAGGAAATTGTTTTGAATATTTTGCATTCTTTGATTTTCAGTGGAAAAGATTCTGCTATATGGACTTTAGAAATGGTGTATATTCAATTCATTCTTTTTAGAGGAGGGATCCATTGACAATACCTATCTTGACAATCTTGACAATACCAATTTTAAAAAATTTTGATAAAATCATATAAATTTATAAAAATAAAAAAAAAATTGATGGATGTATTATTTAACTAATAGAATGATAGTTTTCAAATTTCAATCAATTTAGACATTGTTTGATGGCTTATCAAAATTTCATACATTTTTTCATGGTTGTAATTTAATGGATCTTTAAAGAACTATCAAACGTCACTTAAATTAAATATATTCGGAAACATAATCAATCTATAACTTAAACAATAGTACCGTAAACTTTTTTCTATTTTTGCGAGCTTCTAACTATTTTTTTCAAATTTTTGAAAATTAAGATTGTCAAGATTGACATTGTCAATGGACCCCTTCTCGTCTTTTTATATGTTACTTAATTGTAAAGAATTAAAACTAGCTTAGTTGGTTCAATTTGGAAAATTCCCCTACCTCTTAAGGTTAAGGCTTTTGTTTGGATAGCACTGCAAGATAAAATTCTGACAAGGGTCAATCTATTTTTCAAAGGATGGACTTGTAGCTTTCTTTATGAATTCTGTCAGGATATTGAAGATATTAACCATATTTTTATTCACTGTCCTCTCATGTTCCAATTTTGCAATAATTTTTTTACCATTTGGATTTGACTTCTATACAGTCTATCCGGTATAGTACAATACCTTGGAGTCAAATGATAGAATTTATGCACAGTGCATTATATGTATAAGTTTGTGGGTGTTTTGGAATAGCAGAAGAAATAAAACAAATTTTTAAAATGCAGGTTTACCAAGTTTCAATTCAATGGTTGTAGATATACTAACTCTTTTTGAATCGTGGACAGGTATGAGTAGCCACTTGGAGCACATGCTTAGGGTGGAATAAGCCATAATTGTTGAAGAAATTGAAGAGAATAGCAATATGGCAGGAGACTATTCTGCTAATGCTGATATAGTTTAGATATCCTCTTTAATTTTCTTTTAATAGGGCTATCTTGTCAGATTAAGCATGTGTTGGCTATGTCTTGTTATCTTAGTTCTATATTTTGGATGGTTAAAACTTTAGTTTGGTTTAGGGTTATTTTGATTCAATTTCCTTGTTTGGATTTTGTTTCAAATGCTATGTAGTTTTGTAAGACCTTTTTTGTATCTCCTAAAAAGAAATGGGAGGTGATGGAAATATATTCCACTTTTTTTTTAAAAAAAAAAAGAAAAGAAAAGTAGGAACCTATTATTCTAATTTGGGTCATTGGATTAAATCGACGGACTAGATCAATCCAAAGTAGATTTTTAGGGGGGGGAGACTTCTTAAATAAATCCAATCCATTCATTTGAATCCAACGTCCAAATTAAAATAATTGGGCCCTACTTTTCCAAAAAAAAAAAAAGTAGGTGATTTTGTAAATGGTTCAGTAGCTCAAGTAGTAACTAATTAGGATGATATTTATCCAGCCATTACAAGTTACAAGCAAGCAGCGGATGGAAATTGGAAATGATTGTGGTTTGGACTTTGGAGCTGAGCAGCCTTGGAGGAGTCGTGATCCCTTACTCTTGGACCATTTGATATCTGATGATGGGCCTGGGGCATGTGGGCTTTCTTTTTTCCGACCATCACTAGTTTATTTTATGGGCTATACCATATGAGCAACTAATGTTATGTTTGGGCCCTGCCAGTGCCATATGATATGAGCGAGCAACTAATAAAACTAGGGTTTTTCTTTTTCCGACGCCGACGGAACAAGCTATAAAACACCACACCACACCACATCTTTACTTTTTATCTTCGACAATGGGGGAGCCAAGAGCAGCCCTGATCTGATGATCATGTTTTTGCTGTTCTAAATAAATTCTTGAAAGCCAGCCGTGTTGATGTTCTTATTTTTCGTTTAAAATTAAAATCATTTTGTGTTTTGCTGTCATCTGTTTACACTTGTTAGAATGTTTTATATGTTCTTTTAAGAGTTTTTTTTCGTGCCGATGATTGTACAAATTGTCCGTACCATCCGAGGATCAGCTATTGCTGATTTCCTTTGATGAGCTCTTTACATGTTTATCTGAGGCACAGCACAAACAAACAATAATCTTCTTCTTCTTCTCTCTCTTTGTTGCTGTTGATAATGATAATTTAGTCGATCTTATTAACAGAAGTTGAGCTGTCAGTCAATATGATTATTAGGTGAAATAGAAGGCAATAAATTAGAGTCTCTGATGCGCTCTTGTTCGTAGCGTTTTCAGCGCTGTACGTTGCCGAGAGAGAGAAAGAGATCCCTGATCCCTCCCGGGTGGATGAATGAGTACTAGCATCAGTTCATCTTCTTTTATGGCTGATCCATTCCATTCATACGTCCGGACAGATAATTCATGGTTTCCACTTGTTGTAGCATTTTCAGACCTGTAGCTGTAGCCCCAAGGATTCGATGCATGCCTATTACTAGAAATGGGTCTCGCTTTCGCTTTGGTAATGTTATATAACTAGCCTGATACCCGCGCCATGCAGCGGATTATTTTTTTTTTCAAATTATTTGGTTCTTTATTTTGTTCTTTTATTGATATGCAGTAAGCCTTTATCTCATCGATTAAATCAAACGTGATCTTTAGAAATCATGATTCACAATGAAACAAGTAATGTAAGAATAAGATGCAATGGAGATAACAAGTACGGAAAAAATAAATTACAAAATGAGCAAATCCTACGCACTTAGATTTTCTAGATATCAATTCACAGTTAAAATCTCATATATATAATGTACACCAGCATAGTCCCGTACTGATACTAATCCTATCAATGACCTTCGCTCCATGCAGTACCAAAGTATTCCTGTCCATTGATGAAAATACATTGTTAAATATAATTTATGCTGTTATATTTATTAGTTACATAAATGAAATTTCCATAACAAGTATGGACAAAAAGATGTAATAATAAAATACATAACAATATTTAAAAAGAAAAGACCGAGAAATAGAACTTACCAGTATGGATATAAAGGTACAGCATCTAATACAGAAAAAGTTGGTGATGTTCCCTGGTCTAATCCTCGTTTCCCTTGAATTTAAACACAACATAAATATCCCTGAAATCCTTTATGCCAGTCTATGTGTCAGTTGCCAAGCAGACAACACCATAGCTGACTTTCTCATCAACCTCTTAAAATCCAGTACTGATTCAAGTCGGTATAGCCTATGAAGAACTCCCTGTCCGAAGAACACTGAAAAAATAAATTGACAATACTCAAGTAGATATAACTTGATGCTGCCATTAATTTTAACCAACAAATTAAAACTCTGGCCTAAATAAAGTGTCTTAGTCATAGTCATATCCAATTCAAACTTTCGATCTTGGAAGGAAATTGTATTCATCTAGAGGTTCTGAATTTGGGAACTTTGAGAAATATGAGATCTAAATTAGACTTAAACTGGAAAATGAATACAAGCTATAGCATTTATGAAAAAAAATTCTGAAGTAAATCCAGAAATATCACATATTTCAGAAGGCACATGTGAATTGAGGCAATTGAGTTGGATATTTCAGAAGGCACATGTGGAAATATGAAATTAACTTACAAAAATAATGAATCACTTAAACAATAGAGGAAGTTATACTAACAAGTAACAACCAACAAAGTATTGATCAAATATACTGACTATACCACATTACTATATTGCCAGTATAAATAATAGTGGAGAGGGGATGAGAGATAGAACCTGACCTTAAATTAGAGGATTGACCAAGGAACCATAAGGTGATGCTTTGATTGTCACCGATTTTGTAGTTATCAGAGAAATATAGCCAGAGAAAAAGAAGTTGCTGCAAGTATTCACAAAAAAATAGTAGAAAACAATAACCAAATCCTCAGAAACAGAACAAAATTATAAAAAGAACATATCAACAACCAAAGAAACAAAATGATTGCTTGTAATAAAATTAAATTAAGTACCCTTTATAAGTGTGAAAGCGGCACTTGTTAGCGGCACTTGTTATCTTACGTTGTGGACATTATTATATCTCCGATATTGTCCAAATTTTACCAGATTTTCAAACTTTACATACTGGCTTCTTTTCACTTTAAATGGAATTTCAAGATTTCCCAACTAATAGTGAGATGATGATTGAGGCCTAGCTTGTTGATGGAAGCTTCTTTCACACTATAATAAGAACTTCATAAATCTCATGATCTTATGGAAAACTTCTATCAGTCTAAATCTAAAGTTTTTTGGATTCAATGGACATGAACTCCAGAGCATACAGATGCACGAAAAGAGCCATCATTATTAACTACAAAACAACATACAAAAAATTCTTCACTCAGACCATTCAACAAACACCTTCAGCACATAAGACAAAACATGGTTTTGGGCTGATTTATTATGCTGGTTGGTTCAGATTTGAGTAAAACCATGATCGGCAAGGATATAATCATACCATAATCCAACAGTATCAAGGAAAAAGTTGACCTACGACCGGTGAAACAGAACCGGAACCCAGCGTGCTGGATAAGCTTGGCACTGATTGCACCGGAGCAAGCGGGGCCCTGTCGATTCCTGGCACTACAACATGTCCCTGAGCAGCTTTGTGGGCTTGGCGAAGGGAGAGATCAAAGGAGGGCTGCTTCTTTGATCCCTCCTTTATTCGCGAGTAATTAGGAAGAGGTAACTGATTAATGAGGCACATGATCCAAAGATGGCTGAACCCAGTCGGAAGATACAAACTGGCCTCCAAAATCAGATTTGAGTTTTTTTATTTACTCGCACATATCAGAAAATGGCCTCTGTCATCAAAATAGACAAGCAAAAAAGTAGTAAGCATCGTATATAACTATGCAATCATGAAAAAATATCATGCTAGATCCTTAAAATTAGAGGATACATTTTCATTTATATGTATTAGAAGCGTTATTGATGGATACATAAATATTGATTTAAACAATTTATGCAATTAGTCCTCAGACTAATCCCACTGTAAATTGGCTTGCAGACTCAAAACTTTATACAGGAAATACTGATTTAAACAAAACATTGAAAAGTTACTATATCACGCAATATCAATGACTACCACAAAGCCCCAAAACAGTTTATACTATTGAGCACATTTCTACTACTTGTGTTGTGTTGCCAGCAATAGTTCCAGTGCTTCATTTTCAATTCAACTAATTGAGCCCTTCGAGTCAGTTAACAAACAAAATCGTGTCTAGATGCATTGCCTCGGACTCTCAGGAATAATGAAACTTCACCATTAATCCCCAAAGTACTTCCAAAACCACCTTCATGACCAACGTTCTCTTTTAACAACATCCATCTTAAAAAAAATTCGGAGATCCAAGTAACAAATCAATTTGATATAACTTCTGACCTTGTAAACGCACTCCACTAATGGCATTCAGCAAAGGACTACCTGTAGGTCAGCCACAGACTCAACCTTCACAGTATGACATAAATCCTGCAATTGTTTCCGCCGCAACTCGAGTTAGTGGGCTTGTTAGGGTCTTTGGCAGCCTTGCCCTTCTAAGTGGGCTTTGGCTTCTCAGTTGCCTTCACCGACAACCTTCCTAAAATTAAGACCAATCAGAAAATCAGTTCAAGCATAACAGATTCAATCTAGGATCAATTTCAGATTAAAAGAACTAAACAAGCAATAAGAAGAATCAATCGAAAATTAAGCCTTCTTTCCTTTCTTCGCTCTCGTTCGCTTCATCTTGGGTACTACAAAAACCATATCAGAACGATGAAAATGATAAAATCAACAAAAGCCAAGATGAAAGGGTTGCGAGAAGTATCTAGCAAACCTTACCTTTGATCTAAGTGTGCTTCACAGCCATGGTCACATACCATCGAGACCCTCAGTAGAGGCGTGGCCTTCATCTACAACGTGCTCGACTCCCTCTCCCCTTCCCCCACTTGCTACATGCCCAAAGTCGGTGCTTATTTCTCCCGCTCGATCTCGCAACCTCCTCTCATCTATCCTCTCGTAAGAGAAGAGAAAGAGTAAAATTATTGAATAAGAGAAGAACGAAAGAGAGAGAGAAAGAGGGATTCTTACCTCGTCGCGACGGAGAAAGAGAGAAACGCAGCAAGCAGGGTTGCGCTGGGATCGGAGCCGAGCCGAGGCGGAGTGAAGAGAGGCGAGATCGCCTGCGAGAGAGGCAAGTGAGGGTTTTCTGGCAGAGGGACGCGTGCGGAGAGTGGTTGAATGAGAGCGATATGGGAGCCGAGAGTGGTTTTAACTGAGAGGTGAAAATCAGCGAAAAAACTTAACTCAACTGGAGAGGAAAGCAGAGCGGTCAGATGCGATCTCAGTCGTTGAATTGTGACAAAATTTAAAATGGACGGCGAATAACGCAATTGGTAAGAACAAACAAAAATTGAGGGTCCAGTCCTACGGTGCCTTTTAAAATAGAGAGATTTGATGATATTGAGCTATTTGATTTTCTAATCTATACCCCTAATGGGGGGAGGAAAATTTTCTAATCTATACCCCCTAATGGGGGAGGAAATGCAAGCACTACATTCAATTGAGCTAAGAGCCGTACGATTTGGCGATCCAACGGTCCAAACAACTTTCAAGCATCTCCATTTTTTTTTTTTAAGAATATCTCCATTTTTGTTTTAAATAGAGACATCGTTGAGCGCACTTTGTAAAAAAAATTTATAAATAGCCTCACTAATATATTATTTCTCATAATGGGTTGAACAACTAACTTATTTTCACAAATAACCTTGACTATGAAATAATATTATTATTTATCCTCCTTTTATTTGCAGGCACGACCCAAAACTTATTTAACACTTATGTATTAAAATTATAGGATTTATATTTGTAAGTGATTTATTTATAAATGGGCTAACAAAAGTTAATAAACCCTTACATTGTTTTTGGTGCCAATTTTCATCTTGGTGTTTTTTTAAAATCAGTTAGAGATTCTCAATATTTTCATTATTTTGGCTAGAAATATGACTAAATCATAGAACTTTTATTGATTAATTTATAGGGAAAATTCATTATTTGGTTCTCAAGTTATCTCTAAAAAACCAAATTGGTCTTTAAACTTTATATTGCACAAATTTAGTCCCTGAATTTTTATAAACGGAATGAATTAGTCTTTCAACTTTTTTAGAAAAACCAAATTGTGCTATATTTCTTGTTAATTGTTAACATGTATGCATTATTTGCCATGTGGTCAATAAATTTGCCACGTGGGTCGGATTGACGACTCCCGGCATTTTTCAGGTCGGGTTGTGTATCGTCTGCAGTCATTTTTTCGGATTGGGTCGGGCGGATTTTTCGAGTCTGGTCAAATTTTGCACCTCTAATCTCGGGTTATCTCAGGTTTCAAGTCGTTCAAGTCAGGACAGTATGACTTTCCCTGAAACACGGGTTGAGTCAGGTTTGAGTCAGTCTGGCTTCCCCTGAAAAACAGGTTGGGTTTGGGTCGGGTCGTGTTCGGGTCAGTTTGACTTTCCCTGAAACTGGGTCGGGCAGGTTTTTCAGGTCGGGTCAAATTTTGCCACCTCTATCTACCGTGGTAAGTTGAATCAGAAGCCCACATGTCACATTTAAAGTCCACATGGCAAACAATGCATACATGTCAAAAAGAAATATAGCAAAAGGATTAATTTTGTTTTTTTAAAGAAGTTGAAGGACTAATTCAATCTGTTTATAAAAGGTTAAGGACTAAATTGGTGCAATATAAAGTTTAAGAACCAATCTGGTTTTTTAGAGATAGTTTGAGGACCAAATGATGAATTTTCCCTAATTTATATGGTATTATTTGCATAACTCTAAATGCTTAAATAAAATTAGAAAAAAGTAACATATTAAATTATTGATGTACCTTCAAAATTTGTAAAAAAGGTAAAAAAATGGATTTATTTTTTTTTCTTGGCTTATATGTTTCATCATTTTTCTTCATTGATCTGGTCCACTTTGCACAATTATTTTATTTAGTAATGGTAATATATTGCCCAATCTAAATAAAGTTTTACAACGCCTACAAAGTATATATTGTCCCGCCGAGAAGTGCGGGGGCTTGCCCTAGTACTATTAAATGAGTCTGGCTACAGTGCTTCCATAAACATTTTGGATCAAAACACTTAGGCTGTGTTCGTTTGCATAGTTTTAGGCTAGCAAGCTGTGGCTTCATTTTTTTTTTTTTTTTTTTTGCTTTGGCTTGTTCGGTGAAGAAGTTGTATGCCATGGTTTTCATTGTCAAAGCCCTGGCTAACCACAATTTATCAAGTCAAATGTGGTACAAAACTTGGTTTCAAAAAAATCAAGTTAGACTTGATTTTTCAAACCGTGGTTTGTGCCATTTCAAATGTGGTTTGCCATGGTTATAATTTTGGTAAAGCCATGCAAAATTATATAAGAGAACGGGGTCTTACGGTCCTACTTCAAAAATTTGTCGTCCAAAATTTTGATCCTATTACTCATTAATAATTTGTAGAATTTAAACCAAATATTTTTTTTCTTTGAGAATTTACTAAATACTCAAAGTTTGTGAGATTTTTAAGAATATTATGCTTCTAATAAAATTATGAGGATGCTAATTTATAGTTTATATGATTTTTTTTTTTAATATGTGGAGCTCAAACTTATAAAAAATGGTTAGACTTTCTAATTAAGCATAAAAAAAAAAACTTTTCAACTATAAAAATAATAAAATAGAAATATCTAAAATATTTTTTTGATGATGATATGATTGTTTTTAGTACAATTCTTAGTGAAAACACATAATGATTTTCTTAAAAATCAATATGAAAACAATTTTTATAAAGAGAATGTATTGAAGAGGAGTCAAATTGATATCACTATACTCTTTCAAATGGAGTAGTAGTAAAGATTACGACAGCTATATAACAAAAGGGAAGATTCATTGAAAATTAAAAAAATAAAGAAAGTAAAAATAGAAGCCATATGATTGGTGTAACTAACTTGCTCCCCTTCACAAACTCTCCTTCCATAATCTGGATCAAGTGCGTCCACACACTAAAAAAAAAAAAACTTACTGTAGATAACACTTTAGTTAACACTGTAGTGATTCCTGTCCGAGTTTAGATATACTATAGTAGGATTACCTTGAAGTTGAGGCTTTTCTTCACTAGAATAAACTACGTTAGCATACATCATGTGCTTCTCCTTTCGTGATCGTCTCCATTCACAATCAACTGAACCCTCACATAACAAGCTTATATTCAAAAGTTTAGTTTTGTCCAATATCTCAATCTTTAAATTGTTTTCATATTAATTCTAGAATAACCGGATTTCATCTCCTATACAAAAAGAAAATGAAAAAAAAAAACAAAGAAAGAAAGAGTCACTTCCATCCAATTACTAATAACCGAGAGGTATGTATTTATATGTCCATAAACACCATTTGTATTTTATACCTAACTGAGAAAAATGTATATGATGATCAGACACACAATTCAAGTCTTATGCGTTGATAGAATCTTAGGTATGTCTTATTAGCCTACTAGGCAGGTCTAATATAATATTAGATTAAAATTGTATCGCTACACTTGTATACATTAATACATGTGATTACATAGTTGGAGATTTAAAAAAGCAAATAAATTAATTACAAAGATGCAAAAATACGATGTCTCAGAAGTTTAATTTCTAGTATTGTAATATGAAACATTTCATAATCAGGTACCGATACTTGGGGATAAAAAATACAGCATATTTTAAAGTTGAGCACAGATGAAGAACGTACATTTTCTAAAATCGATTATAGCAAATTTGTGCCGTCTGACGGTATGCACATCTTAAAATTAAGATACATAATCTTATTATATCTCACAAATTAATAGTCAAATTGTTATCTTGCCGGGCTAGCTCAAATTTGCGGCTGGGTTAACAATATATTTATCCGAATTTAACCTAGCAAATCAACAGGAAGTAGGACCATGTTTATCCAAATTCAACAATTACTGGGAATTTAGTGTTTTTATGTAGAGCACAATTAAGCAATTTACCAATATTTCATAGGAGCAAACATCTCATATATATAAACAAAAAAGCTAGTACTATCGGATCACCAACGATACAAAATTTGAGTACTCTATTTTCAGAACAATATTGTAACCTATTCAAACTGTAACTAGTCCTGATAAATCATCCACAGAAGCCATGTAATTTCCTCTATGAATCTGGTAGCAACCTGCCATTGTACATCTTATCAAGTAAGCCGCGTGCTTCAGGCCGACGGAGGAGTCCTTTGTTATTTGGCAAGCCAGTTCCTAGACACACTGGGCACACCAGTTTGCCTCGACCTGTGAAACGAATGAAAATACATCTTTATCTTATCATTGAATATTGTTCTCCAACTTGTGCCAGTGATGTCAATACTAATGAGACAGCAACATTACCATAACAATTGGGACACTCAGTGAATTCATACACGTCTTTAGCTCGCTTCCTGTTAAGAGCTTTCCACTTGCCTGTTCCTCCACACATGTCACCTAAAATCAAAGCCAAGAAGCCTTATCACATCCGATATCTTTTAATCATTCGCAATTGTGCCCAGATAAATCTAATTACAATTGAACAAATTGGCATTATTTACAAGTTTGAGCAAACTATTCTCACATATTATGGCGCCAGTTCCACGACAATTTCTACAGACGGCCCTTTCTTTTGGTACTGGTGGTTCAGACATTCCTTCTGCCAAGCTCTTTGTTGCATCAACAGAAGAGAGATTTACTGAAGCAATTGTTGCACATAGACATGCAATACACTTTCGTCTTGAAGGAATAGATGCTCCACTCTGCATTAGAGAATAGAGAGAAGTCAGAAGAAGAGAGAAATACAGAATATGTTGCTACAAGTGCTAAGTTATAAAAGTGTCAGATAACAGAAAATGTCACAACAAAAACACTATTTATGCTTAAGACTATTAACAGCAATGAAAGCAGAAATTATCATATGTCTGAATTTTCCAAAATATTATGGTTATCATATTCAAGTAACCGCAGCAATTAGCCAATTACGCACAGAAAAACTATCCAACCAGCAGTGCAAAATAAGGACGACTTTTTTGGGCAGGTAAATCAATTGTGTACACATAATGTTAGAGGACAAACTGACAGATAATAAAAAAGGAAAAAACATTAAGGTGATCAATTAGACTGCTAACCTTGATGAGTGATGTTTGTGGTGCAGATTCTCCATTTCCTTGCTCTTGCAGGCAATTTTCTGAATCAAAAGATTCAGGGCTCACAGAAGATGAGTCTGACTTGGAACATGCTAGCACTGCAAAGAAATAGTAAATCAATATGAAAGGCAATTATATATGTATGGCAACAAAAGAGTATCCAAGAAATCCTGTGGAATCGGTTTATCTAATAAATTACTGTCTCCGACTACAATATTTCATTTTTGTTCACGGTGCTTCTTTATTTAGTGATTGATAATTAATGAATAAAATGTTAAAATTGTGCCTCCAGCCAGGTTCTTAACTTGTGGTAAACATATATACCAATAAATGATGCAAAGATTACTGTTCTGGACATGTAACTTGTGGTTTTGTACATCAACAAAAAGGGCTGATGCTGGTGAACAGTACAAGAGTCGAACAAAGAATCATGAGCAGCTAGCGGTGAAGTTAGAAGAACGTACAGTACTAGTGAATGAACCTTAGACTTAGACTGAGTCAAAGAATCATGACGAGGATAACATATATAACAGTGACAAGTAGCCTAGGTACTAGAAAGTACAGAACAAGAGATAGATGCAGTTAGTTTCAAGTATAACCAACCAACCAACCAACCAACCTTTGAAGTTCGTGAAGGAGCCCGTTCTCCTACGGGCAGCAGGCAAAGAGAAATTGAAAGGGAGAGGAGAAGTACACAAGAGACGGCATATGCTGCTGTCCATTCCTCTGCTCTCTTCGACTCACTCACTCACTCACTCTCTCTGGAGCAGAAGACAGACATCTTGAGAGGAGAGGAGAGGAGAGGAGAGGAGAGGTCGAGCTTTTCATCTCATCTCATCTCATCTCATCTCTCATCTCCTCGTCCCAATATCACATCCTTCACGGGCCTTAAAAACAACAACAACAACAACAACAATCATTTGGGCCGAATGATAACACAAATCCATCCGGCCCATTAACTTCGGCCCGTTTCCAAGGTTAGTAAATGCGTTAGAGATCTAACTGCTAGAGAGTTGACTTGGTGCAAGTCCGTGGGCCGATTCGATTCGATTCGATTGTTTTTGTTTACGCGGGCGGGGCGGGGCGAAGAAATGATGAGCGCCGCTGATTTCCCGATCGACCGGAAGAGAATGGCGGACGGCACTGTCAAGCCCCCTACTGCTGCTGCTGCTACTACTACTCTTCATACAGACCTCGCCGCCGATCCCTCCCCTGCCCCTGCCCCTGCCCCTGCCCCTGCCCCTGCCCCTGCCCCTGCGATGCCCAAGATGAAGCCAGCCTTCAGGCCGGCCAAGGACGACACCAAGCCCACGCTTCGGGATCCTGTCAGTGAAGTGGATTGTTAATTTTTTTGTATGAATTGGTTTGTTTGATCTGGGGTCCGGGGTTTTGGATATTGTGGTAATTAATGAGTTGTGATTTACTGGTGTTAGATATCGAGGTCGGATCCCATTGTTACCGAGCAGGCAATGCTGAGGCTGCCTCCCTTTCCCAGGACTACTTTTACTCACTTCTGATCCCACGGATTTATAATTTCAGGTGATCATTTCTCACTATCTCTTTCTTTATTTGCATTTCTTTTTACTTTATTTAGGTTGGTTGTTCTTTTTTTTATTGTTGATTATTCCAAGTGCCGATGTTGTTGAACACTTGACTTAATTATGTACTTGATACTGTAGTATTACCAGTTCTGCTTCTGCATGATAGTCTAGATGAAATCATGGATTTAAATGCTTATAAGTATCAGACCCTCATGGACTTTTGATGTTAGCAAATTACCAAATTTAGTGGTGATATACATTGGTAATTAGCCATGTAATATATATATATAGGTTACGATCTCCGTACCATTATTTGCATAATATTAATGCCTTGTTGTCAATTTTAAGTTTATGTACTGCGCATTAGTTAACATATTCTCTTTTTTTAAGAGGTATAGTTAACATGTTCTCATTACGGAAATGCATTGATGATGCCAACTAACTAAATGCATCTTCATTTCCAGTTGGCCGAGTATTGTACGGTTTCGCGAGCGAGGTGTCCGCATTAAATGGATATGTGAATGAGTGATATGTACTTTTGGAAACTGACATTCCGAGCAGCAGCGTCACCAACCAGCCTCGATGTATATCTCTTCGATCATGTTGTTTTGGGAAGAAATGTCAATGGATGAGTTTCCGTTTTTTTCTTTTGGAACTCTTTTCAATGAAAATACTAATAACAGATCATGATTTCACTTACTGCATGCGTTACTTTTCAGATTGGCTTTTACTTGTCATATCCTGTTGTTTGCATCTTAATATGTGATCGTTGGTAGTACCAAATCTGGATTGCTTAGTATAGTATACTGGTATGTAGCTCTGCAGTCTGAAATCAATAGAAATACAAAACCATGCATGCTTCCATGCAGAATTGTTAATCTGATATTAACATGATTTAATATACTTATGTTATGTACAACAATAAACATCCTCAAAACTTCTATTATGCTCGTCTGTTGTGCATTGCAATACTGGAGGTTTCTGAGCTGCCTTTTATTTAGAAGCACCACACAGATTGATAGAAGATGTCAAATCGTCATAGTTGCCAATTTCTTTTTAATAATTGATGCGCGTTCAGTACATTACATAGGTATGTTTTCATATAGTTAAATGTCAAGTGCTAAACATAGTTAACTAGTTTGGCCTGTTTAGGCCAGTGTTCTGGACTGTTCCTGGAGTGGTGCCATAGTAATATATATCTGAGATTTGGGCAAATTAGCAGCACCTGGTTAGAGGATGATGACAAAAACCACAGTTGAGTTGCAACAACAGATATTTACTTACATACTTCTGCCAACAGATTGCCCTAACTAAAAACTAAGTTGGCAGAATTAATGCTTAAACTACAAATTCAAATCAAGACAAAGATAACAAAATTAGAAGAAGAATACAGCAAAACCTCCTAAGCACTCAAATCTATACCCCTCTTCTACCAGAATCAGACTTGGTCAAACTCCTGAGCCTTCCTAGAAGCCTAACCTTTCCTTCCCATTTTGATCCAGTCTTTCCCTTCCTTCCCTTCTTCTCTGAACCTTCTGAGCTCTCAGCAGCTGAGTCCTCCCACCCTTCGTCGTCCTCGTCACCACTGGCACTAGCTCTTCGCTGTAACTCAGCTGCCAGCTCTCTCACTGCTGTCTCGGGCTCGTCCCTATTCCTCAACAGCACTTCACCAACCTCTGCAGGGGTCATCTCTGCTCCTGCCAGTATATACCTCTCGGTGTTATCTAGCAAGTCATGCTCTTTGACCCCAATATACCGCTCTACCAGTTCCCTGACCGCATGGGCTCCACAATGGCCTAGTTTGACATGGACATCCATTCTCCCCGCTCGTAGTAGTGCCGGGTCTATGCCATCAGCATAATTTGTTGTGAATACTATGATTCTTTCTTCCCCACAGCAAGACCATAATCCATCAGTGAAGTTCAACAAACCCGACAGTGTCACACGCCCTTCTTCATTCCCTCTATAATCTTCAAAGTCTGAATCATCATCATCATCAAATGATTGGACTCGTTGCCTCTTATTTATAGTTTTGGCCGCCTTTCCTAACTTTCGACGGTCACCAGTAAGATCAAGTGAGCAATCAATATCCTCTATGACAATGAGTGACCGGTTAGTGGTTTGGATCAAAAGCTCACGTAAGTCAGAGTTACTTGTTACACGAGTGAGCTCCAGGTCATACACATCATACCTCAAGTGGTTAGCCATGGCAGCAATGAGAGATGATTTGCCAGTACCCGGTGGTCCATGCAAGAGGTAACCACGCTTCCATGGCCGTCCAGTGCGATGGTAGAATTCTTTACCATCTGCAAATGCAGATAGATCAGCAAGTAACTGTGACTTCACTGATGGGTCAAGTGCTAATGTGTCAAAGGTAGCAGGGTGGCGAAATGGGACCGACATCCAAGCACCACCACCGCGTTGTGAATTGGTATGGAGCCGTCGTGTGCGTGACGAACGCTCCAGCTGGTCAGCTGATCTTGATAGATGTGTGAGGTAAGCTGGTAGCAATGTTGAAGCATGCCTCTTCGGCAAGCGAAGAGAGAATGAACGGCGCTCCTCAAGTGAGTCCTGCAATGTGTCTGCATGATGGGTCCACACAAGACGGTGCCCATTGAACGTGTCATCAAGTGAGTGGTTTGGTGAAAGGGAGAGGGAAGGAGAGGCAGATGAAAGGCCCGAGTTGGAGCGTTGGAGCGAGACAGTAAGGCGAGGCGGAGGGACAGAATTAGAGGAGAGTACAGATTGGTGGAGGTAGAGATGTACATGTCTGTATAGATCATTCGGCTCGACCGATGCCGATCCAAGAAATTCTGGCACATCGAAGTAAGAGTAGGGAGTGAGAGAGTCTTGCAAAGATTGCCAGAGAGAGTGGAGCAGAGAGAGAAGTTGCGACGGAAGGACATTCTGAAGGATGGTCAAGAGACCTAAGAGAGACCACATTTGGGATAAGAACTCCATTTGTCTCGGTTGATAGTGTAACTGCTGTTTGATGCAGGTGAGGAGGTAGTATTGGTATATAACTTTGAATTAAAAAGGGAGGGAAAAGAAAGAGGTAAAGTGAAAGTGAGAACTGATCATGAGGAGGATAGCTAGCTACAGTACTGTTCTTTTCTTTCTGCTTTGAATATAGAATTTGTTGCTTTTTGTTTGTAATTCCTTTTTGTAGGAGGTGTTGCCTAGGGGCAAAAAAAATACATGGTGGTGGTGGTGGTGGTGGTGGCTGAGGAGAATTGATCCCCACAAGAGGTGGGAATGTCAGAGAGGCCATGGACATGGCAGCTGTTATATACTTGATATTTCCTTTTACCTTTTCCTTTCTGTACTGGTATACTGGTATACTGGTATAGACTATAGAGTTCTTGTGACTTGTGAGGAGAAGTCACAATATTAGACAAATGTATGAAATAAATCCAATATTATCAAAATTATTCTGTTCTTTGTAGTCGAATATATATGTATATGTATATGCTTGTTTAATTAAGCTTGACAAATTAAATCACTGTTTTATGTAAATTAATTAAGTGCTGGCTTTGACGTCTCGTGATTTCAATTAAACTAGTTATTTCAAATAAATAATGAATGAGCATGTTAACATCATCACCCAAAATTGCCCTCATTAATTTATGATTTTTAAGTCCTACACCTACCTAGATGATGATATGGTGTCATTAATTATGCCTTCATGAAATGCTCATCAAAGAGACTAAAGTGAGACTTACACGTACAGTAGATCTAGAACAACCATATACTCAACTAATTGTCCAATAACCAAGTCTAATCATGAACCTTACCTGCTACTGAAAGGAAACTATTTACTGTTGCTAGCTGCAAAAGAACAATGAGGGAGTTCAGATGCAGAAACTAGAGAGGTTTGCTACATATATCATAGACCACAAATTAAGTTTAGTAACTATCATGGATCAGAACATCAATCGATAATAGAATTTAATTTAATTGATTCCTCAATTCCAGTTAGTTACTATCTGATCAATTCTCAAGCAAAGCCTGTAACCAGTCTCCTGATCATGAAACATGAAACATATTCATTTGGGTCAATCAACAAACATGAACTTTTGCTAGCATACAGAATGCATTCTAGATCAGAACCTTAATTTTTTACAGGTTGAGACAGGACACTAGTAGGACAGCAAGCATATACAAGCACATTTAATTTGCTGAATATTAAAAATATTGCTTTTATCTAGCGCGATCGGTTGTCAGTAGCCAGCAGGTGTAGGTCGGCCATAAACTAGCATGCAATGTAAATTAACACGTACGTACTCTGATTTAAAATGAATGGAAGATGGGTCTCAGAGGCGAGAAATCATCAGTACAGAACTACAGATCAGTACAGACCTATGGTGTTAATTACACTGTTACCACTTACCAGTGACGCCTGGCCTGAAATGGATACACGCTAGCTGTTACTGGTTTCTGATTACACGCTGTTAGAGTTTCCACAAAATATATTGTTTGTATGACAAAACTGTTAATCATGTCTTCTTTTTGGGATTGGTCATTGGTCATTGGTCATTGATGAGACTCAACAATTTGAAAAGAAGCAATTCATGGTAATTATATATATATGCTATCATAAAAGATCACACTCAACATTTGTAACTAATTATAAAGTAGGCTTTGCAAATTTTGAAAAAGGTTTATGATAATATGTTATTTTGTACATCTTTTTATGTGCGGCGCCACAGTTCCCAGTTGAGCTTTAGTTTCAGTACAGTCTCACTCTCACTGCAGCAAGTCAGCAATATAATACACCTTTCAAAACCTACCTTTCCTGATTTTTCCCTAGCTAATGCGCAATAGATGGTGAAATTTGCGACGATCCAAATTATTTTTATGAGGAAAAAAGAATGTATATATATATATTGGGATAATATTTGTACAATAAATTACCGGTTCATGATCTACATGAATTATGAAATATACTCAATGAGGATATATATTGTCGCCTTTTGCAAAAGTTTTACAAAGGTCTTCCATGCTGTGCAGCATATAGCAGGGAAAGATTACATATTATAATTTTGCATGTCACCATGTGAGCAAAAGCAAACCTTTTTTTTCCTTTTTTTTTTTTTCAGAAATGAAGGAATAAATTCCCTCGGTAAATAAAAGGATCGATTCCTTTATTCCTCCAACGAAGAATAAATTCCTCATGATTATGATCGAGAGCAAAAGCATAAAAAAGTTTTCATTGTATATACTATATACACGAGGAGCTTTCCAATGGACTTGTAGATCTGTTGACAATGGAGGTTTTACAAAATTGAGTAATTATTTAAAAAAATCTTAAAAATAGAAAAATAATGTATATAATATATAGATGTTCATTGGACTTATAGATTAATTCAAGTTTCTATAAATTTGAATATCGTTTGATAGCTCATCAAAGTTTGTATACTTTTCAACAGTTGCAAATCAATAAAAAGTTAATAGACTAGCAAATAACACTTAAATTATATATAATTGAATACATAATCAATCTATAAGTTTTTTCCAACTTTTAAGATTTTGTAAACACTTTTTCGATTATTTGAAAAACTTCACTGTCAAAGTGTCAATATTGTCAAGATAATCATTGTCAGCGATCCCTCTTCTATATATAACTGCAATCCAAGTAACATATGTTTAAGTATCATAATTAATTAGAAATATTGCTATATATGAAATAATTTTTGCTTTGAATTGAATGTTAATACAGATAAAAATTACACTTTTGAACTGAATGATAAATTGATAATTGTTGTTACTATTTTACCTGTGAGCGTAGTAGTGATATAATTCATTGAAAAATGTAATTAACCAATTATTTTTCCACTTTAACACGGGGGCATACATACGTCACGTGGGATCAGGAATTAGCATAGGATTCTCATAAGACAAAAAGAGTTTGGAATAATAATAATCAAATCTTTCCTTAACAATAATATGCATATGAACATTCCACCGAATTCACTGCAAATCTGCAATTAAAGTGCAAAGTGTATACAAAATCTGCTGCTACAAACTTTGTATTCCCCTCGGACCCCTTCTTTAACTCATCAAACGGCCTTCTTTTTAATTGTTTGTGCCCTCCGTCCTTGCCTTTTCTTTTGTTTAGGCTAGTTTTAAGGACCTGTTGTGCAGAATCCCTAGCTACAATACAAAACACTCATTTTCTTTTTCGAGGTGAGTAGATGGTACGTACGGGTATTTGTATTAATTTCATAATATATTGGTCTCTTTGTTGTTAGGCATAGGCTTTAGCGAATAGCCGAGAGTGGCCTACTAGTAGTAGTAGTAGCAGCTAAAATATTTGAGATAAGCATTGTCAATTGATCCCCTCTCATTTCAGATGTTTTCCCCCTCTTCAGAGATGGTGTTTGCAATGATTTTATTAGGATTTTGGAGACGTCTTTTTCCCTACGCCTTGTATAGTTAATTATTATGTAGTTAATGTTTTTCTTATTTCAATAGATTCAAGTGAAAGGATTTTTTTTAATTGTTAAGCTAAAGTAAAATTTGTCCATTACTAGCGTCAACACCCATCTTTTTTGTACATGTGGTAAAATATAAATTAATTCGAAAAAAAAAAGTTCCAAATGAGAAATAAAGTAAATGTATGGCTACTTGGAGGGAGCAGGCGCACACATGGTGAGAATCTGTTTTTGAGCCCAAAACTACTTTGTGAACCGCATAAACTTCTTTTGCTTTCTTTCTTGGGCCTCTTTATTTATTGTAACGCCTTTGGAGGAAACTTTCAACTTTGTTTGCTCCCTTTTTTATGTTCGTGTATGTTTTTCTAACTTATCCTACCCGTCGTATAATTATAAAGTTGAAGTAACATGAAGAAGTTAATAATAATAATCATATAATGGTTCATATCACAGAACAGTTACTATGGAAAATTGAGGTATCATTGGAATCTATAATATATATATTTGAAGCACACAGAAATTTGACAAGATATATGTTGATAAAAGAAATCAAATTTTGTGAGCATATAGATTTCAATTTATATATTAATTTATCAAAAGGATTGAGTCTTACAACGTGTAACCATGGCCTGTAATGAGGCGGGCAGAATTCAAATTGGAAGAACATGACAACTTAGTGTATGATTAATAGTGGCAATATTCAATTAGACAAAATGATAGAGCAGAAAGTGAGAGTTGAATTATAAATAAGAAAGAAAATATATATAGGGCGGAGTTTTAAAACTTGTGAACAACATCGATCAGATCGATCATCAGATGGGCAGAGCAGGGCAGGGCTGCTGAATTTAAAGATGGTTGAAATCTACATTACATCTACTTGCAAGCTCAGAAGTCAGAAGTGAGAAGTCAGAAAGAAGCAAAGCAAAGTTGTAGTTAAAGTTTTACTACTGGACTGGAGTGGAGCAGGAGCAGGAGCATGCAGTAAGTAAGTGATGTTTGTGGCCCAAGGCCAACAATGTAGCTAGCTATAGGCCCAATAGAATAGAATCCTTTTTGTGACTGACTAAGTGACTATATCTATACGGACTAAAATTGATGATGGCCTAATCTTATATATGTTCCAATTGAGCCCACTTGATTCGAGTGCTCATAATCATAATCATAATCATAATCATAATCATAATCATAATCAAGAGGATAATCATAATTCATAATATATAGATCAGTAGGCAGTAGCTGGACAGACAGACTTGACTGCATGATGAAATATATATTTTGACTTTTCAGAACGGAGTTCCATATTTTTCAATTACAAATTTTAATTATTACAACTAAACAAGTTACAAAATTACACCATTCAGATTGAAAGGGTACGTACTATTACACAATAAGTACACCATACAGGTTACAGAATTTACACATATATATAGGAACAATTACACAAAATATATCCCAATGAAAAAAGGAGGGATCAATGTGTAATATTACATTAATATAGAAAAAAAAAACAGGGGGATAATAAGTTCATCCCCTTCTCGATCTAATCCTCACTCTCTAGCTACAGCACCTTTTAAGTCTCAATTAATCTCGATCTTCCTGAATCAATTAATTAACGTCCAAAAGGGAACCACATCTCATGGAAAGAAGACTGATAAGACACCATCAGAAGCAAAATTACAAGCACCATGGCCACGCCCCAAGGGGAGCTCCCCGCCCGGTGGATCGAATTCTGCTCCGGCACCAGCAAGGACAACGACAAATGCTGTGTATCGAAGTTGGACAAGCACTGCACAGCCAGAACCAGCAGAATTGGTGTCAAGATGAGGAACAATTTGCCCTGATCGGCGAGGCTCTCGGACGCCGACTCGAGATTCATGTAGAAGGAGAAAGCTAAGAAGAGGAAGAGGGTTAGCAGGAATAAACAGAGGTGGAGGGGGAGATCTGTGAGGTAATTGAAAGTGGAGTAATGGTAGTTGTTTGTGGGGTACTGGTGGTAATACGAGCTGCTTCTGCTTGCCATGTTTTTATTGTTTGTAAATTTTAAGTTGTGCTGAAAATTGGAAATCAGGAACTTATTTTTGTGGGAGTGTATTTTGAGATTTTGGATAGATCTGTGAATACAACAATGAATAGGGACTGGGAGTATGTATTTATAGAGGAATGGAATGGAAATCATGGAAATAGGGGATGGAGATGAGAAGTACTGGCGTACTGAGTTATAAATTGAGAAAAAGAAATGGGCGGTGCGGTGGAAATGCATGTTTCAGCTGGTTTACTGACACGTGTAAAGTAATAACGGATCTCTAAAATAAAGATCTTCTGTGTACTAGTGTGGAATACTATCGTATAGCAAGCGGTAACTATCTAATAACCAGACAACAGATGATAGGATAGCCCAGATGATCTGTAGCAGAAGATCACAGTTGAAGAGACACCAATACAAATACAATGCACGCTTCACTTCACTGACATATATAGTTGAAAAGTTTAATATAATAATGTACTGCCCAATGACAGCAGACCACGTATGTGGCCGACTATTTTTTTTTTGAGAATATATGTGGCCGACTATGTTATTTTTATTTATTTATTTTTTTTGAAAAGTTGACAGGCCGACTATGTTATTGTTATGACTTATGGGAGTATGGGCAGGTGATCAACATTCTGTTCCTTACATTTCAGAAATTGACTTATAGTTATAGTTGAATGTTTGTTTGTTTTTATTTTTATTAATTAATATTAAATTAAGTGTCAAAACTTTTAAAAGAAAAATCAACTTTTAAACTTTAAGAAACAATAAAGTTTGTTTCCGATACTTGTATTAGAATCCAACGACATTAAGCTATTTATTTTTGTAGCAGTCACATAAATAAATAAACAAACCATGCATGCAGTTGATATTTTCTTCCTTTGTCAATAAATGTTGCATATTTGATATTTGAAAAACATAGAGTAGATTTTGTAAATTTATTTTGTTTACAAAGATAGAAAAATGCATGCTATGGTGTAATTTAGAAAAGAGGATGCTTGGTTTATGTTCAGTTCAATGCATGGACTTAACAATAGTTTTGAGCCCGTGTTAGTGTTACTCTCCCAAGTCCCAACTGAAAAGGCAGGGCAGGGCAGGGCAGGCCTATTTGGGCTGAATCACCGGTCACACAAACATGCAGTGGAAACCTTACATGTGAGGCCTGTATGGAATTACATTACAAAAAATGAAGGTCCACACTGCACGCATGCACATGACAAAATACACAATTATATATATATATATAGAGTTTGTATGTCGTGCTTTGCAAAGCGGATTCCTTTATGTAATACCAAATTTTTTGATATCAAATTTTGTAGAAATTTTGAATTTTTTAAAGACAATATTTTAATTTCATATGCAAAAATTTGGTGAATTCTGTATTCATTTTTGAAAAATCGAAAGAAAGGTAGAAGATGTCGAATATATAAAATTGTTACATTCCATATATAAGACTTTGAATGCATAAATTGTAATGAGCAACTTTGATCCATCATTTCAAAGCACTGTTAAGATATGAGTACAGAACGTACATGTGTATGATCTCCATGGACTTGGTAAGTGCAGTAAATTAATAGAGAGTAAATGTTAAAAATGGATATAATTAATTAATGTGTTAAAAATGTGTAATGTTGCTACAAATTAAAAACAGCTATCATTGTATCAATGCGTTGAGTTGATGGAAGGAGCTAGCTAGGCATTGGATGGAACACATGATATTTCATGCACTAATTAGTTTATATATGCAAGAAGATATATAATTCTGTTAAAAAGCGTGACAGACGGCTCATTAATTAATTTCTCATTATGACCGATGGAATTGTTGTTCTGGAGAATACAAGCAAGCACTATATATTTCTTCGCCGATATGAGCTGAAATTAATATATATATGCTGAAGTACTACGCAGCTAGGCATGCAGATGCAGTGCAATCCACATCATATTCATGGGCATGTCCTGTTGGCTGATCTGTAATCTGCCACAACATAATGCCATTTTAACTTATTACCTCAGGCTGCAGTTAATTATAAAACACAACGTCAGTGATCAGTATCTTATCTTATATATATATATATATATATATAAGACAAAATATATATTTTTCAACTTACTTAATTAACAATTAATTTGTTTACTGCCGTATCCTTTAATTTCCAAACTATATATATATATATATATATTTGCAAAAACCCTGCAAATGAAGAATCAATTATGTGTTTTACTTCTTCTGAATATAAATTGTGATACTTAATTTTGGAAGACAAGGTTATATATTGCATTAATTCATTGACATTTTTATATTTCTAAATCTTTTATTATTTGTTTCACGTATATACTAATGTGATGTTTGCACTTTGCTTCAAATGTGATGTGAGGAACTCAAGCACCTAGTATTGAATTATTATACATGAGCTCGGATATATTTAATTAAAGTTATGCATTCCTCCTTTAACAAAATTATTCACTATCTTTTTTTTTTTTTTTTTTTTGTTGAACATTCTAGGCCTGTAGGCAACTAATTTCATTAATTTAAAAGTTACATCCATGATCCATGAGAAAATGAAATAAAAATGGTTTCTCAATCTAAATCCAAAAGACACAAAATATCAATCAAAACCTTTTACAATAATTATATAATTAATTTTGTCCCGATTAACTAATATAGAGAGACAAATTGTTCACTATCTACGGCTATAGCTTTATGTTTTCCTTCTCCAACCAAATAATAACTTCTTTAAGTTGAAGCGTGGATTTTCTACACATGACATTAAACTATACTTGAGTAAAGTGCGTAATTCAAATTAAGAAACGTTAATTAAAAAAAATAAGAAGCGTTATCTTTGTCGATATAAATCAGTTCCATATATGGAATGCGAGCGGAGAGACCAAGTAATTAATCTGTCATTGCATGAAAGAGCTATTATATAAGTTGTATTTTTTTAAATTTAAAAACATTTATGCTTTGTACATTGATCCAAATTCAATAGTCTTGGATGAAATAATATTAATTACAAATTACGATTCACAAAATTGTTCATAAAAAAAATGCAAAATCTAAGTGTAATGATACTTATATGATTCTGAGTTTTTCTATATTATTTCTACAATTCTACTTATTTTGAAGTTTGTTATGATTCTTTTTTTTTTTTGATAATTAAAAAGCTGTCAAGATTATTCTATGATTGCCTACAACTTGGTTGTGACGCAATCCATTTATAATACCAACAGATGTATAATAAGTAAATAATTATTAATTAACGAATTAGTTATTTTATATATTGATCTGAAGTTATAATGAAAATATACAAGATTTTTTTTTTTTTTAATTGTGTTTCTTACTATTGTATGTATAGGATGCCTAAAAGCGGTCTTTTTAATTATTTATAGGTGTGACAGAATGGTCCCGTGTGATGAAAAGTGAAGTACAAAATGCTTACTCACTCAACTCAACTGACATATATGTATCAGCATGCAAACAAAGAGCAGGCTACAATCATGTTATTGTTATCGGATTTTAGTTCATGAATATATATTTTTTTTGAGTAAAAGATGGGGTCAAGCCCCCCAAATTTCATTAATTAAAGAAGATCACTGATAGGTGATCAAAATTTACAACATAAGAATGAAAAAGAAATAAAATGTAAAAGAGGCAAAGATGAAAGAATAAATGTACACATCAAAATTATTTTAACCAGCTCCTCCACTCTTGCTGTATTTCTTGGACCAAATTAAGACCATGTAGCTCTTATCAGTGAATATTTGGAAACAAGTTCATGAATATAACCAAGACTATTAAGATATATTGTGATTGATCTTGATTTTACGAATCTTAAATTGTATTAGTTTAGGCTTGAAAATTAATTGAATATACTTGGCACTTAATTGCTAGCTGTATAGATATTTTCCATATTTTTTTACTTGCTCATCGAGCAAGCGCAATGTATATATATATATATATCCACTTCAATTTTTGGATTTATTTGACTATAAAAAAGACAACTATAACATTTTTCTGATACATATAACCTACTAAGAACATAAAATTTTCATAAAGTACGTCTGGTAGTAATTAAAAAATATTGTACTTAGAGACAATTTTAAAATAGGTAATTAATTAAATGCATCTTATTTTGGTAAATCTTGGATCGTCCGACATCGATTTTAAGTTTTTAACCTTGCTTGATCATTTTGATTAGCTCTAGCTCCTACCAAAAAAGTTAATCATGTATGAGACGAGAGAGGAAAGAAATATGAAATTCAGGGTAAAGATATGTTGTAATTTAAATCTTGCAATCTATATATAGCTGCGTGAATATTGGAAATAAGTGATCAATTTATTGAAAAAATTCCTACCTGAAAACATTCTCAAATTCACATGTCAAACATGAAATTCGTAACCGAAAAAAAAAGGTTCCCAAAGAAAACCATCATGATATAGAACTCTCATAATTAATGTTCTATCTTCCTTTTCTTTTAATTTTACTTTTTGTATAGAAAAACATATGCATGGTAATTTAAAAAATATTCAAGCAATACCTAACAAAGAGCGGAACTAAGGAAACAATGTATTATAAAAAAAAAAGAGTAAATCTATTAACCCGAAGATGGAATATTCGATCCTGACTTGACATCCCAATTCCCAAGGTCAAGAAGAAGATGGAATTAAGAAGCAAATGAATCAATCAATTAATTACCAATAAGAATATATATATAATCAAATCAACAATCAACATATATAGGATACGTACTTTCATTTACTTAATAATTCTAGCTCCTTCCATGTCGATCGATCGAGTACTAATTACTATAGGTGCAGATCCAAACTAACTCCATCCTTCACCCCTCCCTCATGATCTTGCACCACCACATTATTCGAAGCAGCAGCCGTTGCAAAGAAGGACGAACCCACGACGGCGCTCTTCCGGTTGCTTTCTGCCAACAAAGGCAGTGCCATCGGACCGTCGTGATGCACTGAGCTCAACCCACCGAAAACTCCTTGTACTGGCAAGCGCCAACTGCCGCTCACCGGGTTGCCGTTGATCGGTTCGGATACGGAACCTAATGCGCCATCGTAGAATCTTGGACCGGGAGTACTGAGATTGGATGTGCTGTGCACCCAGGACGGATAATGTGGCGGCACCGTGGTCGACTCGAAGCGGCCTACAGAGGGTATGGACCCAAGACGGTAGTAGGAGAAGGGGCTGTACATGGGCCCAACGTCCATTGTCATGGAGGTCTGAAACTGGGCCCGTTTGGCCTGCTGCCGCTCCCGTTTGTGCGCATTCTGATGGCCCCCGAGAGCCTGGGAGGTCGGGAAGTTACGGCAGCAGTAGTGGCATTCGAACTTTCTGTTAGCGCCGGTTTCGGTGCTGGCGGACGACATGCTAGCGTTGTTCTCAGCTGATTTGGTGTCCTCCTGATGTGCTGGCCCTGTGGGATTGTTAGAGGATTCTCTGGGGAAGTCGAAACCGAAGAGACGAAGCGAGGCGCCAGTACTTGCGGTGTTATGATTGGGTTGCTTGTCCGGTGACGGTGAGGAAGCGCTTCGGATGAACGGAAGCTGGGAAAAGGAGTCTATGGTTGCAGCGGCAGCCGTACAGCTGGTGGGTCCGGTCACGGTGGGCATGAAAGGATGATGAAGTGTTGAGGTGGTCTCTTGGTGACTCATGTCTGATGGATGTGATGTCTGGGAGACTGTGAGGTTGAATTAATTAATTAATTAATTTCTTATTACATACAGAGAAGATAGAGAGAAAGAATTGGGGGAGAGAGGAGAGGAGAGGAGAGGAGAGGAGAGGTGGCCTGGTTTGTGATGTCTATGACGATGAGTTTTGAATGTTCTCCATCTCATCTCCTCTCATCTCCTCTCCTCTGGTGGTGAGAATGTGAGATTCCGATAGTAATGTTAATGTGACGGACGGAGTCGGAGGGTCATACATAACTAACATATATTATTAAGTCATTAATTACCATAGATGAGAATCTGCTAGCTAGCTGCTGCCCCTGCATGTGGCCTTATCCTATAGACTAGACTTATATATTTGGGTAGCAATTTAACAATAACGTACGGGACCAGCTAGTTCTTCTTCTTTTGTTTTGCATTTGCATTTGCATTTCCTTTATTTTGCTTTCTTTGTTTGGTAGTTGGCAACTTAATTAATTGGAGATGGAGCTACGTACGTAGTATAATATAAAGACCGATGTTATCATAACCCGACCGCACATCGACCCGGTAAAACTTCAGGTCAATGGTTCACTGGTCGGACCGTTAATGGATCAACCGGTTCAACCCTTGATTTTTTTTTTAATACATACCGATATGCAATTGGAATATAATGCTTGATATAAATCAAACTATCTTGTATATATATGAAATGTTACATAACAGTCTCATTATGTGATATAACAAGTTTAAAGTATATTTCTAAGTTTCCAACTCAAGAAGTGAAATACTAATTTTATTAATTTCTAAATGCAAAAGCCAACAACAAAAAAAATTAATAAATTTTGAATGAATAATCTAACAACTCATAAATATTTAAATTTGTTAATTATCAGCACGTTATTTTGTATTATTACAAGATGAAAAGTATGGTTTTTTAAATAAATATAAGGGAAAATAAATATTAACTATTTATTGTTTGTATCAAGTAGTGAGGTCTTATATGCAAATTCACATTAATCATGCCTAGATAGGCTATATAGAGAACCATAGGCACAGAGTCATAAAATCTACCAAGCTATAAGCTCAGAAACTACCAAAGCTATTATTCCCTTTCTCATTAATTGCGCACAGTACATAGGAAAAATAACCTGTATAGAACCGGTTTTTATATTGAACGAGTCACCGATTTTTTTCAAAATAACCCGCCAGTTAACCCGGTTTCCAGCGGTTCAACAACAATAACGATCCAATAAGCAAACCCACCCGGAAACATGCCCGGTTCCGGTTTTTTCCGGTTCAACCATCCGGTCCGGTCCGGTTTTTATAACAATAATAAAGACAGTCAGTAGGGTTTTCTTTTCTCGCCCCAAAGTTTACTTTTATCTCTTATTTCATATCATTTTAGGCTATCAATTTATAATTTAGTGGGCTTAATTTGCTATGCAAGTAATATATATATGTTATTACTGTCGTTAAAAAAAAATAACCATAAGAAAAGACGACAATGCGGAAATCTGGGAGAAATTTATGTTTGGCGTACGCAAAAATTAATTGGAAGATCTCAAAAAAAAAAAAAAAAAAAAAAAAAAAAAAAAAAAAAAAAAAAAAAAACTAGAAGATGATCTTATTCCCGCTTGCTTAATTAATTTGATAGCGTAGATATTCATTCCTAAAAAGAAAATCAAAATGACCCATATAATTATCCTACAATTGTTCCCATTTATCTTTCCTGTTTATTTCACATGATATATATGGTATATGTATCAAAATAGGATCTATTGAAACTTTTATTTTATACACTTGTGATTCCAAATCCTATTTACATATCCCTATATGGAAAATGGTACGGAGATACCAATTGTGATACTGTTGGTGATACCATATAGTTTGACTTAGTCAAATAAGCTAATTGTTCAACTTAGCGTGCTAATTATTTAACGTAACATGCTAATTGTTCAACTTAACTTACTATTTATTCAACTTAGCATACTAATTGTTAAACTTAACATCAACATGCTATCTATAATTAAGTTGATATTGAGTTAACAATTAGCATGTTATGTTGCACAATTAGTACGTTAAGTTGAACAATTAGTACGTTAAGTTGAACAATTAAGACGTTAAGTTGAACAATTAAGACGTTAAGTTGAACAATTAAGGCGTTAAGTTGAACAATTAAGGCGTTAAGTTGAACAATTAAGATGTTAAGATGCACAATTAAGAAATTAAGATGCATAATTAAGACGTTAAGTTGCACAATTAGTACGTTAAGTTGCACAATTAGTATGTTACGTTGCACAATTAGTACGTTACGTTGCACAATTAGTACGTTTTACGTTACGTTGCACAATTAGTACGTTACGTTGCACAGTTAGTACGTTACGTTGCACAGCTAGTACGTTAAGTTGCACAATTATAGTACGTTAAGATGCACAACTCGTGCGTTAAGTTGCACAATTAGTACGTTATGTTGCACAATTAGTTCGTTAAGTTGCACAATTAGTACGTTTTACGTTACGTTGCACAATTAGTATGTTACGTTGCACAATTAGTTCATTTGACCAAGTCAAAGTTTATGGTATCACCAACGGTGTCACCGATGGTATTACCATAGCAGCTCCCACAGTATATTTAATTTTGGATTGGTTGCTACAATACAATGAACATTACTATAAACAGTAGTTTTTTTTTTATATTTTTGATATATTTTTTTTAAGATCCTTCAATATTATCTTACCTTCTAGACTAACTAGAATGTATTATTGTTGACATTAGAAATGTAAATAAACAATACACAAAAATATGAGCTATTATTGTTGACATTGAAATGTAAATAAACAATATACAAAAATATAAGCTACGATATCAACTAGAAGCTTTAAGCTATGAGAAGAGATTGGTTGACAATTGATGGTATCTCAATTTTGAATAAATTACTCTTTGATAGCTTATCAAAATTTTGTATACTTTTAAACTGTTACAAATTAATGAATTATCAATAGTCTACAATAAAACTTAACTTACATATAATTGAAAATATAGCCGATCTACAAGGTTAAAAGTACATGTATAATTTTTTTTTCATTTTTAAGAATTCTAAACAGTACTTTAAAACTTTTCCAAACTCCATCATCAAATTTGTCAAGATAACCATTATCAACTGATCTTCCCTACAACTATTGCATTAAACTTCCTTTTGTATGCTTCAATAATTATTTTAAAAATATTAAATGTGTTGTAAACAATTTTTTCCTTACACAAAAATATTTGCCAAAGATAGAAATATATAAAGAAGCAATATTTACGTTTTGGAAAAAATAACTATAAAATTCAACATCTTGGACAAGAAAAATTACAAGTATAAGTTTGTGGATTTCATTAAAAGATTGAAATGAAATAAGATTAAATTTAAGATACAAGTACATACCATGAAAATTTAATGGGTTTTGAACTATATATGTCTTCTAACATTATTATTTGCAGTCATTTTAGAAGATTGAAAAAAAATATTTACAAAATTTTAAATGGTAAAAATTTTATATCCAATGAGATTTTTATAAAAGTTATAAATCCAATAGAAAAAAAGAAAGTTAGAGATAATTAAAATATTAAATTAATAAATCACAAAAATTTATAACAAACCAACTATGTCTTTAAGATACTCACCTTTTAAAAAAACAATATAATTGTATGAAAAAACTTCAAGAAATTATGTTTATTATGATCTCCTTCACTTTTTTTTTATTTGTATTCTTTTTAGTAGAGAGATGTATGCGACTTCAGTTCGCTCTCAAAATATATAAGCAAAGTAGGCAATAAGAAAGATTGTATAAGCTCTGAAAATAGCAACTTATATAATATAAAAATTTCTTCATAATTTATATTTTTTTCTTCATAGTTCATGCTTTTTTTTTTAGTTTTTATCTTTCTTTAAGATTTAAGATTACATTCCAGTTCGTTTTTTTTTTTTTTTAAGAAATATTAATCTATTGCCGAAGCAAAGCGAGACACATTTCTAGTAATTATAAATTTATAATGTTCTTTAAGTCTCCATTTAAGACCCTTATTTTTATGATTTCAAATCAAGGAAATAATTCTTTCTTTTTTGTCAAAAGTACCTTTCAATAAAAGTATCGCTATTACGTACTTGCACTACCACAGAACTGGCATTCTACAGCGCCCAATTAACAGCGTTTATCTTTGATAACCACTGCTAATATAGGTCAGTGGCATTTTTGTTAATATATGGAACTATACTGCAGCGGTTCTAAATTAAAAAACGATGCAAAAGAAATAAAAAAATACGTATTGGATGATGTGCATTAAAAAATATTAAAATTTGCAGCGGTTTTTCGTTAATAAGCGCTGCAGATTAATCTGCAGGGGTTGTTAATAAATAACAGCTGCAGAAAAGAATACAATCTGCAGCTGTTTTTTCCTAAAAACTGCTGCAGATTATTCTGCAGCGGTTGTTAATTAAAAACCGCTGTAAATTGTATTATTTTTTTGCAGCAGTTTTCTATTAACAACCGCTGCAGAATAATCTGCAGCGCTTATTAATTAAAAAACCGTTGCAGATTAGTTAGGTATTTACTACTGTCTCCATCGTCTCCTTCCACTTCAATGTAATTGCAGCCGCCA
This sequence comes from Cyperus esculentus, assembly GCA_030179965.1. Classification (NCBI taxonomy): domain Eukaryota; kingdom Viridiplantae; phylum Streptophyta; class Magnoliopsida; order Poales; family Cyperaceae; genus Cyperus; species Cyperus esculentus. Next base: position 3,615,351 of record JASGLE010000039.1, on the reverse strand, counting down.
GCAGCAAGAGCTTGCTCTTAATTTCCAGCAGCGAGCTGTGTTCAGCCATTAATTGTTAAGTTGAAAGATCGGCATCCGCCGTCAGCAATCGGTTTGATCTGCCTTCGTCTTCAGCAGCCAGCAGATCCGAAAAGAACTCTTCTCACTTTCTTAAGGTATAAATTTCTTTAATTATCTTTAACCTAACTTTGATCAAATAATTTTTATTTGAGTCATATGCATGCATGCATTTCATGTATATAATTAAGTATTGTCATATAGAACCAACTTATCGGAACGTAATCTAATTTAGGTTGGTACCCGTTCGAGATTAATCCAATAGGGATTACTCTCGAATAGTCCCCGTTTGGGACTGCTCTTTGAATACTCTGTCTCATTTAGGATTAGTGAATGTACGTTGATCAATCTGTTGCTTGAGAAAAATTCGGTATAGTACTTCTCCTTATGTTCCCACGTGTATGCACGTACATGGAAGTGTGCGTTGGCATACACGGGGAACTTAAGGGAAGTGCTGCCGAATTTTTCTCAAGCAACAGATTGATTAGCGTACGTTCACTAATGAGACAGAGTATTCAAAGAGTGGGTTAGGATGGTGGCCAGCCCGAAACCATACATGGACCTCATACCTTTAATTTACATGCATGTGACATAAGAATATTTATTATTTCAGATGGATAATAGAAGCTGGATGTATGGAAGACGGGACACAATTGAATATCTGACCGGATTAGATCAATTCATAGAATGTGCTAGAGAGCACATGAGGGTGACGAGATTAATCAATATTGAGTGTCCTTGTCGAGATTGCCAGAATATTCGAAGACACCGCAACATTGAGATGCTGCGAGATCATTTGGTTCGTCGCGGCTTTGTGGATCGCTACACCCGATGGACAAAACACGGAGAGCTCGTGGAAGACGATGAAGTGACGAGCAGGCCTGTCCACGATGGATTGATAGGCCAGGGTGTTGAAATTAATGTAGAAAATGTAGGATTAAGAGGTCAACATGTTGAGATTAATGTAGAAAATTTTAATACTTCAGAGTGTACGGATCAAGTTGATGAAATGATGAATGAACTCGAACAAGATTTTGCTGATATTCCTAGAATTTTTGAGGGTTTAGGTAAAGAAAAAGATGTGCCACTTTATCCCGGTTGCACCTCGCACACAAAAATGAAAACGGTTTTTAAATTGTTTAACTTGAAAGCTAAAAATGGGTGGAGTGATAAAAGTTTCACATCTCTACTAGAACTTTTAAAAGAAATGCTTCCGAAAAAAATGAGTTACCCGATTCGACATACAAAGCAAAAAAACTATTGTGCCCTTTAAGTATGGAGTTTGAGAGAATCCCAGCATGCCCACGTGATTGTGTGTTATTTCGTGGAAAGTACAAGGATTTGCATAAATGCCCAAAATGTAACGCGTCAAGGTACAGGCCCAAAGGTGATGAGATTGAAAGTACGAAGGGTGCTGCAGCAAAAGTGGCCTGGTATTTGCCTATAATTCCGAGGTTTCGGCGTCTCTTCTCAAATCCAAGAGATGCTAAACTATTACGTTGGCATGCCGATTGTCGAAAAGATGATGGAATGCTTAGACACCCCGCCGATTGTCCAGAGTGGAGGAACATTGACAGAACGTATCCCGATTTTGGAAGTGAACCTAGAAATTTGAGAATAGGATTATGTACGGACGGGATGAACCCTTATGGAAACATGAGCAGTCGTCACAGTACGTGGCCAGTTTTGTTGTGTATTTACAATCTTCCTCCCTGGTTGTGCATGAAAAGAAGGTACATGATGATGCCGTTGTTGATTTCAGGTCCTAAACAACCCGGTAATGATATAGATGTGTACTTGGCTCCGTTGTTTGAGGATCTTATGAAGTTGTGGGAGGACGGCGTTAAGATTTTTGATGCATGTCTACAAGAGGAATTTGTGCTTAAAGTAATGGTCATATTCACAGTTAATGATTTTCCAGCTTTAGGAAGTTTCTCGGGTCTAAAGACGAAGGGAGAGAAGGCCTGTCCCATATGTGGGGAAGAAACTTGTTCGATACGGTTGCCCAACTATAAGAAGAATGTTTATCTTGGGCATCGCAGGTTCCTATGTCGGAGTCACCGCTACCGGCGAAAGACAAAGGAATTTAATGGCGAGGTCGACAATCGGAGAGCACCGATACCATTGACCGGGAAGGAAGTTTATGCTAAAGTGGATAACATAGTGGTGGAGTTTGGTAAAAAGCAAAAAGAAGTGCCCATCGAAGGAATTTGGAAGAAGAAATGTATATTTTGGGATCTCCCTTATTGGAAAGATTTGGATGTTAGGCATTGCCTGGATGGGATGCACATAATAAAGAATATTTGTGAAAGTTTGTTCGGTCTGTTATTGAATATTAAGGGAAAAACTAAAGATGGCATCAACGCCAGAAAAGACATGGTTGAAATGGGTATTTGGCCAGAGTTAGCTCCCCGGGTCGAAGGCAACAAAACTTATCTACCTCCAGCGTGCTATACATTATCGAGGAAAGAAAAACTTAGTTTATTGGAGTGTCTGAGTTCAATCAAGGTTCCTTCTGGTTATTCCTCCAACATCTCTAGAAAGGTGTCAACCAAAGAGATGAAATTGATTGGAATGAAGACACATGACTGGCATGTCGTATTGACCCAGTTGCTCCCAGTTGCAATTCGAGGGATTCTCCCTAAGAATGTTAGACACTCTATCACTAAGTTGTGTTTCTTCTATAACTCAATTTGCTCCAAAGTGACACATCCGGATTCATTGGACCAGCTGCAGACTAATGTTGTGGAAACTTTATGCGAGCTTGAGATGTACTTTCCACCATCTTTTTTTGATATCATGGTTCATCTAACCATTCATTTGGTTAGGGAGATAAAATTGTGTGGACCCATGTTTCTACACTGGATGTATCCATTTGAGAGAGCTATGGGTCAATTAAAAGGGATGGTACGGAGCCGATCTCGACCGGAAGGAAGCATAGTTGAAGGAAAAGTTACGGAAGAGGTCATTGAGTATTATACCGATTACCTAGAGAGTGTTGAATCCATTGGTCTTCCCAAGTCTCGCCACGAGGGTAGACTCAAAGGTGTTGGTACAATCGGATCCAAAATTGTGTGTGTGGAGATTGAAAGGCGAGAACAAGCACATTTGAAAGTCTTGCAACACCTTGCCGTTGTTTCTCCATACGTGGATGCGCATTTAGCTGAGTTACGAGATTTAAATCCTTCGGAAACTGAAGTGTGGATCCATAGCACCCACAACAAGACATTTGTTAGATGGTTTAGAAATAAAGTTAATTCCCAACGAACAGAGAATATTAATGAAACCATCAGATTTCTGGCGTGAGGACCCAGTGCGCAAGTACAGACCTGGCAGGGGTTCGACATGAACGGTTTTACTTGGTACACAAGGAAACAAGATGGCAAGAGCACTGTACAAAATAGTGGAGTGACATTGGAGGCTTTATCAAGTAGTGGTAACACGTCGGAATCATACTATGGTTGGATTGAAGAGATATGGGAATTGGATTATATGGTGTTCAAGATGCCCGTTTTCTTGTGCAAATGGATTGAGAATCGGCGTGGAGTCCGTTGTGACAAAGAAGGGTTCACATCCGTCGATTTTAACCGATTGGGTTATCAACATGATCCTTTCATACTGGCAAAGCAAGCAAAACAAGTGTTTTATGTTTTGGATCCGGCCGATAAAAAATGGCATGTCGTACTATCGGGGAAAAGACGCATTGTCGGAGTGGAAGATGTTGTGGACGAAGAAGAATACGATCAATTTGATGACGTGCCAGCATTTTCCACCGGTATCGCACATGCGCCAGTGGACGAGGGTCAAGAACCAATCTACGCACGGTCTGATCATCAAGAAGAATTGGTGGTCACGAAAAGAAAACGAAAGAGAAAAGCAAGCTAACGGTAAGTGATTTACATATATTTTTTTCAATAAATTAATATTTTTATTATGGTCTCCTAATAAATTGTCCTTACAATCTAATATCGATTCTTTATACTTTAAAACGCAGGTTCATTCGGGAAATAAATAGCATGTAAAAACACTGAGATTAATATTTAATTTTGTTTTAATTAAATATTTTTTCCTTTTTTAAATTTTGTTTATTTATTTATTTTGAGTTACAGATTAGATTCACTGCAATATTTAGTTAAATGAAATATTTATTCTAAACACTTTTACCTTTTTTCAATTTTGTTGATTTATTTATTTATTTTCTCTTTTTATTCCTTTTTTAAATAACACGAACCAGTGTCAATTCACACTACTATATAAATATATTTATCTAAAAACATTAATAATCACAAATCGTAACGTGCCTTAGTGGTTGTGCGCTTGGTTGTCAACTGGATGACTTGGGTTCGAATCCTAGCAAAAACAATTTTTTTCTTTGAGATTTCAAAATTTCTGCAGCGGTTGTAAGTTAAAAACCGCTGTAGATTTCTGCAGCGGTTGTTGTTAAAAACCGCTGCAGAAATTTTGAAATCTCAAAGCAAAATATTGTTTTTTCTAGGATTCGAACCCAAGTCATCCTCTTGACAACCAAGGGCAAAACCACTGATGTTTCCAGTTCTTTTGTGATTATTTTTTGATTATTTATTAAATTTATGTATAGGTAAGGGAGTTGGTTTGATCCTCTGTAGCGCTGCATTGTGTAGCGCTACGTAATGCAGCCCCTAAACCACTTGTGAATGTCTCATCGTACCGGCAAATTGCTGTGATCACAAGGCAACAAGAACAAAAAAACTAAATTGCTGTGATCACAAGGCAACAATAACCCAAATTGCTGTGATGGTTTGCTCCAAGAACCCAAATTGCTGCATTGTGAGTGCAAGCGCAACCAATGAAGAATGTCTCATCTGTTTGGAGACACTCACAAAATTATATACAAATAAAATAAATAAAAATAATAATATTAAAATAATATTTACAAGTAATATAAATAAAAATAATAATATTAAAAAAATATATAAAATAATAGTATTAAAATGTAGAATAAACTAACAATAATATACAAAATATATATATCAGTAATAATACTCAGAAGCTTGAAGCCTCAGTGGTTGGGCACTTGCTTGTCAATTGAATGACCCTGGTTCGAATCCTTATAAATGCCAATTTTTCTTTCTTTTTTTAAAAAACATATCTACAGCGGTTTTTAACTTACAACCGCTGCAGAAATTTGTCTGCAGCGGTTGTATGTTAAAAACCGCTATAGAACTGATCTGCAGCGGTTTTATGTTAAAAACCGCTGTAGACTTGATCTGCAGCGGTTTTTAAGGATAACCGCTGCAGATTTCTACAGCTGTTGTAAGTTAAAAACCGCTGTAGACTTGATCTGCAGCGGTTTTTAAGGATAACCGCTGCAGATTTCTACAGCTGTTGTAAGTTAAAAACCGCTGCAGTATGGATCTGCAGCGGTTTTTAATAAAAAACTGCTGTAGATATGTACTGGGGTTTGATTACCCTCCAAATTTTCTAAAAAACTGCTGTCTGTACTGGGGTTTTGATTACCCTCCAAATTTTCTAAGTATTGAATTTTTTCACACTATTTTCACACTCCAATACTCCATTTTTTCTAGGTAAGTACTAAGCCCCGCCGCACCCGCCGCAGCTCTAGCCCTGCCCCAGCCCCGCCGCAGCCCCAGCCCAGCCCCAGCCCCGCCGCAGCCCCAGCCCAGCCCCAGCTCCCGCCGCAGCCCCAGCCCCGCCGCAGCTCTAGCCCAGCCCCAGCCCCGTCGCAGCCCCAGCCCAGCCCCAGCTCCCGTCGCAGCCCCAGCCCCGCCGCAGCTCTAGCCCAGCCCCAGCCCCATCGCCCAGCTCCCTCCCGTGCTAAGGTAAGTACCATTGTACCTCTCCCTCCTCCTCCCCCTCAATACCGGTACTAGTACTAGTACCAGTACCAGTGACCAGTACCGGCACCAGTCCCAGTATCCAGTACCAGTACCTGTACCTGTACCAGTACCAGTATCCAGTACCAGTACCCGTACCAGTACCAGTACCAGTACCAGTTCAGTCCCAGTGCCCAATTTGGAATTGTAGATAAATTTTGGTACAAATTTGGTAGATAAAGACATGGATTATCAAGGCATGGACAGAGATGCCCCCAGAAGAAGGTCGAGGAATAAAACCAACATGCAAAAGTTTTTAGACGAGACCAAAGATATAACAAGGTACATTGAGTTTCTTGATAACGGTATGCCTACCGGAAAATTTGCTGCCAACTTCTCAAACTATCTCGGGTGGTATTTGAGAGAAACGGTGCCATGTACCTTACAAAATTGGAAGCAAGCTGATGAAGAGCTTCGAAACAGACTGTGGGATAACGTCAAGGCAAGATTATGTTTCCTTACAAATCTAAAATTTGAATGAACATTGATTGATAATGAATGAAAATTAATTGACCAATGTAACGTTTTTAACTTGTAGGGTGTTTTCAATATCCCCGACGATACTCACAGGGATAAGGTGTTGGTTAATATGGGCATTACCTTCCGGAACTGGAGAACCACGTTGAAACGAGATTAGCTCGATAAAGGTAGAAGCCCGCTTGATGAATATACCATAACAGACGATCAGTGGGAGGAATTCAGAAGGCAGAGGGAAACCCCTGAGTTTCAGGTGCAATCAATAAGAAATATTACCGTACATCATTACTTTGGATTTTTACAACGTACTGACAAAATTTATTAAACTTGTGTGTCAAGGCAAAAAGTGAACAGGGAAGAGCGGCGGCATCGAAAAACCTCTACCCTCACAGACTCCGGTCCGGCGGGTACAAAACCGCAACAATGAAGTGAAAAAAGAATAAAGATGTTCTTCCTTCCACATCGGACAGTTCCGGACTTAGCGAAGAAGAAAACAATAGAGCCTACAATTGGTTCATGGCAAGAACAAAGAAGGACGCCGAAAGGGGTATCTACTTCCCCGACGAGGCGACTCGGATGGCTTTCCAGCGGATGGTACATTATTCAATATTTTCATAATTAAATTGCTTAAATTGTTTACCAATTATAATGCATATAATGAACCTAATCCTAATTAAATTGTTTACCAATTAATTGTATTCAATATTTTCATAACAGGAAGCATTTCGGGATGAAGAAAGGAGAGGGGCGTTCAAGGCAGACAGATACAATGACGTGTTGTCTGCTTCTATTGGGACGCCTGAGCATCCCGGGAGGTTGAGAGGACATGCGGTGGGATACACCGGGGTGAAAGCCGTGTACGGTAAAAGCCGGAGGCATGCACATCATAACCGCTGTAATGAAAGGATTGAGCATCTCGAGAGCATGCTGCACACCCAACAGGAAATGCTGGGCAAAGTATTGGAGTTCTTGCCTGCCGAAGTTCAACAGCAGTTTGGAGTCACCCCTACTAGACCATCCGTTTTCCCTACTCAAGTGAGCTCCAATAATCTTGGTAAACAACAGCTGCCTATGGTAGACGAGGTAACGAGATCCTTTATATTTTTTAAACTTTGTTACATTCTTGTATTATTTGTGTGTAACCTGATATTCAAATTTTGTGTTAGAACCCTACCCCGTGTGTACTCCTCGTCGATACGGATAGTGGGCCAGCGCCGGTAGCATTCGGAAGGATTTATCCGTGCCCTCCGGGAACTCTAGTTCACCATGAACCCCTCCCTGCTGACTGCCTGAAGGTTAGCATTGATCAGGTGTTTGAGAACTGCTGCCTAATGTTGGTCCCTTTTCCGGTGGATGAAGAGGATCGATTGGGCGCTTTAAGAACTGCCATCCTCAAATGGCCTTTACGGCTCGTGCAACATCAGGTATTTGTTTCGTTTGAATTAAATGTGAGTGATATATATATTCACCTATCTTACAATATAACTGTCTTCTAATGTTACTATTTTTTCTATTATGCATAGAACTTGGTGTCAGAACAGCGCCCAACAAAGAAGAAAGCCGCGCGGCATGTGGCAAGTGCATCCTCGTCGATCAGACGGCCGCTGTTGGTTGATGAGACCTTGTTAGCACAGCTCCCGGAGTATTACCGTACATTCCATAATGTTTTGATGCTCCAACCCGCCGATTATACGTCGTATACAATTCCTTATCCGGAGGGGTTATTTGGGATCGAAGGTCACATCGCGCTCCGAATATCCGACATTATTGACGTCTACAAGTATGACCGTCTCAATGCTCCGATACTACAGATTTGGTGCATGTAGGTGCTTTTAAAATAAATATATAGCTTGTTAGTTTCGATCTATGTATAACAATATCGTATTGCAGGTTCTGGAAGAACCAAATGGAGACATGCGGTTCTACAAGGTTTAGATTCATGGACCCCGGTATCTGTGGACAAGCTGCGGTCAAGTTGGATCTGGACGGAGCGATGCGCTACATGAATGAATATGTTCTGACGGTCACAGATGACGAGTATGTCTGCGTGCCATATAATTTCGCGTAAGTATATTTATTACCCCTAAATCCAATACAATTTCTCCCTACTTTCTCTATCTCCTGACATTAGCGGTTTTTATATATATGGCCCATTGGATACTTTTATTGGTGCATTTCCACAGTTCAACCGTTTACTACATCGATTCATTGGACAACGTATTGGATGAAAGTAATTTCACTTTGAAGATGCCCCTCAATACGTAAGCGTTTCCATTCAGCGAAATATGACTTGCTTCCTAGATATTCTATCTCAAAAAAAATTACATGATTTATTACAGCATTTTATATTATATATATACTAATTACATATTAATTGCTTTCTAATTTGGTTGCAGGGCGGCAAGGTTTTATTGGCAGCAAAGAAATATCAGGAGAAACACGTTGAATGCCATGCGATTTAAGAAGATCCCGGTACAGTAACTAAAAAAAATACGTAAGAATTAAAGACTTGTTTACAGATGTGATGGATCATTGCTATTTGATTTTATTAATTATAGGGTCCAAAACAGAAGGATGATAAAGCATGCGGTTATTATGTCATGCGGTACATGATGGACGTCATCTCACAGCACGTATTCGAGGGCTTTCCGCAGGTATGAATATCTAGATGTTTATTTGTTCAATTACATACTATGTATACCGATAAAATAAGTGTCTAATTTGTTCAAATTACATACTATCTAGATGTTTATTTGTTCAATTTAATTTTTCAGTCACTTGAGCCTGCTCGCGTCGAATATCCGGAGGAGCAGATTGAGGAAGTAAAGAGATCACTGTTGGAGTACATGATGCAACAATTATTTTAATTTGATGATGTCCTAAGATACTAGGTAATTTTCGGATAATTGTTGTAAATTTTGTAATTAATATATACTTTTTTGGTGGCATATTTTGTTGATATCGTGTAAATTAATTTTGATATGGTGTAGTCTAATGTTGTAGATTAATCTGATCTGGAATTTCTGGTTGTTAATATCCTATATTGATCTGGAATTTCTGGTTGTTAATTTCATATATTAAAAAAATTTCGTTGGAATTGTTGACATTCTGCAGCGGTTTTTACTAATAAAGCGCTGCAGAATATCTTTATTCTGCAGCGGTTTTTATGAAAAAGCGCTGTAGAATACCTTAATTCTGCAGCGGTTTTTAAGAAAAAGCGCTGCAGAATATCTTTAATTCTGCAGCGGTTATTAAGGAAAACCGCTGCAGAATATCTTCAGTCTGCAGCGCTTTTTCTTAAAAACCGCTGCAGAATGTCATTATAATAATACTTTCTGGTAACCAATTTACAGCGGTTTTTTATAACGATTTGCAGCTCTTCTGTCAGCAGCGGTACAAAACAGCTGTAAATCAGCTCGGATAACCGCTGTAAAAGATAAAATCTGTGGTAGTGTTGGAAAATATTTATTAAGAGTACATCCTGCAAAAGTTTTCGATCAAGCTTTTTTCTCAAAATCTTAAATCTCTGTTGTATATATCAACACAATACAACAAAAATCTTATATATGACATGCAATGTGAATTATACTAATTCCATCAAGACAGATAACAATTCATTAAGAACTTCAATGATCGATAACTAAAGTGTTTCTTAAATGAGGAGGGATCCTTGAGAATAAAAATTTTAATTATTATGAAAAATATTTAAATAGTCTTAAAAAAGAAAAAAAGTTTATAAATGTATTATTAACTCGTATACATATTGAAAATACTTCAAATTTCGAACAATTTAAATATCGTTTGATAGTTTCATCAAAATTTTATGTACTTTGTGTTGGTTGTAATTGAAAGAGTCTTTGTTTGACTAATAAAAAAACTTAAATTGAAAAAATGAATGTAACCGAAAACATATATCTACGGAATTTTTGTTCTAATTAAGTGTTCTTTGCGTACCATGATCGAAATGAATTATATTCAAGCTTTTAAAAAAACTTAATTTTAACTCCGATTTATTTTAAACCGTTAAATCATTTTTTGGACCTTCACGTTAAGTATTTGTGAAAAAACGGATTTCACAGTTTATTTGTAGAAAAACCATTTTTAACAAAGTTAAACCGTTAAAATATGTTAAAATCCGTGTTTATAGAAGCGTTTAAACGCCGTTAAATTATGTTGACACATTCTTGACGATCTAAGAGTTTGCAATAATGTTTATCCTACGCATGCATATGTTAAATTTAAAATTTTAAACTCTTTATTGTTATTGCCTTAAATTTTTTTTCATTATAATTTTTTGATGTTACATTTATTGTTATTGACACCTTGTTTGTCTAATTTGAACCGTACCTTTAGATGAAGACGGAAGGACTTGATCGGCCCCTATAAGATTGTAGGAAGTTCTTTTGCAATTAATGTGTGTATTTGATAATTGATATAACGGCGATAACAAGACCTGTTATCCGAATTGGGATAACAGCTAGAACTCTAATATTCACAAATGTGAATAGTTGAGTTGTAGAGCTAGCATAGTACTGCATGCGTGGCTATTGGAAATTGAGATCACCTGCAGCTAGCATGCCACAGCTAGCTAGCATGCACATTCTGAGGGCCCAACTTCATATCATAAGATTATAGATCGATGTAAAGAGTCTATAAAGACTTTTTTAGCAATGTTAAAGTACCAGTAACTAACAACTAACAAGAAGTAATTAAGTAAAAGTAGTACTGGTTACAATCGTCTGCCACATTACATAACATCATATATATACAGAACTTGAGCTAGCTGGTATTGATTGATTGCATAACATAATTCTTCTTCTGTACTGTAAATAAGAAATCTAAGCTAGCTCTTTCTTTCTTTCTTTCTCCGTGTCATGATCCATCGATATCCATCTCTTTCTTTTCGCTTTTGTTTCTGTGGATGGATCTCTACTATATATATATATATACTCCAGCAGTCCAGCTAGCTAGCTTTCGTGCATCTGTTAAGTTGCCATCAGTCAAGTCTAGTGGATAGCTAGCAGCTAGATGGCGATGTGACCATCTATGTGTCTCTCTCTTCGTCCTGCCCCTTTATTTATCCTCTAGCTCCCGCTTTCTCTGTGCGTGACAGACAAACCATTTGTTGCTTCCTCTCTGATCTCTGTGCGTGTAAGTCTTCATGATTCATTCTTGATTCATAGATCGATGTACGTTGCTCTTTCCGGACAAGAAGCTGCAAATTAATTAACAAATCTCAATTTACTGCTATATATATATAATCTATTGAATTTGTGATATTCCCCTAATTATTTATATATATATATATATTAATTGTACTGTCAATTTAATTAATTTATATGGAATATTAATTGCGCCAGTCAGAGTCAGACCAAATATAATTCGCAGAAATATATCTATGTACCTCGATGGTCCTACTCCTAGGTATAATTTCAAATTTTATCTACCTACGGGAAAAGTGTATATATATATATATATATTCTCATGAATTAATCCATGGAAAAAATATATGTAGACCCATGTATATATTCTTGGTACAAGTGGCCGGATCGATCGAGAGGTCTTGAAAATTCTTGATGTGGAAGTGGAACTATAACATCTGTTCCTATCCAGAAAAACGACTTAACAGAAAAATATCACAAAAATGGGGAAAGAAAGAAAATATATATATAGCTACAAATAAGCTGTACCTGCAGAGAAATGAAGAAATGTAATCCTCCATCACAACTTGTACAAGCAATGTTGACGTTCAATTATTGTAAATGATCATGACAGTTCATTTAACAAACTGGATTATTATTCTTCTATAGTTTTGGGTGACTTTACCCTTCCTTGGCATTATAATTTTCTTGCAAATATAATCAAAGATGAATGGCTTACAAAGATTCCCACACTTAACACTTTACATGTTCACATCGATCTAGAATTTAACCTTTAATGAAAAATAGTATGAAGGGAACAAAAAACATTAATTAAATTTGGACAGAAAATGTTAATTTTGTATATAAAGCCTGCTTTTGATTACTTAACTAATCGATATAACATCCTTGCGCCTAGCAAAAAATGAAACTTATGGAACTTAATAATGATATGTTGGATAAAATTAATTATATTTATCCGACATAACTCTTCATATTATTTTAGTTCCATCGAATTTAGTATGTAATTAAAAAAATTAACTAATTAATTGTAGACCAGAGAATTTATTTTCAAAGTCTTATATATATATCAGAAGAAAAATAAATGAGAGGAACCAAATAATTAGTATTTTAATGCATCTATTTAATTAGTACTTTTGTTTAGACAAATAAATTTAATTAGACACATATATCGTTCCTACCATGTCCAAACTGCAAAACAAAGCAGTGGACCCATTAATTGTTGTTCATAATTCAGTTTAAATGCATGTGTTCTATGCATGCTTTAATTTCCTTCTACCTGTAACTGGGAATTTTTGTTAGTTTCTGACACTGTTTAATTAATTAATGAAATAATTTCATAGCAAACCACCGAATTTATTTAATAAATACTAGACATTAATTTCATCATGCAATATATATATTATTATTAAGAAATTGAAGTGTTTTTTTTTTTTTTTTGGTTTAAAAAAATACCAGATAGAGAAAACACAAAGAAAGGAGAAATTTATGGTACTAACCAAAGAAGGCCTTTTGATGGCAGAAGAACCAAACCAAAAGGGGAAACATAAAAGAGGGCTAAATGGGGGTTGTGGCATGCAGATGGGCTAGTTAGTAGCATAGAACTATATATAAGGGCTAGCACTCCTGGAAAGAGGTGAAAATTAAGAGGCAAAGTCATGCTGATGATAATAACTAGAAACGATGTCCCAGTGGGGCATGCATATATATATATATATAAATATGCAGCAATTAGGCAACTAAAGTTGAAAGGGCATCCGATGCTGACAATTAAGTCCGCTAGGCGCTAGCTGTGTAAGAGTAAGACAGTGGGTGTGCATAGTTAAGTTATTAATCATCACTCATCAGTTATTAATTGAATTCAGTGAGGAGGAGTGTACGTACTGGTACTGGTACTGGTACCCATCGCAGATGTACGTACTGTAGCTAGAGTTGGCCCAATCGGACCCACTGCCTAGATTTGCTTGCATCAGTACTCAGTAGTAGATCGAGATCCCTGATATATATATGTATATTAATTGGATTCTGATGGAAATCAAATCGACGCCCGGCTGGCTCTTCCTTTGCTTTAATTTGGATTTTGGACTCATCATATCATGGATTCATGGGTACGTCATATATATTTCGGGGCGAACCCGAGTTACAGCTCTGTAAAGAATAAAAGGAAATAAGTAATTAGTAGGCATGATATGAGATACGCTAGAATAAAAACCTTAATTTTGAAGCCCAATGAGGACATACAGTTTCTTGCTCCGCTTGCAGTCTTAATAATTGTTAAGCTTATGATACAATCTGCAATCCGTATACGCCTCATATAAATAATTTTTGACACATTCCAACTAAAGAATAAAGATCGACCTTTACTTTGATCAAAATGCCATGCAGTACTGTAGTTATTACTGATCACAATGCTATCTATATGATCGGTAGCAGCTTTCCAGAAAAAGACTAACTAAGACTAACAGATAAGTTTCTGAAAAGAACTAAATGTCTTGTGGATTGCCTCTGCATCCTCTTCTTCTACAACCCCCAACGGCCTCTTTCTTAATTTTTCCCTTATTTCTATTTTGAGCTAGCTAATTATGCATAAATTCCTTTCTAAACTCGGAGAGATTATAGATTAGAAAAATTAATTGCCATTAATTAGTACGTACCTCTTTCCTGCTTCCAGCCATGCTCTTGGATTTGGTTGGGTTGTCTTTTAAGTTTGTTTAATCACACTGATAATTTTGTGGGTCCCTTCAAATTTCAGTTTGGTTAAGTTATAATAACTTAATAACAAAAAAAAAAAAAAATGGAGCTGATGTAAATCGATGCGTGACTTAATAATACATATTAATAAGTAATCTATAAACTAGAAAGAGGGTAACTCTCCAAGCACCTCAACTATGCCACATCATTAATATTATTAACCATTGATTTTGTTTAAATCTCTTCATCTATTTTGATCAAATGGTTTATATTTATTCTCTCTCCCCATTTAATAAGATGATATGATATGTCTAAGACAAAATTTAATCTTTAAAGTGGTACAACATTTATGTGCTATTATTTATAAATTATACATCATCATCATTATCCACATCAAAAATTTTAAAATTATGTTTAAATTTTTTTAAATAAATATTTTTATTTTATAAGCTTTATTAATTTTTGGGGTAATACCACCACACCCCCCTAAACTATCTCCATGTGACAAGTTGCCCCCCAAACTTTAAAATGTGACAAACACCCCCCTAAACTATGTATTTTGTGACAAACACACCCCCACCAGCTAATTAACCCTTTAATGATCCATTTTGATATGTCAAAAGACTAAAATGCGCTTGTATGTTTGTATCAAAATATATTTAACGTATTTATGTTGTATGGAATTTTATTTCACGAAAAGTCCTAATATATTAAGAACGAAAAATCAAAATTTGTGCCTTGTGTACTTATGCCACAATTCAATAAATATTCACAATAATTTAATTTGGCATATCATTTCTAGTTCAATTTTCTTTGACATTGTAAGATTATCATTATAGACAACATATAGTTATACAATAAACTGAAAACAATTTTTAAAAAAAACTGAAAATTGATGTCATTTTATTTATTTTAAAATAAAAATACAACATTGTCAAATTAAAAATATTTACCATTTTAAATCAAACTATATGTGTTAGGAAAATTTAAATTAACGCATTTAAAACAAACACACAAAAAATTGAACGCAAAATTTATTATAATAATAAAAAATTCTCATTAATTTATATAATTTTAGGTAAATCTAGATTTTTTATAAATTAAAATTCCATGTAACATACATTGTTATATAATTATTAAATACTGTGACACAAACATACAAGGGCATTTTAGTCTTTTGACACATCAAAATGGATCATTAAAGGGTAAATTAACTAATGGGGTGTGTTTATCACAAAATACATAGTTTAGGGGGGCGTGGTGGTATTACCCCTTATTTTTTTTGTTATTGTATTCAGGACGAAGCCCGAGTTACAGCTCTAGTAACCATAATAATGCAACTCAAAGCTTAGGAGTGGAACAAATATATTAATATTAATTCTGGATCTTATAGATTGATATAATAATTCGAATTTTGAACAATTTGGATGTCTCTTGATATATAGCTTATCAACGACCATAAGAATTATGTGCTATTTGCGACATATCTAGTTTTGACGTCTAATATACTATCAAAATAGTACTTAAAGTTTTTTAATTTAATGAAACATAATTAATTTACTTGCAAGTACCTAAATATTTCTTGTTAAACAAAGCATATAATAGAATGAATCATGTATGTGACTATTTACTCTAGTATCTGTATTTTTATAATTATTTAGATCAAATATAAAAATTATAAAGTATACGAATGGTAGTTGTGCATATATATACATAAAAGGGTAATTTGGTCTTCCACACTATAAAATGGTGTATAATTAGAGAGTTAATTAACCGTTGGTGACAGTTGTCACAAATTGGATAGTTTGAGAAGAGATTTATTAAAGGGTCAATATATATGTCATGATTTCCTAAAAAAATGTCCCCACATATCTATATTGTTATCAAATTGAGGTATTATGAGTTCCAAAATTTGAGGTCTGAGTTATAAAATTTATAATTGTGTGGACAGTAATTAAAATGAGAACAAAAATTTTATATTATTAATTAAATTGAAAATATTGGAGTGGCCTTGGTCATTTACCCTATTAACTATGCCGTTATATATGTAGTAGTAGTGTGATGGTATCTATTAAACATTTAGTCATCATAGTAATATATAATTTTCTATATTTTTTTTATTGTTGCACATAAATCAACATTTAATTTGTCCAACGAAAATACTCTCGCACTTAATTATGACTTGTTCAAATGAACTTTATTCAGATAATGGGTTTTGTGTGGAACATCAGAATATAACATGCATGATTGACATGTTCGATGGTGATTTTCAATGGTGATAATATGGGGGAAAATTGCAATATGAAATGGTGACGCATGCACATATATAATTCCTTAGTTTTACTTGTTAATTTGTTGTAGTGATATTATATATTGTACATGTTCAGAGAGATTGTAGTGATTCTTGTATTGTTCAGACTTGACACCATGTTTGGTTAGGGAATAAATGGGGAATAACACCCTTATTCCCCATTTAAAGAGCCAAACATGGATAAATTGCTCATGCATAATAAAGAATAGCATGAAATCTTGGCTCCTTAATTTAAAGAGCCAAAATAGGTGGTATAACTTATTTCCCCTATTTAAGCAAAATGAGGCCCATACATTTAACAAAAAGATATTTGTAATTAATATGATCACCTACTTTAATAATATTAATGATAATAAAATAATATAATAATGTTAATAATAATAATTTATTATTATTATTTTATTATTTCTAATAAAGATAATAATATATATAATGACAAAAATATAATATCTAATATAACAATAATATTTTAATAAGTAATAATATTAATTATAATACTAAAAATATAAAATAAAAAAAATAATAAAAGTAATATCAATATAATAATAATCTAATTTTAAAATAAAATAATATAAAATTAACATAACAATAAAATAATAATGATAATGACACTAATAACAATATTAACAATAGAAATATAATGTTTTAATTATAATAAGAAAATAATAATAATAAATAATAAAAAATTAATAATATCAATAAATATTTTTTATGATCATAGTTAATGATGATGATGGTGATGATGATGATGATGATGATAATAATAATGGTAATATTATTGTTAAAATAGTAATACAATAAAATTAATAATATTATATAATTATAATAATAATAAAATAATGTTATTAATATTAAATACTAATAATATTATTAATTATAATACCAATATTATTATTAATAAAATAATGACAAAACAATACTATAGTTAATATAACAATAAAATAATGTATGTTTTTCTTATTCCTCTACTTGCTCAACCAAATAAGAAAATTTTTTTATTGTATCATAACTTAACACAGTGAGTTATATCTTTTTAATTTGACTCCCTAATCAAATATGGTGTCAGAGATTAGATAAGCATGCTGCATGCTGCTGCATGCATCTCAGTTCTGTATGACTTCAATTTATATGTTCCAGATCTAGTGATGTAAATTACACTGTTTAGTGTTTACTGACGTTGTTACAGCATATATATATATATAACTCATCATTCGCTAGAAAGGCCAGGGATATATATTCATGTTGTCAAACTCGAGAGCTGCATCTGCATCTGCATGCATATATATATATGAGTACTACTGCTGTTGATGCCAGCTCTGAGACTGATCTCCTAATTTACAACATATATATTTTCATGAAAAGTACACTGATCGAGCTCTTAGTAATTTATTAGTTAATCTGACCAGCTAATTGAGAATATCCAAATTTAATTATGATGAGATACTGTCCCTATTCTATTTTTATTAATTTTCATCATGCATTTTACTGCATGTGCAAATTAAAAGGGAAATCCCATATGGTGATGTAATTGCATGATATTAATGCTTTTCTACTGATATGAACCGACAAATCAGTTGTTGCAACTTTTCTATAAGCAGCGCTATCTACACCAAAATTTTTGCTTCGCACACCAAACTTAATTTTTTTCAATCCACTATATATATTCCTTCTAATTAAATAAAAAAGCGTTGTAAATAATTTTAAAATTAATATCATTATCCTTCTTAATGGCATATATATTTTGATGAATTAAACTATTATACTAACTAGGGTCTATGTACCGCCGCGCTTCGCGGCGGGGTGAAGCACGGAGTTGTACTCTTTATGGACTATCTATTGTAAGAATATCAAGAAACAATTATAGAAATTGTGTAATTTAACATTTTCATTCTAACCAACAAATTTGGGGTTGCACGAATTTCAATCCATAACTAACCAACAAATAATAAAAGCCGTTCAATTTGGGGTTCAACTTAGGTGATCAGGTTTCACGGGTTTCAATTTAAGATATTAATTATAAAAAAATATAAGTGAAACTAAGTTATGATTAAAAAAATACAACAAAAAAATTCAATATACACTAACTAAAAAATAAATAAAATAAGTTTCAATTAAAAAATTTAAGTATAACAAAAACTACAAAATTCGTAATCATACTTTAATCATCAGGTTGCTCAAATTCAATCCGTACCTAACCAACTATAATAAATCCGTAATTTTTTGGGTCGGGATCCACGAATTGAATGGATTGGACTTACACACTAGTACCCAACTCTCAATCCCAAATCTCAAAAGAACATAGAAAATCAACTCCCGCATAAAATCTTGTCTACACATTTAAAAACACAACATTCTCTCCATTTGAAAAAGAAATAGAGAGCACTCAAACTTCACTCAACCGTTAGATCGCTTGATCAAACGGTTCACAACCTCAAATGAATGAGGAAGCTGCATTGCTCCCCCTCTTTAGAGGGAGATATATGTTAGCATTTCGGACCGAAATACTAACGCCTCAAAATTTATATTATTGTGTCCGAAATCATGATTTATGGTGCTCAATTAATTCTTTGTATGAAAATAATGGGGAATACAAAATTTTTTTATTTTTAGAGATTTCTAATTAATTGTTTTTCATTTTTGAAAATAGCAGTTACAAACATCAATATTTTATTAAAATTTATGAGCTCTTTTTTAAAATTCATAAATACTTAGAAAACTCTCAAAAGGAAAATTTTTTGTATTTCCCAATATTTTGATATAAAGAATTTATTGAGCACCATAAATCATAATTTTGGATATGATAACATAAATTTTAAAGCATTAATTAGTATAATAGTCTAATACTATCAACTAATTGGAAGGAGGATAATTATTTAAAAAAATGAAATTTGGGTGTAGATAGCACTTCAAATGAAATGGGTAGCAGTGGTACAGAAGTATTGAACAGCATGCGTACAGAGGAACATATGATTAATGACGGAGAGTATTGACATGAATAGCACTGTACAATCTTCATTAATTTATGGGATCGATCTGCTCCTTACCCTTGCAATTTGGTGTTCTGGTCCCCGGGGGCTGTCATTCCTCTGTTCCTCTTAATTAAATGTGTCCCAATCACATTAAACGCCAATATATATCTGTCTCTGACATACAGATACATCGATCTGGTTTAATTAATGAAAAATCCTATGCTTAATTTGCCATACCACAGCCACATCTTTTTAATTAATTTTGTTTTACCTGTACGTTCAGCAAGTATATATAATATTATATAATTAATACAGGTAGTTAATTATGGACATGTATAATTAAATACTAAATAGAACGGTATACTGTACTCTACCAGTTCATTTACCAGAACTTGAGGTCTGTAACAGGATGTGAGGCTGTTTGCTCTTACTGGGATATGATCTGTATCCTTACTCCTAATAAAACGAGTTTAGATTTTTTTGACATAAAAGTTCTATCTTCTCTAAGGAATAAATCTCAGCCGTTGATTGTTTACTTACATTGATCACCACTGTTGACGTACTTTAATATCTCAACCCATTAAAATTAAGACTCATATTAATTTCTCAATTCAATGTCCATTACGTATTATCTTAAAAATTTATTATACTAGTATGGAAACAAACGTATACAAAGTACAAACTTTCTATGATGCAATAACACATTGGACCAATCGCATAACAGACGTAATTAAATGCGCAATCAAACATATGACTATATGAGAACATAAAATTAATTTCTTTTTTAGAACCTGAATTGAATTGAATGCATGTTCACATCATATCTTAATTTCAGATATCATACATATATATATACTGTCCGGCCCATGGGTTTTCTCTAAAGTTGTTAAAACAAGTCATTGCGCACATGACAAAGAACTTTTTTTATTATTTTGAATGATTTTAACAAAGAAATTTATCTCTTAATTTTGATCACTGCAAATGGCCTAGTAGCTCAAGTGGTAGCTAACTAGGATGACTTCCAAGATGTCACGGGCTCAATGCTCTATGGGTACGAATAAAAAGTTTCAATAAAACTGGTAGAGTATTCCACTTTCTTAAAAAAAAAAATTTTTTTTTTTTATCACTGCTGTCATCATCTCAGCACCAGCTAATTTGTTGACCTAGTACTGAATGTTTCCTATTAGGCATTAATATGTACCATAAAAAGGCATTACTTATTTTTGTAGGGTAATTTAACAATTTACCTTTCTTTCAAAATTTGTTAAACAAATTACCCTCCTACCAAAAAATTAAACAAAATGCCCTTATGAACTCTCCATTCCCCTCCATTCTTCTTCCCTTATATTTACTTTCTTTTACCTCTGTCGATCAAAGGTGTTAATTTTGCTGGTTCCAGTGAATATTTTCAGCTCTCCAAAAAATCACCTCCGTTAAAAAAGACCAAATTTATTATAACATTAATGATTTTTTAAAATTTTTAAAGACTTCATTAATAAAAAAATAACTTTAACTTCAAGAAATGAATCATTATGTCAGAATATATACCAAAAGATAAACCAAAGAGCAAATAACTTGATCAACTACAACTTTATATATTTTATTCACATGATGATGATATATATGTGCAACGTTATGACTATATTTGTTGATTATTTGCAGAAAGAAGGAAACCATCAAAATCGTTGCTTTTGAGCATGGAATAAATACAGTCAACAAGTCACTTTTGATCTAACGAAGCAATAGCAATATGCCAATACATCCAAGCTCAGATATATGAGAACTATATATACTGGTCAAGTTGTAGCTTTCAACAGGGCCATCTGATGGCACTGCTTTAACGACATCCATAATTTCATTTGTACTCAGAACCAGGAGAAAGCGACCTCTAATTCCATCAAACAATTGTGAAATTAGAATTATAATATAATAATATATATAGTTGAGTTTGTCTTTGACCACTACTCTAAAACATTTGTCTTTATGGCTTTAAAGATCACACCATAGCAACTCCACAAAATTTTTCAAAAAACGTTTCACTCTTAATAAGATCAAATTATCATTTTTTTTCCTCTCAAAAGATGATTAATCTTCTATTATACATGCAGAGGGCTGCATATTAGAAACATATATAGTAATTGATCACTTCAGTAATTACTGAATGCTGTTCATTTTCTACTCTATTTCTGCTAGACCAGTACGTATTAACTGATACAGTTAGCTAGTACTATATTCAATTTCTATTATGGGGATGAGGTAATAATAAGCCAGAGGAGGTTCAGTGACTGGTAAGAAGGAAGCAAGTGTCGTTTGGGCCTTTAAAAGCAACAAGAATTTACTGGTAGTCTGGTTCATGCATATCTATGTATATATGGTTGCTTGAAATAGAAAGCATCCTAAATCAGTAGGACTATTAATTATATAGCAAGAAATAAATATAGCTGTATTCTTTTTAGCTAGCTCCTATTATGTTATGTTATCCTCAACTATAAGAGAATGTAATAAAGAAATTAAGAAAATATGATACAATTAGGAACTTCTTCCCAAATGAAATCAAAACATATATTGGGTTCTTAATTCTTACAGCCAGATTCTTAAATGTGCCCTGCATATAGCCTCAACCAATATAATAATAATAAGGCTATTGGCATTTTCCCACATGAAGAAGTTTTCATGAACAGACAGAGATCTAAGAGGACCAAGCACACATTTGTAGTTTTGTGCAACATGGGACCACTGAAATATGATGTTAAGCTAGCTGTAGAGCTGTATCATTTCCAAAAACTGAAACCAGTGCATGCAGTCACCTCAATCTCCAGTTGATTAAGGGACCAGTTTGAGAGTGAGTGAAGCTAGCGACCCCGGCGAATTGCTGTTTCTTATATCAGTCCAGGTTTCATGTGGCAACTGCAAATCCTGCACATGCTAGCTGGAGGCTAATGAATCAATAAACTTGACTACATGAGTAATTTTATCATCGGAAGGATACCAATTATAGGTACTACAAGAGTGTATCAGATCAGACTCGTGTCGTAACGACCAACTGGAACACTGCCATCAAGCTTGAATAGCTAGCTCATGTTAAATTCAATTAAACTCAGCCGAATGTGTTGATATCATGATACTTGATTACTTGTAAGTTGTAATTGATGTGGATTGCGATTTCGACTTGGTTGTCATACCTATAGTAAGTATGTCTCTGTCAGCTACTAGTTACGAGATGTAGATTAATTTGTTCGTTGTACTTATCAATGTGGCTAAAACTTTTCCTCAAATTCCCTATTACTTAAGCGTATAAATTAAAACTACTTATTTTGACAAATCATCATTTTCATAATAAATATGTGATCCTTTATGTTTGCCAGTACCGTGGTTCAACTATATCAACAACTAGAAAAACCATCCAATTATACTGATTTAATTAAGATTACTGGTACCGTGGTACCCACATTTCTTACAGAAGCAGTAATTAGTGTTTATTGTCAGTTAATTAGGTTTTTATGCTGAAGAGAGAGAGAGAGAGAGAGAGAGAGAGTTTGTTTTGCAATTTGCTCCCTAGTAACTATCTGTATTGGAAATGAAATATTACTGATTACTGATATTTATGCGACTTAATTACTATTTGGTTCAGATGATTTATCAGAGTCGTCTAATCCAATTTCTTAGCATAAGACATAAGATATATCTCCGATTATATATAATAAGCATCATATTCATATATAGTAGGCATATATATGTTTCAGTCCAGAAATTGGAATTATACATGTACTAATCTAAAACAAGGGTTTATCCTGTCCTGCAATATTTATTTCTGGTAGTGAAAACCTGGTAAACATAAATGAACATTTCCATGTAATCATACAATCAAAGGCAATAAAAAAGAGATTAAATTCATTCTAAAAGTCCTACAAAACCATGATTGTTTGGAATTTTGTTATTTTTATTACTTTTCGGGTTACAGAGAAGGTACATGACCTTTTCTGATTATATTATATTCTCCTTTATAGCACAGTTAGATTCAGACTTGATTATATCTAGCTGACAACAATGCAACATACAAAGTACGTAGGAATAAAAATATTGCAACAAGCTAGCCTGACATGTTATTAAGATGCATTCCCTGATCAGGGAACTCATTTAAAGCGTACCGGTCCGGACTTTCAGTATAACTTAATAAGCTGGTTTCGTAATTGGGTTCGAACCTTGATGCATTTAATTTTCCTAATTTTGCAAACCTAATCTTCAATGTCAGTTATGTTTTAGTTCTTGCTCCATTTGAGATGTAACCAGTGTGTGTGTGTTTGTGTGTATGTGTGTCAGATACCAGACTTAGCATTTCCTTTCAATGGGAAGTATACTATTTTGTGGTTGTACATCTTACATTGCATTGCCTGAAATTGAACATTGTTCTCATCTCGGTAAAGAGTGCTAGATGAAATCAATAACTACAAATACAATGATCAGCTAGCTTGTTATAAATTTGCTGGTAAAAGAAAGGCATGGACGTGTAAATGTGTAATCTGTTCTGTGCTTAGAGTACAACTTTTTATTGAAAGAATAATCCCAAATTCATTTTTTTTCAAACATATATAATAGTGTAGTTATGAAATTAACTACTGTGCGGCCCAAATAAACTTGGTACAGATTATGGGCTCTAGCAATGTTGTTCTGTATTAATTTTGTAGGATGTACTTACAATTCTCTACCAAAAGGAGTCCAGATCGTCTAACGCACTGCTGGATTTGCAGCGCGGATCCGACGGCGCACTAGACCTCGGGATCCGGACTCATTACTTTTCACGTATCCCGAAGTTTAGCGCACCGTCGGATCCGTGCTGCAAATCCGACAGTGCGCTAGACGATCCCGAGTTGACCAGAAGATAGACGATTAAAAATCACTGCTGGAAATGAAAAGTTTCACAAACAATATTTTTTTATGAGATGGACATGTGTCGAACTACATTTTTTTCTTCAATCATGCGATTTGTCACGCATTACAAAAGTATCGTCGTTGATGTACGATACTTAATCCAAGAGAATTCTTTTTGTTATTAAATAAAAAAAGAATTTAAGATGGATTATTTTGAAATTTTAGAATTTATTTTGGAAATTAGTTTAAGATCGAGAGAATGAGTGCTACATACTGAAAAAAATAACGAGGTTAGATTTAGATTACTTGATAATGTTTATTTTGACCTTCTTCACAACAAAGATTTAATTTAAAAAAATGTAAAGATGGAAAAAAATAATAATTCTAGTATTGCAAACTGTACATAATTTAAATGTTATTTAATATTTCATTTGAGCATTTTTATGTAATTTGCAATGATTTCTCTTCAATGGTTTTCAATGATCAAAAAATAATTAAATTATATGAAACTTAAAACATATATTAGCATACAAGTTCAACCCTATGTCTGTAAACGTTTTCCTGCTGTGCAATTATTCTTTGAATTTTTTATGAAGAAACCAAATTTTTCATAGCCACTTCTTCATAAATAAGTATATCTTGGTCAACAGCAAGATGAATTCAAATAAGAAAAATCATGCAAATTATAATATATATCTTATGTGAAACTAGAGCATTTAACTTTGTTGTTTATTATTTATAGGATAAGGGATCCAATAACCATGGGCACCAATGCTTATGGTGACCATTTTTTTTATTTAAGCATAAATTAAAAAAATCTAAACCTTTAGATGTATTCTATATTATCTCAATAACATATACATAAAAAATGATAAAGTTTTGACATTGTTTTAATAGTTATCAAGAGAGGAGAAAAAATCATAAAACTTGAACATTAATTAGCCTTTGTTAAGGCTAAATTTCTTGTATACTCTTCAACTCTTCCTCAATTTCTTATTTACCCTTCAAGACTTCAATATATCTCATTTATCCTTTTAACTCTTTTGAGTCTTTCTTATTTATCCTTTGAGTTATTATTGTCTCATTACACTATTCAAATTAACACTTTAATTATTGTTACGAAAGTAAAAGACAAAAATTTCCTCGTCTTCATTGACTTGTCTTGCTTCTCTAATTCAAATATGTTGTTCTGTAATAAAAAAAGGAACTGAACTACTAGTCTACTACTAATTTATTAACATGTTTGTTTGTATTTGTCTGATCTAGATCTATCTATATTTTATAAATTTGATGAATTCGATTGGGACATGGTGATACCTCCCGCTTGGGTAACCAATAAGCAATAACCATAATGTTGTTAACACACCTTGTGCATAGTATCAAAAAAATTGTTCGTATTCCCCTGAAACTTAAAGCACTTACCTCATCAGCTTAAATTTTGTACTTATTTGAAATAGGAGAAATATTAAGCCACGAAATATACAAAAAAAAAAAAGGAAGATGATAAAGGGGCTAACCGGCTAAGTTAATACGATGAATTAAACACGGACACAACTCTGAAACTACATGCAGCTGATAATATGTACGGCATCCTTCATAAGCTACATGAAGGTTTGTATGTTTATTTTTATCATGCAAGAGCTCCGTATATTTGTAGAGGTGGCAGATTGTCAGGTTGGATTCGAGTCGGGTCAGTTTGACCAGATGGAAAATGTCGGGTCGGATATCGGGTTGACGGTTGCCAGTATTTCTTCGGGTCGGGCATGTTTTTCGGGTTGGATCAGATTTTGCAATTGTATTCCCGGGTCATCTCGAATTTTGGGTTGTTTGGGTTCGGGTTCGGGTCAGTCTGACTTTGCCTGAAACATGGGTCGAGTTCGGGTTAGTCTGACTTTCCCTGAATCACAGGTCGGGTCGAGTTCAGGTCAGTTTGACTTTCCCTGAAATACGGGTATGGGCAAGTCGGTTTGACTTTCCCTGAAACACGGGTTGGTTCGGGCGGGTTTTTCGGGTCGGGTCAGATTTTGCCACCTTTATATATTTGCAAGTGTCATGGTTGAAACAAAGATAGAAGAAGGGTATAATAGGAAATATTGAATATAAATGTTAAATATTGGTTCTAATTGATTTGATGGGTATATAAGAAAGAGTTGGAAAACTTAAGGGATAAATAAGATATATTGAAGTCTTGAGGGGTAAGTAAGAAATTGAGGAAGAGTTCAAGGGTATACAAAAAATTGAGCTTTTTGTTAATGCTTGATGCACATGTAATAAAATCAAAATGATATATTTTTTGTATACACAAAAAATATGATATATATATATAACATATTTTATCAATTAGTTTTGTTATTTAAGAATTTAAAATGTAGTTATTTAAGATTTAATTTTATGGTCATCAATCGGTCACCAAAGTATGGTTATTTGATCCTCCTCAATAATATTTAGATGTGTGCTCTCAACACCTTGTATAAGAAAATATTAAATTATAAGAACCTTAATTCGATGAACATTGAAACTCATGAATTGGAATATTGTTCATCTTCTTCTCTCCATGAACTAAAAAAAAGGTTTTATTGTCTCTCAAAGATCACTAGCCAAGTGGATCTTTTTTAACCCTTTTTTATTATTTTTCAGTTTTGGATAATGGTGACCACACAAGCACCCACTAAAATCGATCAATGAATACATAGATTAAAGCAGCTTTGGCACTCACAATATGCAGACTACGATTAGGTTGAAAACATTTCTTAAAACTGTCATAAATAGTATTCTACATCATGAATCATGCATAGCATAGGTGAAGGTTTAGGTTTATCATTTATAATTTTTAAAAGTAATCTTTAGGCAGAAGAAATTGTGTTAATTAAGAATTTGTATCATTTGCGACTAACATGCAAGTAAATGTTAAGTTTTCTAAGAAGTCGGAATTTTATCAAAGGAGGATTTCTTGATTATTAAATATTTTGATAAGCATGACAACAATTTTTTAGACATAACAACATTAATTTACAGAGTAGGGATCCATTAATAATGTTTATCTTGGCAATTTTGACAATATGACTTTTCAAATTCTAAAAAAAATTGTTGAAAATTTTTAAAAATAAAAAAAAGTTTACGGAAGTATTAATTAACTTATAGATTGATTATGTTTTCAACTATATTTAATTTAAGTGACGTTTAAAGCTTTTCAAAGATCCGTTAAGTTACAACAGTTAAAAAATACATAAAATTTTGATAAGCTATCAAACGATATTCAAATTGATTGAACACTATCTATCTACAAGTTAAGTGATGCATCCATAAACCATTTTTTTTAAGATTCTTTATAAATTTTTGAAATGTCCATTATCAAGATTGTAAAGATAAGCATTATCAATAGATCTCTTCTCTAATTTAAAATTGTAACTTCAATGCCAAACCAGTCATATCCGCTAGGCCCAACATGAGAGGATTGATGGCGCTGTCTGTGCATCTTTTATCTACTATCCAAAGTTTACTTGCAAGAAGAAAATTCTTCCTTGTAAGCCCGCACTAAACCTTAATTATAGATAGTGCTTTGTAGAGTCCTAAACCATTATCATGACTTTTCACATATATATATATATTCTTTACTTCTTTTCATTTCCCAAATTTAATCCATTAATTACTATTATTATTATTATCACTGTATATAAACATTTTTAAAATAGAAAATTTTGCATGACTTTTCACATTTGAAGTGCTAGCTGCTGAATTATACTTTTCATATGCATGTATGCATACTATAATTCTGATTTGCAATTCAAATTGGTGGTACTTAATTGGTAGTTTATTAATTTGGAACCTCATTTTTTGCCTATATATATATAAGAGGCTTTCTGCTTGTAAGAAATGTACGATGCTAAATGCAGTCTAATTGTTTATCAGATGATTATGCATGTGAAATTGAAAACTTAATAAATACGTAATAAATTAAGAATAGATTTCGGAAAGCATGTGTGCAACATATAAAAATATTCAAAACCTAACTGACCCAAACTCAAAGCTTCAATTAGTTAGTTAGTGGTCAACAATCCCAAAATATAAAGTATTGATGACTGATGAGACGTCTACTTGCAATACAATCCCATTAAATGTGAGATGAACCTAGCTATTTAACCATCATTTTTGTTTGTCCATTTCCAAACTCCACCATTAATTCCCTCACATTAATCCAATGGGAACTTTCATTGGTCACTTTGTACCAGGCCTCGCCTTCACTCTCCTTGGCATATGGCACACAATCTGTACCATCAAATGTTACAAGCTCAAAGGCCCATCCCACTTCACCTCCACCACATGGTTTCCAATTAACACCAGAAATCATTTCATCAAACACCTTGAGCTGTACCTCCTCTTCACCTTCTCCATTATCGTAATCTTTCTCCAACTCATAAACCACCCTTTTGAGGCCCTCAACTACGAACATGCCACCATGTATCTGCATGTTGCGCTCTACTCTTTACTAGCTATAGTCATAGACCTCTCATCATCAAGCAGCTCACTCTCTGGCCTGGTAACCACACTGGCTGCCTCCGTGTTCGCTCAGGAGCTCTTTCTGTTGCACTTCCACTCTGCCGACCATGTTGGGCTGGAAGGACACTACCACTGGCTACTGCAACTCATCGTGGCAGCAACTCTAGTTGCCACTTTTCTCTCAGGCATTTCATCGAACAGTTTCTCGGCAGCCATAATACGTTCAGGGTGTGTGATCCTCCAGGGATGGTGGTTCATGGTGATGGGTTTTGCTCTCTGGGTGCCCAAGCTGATGCCCAGCGGTTGCCACGTGGAGAAGGGTGAGGTTGCGTGTGTGAGTGAGGAAATTACAAAGAGAGCCATGGGAGTGGCGAATTTGGAGTTCAGCTGGGCTGTGGCTGGGGTGTGGGTTCTGGTAGCGTTTTTGAGCCTGAAATTGGAGTGGAAACTTGAGTATAGACAGCTGCAAGGGCCTGGGCCTGGGCCTGCTGTTAGTGAGAGTGATGGGCTGAAACAGGCTAACCGGTTGGATAATAGTCTGGGCCTTGTGTGATATTAATTTGCTGTTCAGTTCTCCTTGTGTCTGTATAAATATGCTTTTTCTGTTATAATTTTTGGACAATTAATACTTGTGGTTCTGGTTGCCATTTTGGAGAAGAAAATTGTATGGCAGCATCAATCAGATGATAAAAGCAAGCTTAAATCATGAATACCCACCCTTATTTAATTTATCAGTTGGACTGAATGAATTGTGTTAAATGATGACTATCAATTAATTAATTAATTACTACAACAAGTCCAGTAGGGATGCATGTTACGTTGTCTACAACTACAAGCCGGGATGATCAATCACCCTCCGATCTCAGATCAGATATCAGCTCAAATGAAATTTAGCTTAAACTATAAATAACTCAATATTTTCAAACTTAATTACTATAACTCGTTGCATGCATATTCTGAAAGAAAGGTAAGGGTGATCTGAGCACGGAGCTTTAATTACACTCCACTATATATATTTGTAATCATTGTAACACTTTGATGGCATGTTCAGTTTGTTTATAACTTTATATGATTATTGATTGAATCCGTCAAGCGCAATGTTGGCATTACTTCGATTCAGCTGCTATCAGCAATTTAACATGTTACAAAGTCGTATTAGCTAAGCGCACTGTATATCGTGTCAGCTCAGACACATAACTCTCAACACACAACGTATTAGCCAGGACAGTAATTAAGGAGAACCTAGAAACTATTGAAAACTTATTCTGAACTATTCACTGACTATCAGTACTTTCAGTAAGAAACTGGTGGAATACCAGTATACCACTTCATTTCAAAATAAAAGAACATGTCGTAAAAGTTAATGGATATATATAATAAAGACAATGACAATATATCAGTTATGGCTTTACTGGGATAAGCACTTAGCGTTACAAATTAAGATCTTTCACTTGTGGCACCAGAAAGCAGTACTGCTAGCTGTTCAAAACAAGCAAAGCACCTCAAGAGTCAAGACCCATTGTTTTTCCGTAGTCACACAAAAAGCAAAAGCATTAATCAGTTCATAGACCAGCTAGAGCTAGGTAAGGTATGTAGCCTAAATTTAAAATAGGGCACTATATTATAAAATGTAGAAAATATGTTAACAACAAAGTTTTTCAAATATATGATATTCTAATACTGGTACCGTACGTGCTGTCATTATTAAGATTATTCACTAATCGCTATGCTAAAAGTAAAAAAAGGTGCTTTACTGGACTTGAGGCCCAGAAGGCCAATTCCTTTTCCCTAAACATTAGTATGGGCAGGGCAGGGCAGGGCAGGGCTGGGCTGATGTTTGGAGATGTTTACTCTATCTATCTATAAACTTGAAAGTTAAAACCAAGCCCAATTGGCAATTGCTTGCTACATTAGATTAGATCATCTAGATCATGATCCATGTCTAAAATTTGCTATGGAATGATTTGGTTTGCGCCAAGAGAAGAGAAGAGAGCCGTGTAAAACACTAAATTACCAATAGAAGAACAAGTCAACAGATAAATTTACAAGTACTGGCATATTCATAGCAGATAAATCCAACCAAGCCGTGGTTTCTTAATTAAAGAGAAGCAAGCACACAGACACAGACACAGACACAGGTTTTACTTTCTCAACTTCACCAACGGTAAAGTATCGGTTTGGTAAGACAAAATCGAAGCCAAGAAAAATATATATGAATGCGTTGCATTCTCTGTTCTGTGCACATAACTTCACAACGCTGTAGTAATATCCAGATCTTAATTATATATTGTGGATTATGAAAACAGGAAAGGAAGGTTCTTACTTCTTAGTTAAGTTATGTTCAAAATCCATATATTATATATTTGCATATCTAATTAAGTATTTTGGCTTTATCCGGTTGTGTTTGATCTTTCTTAATGATAGATATTAATTTCATATATGCCAAAATTTCTCTCTTTAATTATCTACTGATGCTGATGCAAGTGCAAGCAGACATAAAAATATAGGAAAAAATAGCCCATAACATCTTTCTTATCTTGAATCTATTCTATTCTGCAAATAAATTAAAAAATAATAACAATAATAATAATAAAAAGAATATATTCCAACCAAACTTTTTTGTATTTGTTGATTAGTTAGTCCCATTAAACCAATCCATGTCTCCCGCATTAGCACGGCAAGTGAAGTGCTTGCATCTTATTCAGTGAGAAAATTAATTATAATTGTGTTAAGCATCTGTACGTACCATGATCATTCATTGATTTTATACAATATTTTGTCACCTACTAAGCATGCTAAGTACACTAATATCATCAAGAGTACTACTATATATGAAGTTAAAAATTTAATGAAACAAAAAAAATTGAATAAAACACTTTCATTATTATTCGAACTTATTGGCACTTGTTAGATCAATTGGTTCACATTTTCCTCTCTCGATGGCTCTCGAAATTAAATCTCATATAACCACATTTTATACTCTTAAGGATCAAAACTAATTAATAGAATGCTTTTGTATATATCACGTTTTATATATACATATACAAAAAGAAATTATATCATTTTGATTTTATTTACATGTATATCAACCATTAATAAATCAATTGGTTCACATTTTCATCTCTTGATGTCTATCAAAATGATGTTAATTTTTTAATCATATTTTTACGTATATTACAATACATAGTAATGGTTTATGTTTGTCAATTTATATATAACTAATAAAATAGACATCAAAACTATATGTGGTCATTGGTTCTTCCTCCATTTATTAATATCCCTTATAACAGGGGAGCTTATTAGTTGTGTGTACGTTGTTAAATTAGTGAAGATGTCCCTTTCAATTTATGTAATTAAATATATAATGGTCCGTGGATATATATAAAATAAAATAGCCATCGATCGACTTGTAGCTAGTAAGTATATCAAGGGTTGGTAAGAATATTCGTGAATCATCCGAAATATAAAAATGATATAAAATGTTAGTTATCATGTTGGAAATCATTGTCCAAGTCGTATTTCAATAAATATTTATACATATATAAATCTTATATTGCATATACTTATTAATTATTTAAATTGAAAACCAAATCCAGATTTTTCAGGGATAATTTAACTGGTACGTACTGTATGCAGCCCGATGATAAGCTGTTCTACGAATCGTCAATGGGAACGGCTAGATAGATATCTGAAATGATATCAAAAGTGTTACCGACTATGTTAATATTCATGTTAAATTAATATGACGATATTCAAATTAATTTATTAAAATATTCAATTCATATATACAATATATCTCAGTATATGGTATGAAATAAGTTTATATAGTACTGAAACCTTTAATTTGAATACTAATACAGTTAATATGATCAATTTAATTTGGTAGTCTATAACATTCTTCAATATTGTTCAATTGTGTAACGTACTGCATCTGTACAAGAAAATTACTTTTAAAATTAAAAAAATGAAGCAGGAATTTATAAATTATAATCAATCCTTAATATGACATCATGGATGAGACTCCTAATTAATTAGGTGTGACATGCATATAAATTGGGCATTTTCTGGATGCGTTAATTCTAGATTCTAAGCAACTAAGCTGCTTGTCCAAGAAGGCAATTCATGATATATATGTTCATTGGGTCAAATCTGGGAGGCCTAATTAAGCCTTACAGTCAGGAATTTCATATGGCGGCGTCAACCGGTTTAATTTTATGTCGTTATATATATACGTGTCTCCTCTCCTCTGAATCTGATTAGTGTGCTTTTTTTTTTAATTTGTTTTGTATTCTCTTAATTAATTATCCTATACATACATGACATTAATTCTCCAGATGGCTGGACAGACTTGCGTAATTGCTTTCCTCAGCCTCAGGTAGCTGAGAACAGTATGAAAAATAAACATTAATTCAACCTTTAGCTTTATATATATATATATATATATATATATATAGTTAGTCAGTCAATTAGCTAGGTGCATAATTAAAGAGCATGAACTCGTGATATATAGATGCGGGGTAAAATCTATTTAATGTATATTAAGATGTAATTAATTTATACTAAAGAATTAATACAGTTATGAGTTATCCCTCATCTCCTCTTTAAATAAATAAATTAATTAATTAACTGTTTGAATTTCACACTTGGGTTTCAAATTTTTATACATAATAAAATATAATGTTGTGACCTTAATTTTATTGTATAAATAACTTCTGGCATTATGTTAGTGGTCACAAACATTGTTATGTCATGTGTAAAATTTCAATAAATATTTTTTTTTTCAGAGGCATAACGCTGGTAACAAAGGAATCATGTAGTTAGGGGTGAAAACGGATCGGATATTATCCGTCCGTATCCGTATTCGTATTCGAATTTTTGCGGATACGGATAAAATTTATGTGGATACGGATTCGGATACGGTTTCCGATATGGAAATGGATACGGATAATTATCCAAATCTAGATATTTTGGTAATTCGGATATCCATTTTAAAGGCTTATTATATGTCTTTCAATTGGATTTTTGATGTAGATTTCAAATTTAATGAAGTTTATATCTAATTAGGCTTTACACTTTATCTTTTTTCTAATTTTTGATACTTTTAATTAATATTATAATAATAATGGATTTTTCTTAACTAATATGTGAGTATGTTTGATAATAATGATCAGCGATGAACTAATAACATATTTATAATCAGTGATTAATTTTTATAGTAATTTAACTATTATAGTTAGTGATTTATCATGAAAAAAATTATATACAATATATTTTTTTAATAATAAGTCTAATATCCGAAGTATATTTGTATCGCATTCGTATTCATTAAATATCCAATCCGCATTTGTATTCGTTTGATATCCGATCCGTATTCGTATCCGGAACTATCCGTATCCGTATTCGTATCCGAAAAACTAAAGCGGATACGGATACAATTTTGACTACTATCCGTCGGTATCCGATCCATTTTCACCCCTACATGTAATCCTTATGATTTCATCGAACCAATGATATTATTGACATTAAACAATTACACATGTAATGTGATGTCTTTAAAACTTTAAGAAAACAAAATGAAATTGAATTATAACGTTGTAACATTTTTTTAAGAAACTTCAGACACACACTGACAGCAGTAAAAGCAAAATAATCGAATGATATTTCTTAGTCATTAGAAAGTCTTTTATCCTTGCTATTTGGTCAAGTATATATTAGCATGTAGTCAAAAGCTGGTGGACTGCATGTCCCCAGTAGGTAATTTCGGATAATATATAAAACGAACATTTTCTCCTGATGCAAATGCACTGAATATAAAAGAAATCACGAATTTCAAAAGTAACATATTTTTTTTTTTCATTTTTAACACAAAAAGGGACGTTAGTGGAATTGAACTTTATGGGATGACCCGGTTTATTACAATTATTCCGTTCTATATATATAATTTTTCCTATTACAAAGTTTGAACTTTATTAGCAATGTAAAATGACATCATTATGCTGAATTTGTTAAGATAATTGTGATAGGTAATTATAAAAAATGTATAATTTCTAAAGCTTACATTAAAATCTTAAATAAAAAACATAGAGGAAAAGGAAGAAATTTCTTTCAGTTACAAAAAAAAAAAAAAAAAAAAAATCCTCAAATAATTAATTTGATATGAAATCATCGAAGGAATTTATCGTCAATATTGTATTTTCATCAATATATTTCAAGCATGGCCGTCGTGCTAATATGACTCTTAGGTAAGCAATTGAAAGTATTATATATTATTATCCATAATTTATGGCCAGTTTAATTAGTGATGACGTAAGCTCTGTCTTAAGCAACGCTTCTATTTTAATGGGAGATTTTTCGAAAGATTATTTTAAAGGGAGTTGCTAAGTATCTTCCAACGGTTAAGTGTTATTTTTCACGGTGACAACTGACAAGGCATTATTCTAAAATGGTTTGAAGTACAAATAATAATAATAATATTATTATTATTATTATTATTATTATTAATATGTTTTTTTAGTGAAATAATAATAATAATATGTCTTGACTCTCATCTTTATCTCAAAAATAATATGTCAACTGCAAATTAACAGTTGTGGAGCTATGGAAAAAATTAAGAGGGGGCTAAATAATATTATGTAGAGAGTTTGAGAGGAAGAGAGGGCCATCTCATAGCTCAAATTAAATTTACCTTGAAATATTTAATTTGTTGCATAGTTTGGAAACTAAGTGGGCCAAAACCCAAAAATAAAAAAAAAAAGCTCCCGCCCGAATTGTGAATGATCAAGAAAATTCAATACAAACTAGATGAGAGCCTCGCTTTGCTTCGGCAATAATCATTAAGCTTTATATATCGCTATCTTTACTCGCTTTATAATACCTACTCCTAAATGGGTGGGGAGAATGGTGTTCCCTCATTAATTTGGAGCTGGGAGCCGTCCGATTAATACTTTAACAGTTCAGATACGATGGAAAACTTATAATGTTTCTTAAACTTTTTAAAGTCATTAGATATGTATCGTGATGTATTATATTTGTGATTTGCGGATAAGATGGCATTGGGGTGTATTTAGTATGGCTATATACCAACATACTGTCGTTGGGTCTTTTGTGTACGATTTGAATCGAATATGAATATAAATATAAACGGTTAACAGTTAACTGAACGTTTCTTTTTTCTATAAACAGTTCGGGTTCAGGTTCGGGTCGGGTCGGGTTAGTTTGACCAACTTGAAATGTCGGGTCGGGTTCGGATCGGGTCAGGTATCGGGTTGACGGCTGCCAACATTTTTCCCGGGTCGGGTCGGGTATCGGGTTGACTGATGTCTATCGACAATTTTTCGGGTTCAGTTAGGGTCAGGTTCGATTCGAGTCAGGTTCGGGTCGGGTCAGGTTCGGGTCAGTCTCACTTCCCCTGGAACATGGGTCGAGTCGGGTTCAAGTCAGTCTCACTTTCCTAGGAACACAGGTCAAGTCGGGTCGGGTGGATTTTCGGGTCGGATCAAATTTTGTCACCTTTAGCCATTGGTGTAATTACTTACTACTCGAAAACCAATTCTTTTTCTACCTCATAGTTATAATGTAAAAAAAAAAAGTTACTGTGTTATCATTGTAGATAAACACTGTAGCGGTCGGTCCAAGCTTAATATGCTACTAGATACGTGCATCGCGTTGCTTCGGCAGAATATTTTCATATTTTTTTAAAAAAAAAGAACTGAAATGCAATCTTAAATCTTAAAAAGAGATAAAAACTAAAAAAACATGAACTATATATGAAGAAATAAGATATAAATTATGAAGAAATTTTCATATTATATAAAAAGCATGAACTGAAGTCATACACATCTCTTTACTAAAAAGAAATTTCTGGATGTTTTTCACACAATTATATTGTATATCTGAAATGTGGAGTTGGACTATTATACTAACGTTAGCGTTTCAGACCGAAATGCTAACGCCTCAAATTTTGTGTTATCGTGTCCGAAATCACGATTTATGATGCTCAATAAATTCTTTATATGAAAATATTGGGGAATGCAAAAAAATTTTATTTTTAGAGTTTTCTAAGTATTTGTTTTGAATTTTATAAAAGAGCTTATAAATATTAATAAAATATTGATGTTTGTACATGTAATTTTCAAAAATGCAAAACAAATACTTAAAGAACTCTAAAAATAAAAAAATTTTGTATTCCCCAATATTTTCATATAAAGAATTTATTGAGCACCATAAATCGTGATTTCGGACACGATAACATCAAATTTGAGGCGTTAGCATTTCATTCCGAAATGCTAACGTTAGTATAATAGTCTAGCTCCTGAAATGTGAGTATTTTAAAGACATAGTTGGTTTGTTATAGATTTTTTTTTGTTTATTAATTTAATACTTTAAATATCTTCAATTTTTTTTGTTATTGGATTTATATTTTTTATAAAAATCTCATTGTATATAAATTTTTTTACCATTTAAAATTTTGTAAGTATTTCTTTTCAATCTTCTAAAATAACTGCAAATAATAATTTTAGAAGACATATGGTTCGAAGCCCATTAAATTTTCATGGTATGTACTTGGTATCTTGAATTGGAATCTTCTTTCATTTTAATCTTTTGATGAACTCTACAAACTTGCTTTTTTAATTTTTCTTGTCCAAGATGTTGAATTTTGTAGTTATTTTTCTAAAACGTAAATATCGCTTCTTTAGACATTTCTACCTTCGACAAATATTGTTGTGTAAAGATAAAAGTTGTTTACAACACATTTAATATTTTTGAATACAATTATTGAAGTATACAAAAGCAATAGTTGTAGAGAAGATCAGTTGATAATGGTTATCTTGACAGATTTGACAATGAAGTTTGCAAGAAGTTTTAAAGTATTGTTTAAAATTTGTAAAAATGAAAAAAATTATACATGTACTTTTAACCTTGTTGGTTGGCTATAATTTCAATTATATTTAATTTTAAGTGTTATTTAATAGTCTATTGATAATTCATTTTTGATAAGCTATCAAAGAGTAATTTATTGAAATTTGAGATACTATCAATTGTCAACCAATTTCTTCTCATAGTTTAAAACTTCTAATTGATATTGTAGCTTATATTTTGTATATTGTTTATCTAAATTTTCAATGTCAACAATTATATATTTTTAGATTATTCTCTTAAACGTCTATTGAAGGATCTCAAAAAAAAAAAAAAAAAACTACTGTTCATTTTACTGTTTATTTCACTGTACCAATCCGTCCCAAATTAATATACTATAATAGGGATATTATAGGGATGGGAGTATCATGCTAGCTAGCACAACATATAAAGATCGCTTGCTCATGTAATTTGGCGAACATAAAGATAACATGTCTTTAGTCTAACTGCAAATGCAACATCCTCTGGTAGATTCAAAATCCGTATGTAGTTAGAATTTTTTTTATATTTGAGTGGCTTGACTATCATCTTAATCTAAAAAAAAAAGATTGGCAAACATAAAGATTGGTATAAATATACACTCCAAAACTACTGATTAATCTCTCCTCCTTATAATACATGTTGGATGTCTAGATCCTGCAACGGTCAGGATTTAATCTTCAAACTTCAGGTGAGATGTGAGCCATTGGATGAATGCTAAGATTTTCTGTGGTCATATTTCAGTGTTGAAATATGTTTTTTCACGGTCGCTAGGATTTATTTTGTACTGGCAAGAAATGCCTAAAACTATTTGTATCATTTATTTATTTTTTATTTGTTATTACAAGAAAAATATTTCTATCGTTTATGAATCTTATTGAATGAGTATTATTCTTTTTTTTTTTTTAAAGAATGAGTATTATTCTAATTGGCCATATTTATAACAAATTTGTCATTAGCACTAGAAAAATTTGTTTGTTATTATATTATGTATCCCGTTGTAACGCACGGGCATCTAACTAGTTTATATTATATAGTTTGGATGCATTAACAACCTTAATTTATGAGATTGCAAAGGGTCATCTCAAAGAAACAACTGCAAATGGTGCATTGACAATTCGCTTGGGCGATGCGAACCATATCCCTTTAAAAAAAAATAATTGTTTTTTTGGGGGGAAGTTAAAAAATTGCAATGTGATAAGTTTCATATTTGTTTTGCACGACACGCTCGTCTGCGAAAAGGAAATTTCGAAAGTACTGAAACCAAAATTGGCAGCATTCCCAAAATGCCCCTCATTTGCTGGTCAACCTTACCTCAGGGGATTAGGATATATAGGAAGGGTATATTAATATTAGTGAATGAAACTTTTCTAGAACACTAATTGGTCCCACATACGCAGAGATAATATGGGACTATTATTAAGGTCAACAACCTGTTTAGTTCATCTCAGTTTGGAGTCATGACGTTCGGATATTCTGTGCCTGGGCAACAAGTACTTGAAGCGATTGATATATTGGGATATTGTTGGACGTACATCATGCCACAGGACATCTTGCTAGTTCAAACCTGAGGGCTGAGGGCTGAGGGCTGAGGGCTGAGGTTGGTTCCCTTGTTCCAAATTCTAACTTTGAGAATCAAATGAAGTTTCAAAGTTTCTTACTTGAGAACTCTCTAGACGCCTCCCTCCCCTTAGACCTTAGTACCCTACCGGCAAACATATAATAACCTTAACCCAGCCCCAATTCCTTACCTTACCTTGCCTGTCACAACACACAACACACAAACAGACCTACTTGTCCTAAATTTAGTTCAGCTCAAATCTAATTAACCTCTCCAAGTTCCTCTTCTTAATTCTTCTTTCTTTCCTTTCCTCAAAACATCGATCAGTACGTATCTTCTTGCCAAAGAAAGCACCAACATACATATTACATACACACATACTATTTTGTTTCACTGTGCACAGATTAAACCAAAGTAATTAAGTACTAGCAAATGGGCACCTTGGTGGGTCATGTCGCTCCTGGTTTCGGCTTCCTCCTTATCGGCCTATGGCACTTCTACAACCACATCAGGTTCTTCTCCGTCCGACCCAAATCCTATGTCGCACCGCCATGGTTCCCCGCTCCCTTCCTCAGACACCTCGAGCTCATTTTAATAATTCTTGGTAGTCTTGCTTCGATATCCATGGAGTTGGTTATTGGTCCCGAGAAGCACCAACCGTTCGACGATGATGGTACCATTCCTTCCAACCACCTTCACAACTTTGAGCATGCCTCCATCTCGTTAACTTTCCTGATTTACGCGGCGTTTACATTATATTTTGATCGTATCAAGATGAAGGAACGGGATGCGATGTCCCAGTTCCTGGCTGCCATTGCCTTTGCGCAACAACTGCTGATATTTCACCTCCACTCCGCCGACCACATGGGCGTGGAGGGGCAATACCATTGGTTGCTACAAACGGTAATTGCAATGTCTCTAATCACGACTCTCCTCAACATACCGTTCCCGAGAAGTTTCATGGTCAGTTTCGTACGGTCAGTGAGCATCGCGTTACAAGGCATTTGGTTCATAGTTATGGGCATCATGCTATGGACTCCTAGCTTGATACCGAAGGGATGCTATCTGAACATTGAGGAAGGTCATCAAGTAGTGCGGTGCCATACCACAGAGGCGCTCCACCGGGCAAAGTCGCTGGTGAACATACAGTTCAGCTGGTACATGACCGGTACAGTTGTACTGGCCATCTTGGGTTATGTGTATTTGACAAAGCTGTATCCGGAGGAGCCGGATTACCTGCCGTTGGTCAGAAAAGCAGAGGAGGAAGATGATGATTTGGAGATGAGGAAGCTTGGAAATTAATTAGGGGGCCGGGGGATTGAAAGTTGGAAGTTTGAAGTTTGAACATGTGTTTTTTTTTTTTTTTTTTGGTTGGGGTAGTCTCAATTTGGGTACAGACACTGGAGACAATTGAATAAAAGTCGATGGCTGACAAGACAAGACAAGACTCCGAATTGGAGAATTCTCTATTTCACTTCTCCTCTTAGAATCAAATATAAAAGTTAAAAGGACAGGTATAAGGTATTACATACATACTCTTAGTCTTAGATATCAAATAGGAGGGCTTTCTTTCTTTTCTTTTCTTTTTTTTTTGGTTATTAAAAAAAGAAGATGTAAAATATATATGTGTTGATTTGTTTTTCTTAATATTATTTTGTGTTCTTGGGTTTTATTTGGTGAGGTACTCATCATGTAGAAGTTACATGGAAAAGTTGTACAAATTAAGGCCATACTTATACTTGATTAGTGGAATCCTAGCTCGTTCCTTTTTGGAACTTAGCAGTTGATGTTGCCATGTTGATGTTGGTAAGAGTAAGACAGTCAGACTAGGGGAATGTTATGCCTGCATCTGCATGAGCTGCTTTTATCATTTTTTTTTTTTTTTTTTGTACAGTGGCTTTGTATCTTGTTATTGGAAAATTTGGTTAGTTTCATTATCCGAACTTCTGTTCATATTCTTCGCAATACTATTGGTCTTGCACTTATAATATTCTACCAAACTCTAATTTGCCACATCCAAAATATTGCCTTAGTACGATGTTGCTATATATATATTAAGAAATATTTCTTCTTTAGAGAACGTTTGTTTTTTCATACTTATTTAACGTTTTTTCTGGGTAAAGGGTTTGATACGATGATTTACTTTCTCCTTGAATCCGTCATATGTAGGTGAAAATGACAATAACACATTAATTTTATTACGCGTTTAAAACCCCAAAAAAATTCTACAAACTTGATTAATTTCCTACGGATGGGATGAAATCAATATGGACTTTTAATTTTGTAGAACTGGATAGTCATGATATATCTTTTAGACACAATTAAGAAAGAATATTTGATAAGAACTACTTAGATGCAAAATGAAAAGTTGCTCGGCCCATTCATAAAAGGACATCTCATGTAATAATTAATAGTTGTTTTATTTATTTATTTTTTTTCGTTTTGATCTTCCTAATTAAGCACTTTATTTAACCTAGATAAAACATAACATAGGGTTAAACTAAAACTAACGGGGAAATATTAATAATATGTTGACATTTTTGGGATTTTTGCCCTTTCTTAAATTTCTGTAAGTTTTTAGAGCATCTCCAAGAGATGTCGTAAAAATTGATCTCAATATACCTATATACCTATATTGGGTGTTATCCTAAAATTTTTTGGAGCAAATTTCACCTAAAAATCTCCAACAGATTCCTAAAATATGGATCCCAATACATTTAAACTGGGCCAAAATATAGATCTCAATACATTTGAACGGTCTGGATTTGGCTCTGGTTTTGAGAAGTCATATTGTGAGTACTAAAATCTGGACCAAAATAGCTTGATTTGGCTCTGGTTTTGGGAGTACTAAAAATAGGATACCTAATATTGGGAATCTCTTGGAGACGATTTTCTCTCCTTAATTCCCAATTTTTAATTTTAGGAATGTTTTACGACGTCTCTTGAAGATGCTCTTATACAAACTTTGTAAAAAGTAGTATTCCCCCGCGCAATTAAGTCCAAGAGGTTATATTGAGTAATATTTATCTCTCAGGAAAACAAATTAAGCAACCCGACTAATTAGTTGTTCTAATTATACAACATAATTGTCAACGTTATCATCATATATAGCTATGACTTAATATCGTGACAAATCGAGAGGGGAGAAAATTTAAGTGACAGGGGTACGTATATTTATACATACAAAAGGTACTGATCGAATTAAATTACGTACGTGACATAAAAAATATGGAAAAATAAACAGCTCAATGAGTTTGCTTAAAATGTTTTTGATACTTCGTTATCAATGACAATATATATATATATAGTAATAATATAGCTTCCGTTCCAATTGATCAGTTCTTTGCAGTCCACCTCAATTTTCCTGTTGGTCGTTTGCTGATTTGCTCCAACTTCAAGAAACCATTTTTATATTTTGGGTTGGATGAATGTCTCTTTCTCCACTCTTTCAGCCTTTCTTCTGCAAGGCAAGTTAATTAATTAATTAATGCGGTAAACTATTAATTGAATCCGCAAAAAGATATCAATATCGATATCAAATGTGTCTTCAATTGGCTGCTTATTCTATATATAGTCTATTATATTGAAATATAATATACAAACATGCATTTTGAATACTTGATGAATTAATTTGAATATCTACCCATTTAACATGAATACTAACACAGTCTTAATTCTGGTATCTTTTTTGTATTTGTGTATCAGTCATGTCATGGTATGGTATTAAACGGATACACTTGTTGAGTGACCTCCCATAAGTCATAACTAATACACAAATCCGAATTTAATTTCCAGTAGTGTCCAGCTTATTATCTTTTGGTACCAACCTTGTACAGTTGTATGCTCTCAATTTAATTTAATTCCAGTGCCCAAAGATCTAATAAATAAATTATGTTATTTTTTTCCATTACAAAATAAGCTGGTTCTCTGGATAAACAACAACTTGCCTTACATTTTGAAATTATGCCAACTTAATTAATCCTTCATATATTCATGAGTAAGTGAAGGAAAATAGTCTGGTCAACTCTCTAGTCGGATACGCAAATGCAACCTTAATTACATTACTTTCATGTTGACGCCTGAGAAAATCTGGAGAAGATTTGACAGCATGAATTAATATCATTGATGTTTTTCAAGAATATTGAGGAGTACCTGTAAAATTAACAAAAACAAGACAGATCTCATTTGAACGGTACAAGAATTAAAGAATACTCTATTAGTATTACAGTTACTCTTGCAAGAAAAGAAACTTCCTAATTCCTATTGTGGCTGCGCAGGCATAACTCTACCTATATAAAATATAGATAGTAGTACTCATGCTTATCTTTCTCTATTATGCTTTCTTTGACAATAAATAATTATTAATTAATATATATCGAATAATTTATTTCACTAGAGAGATTACACACGGAACTTTAAACATTAAAAAACAATAAATTAATAAGATTGGTGGTTTCACTATCGACTTGATCATTATTATTTAATTATAAATCTAATTATATATAAGTAATTTATTGTTGCTTTTATATGATGGGTATCTGATGATGCACAAGTATAGAACAAGACAGCGCTTCAATTTAATTTAATTGAAAATTGTTTGATCTCTATCGCATAAAGTGAAACTCTTAATTGACAGCCCAAATGTTAATTAAGAATATTATTTCAATTAATTTCTTCCGTTGTAGTATATATTATATATATCATCAAGTCTCATAAAGCTAAAAAAAAAGCCGTACGTTTGTCCCTGAATCTAAAACAGTTGTTATTCCTGTTTGGTCTTAATTTTGCAGCCGTTATTCTAATTCGATCTTGTGCCCAAAGTGGGCTGGTACCTGGTATTCCTTTTCATGACCTGCAGTTTGATTTCCACTAGAAATTAAAAAGTCATTAATTGGTCTTCTTTATTTGTCACACGTGATGTGATTATTTGATTAAGCTATCACATGAAAATTTGAAAAGTCGTTAATCAAGAAATTACGCGAGTAGAAAACGCTAGAAGAAGAAAATATATATACAAACGTCATATGATGATAAATTTCAATGATTTTTTTTTGTTTTAATTCATTAGAATTACAATTATGCTTCCATATAACTTAATTCGATATTTTGTGCATTAATAAATAGGTAACTAATTTTTTTTTTTTTTAAAAGGATATATATCACATGTATCAATTGAAAAAAAACATTAATTTGGATACCACTAACCGTTATCCTAGGAATTCATATATATAATATAAAATAGATATATAATACATCTGAAATTTAACTAAATCGTAAAATAAAAACCTCTTTATTACCATATATGTTTTTATTATATTGGTTGAGCGGATTCTCAAGAGTCAAGAGTCAAGACAGTTGCAT
This sequence comes from Cyperus esculentus, assembly GCA_030179965.1. Lineage (NCBI taxonomy): Eukaryota > Viridiplantae > Streptophyta > Magnoliopsida > Poales > Cyperaceae > Cyperus > Cyperus esculentus. Next base: position 3,570,631 of record JASGLE010000039.1, on the reverse strand, counting down.
ATTTTTTCTTAAATTTGCAGCGCTTGTGTGGCTCAAAGTGAACGCTTCATGATATGTAGCTAATTAAAATCGTTAACCTTATATCTAACAATTAATCCTTAAAGATAGTTTAATCATATAATAAGATATTAAGATGATACTAACCGGTCAATCTCGTTAGTTCTCGTTTTGGATTTCGCATGCAAGTTTCTACAGCATTTTGGGCCGTTGACTGAACTGTTTGGGCTTTTTTGGTTATGGGCTTGCATTATTCAAGTAGTTGGATTCCTTCACTGAAAATTCAGATACACTGGTACTGTCCTTTGATTATTAATTATGAAATTATTTTAGAATTCTTCAATGACAGTATCCAAAATATAATTTAAATTTTAACAGATATGATAACTTATTACTATGAAAAAAAATAAAAAAAAAATAGGTTCTAAATTCTAAGAGTGATGTCCATTTTATTTACTATATAGTAACAAAATGAAATTAATTCATAGTACTGAGAAGAATAAGTGAATAACCTTTTATTGATCATTTTAAAATTAATGAAAAATGGCAAGTCCGTATCAGGTTACAGCATCACTAGAGAAAATATTACTTGCCCCGTTCTTTATCATAATTAATTAAGAGCAATACTCGCTTTTTAATTATATATATGATGATGATTAATTTGATTTGTTTCAGACGGAATAGCATGCTAATTGTCTGCTGTTTCCAGTCTGAAACTGGCAAGCGAGCCTTAATATTTCTGACTTCATTCACTGCTCGATCTGTATTGTATTCTGATCAAACTAAGTTCGTTTCGAAATGCGTACGTCAATTTCGATAAAACTTCTGATCGACTCCGTATTCTATGTCTTAAATTCAAGACCAATTCCCCATGAACATAGTTAATAATAACATACTTGCAGGACAAAATGTTTGACCTGCTATATTGCACCAAATTAATGACCAAATTAAAACAGCACAAATCGAAGTACAAAAATCCCACAAGAAATGAAGAAATTTCCAAGTTCAACCATCCAGAGTCTATTACACTGATATTCAAATTCAATAGTTATTAATTCTTGGAATCAAATATAAGACAACAATATAACTAGATATTAATTTCACGGGATCAATCAACAGAACATGTTTGTTTCAGATCATTTAAAAAAACCAAATCACAGTATATTTCCAGGTTGTAAGTAACAAAGAAATCAAAGCCAAGGATGAATTGCCGGTCTGACACCACTAGGGTAGCATGGTTGAAATCAAGTGATGCATATTTCCTCCACCAACTTCGCCGTTATAACTTGTATGACCGGAGTAGTTATTTTGATTCAAATAGTTACTATGGTTCTGACAAAACATGTTAGAAACATCGGAAGAGGGCGTATTAGTTGAACTAATTTTGTTTTCGCTTCTTTGGGAGGAAGAATGTGGTGCGCTGTGGTGATTTTGCTTTGTGTTGACAAATCGACCACCAGATCCCCTCACTCGCCTCATTGCATGGAGATGCCGTGATTCATGAAGGTATGGCTGTCAAAAAAGGAGATAATTTTTTGGAAAATCATATATATGGACTAGAAATTAACAAATATCATTCCATTTAAGAAGAAAAACCAAAAATTCTTTGTGTAACGGACCCCAACATTTCTTGGGGTGAAGGCATTCCCAAAAACTAAAAGAATGCTAAATAACGATGTACCTTGCGACCTTTGATGAGCTTGTTTTGAGCCTCAAGTTTGGCACGTAACTGTCGTCTTCGAACAATTCCATTATACTGCTTTGGATTTACATATATCAGTTCTTCATCCGAAGGCTGTCGAGGCAGCGGGACCCTATGACTTGCAAGTCCAGGAACATTGGAGTTTAACTGTTGTAGTAGCAAGAAGTTGAAATGTATCCAATCAAACTTATTTTTCACCAAAACAAAACAAAACAAAACAAAAAGAAATCCACTCACAGCACACAAAAAATATAAACTTTCTAATTGTCAGCTTATAATTCAATCATTATGTATATCGAACTAAACATATTTGTCAACTTGATGTCTTTCAACTAGGTTTAAGGACAATGAATACAAGTTTAAACTGGATGCATGGAAGTTTGTTATCAATTTTTTTATGTTGAAGACAAATATGAGGATTGGAAAGCCTACTAGTTCACCAAAAGTCGAATTGAGGATTTGAGCATATCGGGTCGTCAATCCAAGAAAATAAAGAATGGATCTTCTAAATTTTTAGAAACAGAACTTATCTTTAATTTGTAAAATTAACAATATATGCCTGGAACATTGCATACCACAGCATGTGATCCATATGGCTGGAACATTTCCCCAGATTCAGCAAATTTGTATGGTACACAAGCCTGGAAATTTATAGTGAAAGTGATGAAAGAAATATCTAGGAAACAACAAATCAGGAAATTACTAATGAAACTGGCTTTGTGTTGCAAGTGATCGATCCCTTATCTTTAAAGATAGACATTAAATGATGCATCTACTGATATGACTTGAAAACACTAAATTTCTAGCAAAACATGAAAGCAGGTCCATATCTGATGCAATGCTTTAATGTACAAACGGTGGGTTAATACTTAATAATGACCCAAAATGTCGCATGGATAGAAATCATCATATGTACAAAAGTTGGTGTATCATATATATTGATGTAAACCTTGTTTATAGTAGAAGGATTATGAGTATTTGATCTTTTGGCAATGTCTATTTTAGAGAATGGTGAAGCATCATTATTCTAAAATGTAATTAGCGTTGTAGAGGGAAGACTTACAAAAGGTTGGCGGAAGTCAATGCTGGTTTGGGAAAAAAGAGCAGCATTACTTGGCACGGAATGGGTCGGCTTTGACTGTGGATCAAGCTCAGTGACACTACCTTTTTTCTTGCCTGAATTAACAACCAGCACAAATAAATTTGATAATTTTACAGCAGAGTTTCCATAATATATATGCCATATAGATAACAAACAGAAGCACCATGCTTTGCAGGTTTTCTGTTGCTCAGTTTCATTCTATTTCTTTCTGTAGTCAAATCACACTTCGAAAGAAAAGGTAACTGCCATTGAACCATTGTGGTACAATGCAAACCTGACTGGCATGACAATAAAAAAAAATTGTAAAGCAATGGTCTAAAATATGTTACAATCTCAAATAAATATCAAGTAATTAAAAGTAATAAGTCATAACTATAGTAATAGTCAATTGGCACCTGATTGTGCTGAAGTACACCTTGCGTTGAAATCAGAATTGCAAAATTCTAAATTATGCTGAGAATGGCTAGATATGGAATCAATTTCAGTTACACCGTAGTTACTATTTCCCATTTCACTATTGAGAATCTTGTCTTGAGTTCGGCCACAAATCAGAGAAAAGCCACCATTCCACCTTGATAAGCACCTGGCACCAGGAAAGAAGTCGAAATTCGGCATGGAATTCCTCATTCTCATAATAGTGTTTAATTAGCATATGAGATTAACATGCCTGCAAAGTCAAAGAAGATTTTTATTAGGGCAATTCTACAAATATAAAATTGGAAATGGATTTCTTTTCTTTTGAGAGAAAAAGCTACCAAATGGGAAATGGCTAGATTACATCAATGATACAAATCAGATAGAAGAATTGGATTTCCCTATGAAACCACTCAAGAATCACCTAAGAAATATGTCCAAGATTGTGATAAGAAAACTGCAACATACGATTGATAATTAAGATCAAAACAAAGCCATTACACAGAGAGCAGAAGAAGAATATGCTCCCTGCAGAGCAGCACACATCAGATGTTCCAGTTACAAGTTAGGAAAATAGAATATAGCAAAAAGCAAGTTGGCACTTCACAAAACATTGAGTTTGATATTAGAGAGGTTCGGATTCTTTCTTTTTCTTCGTCTTTTCTGTTTCTTGGTTCAATTTTCTTATTCTGAAAATGTTTCGTCCAGTGCCTTTATATTTCTTTATTGCTCTAACAGGCAAATTGAAGGCTTACTATTTTTTTTTTGGGAATATGACCCAAGACCCCCCCAAACTATTGGGTTGTGACAAGTTGGCCCCCGAACTTTTAATTGTGACAAACACCCCCCCGAACTATGCATCTTGTGACAAATGACCCCCCAACTCTTAATTTGCCATCTAATACTCAATTATAAGGTATGAAATGACCAATATACCCCCATATGTTTGTTATCCAATATTTAAAATATATATGTTTATATTTATAATGTTAATTTACAAAAAAAATATTAATTATTCCGAAAATTATAGGTAATATAATAAATATTGGAAATACAAAACTGATCATATTATATTTATATGAAACTAAAAATATAATGAATTAAAAATATTAATTAATTTAACTTGATGGTTACAAAAAAAATCATATTTTTTCAATCTAAGTATATTACGTAACGATATAAAAATAAAAAAATACATATAAAATAAAATAATATTATAAAAATTTTAGTGTGGTTATTAAATTATATTACTATGATAATTAACAATATTTTTTTTACAAATAAGTACTCCATAAACATGATTATGTCAAATATTGTACAAATAAGCACACAAGGGTATATTGGTCATTTCATACCTTATAATTAAGTATTAGATGACAAATTAAGAGCTAGGGGGTCATTTGTCACAAGATGCATAGTTCGGGGGGGTGTTTGTCACAAATAAAAGTTCAGGGGCCAACTTGTCACAACCCAATAGTTTGGGGGGGTCTTGGGTCATATTCCCTTTTTTTTTTCAAGAAAATAGTTGGCATCTACAAACTTGTAACAAAGATGAATATATAGTAGAGGCGACTAATTGATGATTATCAGTACATTGATGCTGGTTAGGAAGAAAGGGGGGGAATAGAAAACTCAAGAATCACTTTGTTTTCATCACAAAAAAAAAAAAAAAAAACTGTTTCTTTCAAGCAAAAAGATTGATACTGGTACTGGTACTGGTACAGTGGTACATATATACAAATTAAATTGAGATATTTATACTGCATGTCTTGAAAGCGTGCAAAAAAGATAAAAAGATGCAGTTTCAATATCTGCAGGGGAACCATCAATCATAATATATAGCAAAAGAAAACAAGGTACAGCTGCTAGCTTAAAAATCTAGTATAGAAATTAAAGAGAAAGACAAGTAAGGAACCTTCTTGGGGAGCATGGCTTCTTGGCTTCTTGCTCTAAACAAATGAATCTTTTCTTAATTTCTTAAGCTCCCGTGGTGCATCTATCTCATCAGTTATATATTAATCCCAACACCTAAGCCTAAGCCTAAGAGTAAGACCAAGCCAGCCTTTCTTGAAGGAGAATAGGAGATTGCACTGAGATTTCTCTGTTTGTGTGATGATTGAAATTACCTCTTTAACCCACTTCTATTCTATGTTTATCATTTTTTACTTAATTACTGTCTGTGCCGACAGAATTCAGGTAACATAATATTGTAAAAAGTACGGGGTCAATACTCATATACTGAAACTGAAAGTTGTCTCACAACAGTTCAATAGATGTATAATTAAAATATTGGCGAGGAGATTCTGCCAAGATTCTCCAATTACTTACTGTGTCGCTGTATGGACTGGGCCCCATTAGATGCAAGGGATCTCCACTGTTCACATCACATGGATCTCTTGCGGATGGCTTCACAGTTGTGCTAGCTGTGCATCGTTACTAAATTATAAAACAGTTGTCTATCCTTACCTCCATTAGTATTTAGTAGCATCCTCTCGTAACAAATGATTCATTCAGTGAGATCAAAAATTTATGATTCGTATATATATTATTCGAGTATATAATAATAATAATAATAATAATAATAATAATAATAATAATAATAATAATAATAGGAGCTACATATTGGTGTACAAACAAAACCAGAACTACATGAGAGATAGAGGGTGAGACAGATTTCGTCACGCAGGGCAGGATGCACAGGGAAGACCAAAACGTACATCAATTCGAAGAGAGTGAAGGGGAATCTGACACAATACTCCTCAGTCCTCCCTCACCCTGCATAGACCGGTCAAACGACATGCTAGCTGCTCAACTTTGCAAAAATTTTAGACATTAACATTTAAAATAATATTTATTATTTTATCAGAAAATTAATTTTATTCATTTAATATATAAAGATATAAAGATTATATAGACTGCCATGACCTTCTCCCAAAAACCATGCACATTAAATCCAGTATAATAGTTTTTTTACTTTACCCATTATAATAAACTCGGGCTCATTATGTTTTTCTTTTTAATAAAATACTTTATGATTTAATATTAGGAGTTTGGAGTTTGGTTTTTAAAAAATTAGCATTATTGTATTGTATCATATATGTGCTGCACGAGAGTTATTAGTTGTTAAGCGGGTCAATACGGTGATTTCATACCTCACCTCACTTTCTCTTTTGTTTAAAAACAATTAAGAAAAAGTGGGTCCATCGAGACAGGGTCTCTCCACACAATATATATATATAATGAACGCAAATGGCAACTTGTATTGTATATTATTTATATAAGTACGATTCATACCGTTATCAATGCCTTTTTATGATTTATATATGTTAAATAAACCTATCAAGTACTAGTATTGTATAATATTATTGTTCAATTTGATGACGTACTTCTTATTTATTTATTTATTTATTTTAGAGATCTATTAACAATACTAAATATATATATATATATAGTTAATAATTATATTAACAAACTTGAAAGAGAATCTATATATCCTAGCTAACAAATTCTTAAGTTCTACCTTACTCAAAAATGCTTTGTACAAAGGACTTCACAACTGCCTTCATCAGGACTTCAAAATTTATATATATATATATATATGCCTTCAGCCCTTCACATTTGTTTACAAGTTTAAAAAGTAGTTACGAATAAATATCAAAAATTTTGAGTTGCTAGCTAGCTAGTTGTATAAAGCTAGCTTCTAAATAAAAAAAATAATAGTACCTCCGTCCATGAATAAATGAATTTTTAGGAAAAATCAAATGAATTAGTGGAAAAATGAAATTACATAATAATTGTTCTAATTTAATAATATAGATAAAAGGGTAATCATAACATTGGAGAAACAGAAAATTTGAAAAAGTGAATGCGATGTATGAGTTCTTAACAAATACAACCTCCGTCCATGAATAAATGAATTTTTAGGAAAAGTCAAATGAATTAGTGGAAAAATGAAATTACATAATAATTTTTCCAATTAAATAATATAGATAAAAGAGTAATCATAACCTTGGAAAAACAAGTAGATTCAAACAAGTGAATAGAAAAATAAGTTCAAATCGGTAAAGTTCATTTAATTATGGACAAGTTCTAAATGGTATAAATTCATTTAATTGTGCACAGAGGTAATAACAGTTAATAAAGAAGTAAATTCAGAAGAAATAATTAACGGAAAGAAAATTTCAGCTGCAATCTTTAATTTACATGACAGCTAGCACAAACGTCACTGAGCTGATACTATTGATCGCCTAGGCTAGCTGCTGCAATTAGCAAATATTTCATTCATTGTAATGACTAGCAAGAAACCCGCCCGTTGTGCGGGCATTTAAATTCTGATTTCATACCGTGTAATACATATAATGTGCTTTCAGTTTTTGATTAATTATTTACCATTTATATTTCATCTTTACACTAAATCTAACTCATTGAATGTTAGAATATAAAGCGTTAATTCCTCATTAATATAAATTCTAATTAACATTGATGTCTTCCATACCAAAATTGATATCTTTCTATTTTTGTAAAAACCAAAATGGAGAGGAAGTTTATTAATTGGAGAACATCAATGCCTTTGAAATCAATGTATTTTGATCTGTACCGTTGATTAAGAGGTAGAATTGGTATTAAAAAAGTTTGAAGAAGAAAGAAAAAAATGGAGTGTAATATTTACGTGCTTTATAATATACTATAGATAAGAAAAGAGTGGGGCTTTATATTTTAATAGTACGGATCACCCCGTTTTTATTGACCCATATCTCTAATTTAAAAATAAATAGTGGATCCGAACAATTTATATATGATGATCTTCGTATATAATTCTTTGTACTTAAAATTAATGTTTAGAAACAACCTTCTTGTGCTTTTCTTGTTCGTAAACTTGAATACATGCCCATATATATTTGATTCATTTTTTGGTATATGATAGATTTATGTAAGAATTGAGTGTAATGCCTCATAAGTGTATAGGTTAAAAAAACAAGTAAAGGAACATGTAGAATAGTGAGACGATCGAGCAAATGTATGGTGCCTTTTTAAAATTTTTTTCCCCTATTTTTTAGATAAAAATGAGAGTGAGTCACTCAAATATAAGAATTGGTATAAGACTTCAGATGAGTTTTGAACAAACCGTTGATATGTGTTGCAGGGTAAACCACCGTCTCACCTCTCTGCTTTGGTTTGCTCTTATTTAATATTTTGGTAAGTTGGTAAATTAACAGAAAATATTAATTGTAGCTAGGGTCGATCGACACATGTTTTGCTACTACTGGCCATTGGTTAAGTCCAATCATGAATTGTGGTACAATATATAATAAATGACAAGTAGTACTTAATTTACAGGTAACATAACATATATATATATATATATATATATATGTAGGTAGATCTATTAAACATACCTAGCTAGCTACTAGCTATACCTGCCAATATAATTTAGGATCCTTAATGAGTATTTGATCTGATTTCAGGATTAAATTAATTCCATAGCTAGTGTTATATGCATGTATTGCCCAATGCGCATGCAATAATTAAGCATTTTTCCACTGTACTGAGCAATACCTGCCAAGACTTTAGCTCTGATACTGTTCTTTATCAGTTTAATTACCAGTACAGTCCAAGAGCTAGCTAGCATACATGAGTAATGTACGTGTATTGTGTGACATATCTGTGGGTGCATTTTTCTTTACCAGTAAGTCTTAATTTGCATCAACTCAAATTCCTCAAAAAGAGAGAGAATTAATGTTGATGTGTGGTTACTTACTACTGGTCTGTCTTCACCAGAGAGCAAGAGCTAGCTAGGCCAAGAGCAACAGATTTATGTATGCATACAAATTAATTTTATTGCCATATCCTAAACTGATCAGTTGAAATTAACAATGTCATGAATCATGATGAAGTTTAAGATTTCTTTATAGAACAAAATTAATTAATAGTGCATCTAAAGAAAGATCAAGTATATAATATATATATGTGTGCACTTGATAAGACCAACCAGCTGTACCTCCATCATACCATGTTCAACTTTTAATTCATTTTTTGAGCCACCTTTAATGCACAACATGGTGAGGAGTGAGGACCTCATCGATCTCCATGCAAAGCATTCCCCTTCTTTTTTTCTTCTACTATGGTCCATGGAAAGTTGGATAACCAAATCCTAAACTACTAAATTTACCAAAATCAATAATGCTATTATACTAGAAATAGCAACCCGAGACATCGATAACCGGAATAAGTCCGGGGCACGCTACTGTGAACTAAATTATGGTGTATATATACTATATTATATGCTGCTGAATCTTTTAAAGATGTCTGTACAGTTCATCAGAAGCAGGAATTAGAAGCAATTATTCAGTTCAGCATTGCTTGAACCGAATTCTACCGACATCCGCTATTTCGAGCTACCTTCTGATAGGATCAGTTATAAGTTATAACAGTTATCCAATGCTTGATTTTACCAAAAATAATTCAAGATCTGTGCTATTTATGTGTTTGGAAAATGAGATGAAATTTTAGAAGCATTTATATGCAAGAAATATACTCTCAATTATCAGTATAAGACCAAAGTGTGTTATACACACTGTGAAATCAAAAATATGATCACAATAAAACCTGTAAACATTTCAATAATATTTAATTAATGTATTGCTTATTTCTAGTACTTCTGGATCAATATATATCAATATTAATATCTTTAACTGTTTGTTGGTCGCATAATTATATATATTGGCCTTTTCTGATTTGTTTCCTTCTGTGTGGACCATAATTTCAACAGATTTAATTTAAGGAAATTTGTTAATTAATTAATATAAAAATATTTGTAATTAGGACGTTGTATGAAGTTATTTTCTTCTCCTCATCATATACTTTCTGTTTATATCAGCTCGTTGTAATACTATATTATTCAATGATGTGCGGCTGAATTAATTAACCAGACAAATATTATTAGAAGTTAGAGAATCATACAATGTTTTGCTTGCAAGAGGATACATATACATTGTGCATGTTATAATACTTAATTGAATCAATCTTTATTTTTTTTTTTTCCCCTTTTCCTTAGCAACTATTTAGTAGCTAGTTACTATATAGCTTAATTGTATGGCAAAATCACAAATTAAAGAACAGGTATTGGAACAAGTATTTAATATATTATATCAGTTTTGATCATGTCCAATGAATGAAATTAATATGTAAATGTACACAGTACACTAGCTACTCAATTATATATAGAGCCCACGTATTTATGTAGAAAGGTGATCGCTTTCTGAATAAAGATGCCAAGAAATGCATCAGCATAACTTAGTTAGTTTGCTAATAAAGCAATGTCTATGTATACCTAGAATAGCATATATATATACATGCAGCTACCATGATCATGATGCACGGCCCATCGAGCTAGTCTTGGACAAAAATTAAGGCATGTAATTAACATGCTTGTTAATTTATATCTAGTGGCCCTGTATTATATTAGAATGTAAAGTATATATGGTCACAATTCCACATGCATGCTGCAAGCAATGCAAGGGGACCAGTGCAGACAAACTTATAAACAAATTAATTATATATAGGACTCGATCTGTAGTTACTTTACTAATTTGAACTGAGATATGTTAGTGTTGTTGTTTTGTGTAGGCGGGTTCAATATGTACACCCTGTTCCTTGGGAGCTTCACTATCAACTTCCATGAGTTAGAACTACATTATAGACTTAACATAATATTTGAGAATTCGTAAAACCCGGCCGGGCTCTGTTTTTAAATAATTTTCCAATTAATTTATTAATTCATATAAATAGCCTAGGACTAGGACAAAACCATTATTTAAACGTACGTACCATATATAGATTGTACAGCAGAAATGCTACATTAAAGGTGATTAATATATTGTCCCGGCCCTGACAACGGCTGAGCAGTAGGTGGGTAAAAATAAAATAAAATTACATCTAATTAAGAAAAGAAAGCTAGCTAGCTCATCGATCATTTATATATATATCAAACGGTAGTACGAACTAGCTATCTTAATTAATTAATCAAAATTGGTAGATAGGTTTTAAGAAAAATCTCTGGAGGTTAATGAATTATTTAATTTATTTACTAATATCACTCGGTAATTGGCCGTTGTGAGAGTGAAGAGTAGTTATAAGCAAGTTGGTTGCAAATAGCAAATCCATCCATTGAGGCCCAATATCTCTCTCCTCTTACGGGTAGATTCGCGCAGTGGGCCAAATTAAAGCCTATAAGGCCCATGCTCATTACTCATTGGAGCCAGAAAAGCCAGCAAAGCCAGAAACGGAGTGGATGGATATCCGGTCGATCCGAACTCCCTTTCTTATTCACCGGACCGCACGCCCGTCTCCGGCACCAAAATTCGCGTGGCGCCGCTCAAAGTCACTCTCTCGATCTCAATCTCCATCTCAATCCGCCCAATCTCAATCTCCATCTCAATCGCGCCCAATCTCAATCTCCATCTCAATCGCGCCCAATCTCAATTCGTTTCAAAGGCTCAGCTCAATTGAATTACGGTAATCCATCCATCCCTCGCTCCTAGTCCTCTCCCTTTCTGTTTATGCCTCTTCTGTCTCTACAAATGCAACCCTTCTCTCATCGCTGTTAAGCCATGTCATTGTCAGGTCACTACTTGTCTGAACTTTGTTTCATCAAATTACCTGCTGCCGTTTAATAAGGTAGTCTACTTCTTTTATCATGTTTTCGACTGTCAGCATTGTATCCTGATATCAACATGTACCAAACCCCACATGCACGCAATGTGCTTCACAATATTACCACATTAACAATAACCTCTAATTGCTTGTTTGGTATGAGCATGATGTATCTTCCAATTTTGTGCATGGATTATTTTATATGCTGAGACGATCTCTCTGTTGCTATTTGTATCTTCAAATTCATACGGCTTAATTCATCCAAGGGTTATTAGGGGCAAAAAAAACAAGAGTATCTATTCAATCACGTCCCCTTGTATCTTTTTTTTTTTGTTTTTTCATTTTGTTGTTATACTTTGTTTTTTTCTATCCTAAACATTCAAGAAACAAATATCAATTATGTTTATTGTGGAGTCTTCATAATAGTATTCAAAGTTACACTTGTTGGGTAGAATTTCATGTATACCCTTTTAGACTTTAAAATTACGTACTTATTTGCCATTTATTCATAGGTTCCTAGTAAACTTTACTTTATTTTTCCATGGAAAAGGTCACATGCACAATGAACTACCAAGTGATAGTTTCTGTTTTTTGTTTATTGAATCTGTAAGCTCATCTCTGTAATAAGGTCTTGGGTGGGTTTGTACCCGCAGCTTTGTTGTCTTAATCAATATGTCACTGTTGCTATATTGAGTCCATCTTTGTTTCTGCCACTTAATGGAACCTTTCAAGTCCCGATACCAGCGTGGCAATTTCTGGGGTTTTGATCTCCGTAGCATGCCATGATACTGGTGCGTGCATGTGAGCTTAGATTGAGTAATTTGATTTAACTTGCAAAAATGGATAAATAGAAGCCTAAGGGTCATGTTTACATTCATGTGTATTCTCAGGATTCAGGAGAAAGGTAGAGCAGGAGAATGAAGGTGAAGATACTGCAGTGGCACGCGGTGGGGTCATGGACATGGGATGCACAGGACGAGACATGTGGCATATGCCGCATGGCCTTTGATGGGTGCTGCCCGGACTGCAAGTTCCCAGGGGATGACTGCCCGCTGATATGGGGGGTGTGCAATCACGCATATCACCTGCATTGCATTCTGAAGTGGGTCAACAGCCAGACCTCCACTCCTCACTGCCCCATGTGCCGTCGTGAGTGGCAATTCAAGGCCTGATCTTCTTCTTTCCTGTCTCAACAGAAATGGAGCTTCGTTTGCTTCTGGTAGGTAATTCTTATGCTCCTTGTTTATTCATTCCTTGTGCAATCATGGGAATTCCAACAGTAACACTTATTTTGTTGTCTTTAATATTCATTTCAATTAAGTGTTATGTGGAAATTTTGAACCTCATAGACTTGTTTTATGTTTTAATTCTGTTTCTTGTTCTGATATTAATACAGGGTTGTATGTTTTATGAACCAAAATTTCAGGTGTAGTATGATTGTCATCAATCCTTTGAAACAAGCAATTCTATTCAAAGTTACTTTGCAAGATCACCATGGTATTGGTATGCAAGATTACTCTATTTAGATTCATGTAACCTACTTGTATGACTGAATGTCAAAAATGAAGAGCTTGGAATGATGAAAGTTTGCATTGCAAGATCAATTACTGAATGTCACTGCTTTTGGAGTTTTGTGAAGTTTTCCTTTATGACTAATTGGTAATTGAAGATTTTTCTGCTTTGCTGCTTTGCTGCTTTGTATATTTATTCATGAATGCAAAGCATTGAATCTGATATAAACAAATGAAGCATGTTATTGCCTCAAAATTACTTTAAGACGATTCATTGAGTAGCTAGCTCTTCGTTAGGATAGCGTAATATAAACAAATGTATGTAATGGAAGTCATAAGACGAACTGCGATCCGTATTTTGGGCCGACGATAGTTAACAGTTGTGGTATTTTGGGCCCATTCGAAAATTGGAACGATAAAAAAATAGCCCGCAGCCCGCTGTACAGTCTCCTTGCCTTACTGCCAGTCGACGCTTGTCCTTTTACCATTTTTGTAACCCAATGATCCATTGACCCCCATCCTTTCACTCCTCCTATCCCACCCCTCGATTTCCCGCCTCTTGCGTCCATCGACGGCCCAGATGGCCCCTCCCCCTCCCAATAGTCAATAGACACTCATCAGAGTCTTCCTTCCTTCCAGACCCAGTGCTGTGCTGTGCAGTTAACATTTCATTTCATCAGACAGACAGACAGACAGACAGACATTCGACTCAACTCAACTCAACTCAACTCAACTCAACTCATAACCCTACCCTAGTTCTCACTCAGTTCTAGTACTCCTACTGCCATGGAGATGAAAGAGCGACCATAGACACCGCCGCCATACTTCCCTGCTTCCAACCCATCCATGGCGCCGGACTCATCCCATGACTCCCCCTCCCCCTCCCCCTCCCCCTCCCCCTCCCCCTCCCCCTCGCTCCAGCTCCCCCCCGAGATCCACTGGGAGAGCCTCGACAAGTCCCGCTTCTTCTTCCTCGGCGCCGCTCTCTTCTCCGCCGTCTCCACCGCCCTCTACCCCGCCGTCGTTCTCAAGACCCGTCTCCAGGTCGCCAAACCCCCCTTCCCCTCTGCCACCTGCGCCGCCTTCATGATCTTCCGCCAGGAGGGCCCTCTTGCCTTCTACCGGGGTTTCGCCACCTCGCTGGCCGGCACTGTCCCTGCACGGGCCCTCTACATGACCGCACTGGAGCTTACCAAGTCCACGGTCGGCCATGCCGCGCTGAGGCTCGGCATGCCTGAACCTGCTGCTTCCGCGGTCGCTAGTGCCGCGGCTGGGGTTTCGGCGGCGGTTGCGGCACAATTCGTGTGGACTCCGATCGATGTTGTCAGCCAGAGATTAATGGTTCAAGGTAATAGGAGAAACAGCACACACTATAGTTACATAGGTGGATTAGATGGTTTTAGGAAAATTATCTGCTCAGATGGAGTCTGCGGTCTGTACCGCGGCTTTAGCATGTCAATTTTAACTTATGCGCCGTCAAATGCTGTCTGGTGGGCAAGTTATTCCATCTCTCAGAAGGCAATTTGGCAAGGGGTTGGATTCTACCTGTGCCGGTACCGGTATGGAATCCAGGAATCAGACCCGCAGGATTTGATTCTGAAACCGGATCAAAAGACTGTGGTGGCTGTACAGGCAGTGAGTGCAGCAATGGCTGGTGGTGCTGCAGCACTGGTAACAATGCCTTTAGATACAATAAAAACTAGAATGCAGGTGATGGATGAGAGGGATGGTGGCCCCGTGACTGTTTACCGGACGGTCAGGAGCCTTGTCAGAGAAGGTGGATGGGGGGCGTGTTTTCGTGGGCTAGGGCCGAGATGGGCATCGATGTCTTTCTCCGCGACTACTATGATAACAACATACGAGCTTCTGAAGCGGCTCTCTTGCAAACAAGAAGAAGGTTAATAAGTATGTACATAGATGCTTCTTTTTTTTTTTTTTTTTCAATTAGCAAGGCCATTTTCTTTCTTGTTTGTTTAATTTGTTGCATCAGAAGTTTTGGGTTTCTTTATTTGTTTTCTTGCTAACCTTCTACAGCGAGGGAATGATGTTTTTGTATAGGAATCAAATGTATAAATTGTTAGAATTGTGCCTACTCTTCAATGCTTAAACCTTATCCTGATTTGAATTTTGATGGCCATTATAAATAAAATTTTCTGCTTCCTCACTTGTCTTTCTTGTGTAATTGCATAATGGCATTAGAGACTAGTAGCCATCAGTAGGACAATAGTTCTGATTAGCTGGGATTTATGTGGCATAGTGATGAATGGTTATCCAATGCGGATATCAGGTCATATAGGATAGTTTGGACAGACCCAGCTCCTTTCATTTCTGTATTGGTACGGTGCTGGTAGCCTGGTACTATACCAGCTCACATGAAAGTGAGAGATACCACTCCCTTGTGTTGTTGCAGTTCTGCTGTGATGGACGTAGAGGGCGGATGTACATCCAAGGAATGAGGTCAATTTAAAAGTAAAAGAGTATAAGATATAGACCTGGAACATGCATATTTGAGGAATGCTGGTCAATGACACTTTTCTTTGTCGAAAATGCCACATTGGTAGATTGCTATATTTGCATGTCTTTTTTTTTTTATAAAAATATAGTTGTTAAATATAGTTGATTTCCATATATAATTTATGATAAATTTTCATGATTGACCCATTCATATTTTTAGAATATGTTAAGGAGTACTGGTAGAGTGGTAGTGGTCCAACTGTACCTAACCTCTGTACATATTTGTTTTTTGTTTACAAAACAAGATGTGGATAAGTTTAGAATATGTGGATAGATCATATTGGATGCATTGACTACCAAATAATAAGCAGATTTACACGTGATAACAGCTTATCATACTGTCAGATGATTCGGATCGGATTGCACATACTTTTATTTGGAAACAGTTGACTTAAATGTCTTACAAAATCAATCTAAAATTAATTGATACCATATAACACTTTCATTCTTGTTGTTCTATGCCATTGCTAGGGCATGTGTTGCAAAAGTTATTTCATGGAAAGTCGTAAAAAATGTTATTGTATTCGATTTTGTACCTGTAACATCTAGAGAGCATTGTATTTTTGTATTACTCTGATAATGATATATGAGTTATATACATTTTCGTGCTCCAGTGGTTTTCTGACTTTATATATGGTTACAATCTCTGCTGACAAGTGTCATGATTCATGCTTGGTTGGTTATATCCTCGGTTGTCAACTGTCATGATTCAATGTGCAAAAGAATCCCGCGATTACCAACTATGCTTACTATATTTCTTATCTGAAGCAACTATAGTACATCAAATGTTAACCCACAGCTGCTTTAATTATCCTGAATTTACCAAATGTTTAATTTTTGTGATTTAAAGAGTCATGTTTGGTGGAAGAGAGTCAAGAGACTAAGTTTGATTAGTTTGTGGATTACATGAATTTAGTAGAAACTCGTATGTACATGGATACAGTAGAGGAAAGGGATGACTGATGAGAACATAGCCTGGCTCAAATTTAGCAGCATATGGAACATTTCTGCAGAATGGGAAGAAAAAGTTTGAACTTGTATCAAATTTTGTACGTTGTAGTTAGAATTATCTAGTCTTTATTTATTTATTTATTTATTTCTACAAATTAACTTGAGCACGATTCATGAAGATGTGTGTTTCATGGTTGGTTTTTCCACAAGTTCAAATCTTGTTGAGCTACACTGAATAGTTAATGAAAACTCCGGCTCATGGAGGATATCTTAGAAATTACACTAAAAATGGGGTTGTGCCTTTGCTGGCATTATATGTGACAGGAATGAACAGACAATGCTAAGAACATTGTTGTTACAATGTTACTATTTAAACAGAACCTGGGCAACGTGAACAGTCTTTCTAGTTTTGCGTTTGAGGCTATAATAAAAGTAATAAAATGAATGATAATTAATTTCTGGAAATTCTTTCGATTGGGCTCTCAGCATTTACCCAGAATTTAGTTCCTAGTGTCTGCAGTTACAAATTTAATATATGGGCCTTTCAAGCTCCGACTTTGGGCTCTTCAGTACTTTCAAGTATATAAACATGGGCCTGGAAATTGTTTTTCTCTGTTCTTATTTTTGTGCAAACGTTAATAGAGAAAGAGAGCCTCTCCCTCTTGCATGAAGTTTTCCTGTAAATAATATACGATAGACAAACCTAATAATATATTTCTCTCCAATAATATTCCTAACCTATATCAAATATTCATTGTGCATATTTTTAAGAAATATTTTAGTTCATCTGAATTTGATACATGCACCATTAAATAATTAAGAATATCTGAATATTTCTGTAATTGGAGTGATATTTTCAAATTTATATTGTAAGAGTTAGATAACATCATAAACTTAAGTTTATCTTTTTGCTCTACTCAGATACGAGTACCAATTACCATTCTTCCTTGGAATTTTTGCTCTGCAGGGGGAACAAGATGATCTCCGAAAGTTGAGTTAATTTGAAACAATTTACAAAGCCTAGTTTTGATGATATCCCATCTCACTAATCACTATAGTTCAATTATTGTCCCACCTGAGACCATTGTGATAGTGTTCATTTGAGAGATTATAATATAATATAGATATTCCCCATACACTACTATGATAATCTTAGTTTATTTTTTGTAAAGATAATAACCGTATAATTTGTCTTTCCATAGTATAATGACGTATAGTTGAATTACACCAAAAATATCCACTTTTTCTTACAATTCGATATCCACTTTAACTTCCGAGTTGTTTCTGTTGATTGGAATTTGACTTTTTGTAGTCTTTGGCGTTTAAACGGACACAACTAGCTACATCTACATAAGAGTCCACTATTCGGACGCAAAGTTCAATACTTTCATTTTGGTTTTTTCCGATCCAATGCAATAATGCATCAACTTTTCTTGTAACTGTTACGCAAAGCAAGAAAGACCATATATCCTATAATTCCTATTCCGCAAAAATTGATTTTATCTTTTTGGCGAGGGAATAGAATACCAACAAAATTTGAAGCGTATGTTATTGATTTTTTTTTTTTTTTTTGTAAAGTAGATTTTTTCTTGTTCAATCATTTGAGAGAAATACAGATACGGTTGCATGCGTCATTCTGGTTCAACCAAATTTGTTAGATATTAAAAATCTGATTTGTTAGCCGATCAGTTGATAATAAGCAGTATAGTAAGGGAAAATAGTTGGTCAATTATGATCCCTTCACATTTGAAAATTTTCTATTTATAATTATCAAAATAGCGAATTCTAATTCATCCCTCGTGCTTCTATGTATAATTAGTTCATGTCAAATTAATTAATTACATCTGAAAATGTGTACATAATGTTTGTTAATTTGTGACAGTGCCCAACTTGTATTATTTCTTTCAGATAATTGAACCATACATATATAAAGACATAATAAATGGCAAATCGAGGGGGTTATTGAATCACCATCACCGATAAGAAAGACGGGTCCCAGGTGATGTGTAATTATGAGGGGATTAAAAAGCAAATCTGCCATTGGGGAAGCTTAATTGACTGCAGGAAGAGAGAGTCTACCTCTTATATATATATATATAGAGAGAGTAGCAGATGCCACTTGTTTTTTCTCTTCTTTTGGTTCTTGTTTTTTAATGAAAAAGGAAGTGGGCACATTTATTTGCATATGTTAATACCGATACACAATGACTGCAATTCAAAATTATGGAAACCTGTACAGACAGACAATTGTAAATTATACACAATTTTATTATAATATTGCATGCCTATAGTCAGGACGGATCCAAG
This sequence comes from Cyperus esculentus, assembly GCA_030179965.1. Classification (NCBI taxonomy): domain Eukaryota; kingdom Viridiplantae; phylum Streptophyta; class Magnoliopsida; order Poales; family Cyperaceae; genus Cyperus; species Cyperus esculentus. The sequence continues at coordinate 3,551,481 of JASGLE010000039.1, read as the reverse complement.
ATGAATATGAAAGAGGGGCCGGGGTGACGAGTCATAATTCTAATATTCTAAGGTTTAATTCAAAAAAGGTTTAGAGATACCAGTTTATAGTTAAAACAATTAAAAAAATAACTCTTATATATAGGACTTTTTATATATTGAACAAATAATTAGGATTAAGAGTTAATTGTATATTTAAGTAACAAAATATTTAATTTGTTAATCATTGTCTGTGTTTGATATAAAAAAAAAAATGAATTTTGACATCAAATTAACAAAAATTTACACCATATATAAACTTGAGTTGAACAAAAAAAACCGGGTTCAGCGACTTTACTTGCGACTCCTGTCTCACAGTCCTCCAGTGCACGCTTGACCGGTATGTAGAGTCTCCACTACAACCATTGTATTTGTAATTGTATTGTACCCTCAAAAATCAGACAGTCTATGTAACGGGCCACAAGATCATTATATCTTATGACCCGCTCGCTCTAAATGTTTATACTAGCATTTGTGTTTCGCACGCGGCCAGTGAGTGACGGCTGTTTTTCATCTGTCATCTTCAAGGGAAGAAAAAAACCATTTATATATCAGGATGTTCTAATTTGTTCACTCTCTCTCTTTTCCTTTGACACGTCTCTGGTCCTTCCCTTTCCCTTTCATCAGATAACGATACTCAAATCAAATACTGGGGGCGTTCTTAGTCATTTTCGTATATATACATATTTATAAGGTTTCTTTTTTTAATAAAAAGGTTCGTGGGTTCCATATGATCCGCTACAATGATCATTATGATCGGGTTCTGTTTATGGGAGGCTTTCTTTTCTTTTTTGTCGTGACTCGTGAGTTTGGTAGATTGTAGTGACCGTCTGATCAACATCGGAGAGCTCCTAATCGGGAAGGATTGTTGTGTCTTGTTGCCAATAGTGAAAGGGACATCACATCATCGTTTGTCTCGGTGTTCCCCATGGTGATGTTCCTTCCAACTTCCCCTATAATATTAATATATTATATCACAGGAAAAGGGAAGTTCACTACATTTAAATAAGTACGATGAGATTTTCTGTGGAGTGCTCTGATCACCATGTTTGGTTAGAGCATAAGTGAAGAATAAACATCTTATACCTCACTTAAGAAGTCAAACATGAATAACTAAAGAGAAAATAAAGAGGAACAAGTGAGATTTGTGGCTCCATAAATTAAGGTGCCATGAGGGGTGGTATAAGTTATTCTCCCACTCCTTAGCTACATGAGTCCACAAAATCAATTAAATATTCTTAGTAAGTTTCATTAACTACTTTAATAATATAATAATGATATTAATAATATTAAAATAATATAATAATGTTTATTATTGTTTTAAAAAATAATAAAAAAAATCAGCATATGATAACAATGTCCATAATAATAAACAAAATTAATATAATATTTAATATAATAACAGTATAATAAGTAATTATAATTAATGTTAATAATTGTATTCATCAAATAATACCATAATTAATACAATTCATAATATAATAATAAATAAATGTTAAAATGATTAAATGATAATATAAATAATATTATAATAATTAATATAACGACATTATCATAAAAAAATATATACAATAATTAATGATAATGAAATTTAAAAAATTAATAACATAATAGCGGTGATAATTATATTGTTAATTATAATTATGACAACAATATTGATATATTATTAATATTATCATTATTATTAATGTTTTAACAAAAATAATAAAATAATCAAAATATCATCATACAATAACAATATCCATAATAATATAATAATATTATAATAAGTAATTGTAATTAATAATGATAACTGTATTCATTAAATAATAACATAATTAATACAATTCCTAATATAATATTGAATAATTTTTAACATAATTAAATAATAATATAAATAATATTATAATAATTAATATAACAACAAAATAATAAAAAATTATATACAATAATTAATGATAATGAAAACTAAAAAAACTAATAACATAATAACAATGATAATTAGGAATTATAATTATGACAACTATATTAATATAATAATAACGAAACAATAAAAATTATAATTTTAATCTATTAATAAAATAATAAGAAGAAGAATACTATAATATAACAATAATATAATATAATTTCTCTTTTTATTCTCTTGTTATTCTTCCACTTGCACAACCAAACATGATAATTATTCCTCCTTAACTTTATGATCTAACCAAACACCACCGATATACTTAATATAAGGAGGGGAATGAAGGGTAATATAAGTACGATGAAAGGATTAACATTTGTTAAGGGAAATGAGGGGAATGAAGGGTAATATAAGGACATTTTGTTGAATTTTTTGAGGGAAGGACAATTTGTTTAACAAATTTTAAAACGAGGGCAAATTGTTAAATTGCCTAATACAATCGGTTAGTATTTTTTTTGGGTCAAACTGTCAAAGAAATTGTATTCCGAAACTAATAGTTTTATTTTTTTTATTTATCTTTTTTTTTTAAGAAGAAGAAGAAGTTGGTCGCGCCAATGAATAAGATATTTGGTATTATTTGTTTAGTACAAATTCATATTCGTGCAATTTCACATATATAGATCAAAAAATATTTATATATAGGTTTTGAATTCCAAACTCAAAACATACTAATTAATTAATTCGATGTTAATGATCCAAAATTTAATACTTAACACATACTTTTTGAGAGTGTATTACGAAACTTTTTTTTTTTTTTTTGCTATGTATAAAATTATCAATTTTCATAACTTGTTAAGATGATAAATAGCACATAAAATTTGTCATTTGATATTAATTTTATTTTGTAGTTTTAGTATGCACAACTTAAAGTGTAAAAAAAAAAGAAAAAAAAAATAGAAGCAACGTTGCAAGTAATGATCATGTTGTGACTATTAGTTAATTACTCATTGTCGTTACGTCTTAATATTTGTCAACATCTTTTTATCATAACTATGTAATGTATTTCGATAATATTTAGGAACGGAAGTTCTTAATTTGTCTTTATTTTTATACACAAGTCCTAAAGATAATCATCGTGGTACGAATGTAAAGATACAACTTTTTTGTATAGAAACAAGTGTTCAACATGCATTCTTACTTATTGGGAAACGACAATGTTAGCTTGAAGGATTCAACTTTTGTGAATGTCTTATTTAACTTCATAGTCAAAGCAATTAATCTTAATGCTAAAGAATGTATGGGTTGAATTCAATTAGTTCTAATCAAAGGAGATTGAATTTTTTGACATGAAAGTTTTATCTTTCCCAAAGAAGATTTCAGCCGTTGATTATTTACTTAGATTGATCACCACCGTTGACGTACATTAATGTCCCAGCCCATTAAATTTAAGGCCCATATCAGTATCCTTACAAGGGATAAGCTTTTGACTCTTTATTATAAAAATAATAAATACCTGGTCCTTTTTAAATATACTGTACATCTTTTTATTAGGAGATGATTAAAATAAAAAATTCTAAGAAACCTGCATGTTTGAAAGATCATATAACGAGAACTTGAAAACTTCCAAGAAGAAAACCGGCAACAATTGAGCAACAAGAAATCCAAAAGTTTGCTATCGGAGAGCCTGACTAAATGAAATAATGAATCAATCAACGCTTGCTTCTACAGAATTATCAGTATGCCTATTTATTTTGGGTGTGACACAGCCGATCCGAATTGCCACCCTCCTCTTCCTCCTTGCAAAAAGCAATGCCACGCTACATGCAGAAAAGAAAAGCCCCTGCTTACCTCTCTCTCCCGAGCTCCACGTGTGAGAACAACTCACAGCAGCCGTCCGATTTAAGCGCTCCCTCCCTCTGTCTCTCATTTCCTTCCTGCATGCCTCATTCTCACTCTCACTCTCCGTAGTCTGTAGTCTGTAGAACCATCATCAGCAGCAGTCAGCAGTCAGCAGCCCCCTGCCCCTCCCCTGCCCCTCCCCTGCCCGTCCCTACAGACTACAGTTACAGATATTAATTTTCAGGGCTGCGACTTCGATCGGTCAGTTTCTTTTATTTCTTTTTTTTTTTTTTTTTTTAAACTTGGGTCATCCGAACCCGACCATGTCTCTGCTGAGGCGCCGAAAGCCTGCTGCTGCTGCTGCTGCGGAAGATCATCACAATAAGAAGCGGCCAGCTGTGCCCGTGCCCCTGCCCGGGGTCCAAGACTCGGCTTCCGATTCAACAAACGGGAACAACAAGGCGGAGTCAAAGAGACCCCGGTGGTCGTGTGTGGACGCTTGCTGCTGGTGGATTGGCTTCGTCTGCGCCACCTGGTGGTTCCTGCTCTTCCTCTACAATGCCATGCCCGCCTCCTTCCCCAAGTTCGTCACCGAGGCCATCACCGGCCCCCTGCCCGACCCCCCCGGCGTCAAGCTGCTCAAGGAAGGCCTCAAGGCCAAGCACCCCGTCGTGTTCGTGCCCGGGATTGTGACTGGTGGTCTGGAGCTCTGGGAAGGCCACCAGTGCGCCGAGGGGCTCTTCAGGAAGCGTTTGTGGGGCGGTAACTTTGGTGAGTTGTATAAGAGGTATGCTTTCGATCTGGGTTTCTTTATCTTGCTTCATTATTTAAATTTGGGTTTTGTATAATTTGAAATTTTATTTTAAAAAAAATTCTGTTTTGTGTGTATTTGCATGTGTTACGATTGAGTTTTGTGGGTTTGTTGTGGTTGGATTTGGGAGGAAATTAACAAGGAAAGATATGATCTTTTGGGTGGAAACGAGTAGTTTAAGCGCTTTGCTGTTGGAATTGGAATTTGTTTTCTATTCTTAGTTGGTTGATTTTCTGAACTCTGAAATTGGATAAATATGAATGATGTTAGCTGAGGCATCACTGTAATTTAAACAGCAGGGGAGTTTAATTAATTGCAACCTGGTCCATTTCCAAATTAAATGAAGCATCTCTTTCAGAGTGAACAAGAGGTTTCTTTCATATTTGTTTCAAAAAGAAAATTTGTGTTGTTAGCTCACTCAGTAGAGTAAGACCTAAGGTTATCATTAATTACCTCTTTAAATACTTCCATGGTTTGACTTAACAGTTAATTCAAGTACCAGTCCACTTGAGTTTACTTGTTTATATACTCATTTGACTTTCCATCATGTTAAGTTAACAAATATATAAAGAAAAAAAAGCTTCTTACTATAGTTATATAACCATAGAAATAATACCAAAGATGGTTATTTTACTGGTACATTCTTTAACATATAAGACAATAAAAAATTTGCCCTTTTACATTTTCTCAGGCCGTTATGCTGGGTGGAGCACATGTCACTCGACAATGAGACGGGACTAGACCCTCCTGGCATACGAGTAAGACCTGTAAGTGGGCTTGTTGCAGCTGACTATTTTGTCCCTGGCTACTTCGTGTGGGCAGTTCTGATTGCCAATTTGGCACGCATTGGGTATGAAGAGAAGACAATGTATATGGCTGCTTATGATTGGAGGATTTCTTTTCAGAATACTGAGGTAATTAATTTGATATACAATACAAATCAGTTTCTCAAAGTTGTTTTCCAAAGATACGGTATAACTAGAGTAACCAACCCTCTGGTAGGTCAAGATACAGTAAAATTAAAGCAACCGACTCTTGATGTATCTGATAGGTACGTGATGTCCAAGGATATAGTATAATTAAAGTGACGAACTCTAGCTTATTCTGATAGGTACGTGATCAATCTTTGAGTAGAATAAAGAGTAACATAGAGCTAATGGTCGCGACAAATGGTGGGAAGAAGGTGGTGGTGATTCCGCATTCCATGGGGGTGCTTTATTTCTTGCATTTCATGAAGTGGGTAGAGGCGCCGGCTCCAATGGGTGGCGGTGGTGGGTCCGACTGGTGTGGTAGACACATCAAAGCTGTGATGAATATTGGTGGACCTTTTCTGGGGGTTCCAAAAGCCGTTACCGGACTTTTCTCTGCAGAAGCCAGAGATGTTGCTGTAGCTAGGTAAGTACAGAATGTTTTAGGGCATACTTTAATGCAGAAATCCATGAAGTAGAATTAGCATCATAAAAGTTGAAATTTGTGGCCATTTTTTAGTAAATATTAATTGAGGGATGACACTGATAGATCCCCCCAAGACAGTCTCAAGGGGTAAATTACCGAATGATAATTTTTCTAATCAAGGATGTATAATTTTGTCTCGACGATGTTACCTATCATATCTTTTGAACCCTCACAAGGGTAAATATTCTTCTCCAGATTCTCTGCTGATACATGATAAACTGGTGCATTCAATGTGTATTAATATTTGTAGTAACTATCATACTGCATTGCAGTTTTAAGTGTCTTTAAAAAAAATAATAGGTCAAATTTAACTTTGTTGAGGTCACCAGGGGTTTAAATAGCTAAAGACAATGACAGATGCCTTGTAATAATTGCTGTTTTAAATGACTAATAGATTTGCGGAATATAGTATGGTTTAAGTATTACTGTAAATTGCATTTTAATATCAGGTGAGTGCCTTTCTAACTGACAGAGCAATTGCGCCTGATGTACTGGACTTTGACCTTCTCGGGTTACAAACCCTACGCCATGTCATGCGCATGACTCGCACTTGGGATGCAACAATGTCAATGATCCCAAAAGGCGGGGATACCATCTGGGGAGGCCTCGATTGGGCCCCAGAAGATGGATATGAGTGTAGTAACGTTCAGAAAAAGCAACAAAAGAATGGCTACAACATTGTGCAGCAAGGAAACGGAAACAAGACAAAAACAGGTGCTGAGAGGCCAAGGGTAAATTATGGGAGGATAGTTTCGTTTGGGAAGGATGTAGCTGAGGTGCCTTCTTCAATTGTTGACCAGTTAGATTTTCGGGTATGTTCTCACTTTTTGAGTAATTATGTAGTCAAACCATGGAAGCTCTGGTTAGCATAGTAATAGACATTGATAACTTAGATATGGCAGTCTTATATTATACAAATAAGAGTAGGAAAAGCTACAGCCAGAGACAAATTGTATAGTACTTTTGGACATCGTTTCTTCTTGTTGACATTGATCTTTTCATCTAAAAAAGTACCTCGTGTGTTCTCGTTCAATATTTTTGAGTGTACCTCACTGCAAGGGTTTAGTAGTAATTTTTCTTAACCAGGAGGAACTTTGGCTTTCATAAATCATAACTCTTTTTTTTTTATAATCATAAAGCACAACTCTTTTAAACTTTAATGATTGATGGAACTATTGAATGACTTCAACCCTAAATATATATTTTTTTTCTTTTACGTGTTAAATGTGAAAATTTTAAATTTTCAGAGAAAAAAATGTATTTTGGCAAATCAACTAGAGGTTGTTAACTGTTGCTGCAACATCTGATTAGTAAAGAGCACTACCTGACATTAAGTAGACAGTGTCAAAAGTTCACTACCCATCATGTCAAACAGGGATGAATACCCAAAATATTTACATCTCAATAATAAATTCCTCATTCTTAAACATAATTCCAGGATGCCAAGAAAGGAAATGCATGGGCAGACTCGAACGCCTCGTGCCAGGATGTATGGACAGAGTACCATGAGCTGGGGTCAGTTGGCAGGAAGGCTGTGGCTAATCACAAGGTGTACACTGCCGGTTCAATCCTTGACCTACTCCAGTTTATAGCTCCTAAAATGATGCGTCGTGGAAGTGCCCACTTCTCATATGGCATTGCTGATAACTTGGATGACCAAAAGTACAGCCACTACAAATATTGGTCCAACCCCTTGGAGACCAAGTGAGTTCCAGAGTTGTTCTTTTTTATTCAACTCATATCTTTGTTTAAGACCCTCTAAAAGGAAGCACAATTGTTTCATTCGATTCAATTTGTGGAAGCTGGTTCAATTATTACTCCACAGGCTGTTCTCGCATGTTCAAGAACAGAAGTTGATGGAGTTATGTTGATTGCGATTATAGAAAGTAAAAAAAAAAAAAAAAAAAAAAGGCATACTGTTGTATATAAGACATATCCTGTATACTAATATGATTGCAATATGTACTAATAGGTTACCAAATGCTCCTGAAATGGAAATATTCTCCATGTATGGAGTTGGCGTGCCAACGGAAAGAGCATATATCTATAAAATGGCGTCATCAACTGGGTGTTCTATTCCTTTCCAAATCAACACAACAGCAGAAGGCGGGCCTGATAATCCTTGCTTAAAAGGTGGGGTGTATTTGTCAGATGGAGATGAGACCGTACCCGTTTTGAGTGCTGGTTTCATGTGTGCCAGAGGATGGCGGGGCGAAACCAGGTTCAACCCGAGTGGTATCAAAACCTTTATAAGAGAATACAGTCATTCTCCCCCCAGTAACTTATTGCAGGGAAGGGGCTCACAGAGTGGAGCTCATGTGGATATAATGGGAAACTTTGCTTTAATTGAGGATGTTATCAGAGTGGCAGCGGGGGCAACTGGGGAGGAAATAGGTGGTGATCAGGTCTTTTCAGAGGTTTTCAAATGGTCGGAGAAGATTAATTTGAAACTCTAACTGCCTAGGCTAACTATTGTGGATTGGATGGATGAATGGTCAATAAAAAAGGTTATATTTGTACAAATGCCAAGGTGAAGGTTGTTGGGAATTTTCCGGGTGGGGTCGGGTGGGGTGGGGGAGCTTCCTGGAAAAATAATGTGTTCTTCATGAATGCTAATTCCCAAGGTTATCTGATGAAATTCTTACTTAAGTCTCTGTGTTTCAATTTTCATAATGAAATGAAAATTAAGTGGGAACCAAAGAAGAAGCAGACATATATAGCTGGTGAATCCCGAGTTAATTGAAATGAAATTGGGGTGGATTAACATTTAGGCTAACAACAATAATGTGCTGTCGGATTCGGGTTATATGTATTTCTGTTTTGAAATCCATCTCAATCCAATTCGAGTATTGTACAAAGTTTATTTAACGCTGGCGTTTCGAACTGCAACTGCAAGTCTGCAACACAGCTAATCTATTCTTAGCTTAAAATTGTTGTACATGTGATTGTGAACGGTCCATTTTACACTACTACATACGCTTAGTGCACATGCAGGCGTCCAGTATTTGTATTCCATATGAAAAATTGACACTAGCTACTCCTAGCAGCCCATGAAATCTATCTCAATCTCAAATACGTATACTAACACATCATCACAGTAAATTAAACAAATTAAATTTCTGTATAAATATTAAATAATAATTGTCAAGTTCAATTAATACTTATTATTATTTTTGGACATAATCACCCAAATATCATTTTATTATAAGTAGCAACTATTTTTTCTCCACAAGAAAATAGAATTGGAAAATATATATATAAAAAAAAGAAATGTTATTTGTTCATACTTACATGCATGTATGAATGCCTGAATACTTCATGGTCTGAGAATGAAGTAGATAAAATGAATTCTGCTATAATCAGATATCAGTTGGTCATTTATTTAAGCATGTCTACATACTCAACATGCTTGACATAATCAAATAGAAGTATCAAATAGATTTGGGGCGATGCCCTCATTGTTAAAAATTAAGCATCTTTTCATATATTGCCGTCTTCTTCATCTGAAGGGCTTCAATTGCATCCCTTATGGCATACAATCCACCACGCCTATTCCCACGGACCATGTCAAGTTCTAGCTTTGCAATCTTATTATCAATAGCTTGAAGCTGTACAATCAAAGGACAAAGGTTAAAAACTTAAAATTGATCAACTTGCTATCGAATAATAAGTGTTGTAAAATGCAATCTATGTAGCCGTATATGCGTATGTATTGTTGATTTGCATAGAATTGAAGTGTGCATCCACATATTGGTGTACATAAGATGTGCAATAAATCTAGATGAAAAGGGACAAAACTTTAAAAAGAGTGGGAGTAAGTTTGAACTCGATTGGGCAAGTCTCATGTACAAAATAAACATTTCTTAATTATATATCAGTTTCATTGTATAAATTTGTTTAAAAATTGTTAAATAAACCACATATGCATTAATTCATCAAATAATGCATATACGATCACATCCTGTATATGTGGCATTCTGCATATGCAGTCCCATTTTGCATATGTGGTATATATAATGCATATTCATATGTATATTTAAAAATATATTTTACAATATGATTTGAAAGTATGTGAAGGTGTTTGTTCTATAATTTTATAGAGGAAAATGCATCAAAAGATGAAACCAAAAGATATTCAATTCAGATAAGAGAGAGGAAGATTACTTTGCGGCTTGGCCAACGTGCAAGTCCATTCCTGCGGCAAATGTGCTTCAATGCAGTAGAACAAACCTTCAATCGCCTCGCAGCCTCAATCATTGGAAGGTGTAGATAGCTTGCCAACTCAAACAATCCCATATTGGCTGTTCTTTCACGCTGATTACATGTTCCAATTAATGATTATGTTGAATTTGTAATCCTAGTTCCATATTGGCTGTTCTATATATTTAATTTGTAATCCTAGTTCCATTTGAGCTCTCATAATTCATAAAGATTTGTAAAAGTACCTGCAAAGCGAGGGCTGTTCTTGTAGGTCTACGTTGGCTGATGTCACGTTGAGTATCCTCAGCAACAACATGATTTTCAATCGGGATGTTAGTGACCTCCACAGTTGCTATGGTTGGTGATACAGCCGAGACACTTGTGCTACCAGATACACTTAATTGTGTTCTAGTAGTGGGTATAACAACGATTGGTTCCTTCCCAATAGGCAATTCATTTTGCAAATCATTTAGCACATCCTCTCTAGTCCTCGGAGATTCTGCATAATAAATGAAGAATCTTTTATATAGCATAAAAACAGTTAAACTATATCATTATCATTTCAATGAAAAGAAATAATGAAAGAAAGAAAGACTTGCAAATTAAGACTATAGTATATTTACTTTGTTTGTCTACTGAAATTGATAACAAATAAAATTAGAATAGTTTTGTGAGTAGTTGGGAAGACTCGATGTCGTATGGCTTACTTGTGGTCTTTGGATTCATTTTTTAGAAAGAGGGGAGTTCCATATTAAACTATTGCATTTGATTCAAATTGATCGCTAAACTAATTTATGATCCAATTTGTCTCTACACAATTGTTTTTAATTAAAATTGATCCCTAAGATATTAAATTTGGTTCATATTTGCTACCTCCATTTTCTTAGGTTTATGCTGCTATAAATGAAAAATAAACAGAAGAGACATCATGAATTGAACTCAACCATTTATGTCTAATTTGAATAAAAAAATAGTTTAGGAACTAATTTGTTCTAAATGCAATGGTTGGATGACGTAGGCGAACTTTGCTCAAAAGTAATTAGGTTCACTCACATTTTTCATTTTCTAAGTATCCGCTGGTACGTAGGTGAAGCCATTAAATATCTTATATGTTCAGTGGATACAAATATCACATCATATAATTATACCAACATCGATCTTAAAATTGTATGTAGGGTTTAGCAATGTTACAATATACTTTTTAAGGGTACAATCTCAAACAAGAAGAAATCTCGCAGATCCGACAAACCAATAGATCTAATTATAAGTATCTCATCACATGAGAACCGGTCTTTAGTCTAGTAGCTAAGTACAATGCTCTCCATGTGGGAGATTGCGGGTTTAAAATCTAGATGAGGAGTTTTTTAAAAGACATTTAAATTTGAGTGGCTTGACCCTCATCTTTATCTCAAAAGAAATATCTCATCACACATCCTAGAAAAACTTTAATAGGCCAAATTATCTTCTCCTTAATTGCAATTGATTCCAAAGAGGTCAAGCAAAGAGTAGAGTGAAACGAAATTTATTTGTCCTCTGAAAGCTAAACATGGGTTATGAGAATATAAATCACATATTCTCATTCTGACCAAATTCCTGCCCGATAAAGTTGTCACTATGATACACCACAAGAAAAAAGAAAGAAGGGGTTGAGAAAAGCTGCTTGATCTAAAAAGGCCTCCTCTTAATTATGTTTCAACTTTCAACAAATTAAAGGGGAAATGTATTACATTCACTACTAGCTAACTCAATATCCAGTAATTATACAGAAATTAATTTAACCTGGGCATACTTCCCAAATGATCTTGAGAATTAAGTCTTTTGGATTTTGATTTATGACTATGCGTCTATGATATTTCATATTTGTAAACTAGCAAAGCAAAAAAGACTTCTCTTGAACTTTCGCAAAAGCGAAATATTGTTTGACTTTGTGTATTCTAATAATAATGTGGGGACCGGCCGCAAACATTTGTATAACTTATAATTTGGGTATTTCATAATATTTACTGATGATTATATTTAGAGCCTCATGGTTGTATTTCTTGAAATAATAAATAGCATTTTTAGATGCTTTGTAGAATTGGTTGAATATAATTTATAATCAATGTAATAAAATAACTAATTAAATAGTTGATCTGGACATGGAACAAAATTTGTGAATGATAAAATTACACAATATTACAAGATAAAGGTAAAGGAACTATATATAATACACCAAATGACCAAACTACTTGCATTAATTAGTACCCAAAACAAAATGAAGTGTCAGAAAAAAAAAAAAGATATATAGGCACTTGTTGCAAGTAACTAATATCACTTCTTTTCAAAATAATGCTCCAATTTGATTGATCAATGCCAACTATGTGTCATCAAAGATACATTAAGTGTCAAACTGTCAACTATTTTATAAAAAGTGGGGATCGGATAACAAAATTTGGTGACATTACAATTACCACAAAATTTATATTCACAAAAATCTTTAAAAAAAAAACTTTTACAAATATATTCATTTACTTATGATTGTGTTTCAAATTTCATTCAATTTGATATCAATTGATACTTTATCAAGAACCATCAAGTTTGTATAATAATTATATATAATGGTCTAAATGTAATGGTTCTTAATGAAGTGTCAAATGACACATAAATTGAATAAATCTGAAATACAATCAATCTATAAGTAAATGAATATATTTGTAAAAGATTTTCTATTATTAAGAATTTTTATGAAATTATAAGGTCTGTGGTAATTGTAGTGTCACAAAATTTGTAATTATCCGACTCATAAGAAAAAAGAAAAGATAAGTTTTGACTTCAAGCTTGATCTCCATTTCACAAGTCAATGGACAAACAACAACAAGAAGAAGAAACATACAAGCTGATAATTTAGCCCAAATTAAATTATATATCGAATTCTATTGAATTAACCAGTTGTTCCAAATTAATTAATAGATAATTGTAATATTACTAGTATGATTCTATGTTTCTGAATCAAACGGCTAAGTTATTTTTCCTTTTTGATTTTATGATCGTTGTAAATTTGTAATTTATATATGTAGTATTAAATTTAAGAACTAGAGATATTGTAATTGGCAAAATTTCTAATTTTATAAACTTCTATGATCATTGTTCAGATTTCATTTCTTTAAAAATAAAATTTATACTTGAGTTTATGTTTAATGGTACTATTTAAAGTACTAAGTTTGAATTCATACTTTCAAATGTACATGAGTTTATGTTGTCATTTATTCACATTTAAACACTTCCCCCCTGTCTGGCAAGTGTAGTAAGTTAAAGCGGAGTAAAATGTTAAATCACCTTAAATCAGTGGTGTTTGGTCGGAGTGAAGTAAATAAATGAAGTAAAGTTGATGTAATATGTAAAAGATGTGAAATATTGATGATTTAGTTTACTATACCTATATAGCTGCATTAACTTACTACACCTTAAATCACTTCCGTTTGGTGACTTAAAATTGATTTAAGAGCTTAAATCAATTTTAAGTCACCGCTGGGTTTGAATTTAAGTGTATATTAATACAATAACTTTAATTTTTTGTACTCGCTTCAAATACTACAATTATACTGTTCTGCATTAAATTTGCTAACATAATTCAAATATGTTGTTAAGTGGCTCCACCTTCAGTTGGATGATGTCAATATAATTAGAGTTCATTTGAAAAAAAAGATGACAAGTTTCAAGTTTGAATTATTATTTTTTTTTTTTTTTACTGTTTGTCTTCTTTCTGTTTGTACAAACTTATTATATAATGTGTAAAAGAACTAATTATTGTGTGGATGGAGGATGGACATTCTACGAGACAAGATTATTGATACCTATTAAGTAAGGGTAGATCAAGCAATTGCTGGCCGAGATAAAAGCTCAACACCACAAACTTCATGAAAACATTTTGTGATAATCAAGCTAGCTACATGCCACGCATATATATATTGTGCGTTTTCTTCTCCGTATTCTATGAATGAACTAAACATGTAGAAGTCGATTGTCATTACGTACATTCCGAGAGAAGGCTACCTTTAATCTAAGGGAAAGAGAAGTGCTTCATTTGTAAGAAGCGAATTAAGATCAATTAGCAAATATCTTTATCAAAGAATTAGGGTTAACTTAAGAGGGAGTGTTAACAATTAATTAGAATTAGAATATGTTAGTAAGGTTAGTTGATTTTATAGCCCTCTGTACATCAAATTATATATATATATATATAATATAACAATCAGAATATATAGTTTTGATTATATATCCATCATATATATATATATATATTCTTCTCTCCTAGATCCAATAGAAACAATTAAACCCTAGCTAGTAGCTACTATCATGTTTCATGCAAGTTTCATATATATGTACGTACATGCCTCTTAATTTTTCTCACAAAACCCTCAACTATATATATGTTGTATACATATATGACATACCTCCGACTTCGAAGTGCGACGGCAGCTGACTGAAGCAGTCGTCAAAATCCTCAAAGCACAATGTTGGCGCTGGCCCATAGTCGATACCGAATGTTGCTTCGATCGGGGTCATGTTCATGTCAGCACAAAGGGTATCATAGAAAGAAGTCAGAGAGTCCTTTGTTGTTCCGGATGTATCCGTCTGCAGAACGGCAACACAGCCGATCATAAACTGCTTCACCCAGTCGTGTGATCTTGTGCTTAAGCTAGCAAAATATATAAAACAACAAACAAAAACATATATATGTAATAATTAAACAAGTGTGTATATATAGACATATATGCATGCTATATTGTATGTAGAATTAAGGCGATCGAGCAACACTACTTATGTATATATTGTGAACTTTCTTACTCCACATAGAAAAGCTCTCGTTTGACTAACTCATGACCACCTTCTGTGAAATACTCAACATCAAACACTGCATGGTCGA
Source organism: Cyperus esculentus (assembly GCA_030179965.1). Lineage (NCBI taxonomy): Eukaryota > Viridiplantae > Streptophyta > Magnoliopsida > Poales > Cyperaceae > Cyperus > Cyperus esculentus. The sequence continues at coordinate 3,536,370 of JASGLE010000039.1, read as the reverse complement.
ATGTTCCGAAACCACCATGGACCGTGAAGATCAGATTGCGGTTTGCTACAAAAAAAAAATGAAGTATGTGAATTACTACTATTCAAATTATGAAAATATATAGTATGTCAACTCAGACGACGCACGGCTAGAGTGGGTCAATTCTCTCAATATAACACAGCAACTGCAGTCCTTTTGGCCCGGCATACACCGTTCAAATATTGGTCCATATAGAGCACGATCATCCGCCGGCCTGGCAGTGGTCGACGACGAAGATCCCTCATGAATTTGAACCCTCTCCATGGCCGAAATGATGACACCCTCTGCACTAAGAGGCACCGGCTTCACAGTACCCATAACCGGAAGCACCGGCGCAATGTTTGTTGATGTTCGACTTTCAACAACAGGGATGGTATAGTACGTACTTCCATCAAGTACCATGGAATGATCAGACAATGGTGCCACCAATTGAGGGGTGAACGACAACAAGGCTGGCAGTGGTTCGGCATGAGGTGATAACATGAACCCCTCAAACGGGGGCTCAAGCGATGGATCGGGCAAAGGGTTAAGGAAACGAAAGATGTCAGAGTCAGGATCATAGTGCTCCTCGGGATCCATGGCATAAATGTGAGTGCACCTGGAGGGTCCAGGGGCTGGGTGCCCCCAACTTCTTTGTTCAGTAGTTGCGCGATATACTGTCAACTTCTTTGTTAAGCAGGAGTGTTGGGGGAAAAAAAGAAAAAAAGATTGTGCAGAAATGGCGGTGTTTTTTGAAGTTTAGGGTTGATGGGGCCAAGGGACCAAGGGGCGTGTAACTACTTTTAATTTTAATTTGGAAATTTTACTGAAAGAGGTGCGAACTGTGATCTGATCTCGAATTTGATTATTGAGATTTTCTGTCGTGATTTAGGAATTTATTTTTCATGTAACAAGTAGTCATTGGTTTAGAAGTTCCTCTCAACTGTCGTTTGCCTATTTGATTCGGTTGCTTTCATGTTGTTCTTGTGTAATAAAGAGTTCTTTCTCTTCTTAAAAGGCTTGAAAAGAATGAATGATAAACTCTAGCAAGGCCCATATTATAGGCCTAGGTAAGGTAAGGTAAGTTGGTAACCATTCCGTTCGCCCATTCCACGCTGTGGACTGTGGACACGACTCTCTAATTCCCTGGCGGTTTCTAAACACCGCTTGGGTTTTCCTATTTATCCAAATTAAAGCCCAATATTTACTGCTGAGTGCTGAGTGCAAGGCATATAATACGACCATAATTTTATAATTTATAAAAAAAAAATATGATCCTATAAACAACAGGATTATATTATGTTTTTGAACCGTACGGCGTCAACGTAATTCTTGAGATGATCATAACATTTAATTTGCAAGCCCATCTACAACGAACATAGAATTTGCTCATAATGAATCATACTAGCTAGTTTCAGTATATATCGCATGATCAGACTTTAGTGTTGTTTTCTTTTGAGAAAATTACACTAATAGTCTCTAAAGTATCACCATTTATCAAAAATGCTTTTAAAATTTTACTAACATATCATTTTGGTCCATAAATTTTTTATTTGTACCAAACTAATCATATCATTATCCATTGATGCTAAATAAATATTTGATAAAATGTAAAAATATATTTGTTTACATAGTAAAACTACGATGTTTTTCTTAAAGTTACAGAGACTTTACATGATTCAAATAAAAAAATATATCGAACCATATCCAAGTTATAATTTATATGGTTTAATAGATCCTTATATTAGTTTCTCTCAAAAAAAAAAGCATTCCTTATATTAATATTTGTTTGTGGTACTCAAGAATTTTTTTTGTGGTACTCAAAATTTTTCCAATTTTAAAGATTTATTAATATTTGTTTCATATATTTCTAATAACGACTATACAATGTTAATAAAATAAACAATATATTTCTAATAACGACTATACAATGTTAATAAAATAAACAATATATTTCTAATAACGACTATACAATGTTAATATAATAATCAATGTTTCACGTATTATAACTTTTAAGAGTATCTCAGTAGCAATTATATAATATTAATAAAATAAGAATGCTTCTGGTATACGGTAAAGTTTTGGTGTGCGGCATGTGATTGATATACAGCAAACATGGTTTGCCAACCGTCGGGCCCAACCATCAGTTAAATCTCAGCCGTTGGACGCATGCTTTTCTCAATCCAAGCCATCGAATTCTCTCAGTCCAATCTAGCGAAGAGATCACTTCTCTTGTTATATCCTGATCTTCGGGTGCACATGGTGTTGAGAACCAAAGGAGGGGAGAAAGGCATGCATGGCAGTCGTAAGGTATATGAGGAATGGGTGTATGTAGGATTTCACCTTTTATTATTTGCGTCTGCAGCGCCAAGATGAGGTTTGTTGCGGCTTTGGCTTGTGTAGTCATCATGTAGCAGCTCATTTTAAAGTACTAATGGGTCATTAGGAGCTCGGTTGCACAACTTCTATCTTCAAAAAATCCCATTCTTGTCTATATGGCCACTCCTATGTGGTTTTCTGTGTCGTGAGTTACTTTAATCTTTGAAATGGGTCACAGCAACCCATTACACCATTTGCACACTATTATATCATCATATGATCCCTTTCTTTTCAATTTCACTAAAAATTTCATATTTTGAGCTCTGATGCTTAGAAAATTATAAATGATATATCAAAATTCTCAGAATTTGAAGGAGAATCTCAATACATCATAATAATTGGACCAATTTGAAATTATAAAAGAATTCACTTTTCCTTTCATAATGTCAAATAGTCGAATTCTCCAACCAAATTGCACTGTTTTCAGCAAAAGAACTTTTTGCAGTCGGAATGCACTTTTCCCAACCTTCCGTAGTATTATCTAGCTGAATTGCATTGTTTTCAGACTTCCAATTGATCACTTGGAATTATAAGAGAAATCCACTTTTCCTCTCATAATAACAAGTAAATGACCAGTGGTCAAATTCTCTAGCGGAATTGCATTGTTTTTAGCCTTCCAATTGATCACTTGGAATTATAAGAGAAATCAACTTTTCCTCTCATAATAACAAGTAAATGACCAGTGGTCAAATTCTCTAGCTGAATTGCAGTGTTTCCAGCATGAGAATTTTTCGATTCACTTTTCCCAACCTTCCAAAGAATTTTATGTAAACATTTTTTCTTACCAAAACAATGAGCCTTTTTGAGGGTCAACAAACATGATAAAGGCGTAATCGAAATGATTTTAGACTTGTTTATGTGCTATAATGTGCACAAATTAGACTAAGATTGATTTAAAACACAAAGGGAGTTATTCAATAACGATGTTATAAATGCATTTTGAGGTTATTTTAAGTGTAATTGGCATCAAAACGTACTTATTTTTCTTTTATAAGTAATTTAACAGTATGATAAAAGCAAAATCTAAATCATTTTTAGACTTATTTCTGTACTATAATGTGCACAAATTAGACTAATATTTATTGAAAAACACAAAGGGAGCCATTTAATAATGATTTTATAAATACATTTTGGGGTTATTTTAAGTGTAATTGGCATCAAAACATACTAATCTTTCTTTTATAAAATTTTAACATGCTGCGCATGAAATTTAAACCATTTTAATTGTTTATGCGCACTAATGTGTACAAATTAGACTAAAATTGATTTAAAACACAAAGGGAGCTATTCAATGACGATGTTATAAATGCATTTTGGGTTATTTTTATCGTAATTGGCATCAAAACATACTTATCTTTCTTTTATAAGAATTTTAACATGCTGCGGATGAAATCTAAATCATTTTAGACTTGTGTCTGTGCTATAATGTGCACAAATTAGACTAATATTGATTTAAAACACAAAGGGAGCTAGTTATTCAATAAAGATGTTATAAATGCATTTTGGGTTATTTTTATCGTAACTGGCTATAAACATACTTATCTTTCTTTTATAAGAATTTTAACATGCTACGTATGAAATCTAAATAATTTTAGACTTGTTTCCGTGCCATAATGTGCACAAATTAGACTAATATTGATTTAAAACACAAAGGGAGCAATTCAATAACGATGTTATAAATACATTTTTTGGTTATTTTATAGTGTAATTGGCATCAAAACATACTTATCTTTCTTTTATAAGTAATATAATAACATGATCAAGGCAAAATCTAGTTCATTTTAGAATTATTTCTGCGCTATAATGTGCACAAATTAGACTAAATTGATTTAAAACACAAAGAGACCTATTCAATAACGATGTTATAGATGCATTTTGGGGTTATTTTTCTCGTAACTGGCATCAAAACATGCTTATCTTTCTTTTATAAGAATTTTACCATTATGCGGATGAAATCTAAATCATTTTAGACTTGTTTCTGTGCTATAATGTGCACAAATTAGACTAAATTGATTTAAAACACAAAGAGAGTATAACATTGTCGTAGATGCATCTTTGGGTTATTTTAAGTGTAATTGGCATTAAAACATACTTATCTTTCTTTTATAAGTAATATAATAACATGATCAAGGCGAAATCTTGAACATCTTAGAATTATTTCTGCGCTATAATTAAAACACAAAGAGGTCTATCCAATAACAATGTTATAGATGCATTTTGGGGTTATTTTTGTCATAACTGACATCAAAACATACTTGTCTTTGTTTTATAAGAATTTTACCATGCTGCAGATGAAATTTAAATCAATTTAGACTTGTTTTTTCTCTGTAATGTGCACAAATTAGACAAAGATTGATTTAATACACGAAGGGAGCTATTCAATAACGATGTTATAAATGCATTTTGGGGTTATTTTTATCGTAACTGGCATCAAAACATACTAATCTTTCTTTTGTAAGAATTTTAACATGCTGCGTATGAAATCTAAATATTTTTAGACTTGTTTTTGTGCCATAATGTGCACAAATTAGACTAATATTGATTTAAAACACAAAGGTAGCAATTCAATAACAATGTTATAAATGCATTTTTGGGTTATTTTAAGTGTAATTGGCATCAAAATATACTTATCTTTCTTTTATAAGTAATATAATAACATGATCAAGGCGAAATCTAGATCATTTTAGAATTATTTCTACGCTATAATGTGCACAAATTAGACTAAACTGATTTAAAACACAAAGGGACCTATTCAATAACGATGTTATGGATGCGTTTTGGTTTATTTTTATCGTAACTGGTATCAAAACATGCTTATCTTTGTTTTATAAGAATTTCACCATTATGCGGATGAAACCTAAATCATTTTAGACTTGTTTCTGTGCTATAATGTGCACAAATTAGACTAAATTGATTTAAAACACAAATGAAGCAATTGAATAACGTTGTTATAGATGCATCTTTGGGTTATTTTAAGTGTAATTGGTATCAAAACATACTTATCTTTCTTTTATAAGTAATACAATGATAAAGGTGAAATTTAGATCATTTTAGAATTATTTCTGCGCTATAATGTGCATAAATTAGACTAAATTGATTTAAAACACAAAGGGACCTATTCCATAACTATGTTATAGATGCATTTTGGGGTTATTTTTATCGTAATTAGCATCAAGACATACTTATCTTTCTTTTATAAGAATTTTAACATGCTGCGGATGAAATCTAAATCATTTTAGATTTGTTTCTGTGCTATAATGTGTACAAATTAGACTAAATTGATTTAAAACACAAAGAGGCCTATCCAATAACGATGTTATAGATGCATTTTGGGGTTATTTTTATCATAACTGACATCAAAACATACTTATCTTTCTTTTATAAGAATTTTACCTTGCTGCGAATGAAATCTAAATCATTTTAGACTTGTTTATGTGCTATAATGTACACAAATTAGACTTAATTGATTGAAAACACAAAGGGAGCAATTCAATAAAGTTCTTATAGATACATTTTTTGGTTATTTTAAGTGTAATTGGCATCAAAACGTACTTATATTTCTTTTATAAGTAATACAATAACATGATAAAGGCGAAATATAATTCATTATGAAATTATTTTTGCGCTGCACAAATTAGACTAAATCAATTTAAAACACAAAGGGACCTATTCAATAACGATGTTATAGATGCATTTTGGGGTTATTTTTATCGTAACTGGCATCAAAACATACTTATCTTCCTTTTATAAGAATTGTATCGTGCTGCGGATGTTATAGATGCAGTTTGGGGTTATTTTTATCGTAACTAACATCAAAACATACTTATCTTCCTTTTATAAGAATTTTAAAATGTTGTGGATGAAATCTAAATCATTTTAGACTTGTTTCTGTACTATAATGTGCACAAATTAGACTAATATTGATTTAAAACACAAAGGTAGCTATTCAATAACGATGTTATAAATTCATTTTGGGGTTATTTTTATGGTAACTGGCATCAATACATACTTATCTTCCTTTCATAAGAATTTTATTGTGCTGCGGATGAAATCTAAATCATTTTAGACTTATTTTTGCGCTTTAATGTGCACAAATTACGGTAAGATTGGTTTAAAACACAAAGGTAGCTATTCAATATGGATGTTATAATACCGTAATGCATTTATAACATCATTATTGAATAGCTCCCTTTATGTTTTAAATCAGTCTTAGTCTTATTTGTGCACATTATTGCGCATAAAGAAGTTTAAAATGGTTTAAATTTCATCCGCAGCATGTTAAAATTCTTATAAAAGAAAGATATGTATGTTTTGAAGCCAGTTACGATAAAAATAACTCCAAAATGCATCTATAACATCGTTATTGAATAGGTCCCTTTGTGTTTTAAATCGATTTAGTCTAATTTGTGCACATTATAGCGCAAAAATAATTCCATAATGATTTATATTTCGCCTTTTCATGGCCATTAAACTTAAAATAACTCCAAAATACATTTATAACATCGTTATTGAATAACTCCCTTTATGTTTTAAATCAATATTAGTCTAATTTGTGTACATTATAACGCAAAAACTAGTCTCAAATGATTTAGGTTTCATCTGCAACATTTTTTAAAATTCTTATAAAAGAAAGATAAGTATGTTTTGATGCAAATTACACTTAAAATAACCTCAAAATGTATTTATAACATCGTTATACTCTCTTTGTGTTTTAAATCAATATTAGTCTAATTTGTGCACATTATAGCGCAGAAACAAGCCTAAAATGATTTAGATTTGGTCTTTATCATGCTGTTAAATTACCTTTAAAAGAAAGGTAAGTATGTTTTGATGCCAATTACACTTAAAATCACCTCAAAATGCATTTATAACATCGTTATTGAATAACTCTCTTTGTGTTTTAAATCAATCTTAATCTAATTTGTGCACATTATAGGCCATAAACAAGTTTAAAATCATTTCGATTACGCCTTTATCATGTTTGTTGACCCTAAAAAATGCTCATTGTTTTGGTAAGAAAAAATGTATACATAGAATTCTTTGGAAGGTTGGGAAAAGTGTAATTCAACAGAAAAATTCTCATGTTGGTAACATTGCAATTCAAGTAGAGACTTTGACCACTGGTCATTTACTTGTTATTATGAGAGGAAAAGTGGATTTGTCTTATAATTCCAAGTGATCCATTGGAAGGCTGAAAATAGTGCAATTCATCTAGACATACTACGGAAGGTTGGGACAAGTGCATTCCGACCGCAAAAAGTTCGTCTGCTAAAAACCGTGCAATTTGGTTGGAGAATTTGACTATTTTAAATTATGAAAGGAAAAGTGAATTCTTTGATAATTTCAAGTTGGTTCAATTATTATGATGTATTGAGATTCTCCTTCAAATTCTGAGAATTTTGATATATCATTTTATAATTTTCTGAGTATCAGAGCTCAAGATATGAAATTTATAGTGAATGATGCACTTATTTCATATATGCATATTAACCAGACTTGCACCTATATTTGCACCTAAAATCCTAAGTTCATTTGCATTTATGTAGAAGATTGTCTAGAATCAAGTTACTTCTGTGTTTGGTCCTATTTTCAGGTAAATGAAGCTTTTAGAGCTATTACGGACTAAATTTGGAGCAAGGAGCAAAAATAGGTGGAGGAGCACAAAGGAACATCTATTTACGGACCGCAACTCCCTATTTGCGGACCGTAATCAAGAATAGAACTTCTATTTCTATTTCATGCCAGCTCACAACCACCATATCTAAATCAAAGAAACGCGCAGAGAGCCAATTTAAGCGACAGAAATGCTATTTCAAGGCCGAGCTCTCTTTTGACTTCTATTTGCGGACCGTACCTTCCTATTTGCGGAACGCAGACAGTTCAAAACAAATTAGAACACCTATTTTCTGGCGCATGCTATTTCTGGTGATCTCCTTTGGGACTTTTCCCTTACTTTCGCCCCAAGAAACCAGAAGTTAGACAACCATATTTGGGACATCTTCTCCTATAAAAGAGACCCCTTGGGGTGCTCTCATATAATCTCGTATCTCATAGTATCTTGATCTTGATCTTGTCAAGTCATGGTGTTAGTTGTTAGGTCTCATGCGTTGAGATTAGTCTAGTTAATAGTTTAGTCGAGAGTCGTGTTAAGAGAGGAGCTCAACGCCGTTGAAATCGAAGGAGACGGTTACCACCCTCTTCCTAAGCTTACTCGGTGCTTTCTTTTCTCTTACTTTTGTTTATTTGTTGTAGTCATGTCTAGGTCCGAGTAGTCGTCTTTGTTCTTGGGGTTTAGGATGATGTTTGTATGTATGGATTAATTGAATACTTGCTTTTAACGTTTATGCATTGAAGTTATTTTCATATTTGCTTTGAGCTTATTCATAATTGTGCTTGAATTGTTTTCTTGTTCTTTGATATAATCCTGTGGATGTATGTTCGTATCTAGTTGGTAGATTTATATCTTCTTAGGCCAGAATTGCTAATTGCATGAGAGTGCACTTGTAGTAGTTCACCCTATTTTGATAGACCTGTGGATTGGGCATAGTCTAGTTGGAAAACTTAACGTCAATTGATAGAGATTCAATACTTGCACTATTTGGGTAGATAACTTGTTGTCCAATTGTACCCGAGAGGAGAAGTTGTGGTTATAACATGAGTTAAACCGTACCTGTGATCGAAAGCAAATCGGGTTTAGGTTAGAGATAATCTAAAGATTTCGAATTGATCTAAAAGTATTTAAAAGTGCCAACAAACGAGAGTTGAGCGACTTGTAATTTCTTTGGGTTAGTTGGGGATCGGTAACTTTGATCAACAATAGAAACTGAGTTTGAACTGACTCTGATCTGTTCCCTGTAGATCGCATTGGTGACAGGTGCGAACCATACCAAGCAAGGAACAGACAGAGAACCACAAATTTGTACATCTTGCGGTTCGCACCCTCTTGGGTGCGGAACGCAGGCAGTTAGTCCAAACATCAAACTGATTCTGAAAACCCTAAGAACGTTTGTTTAATAATGGTTTTAGAGTCTTTTATTTACTGTTATTTACTAATTTGTATCTGTTAATTGTTAGAAAACCAACTTCAAACAAACCCCCCCAAATCGGTTACGTTCACATTAGGATTAGTTTAGGATTTAAAGAATTGTTTAGAGATATAACTGTCCCTGTGGATTCGATCCCGACTATACTGCATAATATCGTACGCTTGCGATTGATTGTTTTATTGAGCGTAAAGCTCTATTAATTTAGGGTAAAAGCCTATACACTCCACGCGTATCAGTGAAATTGAAAAGAAAGGGATCATATGATGATATAATAGTGTGCATATGGTGTAATGGGTTGCTGTAACCCGTTTCAAAGATTAAAGTAACTCACGACACAGAAAACCACATAGGAGTGGCCATATAGACAAGAATGGGATTTTTTGAAGATAGAAGTTGTGCAACCGAGCTCCTAATGACCCATTAGTACTTCAAAATGAGCTGCTACATGATGACCACACAAGTTAAAAGCCGCAACAAGCCTCATCTTGGCGCTGCAGACGCAAATAATAAAAGGTGAAATCCTACATACACCCATTCCTCATATACCGTATGACTGCCATGCCTTTCTCCCCTCCTTTGGTTCTCAAAACCATGTGCACCCCAAGATCAGGATATAACAAGAGAAGTGATATCTTCGCTGAATTGGACTGAGAGAATTCGATGGCCTGGATTGAGAAAAGCATGCGTCCAATGCCCGAGATTTAACTGATGGCTGGGCCCGACAGTTGGCAAATAATGTTTGCCGTATATCAATCACATGCCGCACACTGAAACTTTACCGTATACCAGAAACACTCATAAAATAAAGTAATTAATATTTCGCATATAAATTGTAACTTTGAAGGGGTATTCGAATGGCCGCGCGTGCGGGAAGGGCAGAGTCACGTGCGACACCTCCAGGTATATACCCATGACCATGATCCATGAGGGACTGAAAGTGGCCGGCGATCTACCATCAGGCATCAGGTCCATCCTCTCTCGACACGCACTCGAGTTCATGTCCCACCAAACACAAAGATGCGCCTGTTTCATTATTACAACTCCCGGCCCGGCATTAGTAGTAGTACCAACAAAATTGATGCCAGTGGCATCCAATATTGTCCAGTACTTACTATAGATTCGAACCCAAACCCAACCTGATCTCATATTTTTAGAAAAGTTAAACTAACTCGATTTAATCTGACCCGACTCAAAATGACCCGTGACCCCAAGAAAAAGATAAAACAGGTTGTCCCAAAACTCAATCGGACCCGACTCGAATTGTCTCGTGACCTGGCTTGCGTACGTATTTGGTCAAACTGACTCGACCCAACTCAACCTGATCCAAACTTGACCCGAATGGTCTTATTCCACTTCTAATTAAATAGCAATATATGGCTAAAACCTGCCAAATCTGCCTGACATGTCCATACTCGAACCCAACTGAGCTTTAGGCAAAAGTCAAACTAACCTAATCCCGACCATAATCGACGATGACTCGTGAAAATGGCAGCACTAGTCGACCCGGAACCCAACTCAATTCAACCCGATTCTAAACCCAACCTATGCCTCAACACTCTTCCTCGATCAAACGGACCCGACACACCCACCCGAATTACCACCTCTAACTGCTACTATAATCTAATACTGATTCTAGCCTAGCCTAGTTGTCATTCCGCGTTGTACTTGAAGCTGTATGTGTATGTGTATGTGGCAGCTGAGATGATGCCAAATTTGAAAGCACACATATATAATAGTTAGGTGTTCTCTTCTCTAGCGAAATAAGGCCTTAAGGCCCCCGCGTTGTTATAAAGTAACATGGGTTGTTGGAACCTAGCTAGTTAATGGTTTCATACATGATCAAGCACATACATAGATTGAACCAAATCCACGACCGCATTTCCCATATATAAAATATATCATGCATGCTCCTTATATTTAATTTATGTCTGTCATTTTGCACAAATACATTCATGATTGATAATTTGGAACAGAAGCAATTAATCATTTCGAACCTCTCTGATCGATGACAATCAATAATTTAGTTAATAATTGGTCAAAGTAGCATTAATTAGCATAAGATAAACTGCGAGCTAGTTGCAAATGGGTGGTTAGACAAACTATTTGTACCATCAAATTAACAGAAATTAATATATATGTATCATCTTCTCTTCTCCAAAGTACGTACTTAATTTTATTTTTGTAGTAAACTAATTAATTATTGCGGAAGAAATGGCAGTTAGCGGCTGGCTTGTTCTAACTCTATGTTAGTTATATATATAATAATGATATATTAGAGTATTTTTGTCATAAACCAATTAACCAAACATGATTATAGTTACCTAAAAGGAACTTGTTTCAATCTTTTGTTGAAAAGATAAGGTGGCAGCTGGTTATCCTTAACGAAGACTCTGTTTGAGAAAATTGGAACAATTATATATAGTTTGAATCGTTATTATTTCTTTTATGAGTGAGGAGGCTATACTACTGTTAATAGTACAAAGTGACCTGTACTACAGCTCCATATTATGATTTTGAAATTTCAATTGATCTAGAACTACATTAATTAATTTGTACATTTACTCCATATTATGATAGTAGGCAAGTAAATGTACAAGTAAAAAATATGCAAAAAAATAGGAGTCGATCGATCAGGTTCCAACTAGAGTTCAATATACTAAATTCCTTTAGAATAAATTCTTTCACCACATGTAAAACAAACGTGCAGGTATATATCCTTAGATGTTGAAAAGAGCTGTCACGATACAAAATAGCAAGAATTAATGCCTCACTCTGAAGAAACAAATGCCTTTCAAGAGCAGGCCAAAAATTGAGCAGGGTCTATCAAATTAATTTGTACACATACAATTGATGGAGAAAGTGAGAGCCAATTGGGGAACCAAGAAGGGCAATGACTTTGTTATGTCTAATTCACATTTATTAGACATTTTAGGTGCGTAATTAAGGTGCCGTTCAGTGCACGTCCGCTGAAATCTGTAAAAATTTAATGATATACGTACATCCTCTTTCTTTAAATTGCCTAATTATATTATTACCCTTTGACCTCCACGACTCCACTTCCTGATAATATATATATTAACAAAAACTCTGTACTTTCTAACATAACTATACAATTAGTTTGCAATAATTTAGAGTAGTTCACTGGTCCCCGGCACTTTCGTTTTCATTTGGTGAATTTATTTATACATACAACGGTCGATCCTCGCTCATGATACTGTCCCATATATCACAATAAATAATGAGGAGGGATAAAATAATATATATTTTATTGTCTTGCATTAATTCTTTTATGGATCAGAAGAAACTAGAGTAATGGCCTCGCGTTGCTTTGGCCGTGTTGATCAGGATAAGTTAGGATAAATTTTTGATAATATTTATTATTGATGACTTTATATTGTATTTTTTTATTCAATTATATACATATTTTGGAATTATTGTTAAATTTACAAAATTTGTAAAGTTTTCCATCCGCATTAGGAAATTGGATCAGGATATTTTAGATTATCTATACGCTTCAATTATATAGCTCTAATATTACCTTATTATGGTTTTTGTACTTTGTTTGAACGTTAATTGAAATACATTATTATAATAAATATACTATGAAAAGTCATAAAAAATTTATGGTATAGTGACCCAAACCATCGTACCGTATAATATATTCAAATTAAATTAATTTTATTAAATTCTTAGTTAATACGACTAAATTTATCTTTTCAAATATTTAAATAAAGTAATTTTATTAAATTATTAATAAATATGACTAAATTTATCTTTTCAAATGATATTTAGTGAGAAATGGATAACATGAATTTAATTTTCAATAGCTTGCATTCAGGAACTTATGACGGAAATATTAACCAAACTTATAAAAAAATAAATAGAAGCATTTAAAATTCATCACATACAATTGAATTTATTAGTGATATTATCTTAAATTTTTTTCTTATTTAAGCCTGATGTCGGATTAAAATAAATTATTAAATGTGTGATTCCATATCATAAATAATTATCAATTATAGAAGCTTTATGTCATTCACACATTTTGGCATCTCATATAATAATGATTTTTATTGTTTTTTTGCTAATTGGTACGAATAATAATAAATTCATGTATCTGAATACCGTCATTTAGTTTTGTGCGAACTGGATCATTGGAAGATCAGATATCAAATGATGTTGGTCTTAAAAAAAAAAATTGTAGCATTGTTCCTTACAATGTAGCTACAGTATAAGGAAAAGTACCGAAACCCGTCCAAAATTAATATATATAAAAAGGATTTCCATGGCAGATTCCCGGGTCGGGTCGGGTATCGAGTTGACGGCTGCCGGCATTTTTTCCGGGTCGAGTAACAGGTTGACATCTGCCGGCATTTTTTCGGGTTGGGTCGTGTTGGGTCGGGTCGGGTCGGGTCGGGCGGGTTTTTCATTTTTGGTCAGATTTTGCACCTCTATTCCCGGGTTGGGTTCAGATCAGTTTGATTTTCTCTAAACTCGGGTCGGACGGGTTTTTCAGGTCGGGTCAGATTTTGCTACCTCTAAAGGATTTTACAAAAAAAAAAAAAAAAATATTCCTTCTATTGTAGCAACCCATCCAAGATTATATATACTATAATAGGATATGGACCGTTTATTTTTCTAAATCATATAACCACAATGTATTGTATGGACACAAGCAAGTAAAGAGCAATGCTCCATCTATAAAGATTTAAATGCTCGATTAAAAATGAACTGTTGTCAATAGATGAACACCTCTAATTAATATTATATAGTAAACTTTTAAAAATCCTCAAATAAATATTTGAAAGTCTGTATATAAATATGGAGAATTTTCTAATCCCATAATATTATAATGTAAAGAATTTATTGATATATATAAATTGAAATTTGGTAACGTGTTCTTAAAGGTACGCTCACGGAAAGACTTCGTGAGTTTCAGCTCATAGTAATTTTACTTCATATTTCAATTAATTGGCTTTAAAAGTCGTTTGCTATTTGATTAGTCATTTTTTAATCGACCCTTTCAAATCTTCCAACTTAAGACAAATTATCCAGAGTTATTATCATTTTAATTAGGTCATTTTCTTAGCAGACAAAATTAGCAAATGACATGCACTGATGCACATCTGAATACGGACATAAATTTGCACATGCTTGGTTTGTATCTATGTTGATGAGACCCATACTTTGAATTATCAAAAATGAGACAGCAACATTATTATACATGACAAGTATATATCAGTTGTGTATTTTTTTTGTTCGTTTCTCGGATTTAACCTAATTGAAATTAATTAAGATAGAGTACACAACATCATTTTGGTAGGGTAGGCCAGAAAGGTACGTTATGTTACAATTATTTTCCTTTATTTTCCATCTTTTGCTTTGAAATTCATACAATTTTCTTAATATCTTTTAAGATTTATAATCAAAATACAAACTCAACAATATAAATGTTTTGCAATTTTACAATTCTTTTTTTTTTCAATATTAAAAACTAAATGTCAGTATTGCCAAGTCATCTCTCCTAATTATAAGGGGAAGGTTTCACTTGACAAAGCTTATATTGACGATTTTGATGATGAGACTTAATAAATTTGACAAAAAAAAATATCATTAAAGAATAAAGATATTAAAAATAGAAAAGATCATAGATGTATATGCAAAATGATGAGACATTACAATGGTTGTAATGTAATAAGTCATTCAGGACTATCAAATAACATTCAAAATGAAATTTAATTAAAAAAATAATTGAATCTTAATGATAAATGCATCTACAAACTTTTTATTTCAATTTGTAAGATTTTTTTTTTAAATTTATCAACACCTCATTGGGAAATTCATCCAGATAAGCATTGTCAATTGATTCCTTCCATTTCCATTAATTATATACATGATTATTAATGCATGATGATTGATGACATAAAAATTGATGAAATTATAAATTTTGAGAATAAAGAAATTTGATCTCTTCACACTTCTTTCTTTAATTATTTGATTAACAGTATTACAACTCTTAGTCCTTTTCTGTTTCGTTTTCCCTTTTGACGTGAGGTTACATTTTTTTTTCTTTTCTTCCACCTACTCTGCTACAGTATGACTCGATCTGCTAATTTATAATTAAAATCATTACTATAACTTAAATTTGTTTTTTCTTCTTAAAACGTTTTATCATATAAGAGTTACGTACTATCATGTTGGACCCGAGTACAACATCAATTATATATATGAGATAATAAATATATCATTATACGTACTCACACATATTTAATTAATCTTTAATTAATTAACTGAAAATATATACTAATAAAAGAAAAAAAATCTGGTTATTTAACATCTCATATATAAGGTCTTGGTGTTTAATTGTTTATATATATTAGTCTCAAAAATAGGAAATGAATGTGGAAGAACTAGTTCTTCTTCACATGCATTCAGAATGTCTTAATTAATTACATTCATACATACAGAATTATAGATATGCATTAATGAGAAACACATTAAGTAATTAAACTAACAGAATATATATATAACAGACAATTAAAATGTAATGGAAACTAATTATAGTAAATCATTTGTATAATAATCAGACGACGGCATTCCATTTGTGATTTGTGTGCCGCC
Organism: Cyperus esculentus; assembly: GCA_030179965.1. Lineage (NCBI taxonomy): Eukaryota > Viridiplantae > Streptophyta > Magnoliopsida > Poales > Cyperaceae > Cyperus > Cyperus esculentus. The sequence goes on along the minus strand of JASGLE010000039.1, from coordinate 3,520,327 downwards.
ATCTTAATTAATTATCTTATTTGCAGCAAACAGAAGGGTGGTTAGCAACCAGACTTGTGGTACAATACACCGGCAGCTCATCCGCGCCAATCTCCGTCAAGTTCTCCAACTCGAACAAATCCGAGCTCCCGTCGCTGTCGTTGTCCTCCTCTCCTTCCTCTTTGTCTTTCTCCAATCCTCTCAATATCTCATCAACTCTTCTTTTCACTGCCTCCGCCTCCGTATCGACGTCCATTTCTTCTGGCGGCGGCACTGGTGCCAGGACCGGTACTGACACTCCTCCTAGTTGCGGTGCTGCTGCACCCATTATGTTCTTTTTCTTCTTCTGTGTCCTAAAAATAGCCTTCAGAAAATTGGAAAGCGGCGAACCGGTCCTGGTACTGGTGCCAACCGTGCCGGTATTGTTCACGCAAGAACGTCCCTTTCTTAGTTCCTTCCACCGCTTACGAAACGGATTTGATTTCTTCTTTTTCTCTGGAGGTGGAGTTCTTGGAGGCAATGCAGGAGGGTTATGGAACTGTACCCGGTTCGGTTTTGTGGGCTTAACTCTTGGCGGCTCGGCATCAGAAGAAAACCCATAGCTGGAGGTTTCAGATGAAGTGTAGCTAGGTGGTGCCGGTTTCCTCTTGGCCGACGCCCACCAGAAGTCGGAGTGTGATTTTTTCTTTTGAGGAATGGGGTCGGTGTGAATATTGTGATGATCATGAGGCCTGGGTTGTTTGGAGGACCTGGTACCGGCCCTCTCAGACTCTGGGGTCATGCCGCCATCAAGCGAGCGGTAGATGGCGTCGAGCAGATTGGCTGAGAAGGAAGGATGAGGATGCGAGGGCTGGCGTGGGGGTACAAGGGGCGGAGGAGGGCGCCTGTGAAGAGAGCAGTCCATGGTAGATGGTGGATGGCAGAGAGGGAGGGAGAGGGAGAGGGAGGGGACATGTGATCGAGTTAAAGACAGAGAGAGAGATTAATTAGAGGATGTGGATCCGTAATTAATGATTAATTAGGAGTTGAGTTGTGCGACACAAGTGGAGGGAGCCATTCCATTATTTGGTCTCTTTGCTTGTTTGTAAATTGTAATTGTTTCATTGTTTGGTGAGGTCGTTGAGGTGCCTTGTCTTGTCTGTCTCTATTTGCACATCTTTTCTGTCCAAATGGAACGCATATATACTATATCATATATCCTATGAATTTGCCAAAACTAATTAAATTAGTGAATCTGAATGCATGTCATGTCATTTGAAGAAACTAGTGAACCTATCTAAATGTGGTATGATGCAATTAATTTCGCCCCAAATGATCAACACTTGTTTAATTAATTTCACCATTAATTATCAGTTTAGTAGAAATACAATGCCGCAACAACTTTTTTTTAAAAATTAAAATGGTTTCATATCATTTTATTACACGGTTAAAACTATTAGGTTTCATTACAAATACAATCAACATAATAGAAAACATTATACTTAAAGATCTCAATATATTTAACCTAAAATAACATACTAAAGGCTTGGTTGTTGTTGTTGTTGTTGTTGTTGTTGTTGTTGTTGTAAAATAACATACTAAATTTTTTTTTCAAAAATCATAGGAGAGGCATATCTCAATGGGTAAATTTTTTGGGAAGTCATTGAACTTTGCTCCAAATCCGTAATTGGTCACTGAACTTTCATCTATTCGTTTTTTGTCACTAAACTTTGATGTTTGTCCAAATTTAGTCACCCCGTTAGATTTTTCATTCAACTTAACGGAATAATTAATATAACTAAGCATTTATTTTAATAAAACAAAAGTTAATTTTCTTTTAATTTTTCTTTTATACAAATTTTTATTTTAAAATTATTTATTTATTGATTTTTCATATAAAAATATAATTTGTGACATTTATCCAAATGTGAAAATATTTTGTCAAAAATAACCAAAAAGGTAATTTGTATATATCTTTGTATTCTCACATTTTTAAGTTTTACATAAAAATATATGTATCTATAAAATTAAATTAATGTCATGTTAACTATTCCGGTTAAGTTGGATGAAAAAACTAATAGAGTGACAAAATTTGGACAAATATCAAAGTTTAGTGACAAAAAATGAATAAATGAAAGTTCAGTGACCAATTATGGATTTGGAGCAAAGTTCAGTGACCTCCCAAAAAATTTACCCTATCTCAATATATTTAACTATCTTAATATATTTAACCTAGAATGGCATACTAAAATTTTTTTTCAAAGATCATAAAGGGGCCATGGCCTAGCCCCCTCTCCCCGTCCCTGAATCTGATTGCATGCATGTCATATCATGTCATGTCATATAATGTATCTGTTATTTAGTACTTAGTTACGAGTAAAACTACGGTGCTCCTAGGAACACGGAAGCCTCCCGTACTCCTAACTCAAAAACATACTTAACCATCTCAAAATTTTGATTTATGGTTCTCACTAAAATTCTTTATATGAAAATATCATATGATACAAAAATTTTCTATTTTTTGAGCTTTTTTTTTTAAGTATTTGTTTTGGATTTTGTAAAGATGGCAAAGTTTTACACATTATATTATTATTATTATTATTATTATTTTTAAGCTATCTTAAAAAAAAATCTAAAAGAAGTACTTAAAAATTGGAAAATTTTTGTATTCTATGATATTTTGATATAAAGAATTTAACGAGACCTATAAATCGAAATTTTGAGATGGTTAAATATGATTTTTGAGTTAGAAGCACGGAAAGTCTTCATGCTCCTAGAAGCACCATAGTTTTACTCCTTAGTTACTAGTTGTGAGTTGTGAGGTTAATTAATTTGACCACTAATTATGGTTGTTGTATTTGCCCACAAATGATCAAGACTTGCTATCCTTTCAAGGGTCCGGCGTCTGTGTACTATTGAACTCCAATTGGTATGGGAATGGGGCTATCCGGCTATGGCCTATGGGCTGTGTTAGGATTAATTATTTGAGATGACGGGCAATGAGTCAATGGGCCTCAAAAGGAGCTTAGCTAAACTGAGACTCACAAAGCTAAGTGCTCTCTCTATCAACAATTCTAACATAAAATGTACAGCCTTTTTTTTTTGTGTGTGTCTTTAAAAGAACTTATATTATAATTTAAAACTTGATGGTCACAATATATTCTTTAAACGTTAAAGAAGGACTGTTGATTTGCAACAAGAGAACCAGTCTATTGCAATAAGAATATATTGATTCAAATAAATGATTACTTGACAGAATTTTATACTGATTTGTTCGATCTAGCTACTGCCTTCGCAGATGTTTTCACTCTAGTTTCAGTTGAAGCTCCGCCATATTCAGGCCATCCGATTTTCATCTGACGTCTTATATATATCGTGCTTATCTGACATTTCAGACTAAAAAACCTAGTAACCACTAACCAGTATAAAACAAACGTCGACTTAGCATTAGGTCTTGTACCCAATAGTCCTGAAAAGGGCTTTACATGTTCAAGACAAAAAAATAATGAAGAATGGACATTTTCTTTTTCCAAGTAAGAAAACCCGGCTCGATCATTGTAGCCCAAAATTAAATCACTGGATTAGGTCTTGTACCCAATAGCCCAGAAAATGGTAACAAGAAGATCAGCCCATTGATTATGCCCACCAGAGTAAAATATGGGCCAAGATGTAGACAACAAAGAAGAGTACAATGTGACATATTTTAGATAGATCATAAATCTCTTTTTATGAGGAGTCCAGATGAGGATTACATTATTTCTAATCTATGAAGGGGAAGATTATACTAGAAATGTTTAATTCATATTTATTTATTTATTTATTTTGTATTGAGTTCTTCAGTGGCATCCCCTCCCATGTCCATGGATGAAGCGAGCATTGTCCTCTGTGTAGATATGGCTCTCCTTCAATAACCTGCATATATATTACAAATCATGATTCAAGAAAGTCCAGATGCCTAGCCTAGCCTATATCATCCAAATTAAATTATTCCTTGTTAACTGAAAGACCGTTTGCACTGTTTCGTTTCAAATAAAACGGAAAAAAAGAAAAGAAACACATGGCTGATATCCAATTAAGTTGATCAATTGGGAATTGCAATGAGGAACAAGCTTACGATTGATGAACTGCTTTGTTCATGGTTGTGGCAGCGATGAAGGAGTCTCCATTCAAATAGAGTAGTTCTCCTTCAATTCTCTCCGTTATTCTTTGGTCTATCTCCGCTGCTGTAAGGTTAAATGGATGGTCTGACGCCTGAAAATCAAGGGAAACATTTTTTTTATTTTTCTTTTTACTGCAATATATGATTTCATTTTATCTTACAAGGATGCAAAAATATAGCTAGGCAAATGACCTATATATATATATTATATAGATTACCAGAAATCAGGAACTTGTTGCATGCTCATACATGAAAGTTAAGTTAGATTATAAAAAAGGCATGCAATTAATTGTTGAATAAAAGGGAGAAAAACTCCAGGCATTTATATGTTCTGAGTAAAGAGACGCATGCAAATTAAACTCTGATATTTTTTAGTAGAGTGAAATTAGTTATATACAGTTGTTTTAAAAAACTAATGAAATTTAGTAAAACATACCATCACCCAGCCCCATGTGTCTACAAAGGATGGAATATGGGCAGTGTAGGCTTTAACATCTGTAAATATATGAAACATATATATATATATATTGCATCAGAAGATTTATACCCCATACTAACTTACTAAGACGGATTGTGAGTTCGTCACAGCTTCAATTGTTCATGGATTCATGGTAACATCTGTGGCAGGTATATGTATATATAAAAAATCTTACATTTAAATACGTGCTTCAAAGTGTTGTAAATAGAAGTAAACACCTCTTTGTGCGTAAACACACCAGCAGGACCAGCCTGGAAGATAAAAATTAAATAAAAGAATAAAATAGAAAATTGTTCAAAAAAATAAAAAATCAAATAACTTTATTCTGTAATTAAAAAGTGTAATTATATATATATATATACTTGGGTGACGAAAATGCCCCTGTAATTAAGCTTGGTCTTGACCACATTCTCGTAGAAGGATTTGGTGTAAAGCTGGTAACAAGGACCTCCCTCCATTGGGTCAGATAAATCGCCTACTATTACATCGTATTGTTCTTGCCTCTTTTCCAATTCAGCCCTGTAATATATTAGTAAAGGATCCATACATTGTTATTATGATTTATTTAATTTTATGAATCTGCTCTATATACATAAAAAGTATAACCCCGAAAATGTTTCTCACGTGGTGCCTTAATTTCTGGATTTTCCTTGAACTTTTAAAATTTCTTTATAATAAACCAAAATTTGTAAAGTTCTCCATCCGTATTTAAAAATTGGATCATATTTATATTTTAGATTATCTATATGCTTTAATTATATACCTTTAATATTTTAGTTTGATATGTTGATTCTGCATCTTGATAATTTTTGTCTCCGTTTAATTAAACAATTCAACTGTGAATTTGAAAGTAATCGAGTGGTTCAAAAATATGTAGTAAAATTTGATGACAACTACTTGTAGCACTCAAACTATCGTATGTATAATATAATATAATTACATTAATTTTATTAAATTGTTAGTTAATATGACTAAAATTATCTTTCTAATGATATTTAGTGGGAAATGTGTAACATTAATTTAATTTTCAATAGCTTGCATTCAGGAAGTTATGACAGGAAGATTAACTAAACTTATTAAAAAACAAATAGAAGTATTTAAAATTTATTGCATACAATTGAATTTATTAGTGATATTATCTTAAATTTTTTCTTGTTTAAGTCTTATGTCGGATTAAAATAAATCATCAAATATGTGATTCTATATCATAAATAATTATCAATTATAGAAACTTCATGTTATTTACACAATTCGGCATAACTAATATAATAATGATTTTTTTTTTATTTTTATTTTTTTGTTTTGAGCTTACAACCCGTAGACAACATACATTAGATCCGTTTTTTTATTGTTGTTTTTACGTGGTACGAACAATACCGGATCCATGTATCTGAATACTGTCATTTCTCATTTGGTTGTGTGCGAACTAGATCACTGGAAGATCTGATATCAAATGGTATTTATCTCTTTAAAAAAATATATATATATATTCACAGCATTGTTCCTTACACTGTAGCTACAGTATAAAAGAACAATGCTCCACCCTGTCCGAAATTATATAAGTATAAAAGAATAAGTATAGACAAATACATACTTGGCATCATTTATAACTAGTGATAGTTTGTCGTTGACAAATGCCTTATAGTTGGCGGTCAAGTACCTTCTACAGAAATCTACAACTTCCTGCAATATCAATATAAACGAAAACCTAGTCAATATTATATAGTCGGCATCATATTTAACAAGATATATAATAATTGATCTTCAGTAACAGTATCACATATATATATATTAGAGGAGGGATCCATTGACAATGTTTATCTTGACAATCTTGACAATGGAGATTTTGAAAAATTTGTAAAAATAGTTAAAAATTCTAAAAAATAGAAAAAAGTTTATGGAGATATTATTTAACTTATAGATTAATTATGTTTCAAATTATATTCAATTTTAGTGAAGTTTGGTAGCTCGTTAAAGCTCGTTAAATTTTAACCGTTAAAAAATGTATAAAATTTTTATAAACTATCAAACGATGTTCAAATTGATTGAAATTTATAACACTATTAATCTCTAAGTTAAAGAATGCATCCATAAAAGTTTTTTCATTTTTATGAATTTTTATGAATTATTATAAATTTTTTTAAAGTCTCTATTGTCAAAATTGTGATTATAACCATTGTCAATGGATCCCTCCTCTATATATTATTAGGCCTTTTATTTTTTAAAAAAAATAATGACAGTCTCTTGATCTTCAGAATTATTATCTTCATTAAAACAACTAGAGCTGTAACTCGGGCTGCACCCTGAAATATGATAAAAAAATAATAATAAAGCTTATAAAATAAAAAATATTTATTTTAAAAAAATTAAACATAATTTAAAATTTTTTGATGTGAATAATGATGATGATGATGATAATGTATAATTTATAAATATATATAAATAATAGCACATAAATGTTGAACCACTTTAAGGATTAAATTTTGTCTTAGAGATATCATATCATCTTATTAAATGGGGATAGAGAATAAATATAAACCATTGGATCAAAGTAGATGAAGAGATTTAAACAAAATCAATGGTTAATAATCTTGATGATGTGGCATAGTTGAGGTGCTTGGAGAGTTACCCCCTCTTTCTAGAGTATAGATTTGATGCTATAGCTTGCAATATTACTTATAATTGAAGAGTAGCATTTTACGGTTTTTTAATATCATATATTTGTTTTAAACCAAGAAAATATTGTATATTTGTTCTTAAGACAGTAGTTTAAAAAATTTTCAATGTCGAAAATTTGCACTGATATGTTTGAAATTTCAAGAAATAAAATAATAAATAATTAAGTGATAGTTAAAGTCAATTAATGTAGTTTACTTTTAAAATAGTAAAAAAAAAAAAAATATGGTTTCTCTAAAGTGCTGAATGCAGAGATGAGGGAACAATTTAATCCCCTATTAAGTTTCAATTATATAATTTTATTTTTGGTGACAAAATTCATCCTACATATCGCCTTACTGTATGTACATAGTGACTTGGATGACGAAATGCACTAGAGAAGTCCCAATTCCGTTATTGTTTTTTTATACGGATTCCGTATTGACACCATTTTTTCCACTAAATATATAGTAGGTATCAACTAATTATCAGTCCATTTTATAGAACTACTTTGTTATGCATGCTTGATGATTCCAAGTTTACAATTATCATAAAATATTGTGTTCATGTATGTATATAACTCAAATAACCATGTGTTTTGTTGACCATAAAATTAAATCTTGAATAATTATATTTTAAAATCATAAACAACAAAAATAATTAATGTAATATGTTTTATATATGATGTTTTATATGTACATAAAAAATTATATAATTTTGATTTTACTTACATGCATCAAGCATTAAAAAACGGTTCAAATTTTATGATTTTTTTTACTCTCTTAATGACTACCGTAATGATGTGAAAATTTTATCATATATTTTTCATATGTTATTGAAATGATTTAGAATAAATCTAACATTTTAGATTTGTTAATTAACTTATATATAATAAAATGATCACCTGAATATCAATACACATGCTTATTGGATGCTCTTCTAACTATAAATCAAGTGCTAGAGCAGAACCTGATCTATGTCGCACATGACTACACTCCGGATGGTGTTGTGCTTGAGTGCCTCTCTTGCGGCAGATCCCTCTCCGCCTCCCATAATAAATACCCTTTTTGGACTATTGAATGAACAAAGTAAAAAAAATATATATATATATATATATGAACTCAAGTTAATATTTCACAAATTCACTTATATAGTGCTTACAAATAAAGGGAGAAGAAACCCAACAAAAATAATATAGATCAAGAAGATTGACTGATAAATATGGAATTGCATATAATATACTCGGTCAATATTAACTAAGGTGTCTTTCAAAAGTCAGAAAAAAAAAATGTTATTTACTTTAGTAATAAAATAGGGAGTCCGGCTGCGGTGCTTCTGTAAGCATTTCGAACCGAAACGCTTACGGTCCAATTTCAAAAATCCGTCGCCCGAAATTTTAATCCAAATAGTTCATAATAATCTTGACATAATTATGTGGGTTGGTACCAATTTTTACAATTTTAAGAATTTTATTACTATTTTTAATGGTTTTTTGAAATATGGCTCTTGAAGTAATAAAAAATAAATAAATTAGTAATATAAAATAAATAAATTTTGTATGCCAATCTTTAAAAAATCATTAAAAATAGCTAAGATTTTCTAAAAATGGAAAATTTTGGGATTCTATAAGTTAATTATATCAAGATTATTATAAGCTTTTGGATTAAATTTTTGGATGTCGGACCTGCCTCACTCCGCCCCGCCTCACCCCGCCCGCCCCGCTCGGCCCGCCCCGCCCGGCCCGCCCCGCCCTGCCCCGCCCTGCCGCTACCGAGCCTCGCCCCGCTACCGCCAAACCCCGTCCCGCCTCATCCCACCCCGCCCCGCCCCGCCCCGTCACCTCACCTCACCGCAACGCAACGCACTGCACCGCACCGCATCACCCCGCCCCAATCCGCACCGCTTTGCTCCGCCTTGCCTCATCCCCTCACCTCACTGCACCGCATAGCTCCGCCCCTTCACCACGCCGCACCCTCACCGCTCCGCCTCGCCGTGCCCCCGCATCGCCCCGCCCTCTCACTGCACCGCCCCTCCTCGCTTCACTTCGCCAAGACTGCCGTGATCCAACGCCGGTCATAATCACATAGTCTTGTACATAGGGTCGATTTTATTTTTATTTTTATTCTTATGTCCTTTTGTATATTCTTTCAATCCTGTTGTACATCCTCACAATCTTGTTCTATTTTTATTTTATTTAATGAAAAATCGATAGTAGGCAATTGCCTGCTACATAAAAAAAAAAAAAAAATGGTATATGTTTAAAATTTATAACGAGAGTTAAAATCAGTGCCAAGCTACACTTGCTTAAGTGGGTTCGATGCCACTAATTTGCTAATATATACCTCACATGTATATTTGTGAAATGTGCTTTAATTAGTATGGTAAAACTCTTCCAAAAATTAATGGATTGGCACCACTTATCTAGAATTCTGGCTTAATATATAAAAAAAAGCTCCAATATTGATAACCAGAAACGATATTATGGAGAAATAATAATATTTACTTTGGATGAAATAAAAGTGGCGGATGAATCAAAGACTCATGGTAGATGAACTCATCCATCTCAGTGCTTTGCATCTTTCCATCTATCACCAGCGCCTGAAAATTTGAATATAATTAATGAAATTGGAAAATTAATCACCTGCATGCATATATAGGATCATATTATATGCGTGCAATTAATTAATTGTGTAATTAATTAACCTTTCCAAAATGCTTTGTATCCAGAAGTACAATGTCTTGATAATCGCTTGATCCTCTGTGCAGCACTCTGCACTTAGCAGATATATAGGATATATAGAAAGTAAAGTATGTTATATATTATATATATAGCTAGCAAGAAATTGAGCACCTTAATTAATTTTGGTACATTCAATGAATGGTGCTATATATATATATATATATATAATTAGTGATATTAACAATCAATCCATATTTTCTTAGCTAGGTTCCAGCTGATATATATATATATGCATGCCCTGGAACCAAATAACTTATATTTTTGCTCTGCATGCATGTCTTGCTGTGAAAAAAATAATATTAACAAATAAAAATTGAAAGAGAGATACGGTACGTATATATTCTGACCGATTCCAGGCATAAGAGAGCTTAAGATGCTCGTCAACTTCTTCCTCAAACCATTGGCTCTTCTCCAATCCATTCTTTGAGTGGTGGACGCTCACACATCCAGCTTCGTTGCTCCCATTTGTGACATACTCCTCAAACACAGCTTCCCCCATTTTTATTCTTGTATATACTAGTAGTATATATGGAATTAATTGCAGGATATATGCTAGCTTCTGCTATATGAAACCCCAAGTTCTGCTGTATATATATTGAAAGCCTGAGCACAAAGCACTAAAGCAGGATCATATATATATAGTGCTAGCTGGTGTACTAAATGGTATGTGCTTAATTATTTATTGGTAACTAACTAAATAATGTTTGATACTTGCATTTTGTTGGGGCCTAACATCGGCCTATTAATTTGCCTAATGCATATATATATATATATATATATATATATATATATATATATATATATATACTAGGTTGTTTTCACAAATACACCAAAATGCCGGTTCTAGCAACAATAAATGATATCTAAAAATTAATTAAATAGTTGAGGGAAAGAAAAGACACGAAAACATAATTACAACGAGAGAATGGAATTTGAGTGGAGTATTGCACGCTTGGAAATCAAAGAGCGATTTCCTTTGTTTGTGTATCCAAAATACATATAAAATACAACCATCTTCCAAGATAGAGTTGCATATATACTGAGAAATTAATTAATACAGGTAGCATGTGTTGGATATGAATGCAAACCATAATGCTTGTCCATCTAGATTCAGTCGAGTGCAAAGTAAATTAATTTTCCAATTGATTACATTACAGACAAGTAACACATATATCTTCTACTAATTTATTCAATATGCTAATTCATAAAGCGGAAAAAAAAAAAGAAAAACGAAAAAACAGACTGATTTGCAAATTAATTAAAATTGTAATCTGACATTTCTGGTATGTACAACTTTCTGTTGAGTTAATTTGAGTAATGGATATCATTTTGACACGTAATATATTACTGTTTAATCAGATTTATCAGAATAATGTAGATGTACTACAAAAAGGAATAATACATGTGAATACGGTACCTGAGCTTGACAAATTGACAAAAATAATTAGGGGGGGGGGGGGGGGGGGGGGGGGGGGGGCATACCATTTTTTGTGTGTGTGGTGGTGGGGAAATGTTGCATGTGAATACAGTATGTGAGCTTGACATGAAAAAACATAGTGCTTATCCTCTAACGTACTGTATTTTGCAGTTCATCATGTGAGCCGTTGTATTGTCTCGGGTTCCTAGCAGGCATGAATCTCGAGACGATCAATGTAAATTAAGAGAAGAATTAAAGTGTTGATGTGTAACGAATTATTTTTTTATTTTGCAGTTGCATAGAAATTAAGAGACGATCAATGTGCCTTTGGTTCATTTATCAACCCGATTCTTTCAGTTTTTTTTTTTTTTTTTTTTTTTTGAGAAAGTACCATTTATTTCCCCTTTTCTTTATAGAAAAATCAACCCAATTACAATTAATTAGGGAGGCAACCGACAACCGACAACCCATACCCATGGCATGTCGGGTATGGTGGTGGTCTCCATGCTATAATATATATTGGCAAGCGGGAGCCTGTTTGTTGCCTAAAAACAGGAGAAATTATATGTTTCTAATTTTGTTTGAATGTGTTGCTGCATGTACTAACAAAAAGATATATACCTTGGCAAAGTTGGAGGAAATGAAATCCGAAAAGCAATTTTTTTTTTTTAAATCAAATGGTCGAGAAAATGCCAGTACATCAAGATTGTACCATCAAGTCGATCTTGATTGTCCGGTTGGTAAAAGCAACACTAAACAAAAGCAGGTGATTTGAACTCAAGTTGGGGTATATATCCATTCTTGGGACAGATTTTTGTCTTGGGTACTTGAAAAATATAGATTTTCTATAGCGAAAGTGTGTTGCAATAACGGTTTTGAAGGTTGTGTTTAGTACTGATCTTGAGTCGTTTAAATTTTTCAAAAGACCCAAGTTAAAAAAAAAAAAAAAAAACATATATATTGGTTTATCTAGTATGAACCAGCCGATTTCAATTCCCCAATGATCTGAATCTAAGCAAATTGCCTTAAGAAATTCAGATTGCATGCCCATCAGATCATCCGTCCGAGAATGTACAAAAGATATTGCTTCTCAAAACAAATCTTCTAAAAACCATTTGGATCATAATTAATTGTCCATGCAATTCTAATCAGGTAGACGTCCAAATCACCATCAAAGGGTCCTTAATTTGATCACAGTTGATCGATACGGACTCATCAACAACCATACAACCATTTTGATTATGAAACTTTTTTTTTTAATTTGGAGATTTAAGATATTGAGGGTCAAACCACTCAAATTTAAATATATATAAAAGATCATTCCAGTCTAGGTTTCAAATTCGCGACCTCCCACACAGAGAGCGTTGCTCTTAGCCACTAGACCAAAGACTGGTTCTTATTTTGATTACAAAACTTGGTAGCGTTCCACCTTTTAGTGATGCCCACAGCCCACCCATCCATTGTATTCCAATTAAAAAATTAACAAATATTGTTCTCTAGTTAACAAATATACAAACATCATTTCTAGTTAACAAATATACAAACATCATTTCTAGTTACCAAATATATAAATAAGGATGGGCATGCATAATTAAAATAAAGGTGAACCATATTTCTTAATTTGTAATTAATTATGTACAAGTTTTCGCATTAAAAAAGATTTCTGACACAGATGTGGATCCCTCAGGTGACTATATATATATGCAGCTGTCAATTAAGCGTGAGAAGAATCCACTATATCTACATCACTACATGCCTCTCTTTATTCATTTAATTTAGTTAGGGCAGAGTTGGCGACTTGTAATTGTGGAAGCTCCACCTTGGTATATAATGGTATGATGGTATAATAATGGCCTCCATGCATCTTTCTAAGCAGGCGCTAGCTCAAGAATGGTGCATGCATTATATATATATAGATATATATATATATGGCTTCCTCCAATTGACACCTACGAATGTGCCGAATTATATCATCCACCTCCTAAGTCCTAATACCTGCATTTTGTTATGTATGCACTCAGAAGACAGAAAAGGTTGCATTTTGCTGTTAGTGCATGCTCATATTTATCATGGGTTAATCTGCGTTTAACAGTACCTGTAATGAATCAGCTTATATATGGTCAGGATAATTAGAATTATATCAATATAATTTCAAGTTGATCGATGTCAAGAATAATTAATATGGTAATAATGCAAAAAGAAAAAAAAGAACAGTACTGGAAGCTAAATTTGATACTTGGTTGAAATATCAAGGATTAAGTCTTTAAGTATAGCTGGCGTAATCCTCAAATATTGAGGTCAAAGCTTTTTCTCGAACATAAATTTCCTTCATTAATTTTCTTCCCTTACTTTTCAACTGCTTGCACCAGCATGATGTTGTTAATTATTATTCGATCGGGCTTTGATGACTCACCCAATTCATGAAAATAAGATGAGTAAACAAATCTAATTAAAAAGTTGTGTTGTGCAATTCTTTCATGGATTCGATCGATCGGTGTGGGACCCTAAAAGGGAGCAGGAATTATTAATTTGAGCTTATAATGCCGCATTGTCCATCCAATTGTTCATCATCTCAACAATAGCACGCTTATTATTATTTTTTTCTTTGGAAGAAAAGAAGCTCACTGCTCACACACACACACAAACACACATATATATGTCACACCACACATAACAAAGCACACAATCATGTTTAATAATACACGTTTTTATTCTATCAGAAAAAAAAAAATATACATTTTTTAATTTAAAATAAATAAAAGGTTTACAATAAAATAAAAAAATGTTTTATTAATTATTTATATAGATGGAACATGCATGCATCATTAAATCAATTGAAAACGCGCGTATACTACTAAACATTTTAAACTGTTGGAAGATACATTAACGTCCCTCAATTCCACTCAATTTTCATATATATACATACTATCTATGATACGACAAGCAAGTCCCTCACGTACATCATGCAAACGTTGCAGATGTAAATTGAACACAGAATAGAATCCCTCTAAATTAATCTTCCGACTTCCATCATCAGGAACTAGGAAGTAGTGTAAGTTCGTCCTCTTCTCTTCTAAGGCATCATCGCAAGGCTACGTACGTACTGACAAATTTTTTTAAAAAAACGAAATTGAAAAAGATTTTTTGCGGAAACTAGTAAGATGACGGAACTTTTTCGGTGGACTAGATAGACCCGAAAAAATAAACGGGTAGGACTTTGGACTTACCGCACGTTGCAGCGTTCGGAAAAATGGCACAGAAAATCCTACTCGAAATATTAAATCGGGTGCATTATATGCAGTCCCCAAAGCCCAATTCATATCCCCTGCTGAACTGCATTATATGCAGTCCCCATTTCAGCCATTGGATTGCCTTGAGATTTGTGCAAGAGCGGATCTCTAGATGATCCAACGGCTAATGTTGTGAATTGCATATAATGCAATAAGTTAGGGGATGAGCACTCCCGGCCTCCCTCCCCTGTCCCTTCTCTCCCTACCCGATTTAATAAATTGGGTAGGACTTTGGACTTACCGCACGTTGCAGCATTCGGAAAAATGGCACAGAAAATCCCACCCGAAATAAATCGGGTAGGGAGAGAAGGAGAGGGGAGGGAGGCCGGGAGTGCTTTTAATTTAAAAAAAAAAAACATACCCGATTTAATTTTTCGGGTCCTTCAGTAGGACCCGAAAAATTAAATCGGGTCTATCTAGTGCACCGAAAAAACCACGTAATCTTTCTATTTTCCGCAAAAAATGTTTTTCAATTTCGTTTTTTAAAAAAATTTGACGTACTGACAAGTCTTAGTGTAAACAATAACGAAATATATATGTCAGTCTTCTTTACGGGATTAGAATTATTTTTTTGGCTATAATTTTCAATTATTAATTCCATAGAATTTTAATTGGTGGGATACTAATTACTAGATGGCATGCCGACTTATCTGACATCATTAGAGCTACAATCTATGTACTTTCACTGTCCATCGAAAACTTTAAGCATTTCAAAAAAAAATTATACTGAATTACCTTTTTTTAATTACATATATAAACTGATGAAAATTTTCAATATGCTCTACTGTTACTTTTCATAAGCTAGCATGATCAAGTGAGCAATTAAAGAACTTAATTACTATAGTAATTACTGAATAAATTTCAGAAAGAACAAAAAATAGAAACATGTTGCAAACCTTTATATATGTTGTTTCTTAAGTACGTACCGCTTAAAAATTTTAGTAAATGAACATAAATTTTTTATTTTGGTAATAATTGTGCCATTCATCGAGTGACAGATTTTTATAAATAAAATAATGGTTTGAAGATTATTCAACAAAATTATAGTTAATTAAGGTAAGCTACCAGGTTAAAGATGTTAAGGTAATTTTTTATAAAAAGAATCATAACTCTATCAATTACTAACGTATTAATGATTAAGAAATTAATAATCACTGATACGATCGATCACTCGATTTTTGACACAAGAAATCTGAAATCACTCTTATTTGTCTATTTTAGAGAATTGTCTTTCAGTAAATTTCATGCCATTTCCATTCGTTGAACTTTCTCTTTTTTTTTTTTTTTTTTTTTGAGATAAATATGAGGGTCAAGTCACTCAAATTTAAATGTCTATAAAAGACCTCCATCTGGGTTTCGAACCCATGACCCCCACATACAGAGTGTTGCCCTTAACCACTACATCAAAGAAGGGTTCTTCCATTCGTTGAACTTTAAAGTATATTTCGTACTTTTGTAAATCAAGTATTTTATTGCAAAATGATATTATTAACTTTCCATAATAAGCACATTTTTACACGCATATAAAGTTTTTTAAAATAAAATTGAACGCAGAATCTCTAAACAAAGATGATCTTATTACGATACCCACAGCGACGTACGTAGAAACTAACAAACCAGCTAGAAGACTAGTAATAAAGAGTAAAAGCAGATCGAGGTTACCCATCAGCCCAAATTATCTGAACAGAGAAAACCAAGAAAAGTCAAATCCTCAAGCTCTACTTAATTTGAATGATTACAGAAGAAATGGGTCAGAATTGGAATACGATTAATTAGTACAGATAAACAGGTAATTATCCCTAGTACCTCCACTTGCATGAGTGTATGTTGGCATCCAACCCTACAACCATGGAACGGTGGAACGGACACACATCATCATGTAAATCCATCTTCAGCACAAAATTAGTTGGGGACATTTGTATATTTGCCGCCCTCAATTTATAACTTTATCACTCTAAACTTGGAAATTACAAATTTGTCATTACAAACTTAATAAAATTGCATTATTGCCATTAAAATTTTTGAATGACCAAATTGCTCTCAATCTCTCACAGTGTGCCCCTGGCCACCCCCATGCAAGTTAAAGAGGCGTAACTCACTATGTGAAGTCATGATACTATAAAATATTCTTGTTTGGTTGAGTAAGTGGAGGATTAAGAAGAGAATATTCATTGTTATATAAACTATAGTATTCTTTTTGTTATTATGTTAGTAATAATAATATTATTAGTGTTATAATTAATATTATTAATAGGAGTAAAACTATGGTGCTCTTAAGCTCACGGGGGCCTTCCGTGAGCTTAACACAAAAAACATATCAAATCATATCCAAATTTTGATTTATATGGCTCAATAACTTTTATATCAAAATCATGAGTCATGTATAAATTTTCTATTTTTAGAGATTTTTAAGCATTTATTTCAGATTTTTTAAAAGATACATATGAAACATTGATTATTTTATTAATATTGTATAGTTGCTATTAAAAAATCCGAAATAAATACTTAAAAATCTCCAAAAATGAAAAAAATTTGCATGCTATAAAAATTTGATATAAAGATTTATTGAGCCATATAAATCAAAATTTGGATATGGTTTGATACGTTTTGTTAGGCTCACGGGAGGCCTCCGTGAGCTTAAGAACACGGTATCTTTACTCATATTAACAGTATTACAATTAATAATATTATTAGTAGTTAACATTACTAACATTATTTCATTTTTATGGTAATTATATACTTTTACTAATTTTATTGTTATTATTATTTTAACAATATTATAATTATTATAACTATGATTATAAACATATTTATTGATATTATTAATTTTGTTATTTTATTATTATTATTTTATCATTATAATTAAAGCATGATATTTTTATTGTTAATATCGTTTGTAGTGTCATTATCATTATTATATTATTGTTATGTTAATTAAATATTATTATTTTATTTTGAAATAATATAATTATTATATTGATATTACTTTTATTATCTTCTTAATTTTATTTTTATATTTTTAGTATTATAAATATGATTATTAATATTATTACTCATATTACATAGATAAGGGTGGAAGAACCTTTACAATGTGGATTCCAAAGTGTGAATGAACAGTTTTTTTTTTGGGACTTTTTTTTTGGGGATTTTTTTTTTTTTTTTTTGGGTTGCTCAAGTGAAAGTATATGATGCGGAGTATTTCTTATACTGAATCTTGGCCCATTTGAAGACTGTCCATAAGGAGTGTCGTGGTTTTCAAGATTTTTTTTGTGGGGGTAACAATTATGAGAGATACACCAAGCTTTTAAAAAACGTTTAACGGCTCTTAACGGTGAGGTGACCATTAAACGGTTTGACATTAAAACGGAATTACACTGCCGTTAAATTAAAAAATGGCTCCTTATTTTCTATATATTTTTATATTTAAAAAGGCTACATAATACACTCTCATACAATCATACTTATTAATTAAGTACAAATAACAATTACAAAACAAATTAAGTACATAAAAAGTTATAAATCTTATGAAACATAAATTATAACATTAAAAAATTATAATGGAAAAATTTTAGACAACAGTAATAAAGAGTTTAAAATTTTTAATTGTTAATATGTATATGATAAAAATTATTGTGAACTTCTAGACCGTCAATAATGTGCAAACATATTTTAACAGCGTTTAAATGCCTCTAAAACACTGATTTTAATGATTTTAACTTTGTTAAAACGGTTTTTCCACAAATAACGCTTTTCTTACAAATACTTAACGTAAGAGGGTCCAAAAAACGGTTTAACGGTTTAAACGAAGTTAAAACTAAGTTTTTTAAAAGCTTAAATATAACTGAGTTAGACTAAAAATAAAGGAGTTAAATTCCTTATCACTATCTCACATTTCTGCCTTTTTTTTGTTTGTGTAACATCATCTAATATGGTTATAGTTTATATGGAGGTATGTGGATTTCGTTATGGATTAGAAGAAATATGATCCGTTCATTTTTCTGAATTGGATAGTTTCGAAATACCCTCTAAGTACAACTAAAAAAGGATACTTGATTTGTGAAAAAAGAATCGCTTGATTAGAAATAAGCTATTACAGATCCAATATAATGTCAGTGTTATAATATTATATATTTTTTATGTTGTTATGTTATAGATGTGTATTTCTGCAGAACTTGAGTACTGGAGAGGTGTGTAGTGCTAATGCGTTTGGTAGAATAGCACAAAATAAAATAAATAATAATTTTGAGATTGCAATTATAAAATTGATAGTAAAAAGGATGCACATCTAATTGTTGTTACTTGTTAATCCAGGATAGTTTTTTAGGCTGGTCAATATTTAATTTGTTGACAGTATTATATGTGATTAACAATTATATTTACATCTATTTTCATATGTGATAAAATTAAAGTAAAGAATTGGATTAATCGCGCGGAGCGCGATCACATGCCTAGTTAAAATAACATTATTAATTAAACATTATAACATTTTTAAATTTTAATCATTAGAGATACTATTATTTTTATTAAAAATAATAAAATAATACTATTATTATTAACATTATTTTATTATTATTATATTATTAAAGTAGGTGATAAGATTAATTACAAATAACGTTTTACTAAATGTGTGGGTCTCATGTGGCTTAAAGAAAGGGAATAAGTTATACCACCTCTTTTAGCTAAGATACCATGCTATTCTCTTTGATGTATGAGCAACTTATCTATGTTTGGCTCTTTAAATGAGGTATAAAAATGTTATTCTTCATTCATTCCTAACTAAACATGGTGTATACGAGTAATTAATCCAAGAGGTATGTGGGACAAGAATGTTCCCCTGCTGCTCAAAGTAAGGATTGCTTAGTTACACCTAGCTAGTTAAACGAAAATTATAAGAACAGAGTAAAATATATCGATTTGGTGATCTTGTGCGGTTGGTTGAAGTGGGATAGGAAATGATGGGCCGTGCAATAGTGGTAGAAACAATATATAATTATTAGTTAGAAGGTGACTTGTTCTGTGATGTAGCACTTGGATAAGTTTAACATAGATTAGTGATCTAGCTAGCTAGGAGTTGTGCTTCTAATTGTTGTTACTTGTTAAGAAGCTAGCAGAAATGAATGCTCAGCTGGGAATGAACTGCCATCTTATAGCATCTGTGTGACTGTGACTGTGACTGTGAGCTAGCAAGCAAATCTCTGGATGGATATGTAATGACTGTTGGGCCTCATTGCCTCAACTAGGTCCATATATATCTGCTCTTATTCTTTACAGATAACATAACAGGCCTTGTTATTTCCACCGGCCGGGACTGTCATATCAAAATGAACCCATAAAGATAGGTAGCCATTTGGTCATTGGTAACTGATGAGATGAAGTGACGATTCAGTTTCCTCCTCCTGTGTAATTTTTTTAAAAATAAAAATGGTCAATCTTTACATAAAATGTACAAAATTCTCATATCAATTAATTCTTTCTTCTCAAGTGCATTACATACTTAACAAGTTCTTGCATTTTTGTTTTTTATAGTAAGCAGAATCAGAGTGCCTAGTAACTACTAAGTCCTTGCACTTGTGTTCGGTTATGGGCTAAATTCATATTTTCTTTGATATAAAATGGACTATAATCATGTTAATTTATTGAGATAAGAGGTGGTAAATTGCTTAATAGTAATGTTTATACTATTTATTATCTTGGTCTCATAAAATAAAACAAAATATTAGTTAAAAATAATTGATGGTTTTTGGTTATTAATTGTTTCACAAAAAAAAAAAATACAGCTCTCCAAGTTCACGGTCAATATCAAACCAATACAAAGGGTTAGACTGGAGGAGAATGAATTGAACAAAAGTCAAAAGTGATATATATTCCCCATTTAAAGTTCATCTTCGTTAGTATCCCAAAATTTGGAGTACCTGCCCAGAAATCAGAGATTTTCTTTTAAAAATGAAATTTCCACGAATCATGCATTTGAATTCTGATATTGCAATAAATAAGTTGATTAACTGAGCATCAGTTTTAAAAAGCTCGATTTTGATGTAATCATAGGCAAAGCTCAATCTAATAAAATCACTTCATCATTTGCTCAGTTAAATCAACACCCAAAATAATATCCCTTTTTTCCGCATAAACATGACCAAACAAAATCAACAAATCATTATAGAAGAAATAGTTACATTTCGGAGAATATTCCAAACTTCAAGCACACAAATGAATAACACTTGAAGCCTGACAAACTCCGAGAGAGTCTCTATTCTATTGGCACCGATACAACTCCCAAAAGCATCAGATCATTGCAGCAGATGAGAGTAAATCAGGTGCTCTGCTCTGCTCACACTATTATTCATATCGCAGCTTACAAAACAACATTCATCATAAACCAATAACAAGTATATAAACATTGCAAACTTCAAAACTCAATACAAAGATGTAAACTTGACGAATTGCACTGCTGCATGCACGAGTGAGCAAAACTCAAATTAATTAATACAAGAAAAGAATCTATAATCGCCGAAACTCGCAAGAGGGAGGAGGAGAAATGTATATCAGCCACAGCCGGAATGAAATCAGGCTAGGGTTTGCTCGGATGTTTTTTTTATAGTGAAGCAGAAGCTGTTCGGTTAAATGGGCCGAATTGGGCCTGGGAGATTAACAGAAGATGGTTTGTTACAATTTCGGCCCTGAAACATATTTGTTACTCTTTTTTCCTAATGGGCTTATTGTTGTATAGCTCTTGTACCCTTTTGTGAGGCCCAATTTGTATTGTCAGTTCGTCACACAGATAATTATTGCGAAGTGCTGATTTTTTGGAAGACCTGCGTAATTAGAAAAAATAAAAAATAAAATAAAGGTTTCTCTAATTCTGTTTAATACACCGACAATGAAAGTGCCAAATGGTACCAGTTTTCTTGTACCAGTTTTTCTAATCTTGTCGTATGCTTAATATTAGGAAGAGCAGAGCTGAAAGAAAAATACTAAATAATTTTCAGTGTTTCTTATAATATACATTTGATTGATTACAGAAATGATGATGATGATTGAAAATAAAGATATAAATTTAGCATGTAGACCCATGTGCCGTGACCCGTGGGCAGACTCCTGTTGTGTTTTTAAGTTTTAAGCACGCCCCCCGGGCGGGCCGGCCCAGTGGGTTCGTACATGCCCCTCAATTCATTTTGTCCAACGCAGTGCAGTGCAGTGCAGTGGACCACGTTTGAAGGGACAATTTGATTGTCATTTCATTTGTAAGTCGGCCACCACTCCACTCACGCTGTGCCTGTGCAGTGCAGTGCTGGGTTTGAATTTGATATACGAAGCGCTAGAGGTGGCAACCAGGTCGGGTTGGGCGGGTTCGAGTCGGGTCGGGTTCGGTTCGGGTCGGCTTGACCAAGCAAAATTCGGGTTACGGGTCGGGTCGCGTCAGTGCGGGTCGGGTTTCGGGTGAGCTGTAACCGTCATTTATCGGGTCATGGGTCGGGTCGGGTCAGTGCGGGTCAGGTTTCTGGTAAGCTGTAGCCGCCATTTATCGGGTCACGAGTCGAGTCGGGTCATGGCAGGTCGGGTTTTCGGGTCAGCAAGACCATCTTTTGATCAGGTCACAGGTCGGTTCGGGTCCGGCCGGGTCGGGTCTCGAGTCCACAGGTGTCGCCTTTTGTCGGGTAAAGGATTAAGTCGGGTCGGGTCAAGTCGGGTTTCGATTCGGGTCAGCTTTCGGGTCATCTGATCTAGTCTTGACCTCTCGAGTCATCTCTGGTTCTAGTCTTGACCTCTTGATAATATGAATTGATATGAGTTGATACATGTCATTTTCAATTATAGCTCAATCAAATTTGAATGCTCTTAAGATCATCTTTCGGGTCATCTGATCTAGTCTTGACTTCTTGATAATATGAATTGATATGAATTGATACATGTCATTTTCAGTTCTAGCTCAATCAAATTTGAATGCTCTTAAGATCAAATCGGGTCGGGTCGGACTGTTTGGGTTGACCCTACTGTATCAGGTCAGGTCGGGTTTCGGGTCATCCAATTTTGAGTTGTCAAGGGCTCGGGTAATTCGGGTTTAGGTCGGGTCCGGATCGGGTTTCGGGTCTATAATCTAGAATAATATCGGGTCCCGGGTTGTCTCGGGTCGGGTCGGGTTTCGGGTTGCCTAATTGCCGATCAAGTCGGGTCTCGGGTCGTCTCGGGTCAGGTCGGGTCGGGTTTTGGGTTGCCTAACTATCTTTCAAATCGGGTATCAGGTAAAACCGAGTCGGGTCGGGTCGGGTTCGGATAAGTTTGACTATCTGAAAAATCGGGTCGAGTTCGGGTCGAGTTTTGCCACATGACATCTTTTCATCGCATCTGGGTTTACTGTTGAGTTACTTCTGAGTGCTGAGCCTGATTTGAACGCTCTGTTTTCAGTTCCATAGGGACGATTTTCTTAAATGGCCCTCGGCCCAATCTTATCTACACCAATGGCCTTGGGCCAAACAAATTTTCACCGATGGCCCTGGCAAGGACGCAACTTCAAGTTGCGCCCTTGAAGCCCCAGATTCAACCTGACCACCCTTCTATCTGCCCAACTTTTAGTAGACCGTTAAAGAGTGGGACCCAAAAAATTTTGAAATAAAGGGCGCATGTTGAAGTCACGCCCTTTAGTTGGTGCTTTTAAACTTACTTTTATAATTAACTGATGACCGACCCCACTTGTCTGTGAAATAAGTAAAAGGCGCAACATGAAGCTGCGCCCTTCCTAAAGGCGCGACATGAAGTTGCGCCCTTAAAGGGAGCATCTTCACCTCTGGTCCCACATGTCATGGAGAGTAATAGATGTCGAAACTGAAAGGCGCAACATTAAGTTGCGTCCTTACTTTAGATTTTTTTTTTTTTTTAATATGTGCTCCAAAATACAATACTTCTAACATTTGCTTTATAACATAATCAACTGGATTATCAAAATATCATTAAATTTGCAGTACATCTATCATAATAAAGCAATGTAATAAAACTACAAAAACATCTAAATAAATAATTTGGCAATTCATTGTCTTTTATCTAAATTTCTAACATAACAACAAAATAGATAAACTTGCTCGGCATCACCCCTTGTCTACTTGAGATTAATCGATCATGGTCCTACGAAAAAGAAAAGGAAATGTAAGTAAGAATCTATTGTTAGCGTAATATTAATTAATGAGATAATTGTTACTACCTTGATTTTGGAGATTAGTCCTACAACCTCTTCTACTATGCCCTTGTTGACAACAACGTCCGCATGTGTAAGTGTGCTTTGGTTGGTCCATATCATCCATCTCGTTGCAGATTCGGACGTGCTGACGACGACCCTTGACCACTCTATACATTGAAGGATCTGGCACAAGGATGGGCCTTACATCTTCCGGCCATGTTTCCGAATTTCCAAAATAATAAAATTTGGGTTCCCAGGTTGCGAACAATTCACTTGCACGGTAAAAAGGTGCAACGTGCTGGTTGCTATCAATTGCAGCCGTTGTGCAGGTGGCCAACACATGAGAGCAAGGTATACCTGTCAATTGAGGCTTCTGACATGTGCACACCCCCCCGGGGACCTCCAAGCGAACCTAGTGTCTCTTCCCTCCTTTAATTTTGTTGCCCTGCATGTATTCTTTGGTCACTACTTCGTATTTTCCTTCATTTCGGTACGCCTTGATGGTATGTGTATTTCCCTTTAATCGCCTCTTTTCCAATAGTTCTTCCACCTTTTTCGCGAACACCAAATTTTGACCAATAATTCCCGTGGCTTGAGCCCTCCTCTCCGCAAAATATTTTACGGACTTATAAAAGGTGATCTCAACAAATGACGTCACTGGTAACTCTCTCGCCTCTTTGAAAATATTATTCAATGATTCGGGTTTGTTTGTTGTCATCATGCCCCAACGACACCCACCCTCATCATAAGTATATGCCCATAGCTCAAGACGGGGATCGTCTTCCTCTCTTTCCTTCCCGAAACCTTCTAACCATTCAACCGCCTCAGCCTTTTTGGCGCCTAAGGCTACCATCCTCGCATGGAACTTGCGTGGCTGGTTTTGTCTGATTAGAATCCTAACCCTCTTAGTAAGTTGTTTGTCTTTGAAGGCTCGTTGAAAATTCTGACAAATGTGTCTCCAACAATACCTGTGTGCTGCTTGTTGTGTTTGTACATTCCAACCTAAGTCAGGCTCCTTAAATACTCTTAAAATGGCCTGATGCCTATCCGATATCACGGTTACAAATCTCAAGCCAACTACTTCACAACGAACAAATTTCATAAATCTCTCCCACGCCAGATTGTTCTCAGTGTCAAATAGACCAAATGCCATAGGGACAAGTTAATCCTCGGCATCATAACCACAGGCAGTCATGAGCTTTCCTTTGTATCTACCCGAGAGAAATGTAGCATCAATACCAATAATCGGTCTACAATGACCAAAAGCTTGAATAGCCGGCCCAAATGCCCAACAAACCCCTTGAAAGAACTCAAAATCTTGATTATTAGTTGGTCTTGTGAACCATTCGATCTTTGTACCCGGGTTGTTCCGCTGCATAGCTTCTAATAGTGGTCGAATCAAGTTATACGCTTGTCTCCATCCTCCAAATAACTGTGCAATTGCTATTTCCTCGACATCCACCATAATATCTTTGATAAGATACTTGACATTAGTGACGCAATGAAAGGCGCAGTTAAGTGTGGATGCCACAGTCTATCACACAAATTTACACAATTGTGCGGGCCTTTTTTTGTTATTATTTCAAATGCATCGTCGTAGGAATGACGAGTTGCATATAGTCTCCATTCGCAATTTTCACTAGTGCACTTAATTGTATAACACGTTGTTTGTTTGCCTTCACTACCGTGAAGGTTCGATTTGCTCTGATATGAAAATCGTGCACTACCCATTTCAAATGATCTTTAGAGCGGAACACTTGCCCTTTGAAGAGCTTATCGTCTGTTGCATATCCCGTTTCACCAAAATAGTTACAATCACCAATTATTTCTAAAACCTCCTGTACTGAATTAAAAGATGCAACAGGGTGTGAATCAGAGCGATCCCTGAGTGGCCAACCAGTAAGCCCCACCTCACTATCATCATCATCGGATTCAGGGGCTCTACCCTCACTGTTGTTATCATTATCTGGTACATCATCAAAGGACTCAGCATTGTAATGATCATCAGAGCAAGTGTTTCCTATTGGGGTTGTGTCCGAAAAAACCGTGTGATTGACACGTTCATTTGGAAGTATGTCATCAAGTCCGATTTCGAACTCAAAATCTTCCGCTTCACTACTCCGATCGGGGGATAAGTTTCTGTTTGTTCTATTATAGGTTCGGTACGGTGGTACTTGAGGGTCATCAGTTGGAAAGGAAGATTGAGTAGGGGGGTCGGTTGTTTCGACCTCTACTGGTCGACTACCACTGGCATATGCTTGATTAGGCATGGCTTGTGTACCCAAATTGGATACCGTATCAACAAACAAGTCAAGCACCTTCCAATTACCCATATTTTCAACAACAAACCTCCAAGTTTGATTATTTAACAATCCAAGCTCGGTAAAGATCACAATTGGTGGTGGTGAGGTATTCAATTTTGCCCTAATTCTTAAACCAAACTCCACATGAGATATACCCAAGTATCGATATATTTCATCCCTCAATTGATCAAGTGTGATATCGTTTTGAACATTAAAATTTACCATCGGTCCTTGCGAGTAGTACACCCCGCATTGCCCATACAATACATTTCCTCCGGTGAATATATTGATGAAGAACATCTCCAATCTATAAAATTGTGCAAGGAGAAGTACTTGTGAGCTACCATGGTGAGTTTTGAAACTAAAAAAAATTTAAAGAGAGCTATGACACAAAATCGGAGGCTACCTTGAGATAACTTGACAATAGTTGATTATGGCTTCAAATCATCAAATGCTAGGTGTTTTTTATGAAGTTTTTGAGTGTCTATGGATTTTTTGGGGGTGAAAACGGCGAGTAGAAGATATGATTTTTGGAGGGCTTGTGCTGTAAAAGAGGAGATGAGAGCAATAAATGTGGTTGTTGCCAAAAAAAAAAAAAAAAAAAACGAATCTGGACATCAAGGGCGCAACTTGGTCTTGCGCCCTTAACAATTTTTTCAGCTTTCTCAGGCTAACAGGTGGGCCTCAGAAATCAAGGGCGCAACTTGGAGTTGCGCCCTTGCCTTCTCATGCTGACAGGTGGGCCCAGACATAAAGTTGCGCGCCAGTTTCTCAAATCAGTTCTGCACTTCAATCAGAGCTGGTTTATGAATTTGGGCGCAACTCCAAGTTGCGCCCTTGTGTCCGGGCCCACCTGTCAGCATGAGAGTGCAAGGGCGCAACTTGGAGTTGCGCCCCAAATTCATAAATCAGTTCTGGAGTTGAATCATAGCTGATTTATGAATTTAGGGCACAACTTGGAGTTGCGCCCTTGTGTCCGGGCCCACCTGTCAGCCTAGAAAGACAAGGGCGCAACTTGGAGTTGCGCCCCAAATTCATAAATCAGTTCCGGAGTTGAATCAGAGGTGATTTGATGAACTTGGGGCGCAACTTGGAGTTGTGCCCTTGTCTCTGGGCCCACCTGTCATTCTCAGTTAGCAACCTCAGCAAGCAAAGTTGCGCCCTTGAAGTTTTTTTTAGCTCTTTTTTTTTGGATCTACTTAACTGTCTCAATTAATTCACATTCTAAATTAACAATTCAACGTTCATTTCTAAGTCATGAAATCCTAAATTAAAAGTTACACAACTCATAAGTTCATCCATAAATTAAAAGTCCATACTAATTTAAAACTTCATCCTAAATTTAACTAAAATACAACTCAGACATCCCCTCTACTCATTCATGACCATCGCCGCGGCCACCATTCCTACCCCTCCCGCGACCCGCGCGTCTCATTTCCTCCATGACTTGTGTAGGGGTATATGGTTCCCGCGGCCTAATCACCCTACGGGGACGGTTCATTGCAGGGGTAGGCATCACAGGTGTCGGATTTATGACCTGAGAAGCCGGAGGATCCTGACTGGATGATGATCGAGCTGCAGCGGCGCTTGAAGACTCTCCATGCTCCCATACTCCATCTTGTGACAACCGGCCCGAAGTGGGGCGGAACAAGGGCGGTTCAGGCATTGAGGTAGCATAATCTCCTCCAAGTAGTTCGTTCATCCAAGCATAATCAGCGGGTTGGACTCGCATGCGCTCTGTCATCACCGGCTCGATTTGGTCATCGCGGAGGTTGTGCTGTTGCATAAATTGGTTGAATATCGCTCCTTAGTTAATATCCGCCAGATTGCCCCTGCACGTGCGTAAAACACGACGGGCAAATGCATTCATCGCTTGATGGGCCAAGGCTCCAACGGCGTCCCTTGCTATAACTAAATTGCGGATCAACTGTTAATTAAAATAAAAAAGTTAGTATGGCATATATTGCATCTCTTCCACCATTAGTCATGCTAGACTCAATAATTACCAAAAAAATAATCAATTGAGCCCAAAATTTAATTACCGTTCGCTGAACTCTGTCGCTTGGCATTGAGTACGTTTGTTGTATCCTGTTGGTAATTGATGGTGAGGGTGGTTCACTATTGACATTTGCGGCCGTTGGTCCGCGCCAGTACACAGTTCGCATACCCTTCCGGTTGAACCAAGCCATGTACCTTCCCAAGGTCTGGATATCCCACTCATCTCGATGCGGAACAATATGTTGGCGTCGTTGAGCCCAAAATATGTTGTGCTCATCATGCTTCCTATCCCAATCGACGCTGGAATTCGGCTCATGCCTGATGTCATGCCATTCGTCATGCTCGATCCTTGGAGGGGGGACAACCTGAGCACGACCCAACTGCCGCATAACTCTCTCAGGTGTATAGAACTCCACTACCCAAAAAAAATAATCGGTCCTCTGTAGAACCATAACTCCATCTCTCTCCGATCACGACATATAGTTGGGAGCTCATTCATCACTGGATGGTAGGGCCACCACAGTATGTCCTGCTCGGACAGTGTTTCAATCTGCCACCTGTAAAACATATTATGAGAATAAGTAAAAAAATTAGATAAAAGATGTGCACCTATGCAATGTAAACAATAATTGTACCTGTAATATCTGATGCCTGAGTGTGACTCATCTTCGTAAACATGAGGCACACGCCATCTCCAACCAAATGCCTCGCCCAGCAGACCTTCTAGTCGGAAATGTGCAACGGGTCTACCTAGTGGCATACGACTCCAAATCCATATCTATAGAAAGGCAAGTGGTGCAGCGATCTCGCTCGAATTATCCTCAGATGCATCATCTAGGCCTCGATACAAATGTGCGAGCACGGCTGTGGCCCAACTGTACTGAGGGGGATTGTCTAGCTCGTCTATAAATTGTAGGAACAGGCTCTGAATGTACCCGGAATGATATGGGAACATGACTGATGAAAATAGATCCATCATAAATGCTCTGGCATAGTATCTAACCTCCTCGGGGCCGGCATTGGCGGGGAGTCTAGGCCGGGGGCGGTGACGATCACTTTCATTGGCCGGTTCGGGCACCCATGGCTCGCACAACCAATTCCGGCTCATGTGAAATGTGCTGGGGCGGCGCCGAAACGTAATCCAATCAAGACGACCAAATAGTCTCTCGACATCCGCATCCCAATTGTCATCCGCAAATCCAATTACAGGCAACCCATCAATCGGTAAACCCCAGAGGCAGCTCACATCCTCCAATGTGGGAGTCATCTCGCCCACGGGGAGATGGAACGAGTGAGTCTCACGTCTCCACCTCTCGCATATCGCAGTAATTAGGTCTCGATCAATTTGTATATTTCCAAGCCTCGCCAAAGCATCTAATCAAAATCTTTCTAGTATTGGCATAATACGGTCATCCAAAGTGAACCGCACACTACTGGCTCTCGTAGACATAGTCACTAAAGGCTGATTCAGATTTATTTAAATACAAATAAAAATATTTTGTTATTTCCTCAAAGTTATGTTATTTAAAATAAAAAATTAATTCATACTTTTAATAAAAGATTTAGAGCTAAACTTACATCGTTATATGCACGATTCGAGTTGTGAATTTCATTACGTGTTAGTAGCGACCCACCGTACACTTCAGCTCTAAAATCGGGAGGTTGACTCCCATAAACAGGCACACCACCACGACCACGACCTCGACTCCGACTCCGACTCCGACTCCGACTCCGACTCTGACCCTGACCCCGAGCACGACCCCGACCACCTTCACCTTGAGCCATTACAAATATCTACAACAATGGCATCAAATACTCGTTAATGCATATTTCATTCTCTAATATAAAACAACTATAAACACTACTTGTGACGATAATTATCTATTCCATAATACAAATCAAAATACTCCACACTAATCTACTAACATTTCCATTTACAAACAAAAAACACTTAACTACTAATCATCCATTCCATAATACAAAATCAACATACTCCACACTAATCTACTAATTACAATTAGCAATTTCGGCCTACTATTTCCATTACAATTTCGGTCTACTATTTCTAGAAATTTTCAACAACAAAATTAGCAATAAAACAAATATATTAACAATAGTACAAACCTTAAATCAAGTCTCGTCGAACTCTATCCTTAAATCCTGGCCTTCTACGTGTTTTTTTTCAAAACCGAGTTGTGAGGATGAGGGAGAGAAAGGGAGGAAGAGGAATGGTGAGTGTGGGAGATCGGTGGGGATATGGGAAGTGGGAATGGTGTATAGTAGTTGGGAGCAACGAAATGGTGGATTTGGAGAGGATTTTGAGGTTTTTGGGGGATGGATTGGTTGTTTTGGGGAGGGGCGGCGGCGGTTTGGCGGAGGAAAGAAAGAAAAGGGCGAAGGGAGAAGGAAGGGAGAAGGAAGGGAGGAGAAAGGAAGGGATCACGGGTTAAAAACTGGCAAAAGCAAGGGCGCAACTTCAAGTTGCGCCCTTAGCTTATTATGTTTCAATGACAGGTGGGGCCAATATAATAAAACCAGGGAACTCGAGGGCGCAACTTCAAGTTGCGCCCCGAACGTTATGTGACACTGCATGGTGGGTCCGATAGATTTCGGGCAGGAGGGGTCAGGCTATTCTGGGGCTTCAAGGGCGCAACTTGAAGTTGCGTTCTTGCCAGGGCCATCGGTGAAAATTTGTTTGACGAAAGCTATTGGTGTAGATAAGATTGGGCCGAGGGCCATTTAAGAAAATCGTCCCTCCATGGAGGCAACGTTACGTACTTACGTTACGTGGCTCCTTCCCTTCCCTTCATAATTTACTAGATTCATACATAGTGCATTGACATTTGACACTCTCTGCCATTTATTGCCATCACTATCAATAATGCATTCACTACTATATAGCAACTTTATTATAGTCGTTATAAACATATATAGTTAGTTTCACTTAATTAATTGTTAATTTATTTATGTATGATATGTCCATGCTTTGACAACAAAAAAGATCGATGTATCAGATCTGCTGGGCCAGAAAAAATAAATAAAATAAATTATATATAACAAACTGTACTACAGTAGTACAGTTAGAGGGAACTTCGTTCTGCATGTTCAATAAATAATCCCAAAATCTGATGATACTCTGATTGATGATTGCAGCTAACATTCCAATGGAACGTCGGTTGAAGTTACAAAATATATATAGTGTACACCTATAGTAAGTAATTATTGTACTTGTGCCATCAATTATATATCATAGAGTAGTTCTTTTAATTTATTTCTTCATGTGTGGGGAATGTTTTGTTTTTCGACAAATTAATTAATTGTTGGGAGCAGCATTGGGTACTTACCGTTTACTGCAAATGGTAAATGAAATATCGACACCTTGAACAGTTGAAACTAATCTCCAATAATTTTGTTGTACTAAAATAGTAGGGACCTTAACCTTGAAGTACGTACGTTTAATTGTTAATTTGTTTTCTTTTGTGGTACTCAAACTCGATCAATGGTGCAAATTCAATTGCATGACATGCATATTCTTGCGAGTTCCGACAGATTGCACCAAATCGTCGAATGACAATTGACAAGACATTCATTGACACAGATTGATAATGGCCACGGACCAAATATATATATGTCACCTATTAGCCAACGGTGAACGGTGCGCCAAAAAAAATATGAAAGTTACGTTCATCTATAGTGACGTTATTTTTACTTCGTCTATGTCAGACCAAACTACTTTTGTAGTTCCATAACAACATAAACATTAATTTATAAGCTACTACAATGAACAAATTCTTTTTTTAAATAATATATTTGCAGTAGAAATTGAAAGATAGAACTGTAAATTTGAGTCAAGTGTCACAAACTCTCTCTATCTTAGCTATAGGAATGAGTGAGACAGAAGCCTGTTAACCAAACACGTTGAGGAGCAAAGTGTCTTGAAACCCTTTGACGATACTGCATATCACTGACAATTAAAGAGTGATGTTAAACATGAGCTAAAGTTTCATTGAGCTCTTTGATGAGTTTGACTCAAAATACATACTTACGCATCTCTAAATTGTGATTTATGTCTTCGTTTAATTTTTTATGCAAAAATCTAGTGGGATACATTTTTTTTTAAAGTATAATTTTGAATTGAACTTTTTTTTTTTTCAAAATAAAGCCCTTTTATATATTTTGTTGAACATTATTTTCGGAATGTTGTTTACCACGAGTAATTTTGTAAGACCACTTTTTTGTTTGCTAGCTAGCTGTAGTTTCTCCAAAATAAAATCTCAAGTTGGTGCACAAGCTTTATAATTTCCAATAAATAATTAATTATTCATCAATACTTGAATTTTGCAATATTCTTTAATTATTAGATCCTCTACCTAATAAAATATGCTTAATTATTTCAATACACTTAATTAATTTCATACCACGAAGCATTAATCTGAGATATAATTATTTTTCTAGGTAATTATATATCTAGAGAGATACTTATTACATTGGTTTTCCCATATTCTGCATAGCCAACATTAGCTCTACCAAAGGAAGCTTTTTGCAGCTTAATTACGCATGCATCCATTAATTAAAATGGTTCAATTAATTCTGTTGCCATTCCTCTTCATATTCCAACAAAGACGCAAATTCCCTCATTTCTGAAACCACATCACTTTCAAGTTCGTCCCCTTCTCTCCACTCTTCTTGCATGGCTTCATGATCACCTAACAAGTGAAATTTAGCAGGCCCCATTTGATCAAAATCCCCCACTGTATATGTTGTCTCATTAGCGAGGTCGAACAGATCGTTGTCGTGCAAGCTGTTAATCAGTTCGTCGATGTTCAAGTCCAGCGGAAGAGAGAAGGGCGACGGGGTGCTGTCAATGCATTGCGGGTCGTTGTTTCCGGAGTCTGTTGTCTTGATGATATCCGATTGTGGAGGAGGAATGTAGATCTTGGTGCATCGCATCGCTTTGGTTCTTATGACCTTATGGGGTTCTGAGTTTGATGATTCTGACTTGTTGTTTTGATCGCCGTCGATCTTCTTCTCTGAGGACTGCTGTTGGGTCTTCAGCTTCTTGCTGAGATTTGTATTCCAGTAGTTCTTGATTTCATTGTCTGTTCGCCCCGGTAATCTGCCTGCAATGAGTGACCATCTGCACCCACCACAAGTTGAAATTGATCTCATGTTATTAGAAACAAAAACAATTCATGAAAATTTATAACTTCTGTTCTGAATCTTCTGATGATGAGTATATTCTCACACAAAATTGATACTGTACATGACTAGTGACACTGTGACAGCATGTGTGGTTGTTCATATTTTTATGTTCAACACTACTTTCTGATGCATGCTAGCTCCCAATGTGATTGTAATAAGGTATGCATATGCATACATACATATATATAGATAACAAAACTGCAATAGAAGCTACAATTAATTAATTTTTAAACTTGATAACATTTCGATTAATATTTAATTACAATTTTCATAAATAGTGATGAGTGGAAATCAGGTATATATATTTGATCAAGTTTTGGGAGGTTTATTGAATATTAATGATTGTGAAAAGTGAAATTATGCATACAAACCTGTTTCCAAGGAGCTTGTGTAGTTTAATAATAAGGACCTCTTCATCCTCTGAAATGTTGCCTCTCTTGATGTCGGGCCGCAAGTAGTTCAACCACCGAAGCCGGCAACTCTTGCCGCATCGCTTCAAGCCTGAAACACAACATTACTCTTTAGTTAGTTAGTTGATTATATATATATATATATAGCTTCATTATATAAGTGCCATATATAATCAGGATACCAGAACATATATATAATGCAGTCTCTAATTCATACCAGATCTCTTTGGAAGATCTCTCCATTTGCCTTCGCCATGGGTCTTGATATATTCAGTCAGTATCGCGTCTTCCCGGGCCGACCATGCGCCACGGTTGAGCCCTTCCTTCGCGCAGCACGGCCTCCGTCCCATCGATCAGATCCCCACGATCAATCGCTCCCGATCCTTCTCCTTAATTTTCTTGAAAATCTTGACAACTGCGCGCCACTAGTTAAGTTTCACAACTCACTCTCTAGATCGATGTCTCTATACTTGCAACTTATTGTTCATATGCATACTTTGTACTGTACACACATATATATAATTGGGCGTATTTATTTATTTGATCTTTTGAGATGTCTAGGTGTGGATCTAGCTAGGTCCGCTGTTTGGTAGCAAATACTAAAGTGGGGAACATGCTTTAATGTTGCAAGTGCATCAGTGCATGCCATGAGAGAGTGAGTATATAGCCAATAGCTGCCTGCCTGCCTGCCTTTATATACTTGTGCATATATATGTAAATGTAATGTGTGGCCATGCATTTTCACATGTGCTCTATGCAAACTGACAAATTAAGTGTTTCTGATAGGAATCCCGTGCCGGATTATTGGATTGGAGAGCAACATTAAATTAAATTATATGGTACTGTGGGATTCCAACTCTACTGGAAAGCGATACAGATGTTTCTGATAGCGCTGCATTGTGTAGCACATGATGTGAACCGTTAGATCATCTCCAGATTCGGGCCACAACCTGCGCTACACGATATTGCAGCGCTACACATCGAGGACATGAAATCCTGGAAAGCTAGCTCCCAAATGCATATCATGCTTCTATATATACACTGTATTTCAGTAATTTATATGCATGCAGATTGCAGAATATATATGCTTTGTCTATAAATATTTTGATTACAACAAACACTAGAAAACACTGAACAGTACTAAATGCTTACATACAAATTAACCAACATTAATTTATTCTTTTTTTATTAGCTAGTCAACTGTTTGATGAGAATAAGTATATTATGATCATGAACTTCCAACTTATTTTTGGAAAGCTTGACAGAAGCTGTCAATTAGCTTCAACTTTTACAAATCAGGATCCCATTCATTCCCAACCAAGTTTTGTTACATCATAACCAACAATTCAAATTATTTTGTCTATCCCGGATAATCTCTTATATATAACTATAATTTCATTTAACGATAAAAATGTATGTTTTGTTTTGTTTTAGTTTGTATTGAAACAGAGAAGAACTGCAGATGCAACAAGAATATATGAAATTAATTGTGCTTTTTTCTGACTCAAGGGCAAGGTATATATTGCAATAATTGCCAACCTTCTTGGAAGATGTTTAATGAAGAAAATTGGGTTGTCTCTTTCGCTGTTGGCCAAATGCATGATTGCTAGCTCAAACAATTAATTCATTGGAGAGAGCATGCGTGCAGTTGCATAATATATATAATATATAATATATATATATAGGACAAAGGCAAATTAAGCCCATGCCTTCATCAGTATATATATATAGTACTCCCCTCAAGTAGCAAATTAATTATAATTAATTAATCATAGTTGCCCAACTTGACAACTTAATTCCCTTTGGCACTCCGGGTTATCGATATCATTGATTGTCTACTTGTGATAATTAATTATGCTATTGCTGCCATTGAATGGAAGGTAGCTAGCGTACTAAGCATCACAACCAGAGGGATTAATTAATATTATAGACTTATAAGATGTAATGATTGGAGATTAAGATGGGTCGAAAGCTACCATGGAGGAATAATTAATTAGTTAGCGAGTACAAACTTAAATTCGTTGTTTAATTATTATATTCCTCAAATGCATTGTTATGCTTCTGTTTTCTGCACCTGCACTGATCGACTGAGGTTGGCAGTCATGGAGTCATCATATAGTAATTATATATATGCGAGTCCCCTACCGACCTTTTCTGATCTATATATGAGCAGCAGCACTGCAAATTAAGAATCTCTCAATGCAGATTGGTACATACGTACCAGTCATTTATCGGAACATAGAGGTCGATTAACATCGACCTGGGTATACAAACATAAACACAAAAATTAGGGCAAAGCATAACGCAATCATTGAACAAAAAAAAGGAAGCAAGGATCAGAATTCAGGACGCTGTAAGAAGTTGTACAATGGCAGAAAACTGGCTTTATGCATGCACAACTTCATGTGAATTTATGCAAACCCTGCAGGATTGTATCTACTTGCTCCATTATTTGTGAACTTATTTTTCAGAAGAGGTTGCTAGCTCCATTATTGGAGCATAACTGAAAAAAGCGTAAGAAGAGATCGACCGTATATATGATCGCGATCGAGATGTCTGAGAGAGACATGCTGGCTGCTCCTATTCACATATAATAAAAATATTAAATCAATCTGCATCAATAATATCATCCAAGAATTAGGAATTGAATTTGCTTGGCATATATAGATATATCGACATAGGCAAATTAAAGCACTGAATACTGATGATATTTGATAATATCCCTTTCTGGTTAAACCGGAACTAACACGATATCTCTATTGGACTCTTCTGTTTCTAGCTAAAACGATATAAAAGGAATCTGAAATTCTGAATAGAACTAATTAATTAAAACCTTTCACTATATATGATTGTAGTCGTATATATATATGTATCATTTTCCTCCAAAAATAATGATGCAAAGCAATTAATAAAAACTACAACGAAGTTACTGGCGCCATCAAATCTTGGCCCACGGATGGAACCGAAGACTGTTCGTTCGTGAAATGCAAATCCAAAGTCCATAATTGTAAGTTGCTTTGCTTTATTCTTTTAACTGACACCACGTGAAAAGCACATCTTAATTATATAGACAAAGAGGAGGATCAAATAACCATGTTTTTGGTAACTGATCGGTGACTATGAAATTAAATTTTAAATAACTACATTTTCAATTCTTAAATAACAAAACTAATTGATAGAATTTGTTGTATATATCATATTTTATGTGTATACAAAAAATTATATAATTTTGATTTTATTTACATGTGCATTAAGCATTAACAAAAATCAATGGTTCAAGTTTTATGATTTTTTCTCCTCTCTTGATGACCATCGAAAAAATGTTAAAACTTTACCATTTTTTATGTACATGTCATTAAGATAATATAGAATACATCTAACGGTTTAGATTTTTCAATTTAAGTAGAAATTAAAAAATGGTCACCATAGACATCCATGCCCATGGTTATTGCATCCCTCCACATATAAAAATATACATAGTGTGCTTTCGTTGCTTAGTTTGTACCTCTCGTTTTCTTCTAAGTTTTCCTTTTTTATTTTGTGTTTACATATTCCATGTGAAACCATCTTTATTTTCTGCGAAATTGCCATGCACATTATTATTTAGTTAGAATTGGGTTGAAAAGGGGTTCACAAAACATATCTAAACTACAAAATTTCGTGTCAATAGAAATATATATATTGGACAATATTCATATGTCTTCAATTCATCAATAGTAAGAATGTAATAATTTCAATTAATTTAAATGACAGCATGTATAATAAATATAAATCCATACTTCAAAAAGAGGGATAAGAATTCTAGCTTCTCAGCTATGCCACGTAAAAAAAATAATTTATTAT
Source organism: Cyperus esculentus (assembly GCA_030179965.1). NCBI lineage: Eukaryota > Viridiplantae > Streptophyta > Magnoliopsida > Poales > Cyperaceae > Cyperus > Cyperus esculentus. Next base: position 3,482,705 of record JASGLE010000039.1, on the reverse strand, counting down.
AATTTTTAATTTCAATTGAACATAAATCGATGCATTTATAGCTCTTTGGTTTCCATATTTTGAGCTCCTTGCCTCCTATTATTCTCTAAGGGCCTGTTTGATCAACAAGAAAATGTAGGGATTTCAAAAATTATCATAAACATGTTTCCATCATTTCAGTATTCAGGTTCTTTGTTTCCATCGCGGATGTTTGATGGAGAAGAAATTTGGATTCCATAATTATTTTTTTTGTGTTTGATTAGCTAGAAATTAGGAGAGGTAAAGTGGAAGAGATGTGTTTTTGGGAGTGGTAGAGAAATAATAAAGGAAAATTTTTTTTCTAGTGAAAACCGAGTGGAAAACAAAGAGAAGGAAAAGTGGGGAACAACCTCCAGACAAGAATCATCTATCCGAGAAATTTTTGCAATTAAACAACAACGTCAAATTAAGATCTTAGAAAATTTGTTATTTTCCGTCCTTTACTCCTTTCCCATCATTTTCCAGCGTATCAAACAGGCCCTAAATTAATCTTAAATAGCAATTAAGTGCTTATGAAGAACATAAAAAAGTTTTTTCTATACTTTATAATCCATACATTTCCTAGCTCTCCTGGCCAAATATCGCCTCAAAAAGCTCCATCCAAGAATAAATAAATTAATAATCAGTAATGTAGCACCAATTTTTTTCTCAATGATATTTTTTCTTGGGTTTCTTACAAATTTAAATATTTGTTTTCAAATTCATGGCATGCTAATCTTGATTATGCTGGCAACCGTGAACATTTTTTCTTTATACCTATTTATGCTAGATTTTTTTCATTAGTACTTTATGTTTGAGCATGGCTTTGTTTTTTAAAAAGTGTCATCTATTAATTCTTTTTTATATATATTTCAGATTTCCTTTTCTTATATTTTTTCTGTTTCTATATGTTTTATTTGGGGGTGAAGCCTGAGTTACAGCTATAGCTATAGTTTGATTAATTGGCAATATATAGTAATATAGCTCACTTTTGGCCTGACTCGATAATTAATGCCTGTAATTTGATGCGACATGCAAGTCATGAAAGTGTTGTCTCCCAGCTAAATATTCCTATGAAATCACTGTCTAAATTGAGCCCCTACATCGACATGCAGATGCTCTCCTCCCTCCCATCAGCCCTTCAAACGCTAGGTACATCTCAGCTAACCCCCCTTCCCCTTCCCCTTCCCCTTCCCCTTCCCCATCCCCTTCCCCTTCCCCTTGGTTTCAGACTACAAAATTAAAGGCACATGCATGCAATCAATCTCTAGTGTCAAACATATGGTTTCCCATATAATATCAAACGTGACTGAAGAAAATAAGTTTGAAAAGGCATCATTCTTTGTCAGTATTTGTCTTTATATTATATATGTAGGTTTATTTTTTAACAAAAAAGCTACTTGCTAGATAGTTAAGAAAGTAATTAAACACAATAATGTAAAAAGACTATTTAAGTACAATATATGTTGGAAACTATTAAGCCTAATTAAATAAAATTAAATAATTAAAGTTAGAAATATCAAACAGTGATTTGAAGAACTTGTCGGTTGCACAATATTTTGATCTAGCACAATTTCCTGTAACATTGTATAGCATCGAAGCGCACCCATACAAACATACAAGTACTAATTTTAGAGAAGTATTTGCCTCACATGGTGCAGTGGATTCATGACAACCTCCTCCCAAGATACTTCAACTCCTGCCTCCATTGATGCGGTGCACCCCGCATAAGAAGCGAACCCGAATTTGATTGCAACAATAGCCCAAAGATTTGTTGGAATATAATATTTGTTCTCAAGTACTAATATACTTAGCTCTTTATAATTTTATTTCTTTTCTCTGTATTTCTCTCTCAATCTTGTTGTGTATATATACAAGAACATCTATTGCATTTAACTCTTTCTCAACGGATCAATTGACCGAGTAAAAGAAATAATTAATCTTTACCGCGTTAAATTAATTGGGTATTATAATCCAACGGCTTTATGCCTTAACAACTCAGCAATTGAAACTTGCTAAATCAATTAAGTTTGTACGTTACATATATTAGAGTATCTAATCAATTAATTTGCTTCATGAAACGCTAACTATTGATTTCAACATTATTACAAATGAATTAAAATCATGAAGTTTTTAAGAAATAGTAGGTGGCTAGCCCACTGTATCTTTCAACCTAAATATATAAATTTAATTACACAAATTAATTATTAGTCTTATACAATCTTAAAATACATGAAATTAATTAAATTCTAACAATTTCTCCTCTATTTTAAGATTTTAATCTTATAATTAAATTCCAATTTTAATCATTTAGCTTAAAAGTTTTTAATAAGTTTCTTTGAGCTACTTTTATATACAGTGTTTTTCGATTAAGGATCTTCCGGATTTGAACCTTGATCTAGCTATGACTTGCTTCCACTCACACATATACAAGAGAACGAATCTTGATCTTGTAATCTTTATGAAAAGCTTTATCAAGTAGAGCGCACATTACTAGGTTGCCAAATTGGGTTCAAATCAGTTTTGTGCGTTACGGTCATGCACCGGTATCTTGGTTTCATGAATGCTCTAGAGAATTGCCTTAGTTCTCATAGACTGCGACCCTACAGTCACACCCATATAGGTGAGTTCTCCAAAGATGTATGTAGCTCACATCTCATCTAATAGACATTGAACTCATTTAGAGATAATAATCTCTTCCTCATTTCCTACAACTCATGAACACTAGGGACATATCAACAATTTGTGTTCAAATTATCATTCATACAAATTGTTCGTTCCATCGAATCTATTTCGTGGGATCTCTACTATATTAGATTGGGTTGCTATTGTAGATGATAGTTTATAGGCCACATATCACATCCCTCTTAATTTTATTTTAAGAATTCTCAAGTAAAACATTGACATTATCAAATAGCATAATTCCACTTTATTATTTTCTATTAAGAATTTCCTCGAGGACTCAATTGGAATTATAATATTATGTTTAATACTTCCTATCTCTTCAATATGTTCAGTGATTCAACTCAATAACAAATAGCATTAAATTTAATTTCACATATCTTCCAAAGAAGATCCAAATGACAATATCATTAGTCATTTTTCTAGCTATTGTTATCTATTTAATTATTATTGATCACTAAATAAAATTAAGACCATACCACAGGAAGTTAACCTTCCTTCCATGTATAGCTCATATTTGTCTCATCAGCAGCTCCCATAATTTTTCAACTATGAAGTTTTCTACTTCATCACCGCATTATATCGATTGTACCAATTTGTCATTTACTTAAACACATCTTACGAATTAATTAGTACAATATCTTTATTTTCTAAGAGCATATAATTTAAAATAAAAAAAAAGAAACAATCTTATTTTTAAAAGTAAAAAAAAAAAAATTATTTTCAAAACTAGTAAATCCAGGTCCTAGAAACCCGGCACATGGGCCTATGCCAGGTCTTGGAAACCAAGCCCAGGGCGGCTCCTGGAAACCCGGCCCACGGGCCTTGGCCGGTTCCTGGGGACCTGGCCTAGTGTCTGATTTTTTTTTTTTATATTTTTTGTTTAGATAGATCTCGTTCTTAGCTTTTCATAACCGCGAAGTTTGCTCCGATCAGAGTTTCCTATCAAAAGTTATGCCCGTTTGAATGTTGAGTGCCCGAAATATAGGATAAGATTCAGTATAAAATTCAGAACCGAATTCAGAAATGTTTTCGATAAATAATAGTACAAATAAATATTAAATATTACAAATAATATTAGAAAAAAGAAATGAGAAATCATAAATTTATTTGACATGAGCAAAAAGCTCTAGGATTTACTAAAAATTTATTGTATAACATTCATGTACTAAATTTCGTACTGAATTTTATATTGAATCGTATCTTAAATTTTAGGTACTCAACATTCAAATGCCATATTTATCATGCAATAAATTTAAATTATTTCTTTATATAATTTTTTCTAATATTATTTATAATATTTAATATTTATATATACAGTTTTATAAATAATTGTCATGCAATGTATTTTGTTCTGAAGTTTATATCGAATTTATTTATTTAAATCTTATTTCAAATTAATTTAAGATTTGTTCTTTATATTCTTTTTTCTAATATTTATTTCTGATATTTAATATTTATTTATAATATTATTCATTGAAAACATTTCTGAATTCCATTCTGAATTTTATACTGAATCTTATCCTATATTTCGGGTACTCAACATTCAAACGGGCATAACTTTTGATAGGAAACTCTGATCGGAGCAAACTTCGCGGCTATGGAAAGTTAACAACGAGATCTATCTAAAGAGAAAATATCAAAAAAAAAAAAATCAGACACTAGGCCGGGTCCCCAGGAACCGGCCTGGGCCCGTGGGGCGGGTTTTCAGGAGCCGGCCTGGGCCCGTGGGCCGGGTTTCCAGGACCCGGATTTACTAGTTTTGAAAATAATTTTTTTTTTTCTTTTTTACTTTTAAAAAATAAGATTTTTTTTATTTTAAAAAATTGGCCCTCGCCATTTCTCAGGAGCTTTAATTTTGTACTTACACATATCCTGAAAATGAATATGACTCCAAAAAAGTATACTAATTATTAAAATCATAAATGCATTAGCTGATTAAAAACAGCTTATTGTCTCATCTATAAGAACCCGTACATGCACCAAATTCAAAGTTAATTTAAAATTTGAAAAGTGTAGCTCAAATTATCCCTTTTATATTAGTATATTATACTAGTAAAGAGTCCACGTGTTTGCTTTGGGCTGAAATTGTTATTTCTTATAATAAAATTTTTAAATAATATGTAATGGGCCTTATATTGAGAAAATTGATATGGGTCTTAAATTTTAATGGGCTAGATATTAACGTCAACGGGCATTAACGTAAATCAATGGTTCTGATCTATCCAAGAAAATGATCAACGGCTCAGGTTTCTTATTTGGGGAAGATAGCCCTTTCATATCATTTTTTTCAATATGCTTTTATATATAGTAAGGATATATATGATATATGATGATTGACTCAAAATCAAAGACCATCATACTACAGTAATGTAATAGAACTGACGCAACTCAGTACAATCCTATCATTCGAATCAATTAATTTACATGAAATCTGACACACTAATCAATTAGTTCTCCATTAAGAAATATAGAGGTTACCTATTTTCTTATGAATTATTGCTATTAATTATCAGCTCATCTATTTACCGATTACTGTTAATCAATATTTTATTTTTAGACCTTTTCATCTTACTAAATATGCTCAACTAAAATTATACAGCCAATATTATTTTATTAACACTGCATAAACCGAAGGAAATGTGATGCAAACTCACATGATGTATTTATGACCAACTATTCACTTCCACTTAAACAGTTATTATTCACATATCAATTAATCAAAATATATATAGATGGTGGACCACTGGTTATTTTATAGACATCTGTTTTTAAAATTGTTACATCTAAGACTATTTAATCAACCATCAATTAGTTTGTAATTGCCATCAGATTTGATCACTTATTTAGTAAAATTGATCGACCGCCGATTAAACAAATAATTGTGTCAGCACTTTGCTAAACTGTTCTCTTTAAAATAGACTTAATCTATTAAATACTTCCCTAAAATTGTTGGAAACTATTAAGCCTAATTAAATAAAATTAAATAATTAAAGTTAGAAATATCAAACAGTGATTTGAAGAACTTGTCGGTTGCACAATATTTTGATCTAGCACAATTTCCTGTAACATTGTATAGCATCGAAGCGCACCCATACAAACATACAAGTACTAATTTTAGAGAAGTATTTGCCTCACATGGTGCAGTGGATTCATGACAACCTCCTCCCAAGATACTTCAACTCCTGCCTCCATTGATGCGGTGCACCCCGCATAAGAAGCGAACCCGAATTTGATTGCAACAATAGCCCAAAGATTTGTTGGAATATAATATTTGTTCTCAAGTACTAATATACTTAGCTCTTTATAATTTTATTTCTTTTCTCTGTATTTCTCTCTCAATCTTGTTGTGTATATATACAAGAACATCTATTGCATTTAACTCTTTCTCAACGGATCAATTGACCGAGTAAAAGAAATAATTAATCTTTACCGCGTTAAATTAATTGGGTATTATAATCCAACGGCTTTATGCCTTAACAACTCAGCAATTGAAACTTGCTAAATCAATTAAGTTTGTACGTTACATATATTAGAGTATCTAATCAATTAATTTGCTTCATGAAACGCTAACTATTGATTTCAACATTATTACAAATGAATTAAAATCATGAAGTTTTTAAGAAATAGTAGGTGGCCAGCCCACTATATCTTTCAACTTAAATATATAAATTTAATTACACAAATTCATTAAATTTCTAAAAATATATAGGTGGATTATTTGTGAAAACTAAGGTTTTATTCTTTTGCAGTTAAACAATATTTTATCAATATATTAAATAGAGCAAATATACCGTGAGTTTAACCTCCAAAAACCAATCGAAATTTGGAGGAGATTTGATAGGTTTTTGGAGGTTAAGCTCACGGTATATTTGCTCTATTAAATAATTAATAAATATATATATTATACTAGTGGAGGCTTTGATGGCTGATTCCCTGATGCTTTCTTCCACCCTAGCTAACTAATTGAGCTATATATCCAGTAATTAATGCCATGCATACTGTTAGTGTCATGAATATATATATATATGAGGAGGGATCCATTGACAATGTCTATCTTAACAATCATGACAATACCAACTTTAAAAATTTTTAATAAAATCATATAAATTTTTAAAAATGAAAAAAAGTTGATGAATGTATTATTTAACTAATAGATTGATAGTGTTTCAAATTTCAATCAATTTAGACATTGTTTGATGGCTTATCAAAATTTCATACATTTTTTAACGGTTGTAATTTAACGGATCTTTAAAAAGCTATCAAACGTCACTTAAATTAAATATAATCAGAAACATAATCAATCTATAACTTAAACAATAGTTCCGTAAACTTTTTTTCCATTTCTAACTATTTTTTTCAAATTTTTGGAAGTTCGGATTGTCAAGATTGTCAAAATAGACATTGTCAATGGATCCCTCCTCTATATATATATATATATATACATTCCTGAGAAATTATAAAAAGCATGAAATTTTGCTATCAATGTATCATACTGTGTTATTACAATTTCACTACTAAATACTAATTAATTAGTTTCAATCATAGAGAAATTAAAGTCAATGATATTGCATGTGGAAGTAAAATAGTAAATTTTTCTACTGTCTTAATTAATAGTTAGAGCAATATATAAACAGAGCTGCATGCCAAAATGATCATAATTATTTCTCTCAAAATTAGATCGGTTTGACTTGTTCCCTCAATATATATCTCCAAGTTTGGTGGATGCATTGGGTAGCATAAATCAAGAATAGCTTACCATTTTCATTCAGATGAGTACAATAACAATTCGCAGGGATTTATGCTGCATATACTTATATATATTTCTTTCTTTCATTCTTTGTACTAAAACTTGAACAGTTGCATCTTTTTTCTTTTTTTTTTTAATTTAAACAGCCGCATTGAGTCTGACAGCAATCTTTTCTGAAAATTTACTAAATGTACTTCTGCATTGGATCTGACAACAATAAACAGAGCTGCAGTTGCATGCATTGAAGCTCTGACAGCTAGCAATCGTTTCTGAAAATTTACTAAATTTACTTTTGCTCGTCTTCCAGCGAATCTTGTGCGTTAAAGACTAATAATATATTAGGTTTCACAAGAGATTGGCATTTTCTTTTCGATCTGCAACTCTTTATGCATCTCATTGTAGACAGCAAGCTCTAGTGCAAGCAACTCAATTTTTAAACTTATGTTCTCCGAATACATTAGAATAGATAGAACAAAAAAATTAAATATATATACCAACAAAATATATAATAGTAGAACAACAAAAGTGCTTAATTATTTGTTATATATATATAATATATATGGATGTTTCAGAAACAGAGCTATACATACGTTCCGACAAAATGTCAGAAATTAATTATGTATAGATATCTATCTAGCTATACATAATGCACTTGCAATGATCTTCATGCATACATATTTTAGTTTTACATCAAGAAATCATCCACCGGAAAACAGGCGGTTCCCCCGATCATCCACTCTTTCAGTTTCTCATGGAACACAGAGTTGTTGCCGAAACAGGGCAACTGCAGTGCATCGCATCCGGCGTTCGAACTAACAAGCATCTCAACTCTTTCTTCGATCAGCGGTGTCACGTTCGAGTGCAAAGCCTTATTCCCTGTCACCTTATGCATGATTGGATTGTCAGGTAAGGATGCATGGTTGTGTCGACCCGGCATCCCCAGCTCCCGACGCAACTTCTTCCTGAGGAATGTGTTCCAGTAGTTCTTGATTTCATTGTCAGTGCGTCCCGGGAGCCGACCAGCAATCAACGACCATCTATTACGAATGATTAAAATTCACTAGCTAGTTATTGAGATATAATCTATTTCATACTTTCATTAAGTACATGAATGATTGCGTAACTAATTATTAATTGTACTTTGTTTTCCCTTTTTTGGTGGGGAAGAAAATGAACCAACTTTAATTTCTTGCATTTATTTTCCTGAGAAGAAAACATGACTTAATTAGCTAGTCAACATATTAATTAGTTGAGTTATGGTCATATAATAGGCCACAGCCGTTGAAGTACCTGTCAATCAATGTGCAGTATCAGTATGACACCATGCCATATGTTAGAGAATTTGAAATCGTCAATTAATTCAATTGAACTTTTTGTTTTATAAAAAAAAAACAATTGAATTGAACTGAACAGTTACAATATATGTACAGGTGACGAGTTTCTATCAAAAAAGTGCTGGCAAATCATATCTGCAGATGTGACTTATTATTGCACGGAAAGAAATCGATAGAAGTATATAGGGAATTGAAGTTTGTCAAGGCTTTTCTTTTAGGTACTTCCAACTAAGAGTCTAAGAGTATCACTCAATTAGCATTGGTGCATTTTCAGTTGATATATATTAACCTGTTTCCAAGCAGATTATGCAGTCTGATTATCAGATCCTCCTCCCCTTGCGTAATGTTTCCTCGCTTAATGTTCGGTCGAAGGTAGTTCAGCCACCGGAGCCGGCAACTCTTCCCGCATCGACTGAGTCCTAATTCACACCAAATATTCAAATTATATAGGAAGTTACATGTGAAAGAAATGATTAGTACATGTACATATATTGTAATAGTTTCAGTAAGAAAAAAAAATTAATGCTATATATATATATTATAACTATATAATGTGGTAATTAACAAATGCATTTAATTAATTTCAGAACAGTCAGTCACTCTCCTGTCGAATAAAATGAAATTAGATCGAATCAGAACGAACCAGCTTTCGTCGGCAGTTGAGTCCATTTGCCGGAGCCGTGAACCATGATGTACGATGTCAGTATATGATCTTCTTCCTTTGTCCATGGGCCTCTGTTCAGAACAAGATCAGAAGCTTGTCTAGTTCTTTCCATTTCCCCTTCCTTATAATCTCTGCTTAATTTCACTCTGGTTTTAATTTCTGTACTCTTAATTATCCTGTTTTTTTTCTTTGTCTTCCTACATTTCAGTTCTGAGTTATCTTTTGAATCTTATAGTAATGGTTGAATCAATCACTTTCATTATGTACAAAACCAGAGTAACAAGGAAACGGTGAATGCAAAGTTAAAATTGGGATAATATGGAAGTTAGACAACCTTTCCAATAATTGATGTCACTTTTCTCTAAAATAATTATAAACTCCAGAAAGCACCTTAAATTAAAAAAAAAAAAATCAATATTGAAATATATACATAAACTTAGTGAAGTCAAGGAAGAATTTATTTACAAAATAATGTTAATACTTAATGCCAAGTTGTCTAGTCTGTATTCAAAACATTTTAAAGAAGAGGTGATAGGCTGATAGCTAGGGATGAATATCAGAATATTAATTAGGAACAAGAACTTGTAAAAACAAACTACCCATTTTTTACTTTTAAAAGAAAAAAAAAATTGGAGAATCTGATGGACATGACATGACAGCCAAAGAAGTCAAAGAAATATTAATGAGTGATGTCACACGACTACATGATGGAGGAAGAGGAATCGTTTGTTTTTCCAAACTGAGGAGGACAACAATAAACCAATGCAGAGCATGAGCATGGAGACTGGATCATCGGAGAGTATTATCTTGTGTCCTCAGTATTAATGGTGTTTACGTGTCTACACTTGTTACAAAATTTAAGTTAAGTGTTATACAATTTGATATAAAAGTTGTAAATTTTGTGTACGTGTGGAGGTGTAGATAGTTAAATGAGGACGCATGGAATCAACCATTCAATTTGAGAATTTTGTGTATGTGTGGAGGTATGGATAGTTAAAATGAGGACGCTTGGAAAATTTCATTTTAATACGGATTAACAGTTCAATTTGAGATAAGAATTACAAATTATATATGCTTTATGTCAACAGTTCAACACATATGGTCACGCTTCAATCCTCTTGCAATCCATCTTTCAAAGACTGAGATTAAGCCAAAAGACTCCTAAAAATCAGAGTCGTCCGATCACGGTCGTAGGACCCTGAGATCGAGATCGGATCGCAGCTGATACGGACCCGCAGTGGTACCTGCCTACCTGGTACTAGCAGCACATGCATATAAGGACGCCATTAAACAGGGTTTTATTTTTTTAGAATAACATTTGTAACTTGTGCAGTTGTGCCAGTCCACCGTGCAATTAATCAACCTTTTTTAACTCATTGTCGGTGAACTCGGAACAAGCCGTATGAGAAATAACTAACAAAGTGTGATGGACGGTCCATCACACTCACAATGTGGTGTGGTGGGCCTCACCACGTGACTCTTTGTGAGTGTGATGGAAAGTCTATGAATGGACACAAGGTATTTCTCTAACATTATGTATCTTGTAATCTAGCATGCGATGTCATGAATTTTTAATAGTACATTTTTTCTTTTTGACAGATAGAAGTAACTCAAAAATCATATTTAACCACCTCAAAATTTTGATCTATAATGCTCATTAAACTTTTTATATCAAAATCTCGTATAACACAAGAATTTCCTATTTTATGAGTTTTTAAGTATTTGTTTTGGACTTTAATTTTAAGATGGCTTCAAAATAATATAAAAATATTATATAAAACTTTGTCATCTTTGAAAAATTCAAAAAAAAAACTTACAAATCTCTAAAATTGGAAGATTTTTGTGTCCTAGAAGATTTTGATAAAAGTAATTTAATAAGCTCCATAAATCGAAGTTTCCAATGATCATCTCGTATCAAAATTTTTTAGGAGCAATGTAGATTTACTGATGATGATGATGATGATGATGATAATAATAATAATAATAATAATAATAATAATAATAATAATAATCTATACTTTATAAAGAGTGGTAGTTGTCCATGCATCTGAATTATACCACATTAGCCTTATCAATATTATTTACCATTGATTTTTTTGAATCTCTTCATTTACTTTGATCCAATAGCCTTATCAATATTATTTACCATTGATTTTTTTGAATCTCTTCATTTACTTTGATCCAATAGCTTACATAATTTTCTCTCCATATTTAATAAGATGATTGTGATATTTTGAAGGTAAAATTTAACACTTAAAATGGACCAAAAAACATTTATGGTTATTATTGCACAATTAATATCATTATTATTCACGTCAAAAGATATAAAAATTATTTTCAAATTTTATTTAGTATAAATATATTTTTATTATTTAATTGAAAACTCTTTGAATACGGAGGACTGATTGCCTCCAATTTTTGTAAGCAATTGAACTGCAGTTACCAATAGCCAATAGGAGGTGATCACTTACCAATTGTCCGGAACACATACAATTAGTCTTTGTATGGGCTGAATTAAATTACTTCAGCCCATGATACCCATTCATAAATTATTTTCTGCGTTGGCCCATCTCCATCTGCAAAGATAAAGATTGGTACTTTGTGCCGTGTTCTATTACTATATCAAGGTCCAATATAACCAAACCAAACCATACAGGCATGTTAATTGACATATTCTGCTTTTCAATTTGGTAATTTGTTTATCAAAAAGGAAAAATGGACACTGCGGATTTGATGAAGTGAGGTCATCTGAGATCACATTTTGAGGCCGGTAATTTAACTATTTGCCCTCCTTTTAAAATTTGTTAAACAAATTGTCCTTCTCTAAAAAATTTCAACAAAATGTCCTTATATTACTCTTCATTCCCCTCCTTCCCTTTAACATATATTAATCTCTTTTATCTTCTCTCAACAATGTCAATAAAAATATATTAATTATTATATTTATTTTCATATACACTCTCAAATTTTTATATAAGAAAATTTTGTATAATATAAATCATAGCTATTATATTCTTAAAAACTCAAAATATTCTTCTCCAAATTTAGAACGACATGTCATACGAAAATATTTGTAACATAATTCATTTAATTAATGATAATGAGACTAAGATATAAGATTTATATTATTGTGTATATAGTAAAGAAAAGATAGTCTTTTTTTAAAAATATTATATTCACTATATTTACAAGATTATCAATATTATTGTTTTTATTAGTAGCAAATTAAAATTTTATAATAAGAGGTGAATTTTATTTATTATTATTTTTTTAACAAAGCCAACTGAAAATTGGCTGAAATGAGGATTGCAAAATTCAGAATTTTAATGAAAATTTTATATCATATGTCATTAAAACTTTAATAGGTAAATGAAAAGATTAAAATAAAATAATAAAGTTAAATATGTATTGCTATTTTTAAAGAGAGGTAAAAGAAAGTTGATATGAGGGGAGGAGAATAGAGGGGAATGAAGGGTAATACAAGAGTATTTTATTGACTTTTTTTTAGGGAAGAGCAATTTGTTTAGCAAATTTTGAAAGGAGGACAAATTGTTAGATTACTCTTTTGAGGCATCAGAACCAGGAGTCCGGATCTACTACCGCACTACCAGATCTGCAGCGCAGATCCGACGGTGCGGTAGACCTCAAGATCCAGACTCAGTGCTTTTCACAGATCCTAAGACCTACCGCACCGTCGGATCTGCGCTGCACATCTGGCAGTGCGGCAGGAGATCCCGAGTTCGAGAACCAGGTGCTAGATTGAGATTATTTCAAGAAATCTCGCTTTGGATGGTTGATATTATTTAAAAAAAAATCCCTAAAAGCCACAACCGACGGATCTAGATTGTTATTGGTTCCTCCGATCCGATTTGGACCGCAGCAGATGCGGACTCCCAGAAGCAGAGAAGAGAATACTGATGCTTCCTTCCTTGTGTCCTTCACCCACCGTCGGAGAGACTGAAGACATCTTCTGAGACATCCTCCGACTGAAACCATGCCCGTCAAATGGTAATTAATTCTCCCTCTCCCTCTCCCTCTCCCTCTCCCTCTCTTTCCCACCCAACTACTCTACTACTCCCACCACCGCACCCTAACTATAACTCTACCGATCCATTCTCCCGCGATGCAGGTTCATGCACTGGCAGCCCAACCCGGGCGCCACGCTCACCAGCCAGGTCATGACCGAGCTCTGCGCCGTCGCCGACTCCTTACCCGGTGTGGCTCGCGACGGCCGCTGGCTCTCCAAGATGACCTTCTACCGCGCCGTCCCCCGCGAGCAGTCCCTGCCCCCTCCCAGCGACTCCCCCCGCGATCTCATCGGCATCGCGCTCCACGACCTGCCCAACGACTACCTCTTCGTCATCAAGTCCCAGCGCCTCGTCCTGCGCGCCCACTCCTCCGTCCAGACCGTCATGGACAAGCTCCAGTCCTACAAAGGCCGCTTCTTTATCAATTTTGAGGGGTTGCAATACAGATGGGGCGACTTTAAGTTGAGGATCGGCAAGTGCGTCAACATACCTAATGAATCTCTCAGAGGAATTGTCATGGAGGTAAATCTGCATGCCCTGCTCCTTTCTTCATTTCTGCATCAGCATATCTGGTACTTGTACTGAATCTATTTGGGTATTATTACCTCAGCATTATCTGTCTGGGATTGCATTTTTATACTGGTACTTGTATTGAACTTATTTGGATATTACCTCAAGCATTATCTGTCTGGGGCTGCGTTCGATGGTTAAATAATCCTAAGATTCAAGATTGTTGGGTTTGACAGTAACTGGATCATGATGGTACAGGTCTGAGATTGTATTGCAGTGTTCTATGGAATTGAAAGCAAAGCTAACATTTTCTGATTCACCTTGTTTATGAACTTGGCCAGAAACTGTATGACCACATTTGTGATGATCCAGAAATCGACATATTAATGTAGCCACTGCTACAAGTATAGTTGTAGAGTCTTAGCGCTACCCACTGCATCGCCAATAGATAATGAAAATGGTTACCAGTAAAGAAAGGAATATGTAGGCCAATTGACAAAATATGCATATTTGATCTCTATGTTGATCCATTTTCCTGTTGTCTTCCAAAATGCAGGTGGAATACTTACCCTTGTCATCAGTTGATAAATCCCACAAAGTAATGGAAGAGTTCTATGAGATATGGCAAGAGGCAGTTTCCAGCAAGTCATTGGCCGGCCATTTCATCAACAATGAAGTCAATTTTTCAGAGTATGGACTGGGGGATAGTTACACCCCTCAGCATACTGCTGTGCTCTACGGGGCCTGTGTTATCCAGGTCATAGCTGCTTCTAGTAGGACTCATTAGGCTTTCCGTATATTTTGATATTGTGTGCGTCCGTGGTGCTCATATCATAGCTTCACATGGCAACTGACGAAGGATGATTAGTTTAGCAAATATTGATGATGTAGAAATCAGGTTTGGATGGTTCAAACTGCTACGAACTTACCAGTACGGTGCCAACCTATTGTAACTTTTTTGTGGTGGGTGCACACACCTCACCTGTATCCAAAATTGGAATTCTTATAGGTAAGCAATGACAATTGAGTAATTAAAGAACTTAAATGGATTGAACAATGTATTGCTAAGCTGGTTATTTAGTCTGAATCAGGTCCTACTGATAGATTGTTCAATAAATGTTGTGGCCTCACTACTCACATCTGATCGAATCAAGTATAAATTTAAGAATAATTGCATTACTGTTTTCCAGTTAACTTTGATAACCTTGTTGCAAATTCACCAGTACACTGAAACTAGTACCAGGCACACATCTTTCTATCAATCTTGCTGGCTTATCACTCTGCTAGAATTACAATTCTTGGAATATCAATAAAATAAAAATATGAGATATATTCCATAAATTAAAAGCTCATCATATTTTTGGGCGGCTTAGAGATCTATAAAATCAGAATTATTGTCAAACAGTGCGTGCAGCTTGCTTGATTTGGACCTTGTCTTTATTTCTCGTCTCGAAACCTTATATTTTTGGGCAGAGACGTAAACGTGTAACCGATCTCTCAATTTAAATCATTGTACTTGAATTTCAAAAAATGTTAAACCAAGTTGATATCTTTTAGAGCAAGAAAAAAATATCGTACCATTACCTTCAAGCCGTTCATGGTTTATGTTTATGCTCTCAATTATAGTGTTATAGTATAATCATAACAAGTTAACAACGGAGCGGAATTGAAGTTAAAGAATAACGATACCAATAATTTAGACTAAAACTATCTTTTTTAACGAAGCGTAACATTTTTTTTTATTAGTATGAAATCCAGCAAAACAAATAATTGAAGATATGTTATTTGGGTGGCTCCAAGCAGAGAGAATCTCTTCTATTCTGTATTCTGTATAGTTTGATTTCAATTCATGGGGCCACTCTCGCCCACAAAGAAAATGAGGAACACGTGTTTTTGTCAAGAGCAGCATACTGCATACACCGATTTCTTTTCCTCTACCAACCTGTCTTTTCTCTCCTTGTTACATGAGATGAATGTGATAAGTTTTGTTTTAAACATGACCTTTAGTATGATCCAACATTAATTTATGTGTTCTTATTTTATAACTTATTACATTATTATATTTTACATCAAAATATTTATATATTATGTTCAATTTTATTTAATATAAAATATTTTAAATTCTATCAAATTTTTAATTATTTATGTGATGTCAATTTTTAGAGCGAAGTCGGAGTTAAAGCTCTAATACATAAATAATTGGAAATAAAATGTTCCTATATTTCAGTGTACTTATTTGTACTTCTCATAGCGTCAAGTTATATTCCATCACTACATCTGCTCTGATTCTAAAAAAAAAAAATCATTTATATAGTAGAAACAGAGAAACTATTGTAAGAAAATTTAATTTTCCTTCACAAATATAAATATCAATACTATTTTCACTAAAAATTTACTTAAAAATTTACAAAGAACTTATAAGTTTCGTTTTTCTTTTGTGATGCTCAATTATTAAAAAATGAGTGCCTTGTGTTGAATATAATTAAATTTGAATATTTGATCCACACATTTTGTCTAAGAATGAAAGAAAAAAAAAATAAAATAAGGCTAATTGTATGTTACTGGATAACCCAGGTCCAGTCAATAATTCTTGGATTAAATGAATGAAAATGATAGAACAATATGAATTGAATAGACCGCTGACCCATCACCCATCACCCATCTCATTTGGCACGGCGGCTTTAGAGTTTAGAGTTTAGAGATCCAGTCTCTTCTTCTCATCAGCATCAGCGTGCATAAACACGTGTTGAATTTCAGAATTTGACTATTGCATTAGTAAATTGTTTTTTGACTAATATTTTAATTTATTACAGATTGGCTCATATAAAAGGACCTTCATAAATCCCCAAAAAACAATTTCTCTATTTAGCAGTAATTCACAAGTGCTTTTTTGCTTAAAACAATAAACAGGAATAAAAAATTGTACATTGCACAGCAAAAAAAAAAAGAAAAAAAATGAAAATTGGAGACGATCTAATAATAATATTATTGATTAGACTTGGCCAATGGCCGGTTCCGGTTCCCACAACTTCGCTTTCCAAACTCCAATTATTATTTATTACTGTTACTGTAACTACTAAGAAACTTCATGCGTGATAGTCCATAAAATTATACTGCAAGTGTAATTATTACATCTAAATTCATATCTAAATTCATATAGAGTTCATTTGTTATACTGTCTGTTACTTCTATGAACCGTCTGTTACTTCTATGAACCGTCTGTTATTAATATACAATATACAGTAGGTCTTACTGAACTACTAAGCCTCTCTTCTCCAATCCATCAAAGCTCTCACTTTCTCACTTTACTTTGCATCCCACTAACTACTCTCTCCCCTTCATCTTCCTCTCCTTCACACTCTCTCACAAATCATTCCGCACTAGCACCAGATGGCACTTCAAACCAAGGATCACAAACCTTCCCTCTTCTCGCCCTACCAAATGGGCCGCTTCCGCCTCTCCCACAGGTCACCCAATTCACAATTCAGCTGAATCTCATTCCTCATCAAGTACAACCTCCAGATTTACTTGTTTTTAATTCTATGTGCAGGGTGGTGCTGGCGCCCATGACCAGGTGCAGAGCAATCAACGGACTGCCTCAGCAGGGCATGGTAGTTTACTACTCCCAGAGATCAACCCCCGGCGGATTTCTCATCACCGAGGGGACCACAGTTTCTCCGACCGCCGCAGGGTATTCTTAGACTTGTCTGTCTGTAGTTTTTTTACTGAGCTGATCTTGTTTGTTGTGGTACTGATCATTTCATCCGGTGGCCATTTTAATTGGCTAGATATAAGCATGAGCTCTGATAGTCAATTAGGATTAGTGTCCATACTTTTTAAATGTTTCTTTTTTTTTAATGGTATGTGATGGATCCATGCTGAATTATCATGATTAAGCTGCGAGAATTTGAATTTTAGTTATAAAAAGATGAAGTCAAAGTCAGATCTGCGTGGTGCCAACACCTTTTTTGCTTGGAACAATGTGATATAGTTAAAATGAGCATGCTTCTGTTTATTATATTTGATCTGCAATAAATTATCCAATTGATGAATTGATTACCTCTCATCTTTAGTTCAATCCTAATAATGTGTCACATGATCCGAGGACTTATTCGTATTTTCTGTGGATTCTTGTAATTCAATATATTTTTTTTCTTTTTTTACCAGTTGAGTGACTGCTGACAAATAATCTCAGTTTCACAGAAGTTATTTCAGTCCAAATATTAATCATAAATATGGGATGAATAAGTAGTAATACAAATCTTCTATGTAATATAGGTTCCCTCATGTACCTGGAATATACACAAGGGAGCAAATAGAGGCATGGAAGAAGGTGGTGGATGCAGTACATGCGAAGGGAAGCATCATCTTTTGCCAGCTATGGCATGTTGGCCGTGCATCCCATCCAGGTCAACTTTTTTTTCACTCTGTGATCTTTTGGCATCATGGTAAATTTGAGTGGCAGTAGGTTGTTATTAACTGTATCAGGTTTAAAATACTTAGTATTTTGTTTGAAGTACTTGTTTACATACCAGTACCACCTTATAGTACATTCTCTAAGCATTCTTAATAAGTACATAGACATAAGACAGCATGATCCAACTCAACATCTGGCCTATACAAAGCTCTTGAAGCCTTCAGCTATCAAATCTAGCAAAATATTGTCCCCACGGGCAATCACTTGGTAAATTTACTAAAATTGACTTGGTTTTGCCTCACCATAGCTCTCTATTTTGCAGCTCATTACCAAAAAAGCTGGAAGATATTTTAAAACTATGTTAGTCCAAGTGAGAAAGGCTTAAATTAGTAATTGCAGTGGTGTTGTTACTGTACCAGTTGGGCACACAAAAACTAAATTGCAAAGAATCTGACAGCCAGTGGCGAAGTCAAGGGGGGTTTTGGAGGGGCCATGGCCCCCTCTTGACCAACAAAAATATGTCGTCCAATATATTTTTGCTCCCCTTGATCTTGAGTCCAATTGACCAATTGGGTTTTTAATACTTCGAAACTGTGAAAAAGTGTGATAATATAGTTCATTTATTAAAATCTAATTAATTTTAACAAGATATATATTCTTATGTTATATAATTGCTAAGAAATTCAAATTATCGACACAATTTTAGTGATTTTCATTAAAATATTGTACTGATTTTCATTTATAAGGCACTAACAAATATAATTTACAATTGAAACCATGTATCTATTTTTTTTTTAATTTACTTCATCTATTTTGGCCACTGCTTATGATTCGTCCTGGCTTTGCCACTGCTGACAGCCGAACTATTATATTATAAGAATAAGAATGTGGTATCACTATCCAACAGTCTGCTCTTTTGCTCTTTCACTAAATTACCATGTGTGCTATATCACAGCTTATTAAGGTTGTAACTTCAAATTTCTTTCATCTGCAGTGTACCAGCCAGGTGGTGGAGCTCCCATATCATCCACAGATAAACCTATATCGGGGAGGGGTAGGATACTAATGCCAGATGGTTCCTACGCCAGATACCCAAAACCCCGTCGCCTCAGCACCAAAGAAATACCTGAAATTATTCAATCATACCGCCAAGCGGCAATCAATGCTATTAGTGCAGGTACCTTACCTCTGAACACTGATATAGTACTGATATTCCAATTTGTGCCAATAACAATGAACTTTATTTCAACCTGTGTTGCTTGAATATGAAAGTAATAATTTTTGTTTTGGTATTGGCTGCTTCTTACTTCTTTTGAGAGTTTGACCTAGTGGGAACACAATGTTTTTGTAGTTCTACTTATTAACTGAATTTCACATATTAACTGAATTCATCAGTTTCCTTTTTATTAAAATGGTGAATTACTACTACCCTCAATACTGGTCCAATTTGGATAAACATTCTTCTTGGGACTAAATATGTTGTCACCCTATATCTAGGTTTTTAGCACAACTAACTTCATCAAAATATTTTCAAAAATTTAAACCAGGCTTTGATGGAGTTGAGATTCACGGGGCCCATGGCTATCTCCTTGACCAGTTTCTCAAGGATGGAATCAATGACCGGTCTGACTCCTATGGCGGCTCCCTCCCAAACCGCTGTCGTTTAATTGATGAGGTGACCCGTGCAGTCTGCGCAGCAGTTGGGCCAGACCGGGTCGGTTTACGAATTTCCCCTGCCATTGATCATTTAGATGCTTACGACTCAGATCCACTCAACCTTGGGCTTGCCGTAATCAGCAAGGTTAATGACTTACAGCAAGATGCTGGTCAGCGTCTGGCATACCTGCATATCACCCAGCCACGTTACACGGCGCATGGACAAACAGAGTCGGGCCCACTTGGCAGTCCTGAAGAAGAAAAGGACTTCATGCGTGCCTGGAGGAATGCGTACCAGGGGACATTCATGTGTAGTGGTGGGTTCACGAGGGAACTTGGGATTGAGGCAATTGAAAGTGGTGATGCTGATTTGGTGTCCTACGGTCGCCTTTTCATATCAAATCCCGACTTGGTTGAGCGATTGAAGATTAATTCTAGCTTGACTAAATATGTGCGAGCTACGTTCTATACGCATGATCAGATTGTTGGGTACACAGATTATCCCTTCTTGGACCAGAACAGGTCAAGGCTTTGATGATTTTTATTGTCTTTATATCTGAGATCTGGATTTCAGATGTATCTATCCGACAGAAGGATGATCTTTCTCGTCGGGCACAATAGGAAGTACGGCATTTGAAGTGTTGCCTAATGTAGGAAATGAGCTTTTTCAGCAGTTCCGTAATATTTACAGAACTAGGATATGAGCTTTTACATTGATGTTGCATAGTGATGTAATTGTTTGTATAATACTTCTTATCGCATTGGAAACAAATTGAACCCATATGGCTTTCTGGAATGGCATTCATCTGAACATCTTATCTATACATAATTTGGTTTGGAACTTTGGATAAATAGAACAAGGTTCTTTTTCTAATTACTTGTAAATTTTATTATTGAGGTACAAAAGCAAGCAAACCGGAAGTTGTAACCTTGTAGGCATGGAATGACGACGCTAACATAGTAAGTTAATAACATATGAGACTTTTCGTTCATACATAAAGTGCTACTATATTGTTACTATTAAGTATCCATATTCATTCACTGTCTTCTCATATTGTATATGTTACAAAAAAAATTGGGTAGTGCGTGCCTGAATCAGAACTAATTGGAGCCATAGAGGCAGAAGCAGAATTGTGTTTAATTATCTGACATGAAAACAATTTGGATCACATATCAATCTCAGCAAGGAAGCCGATGTTGTTCTATTTTGAGTACATGTCATCACATTATTTTCATATAAATTACACCTTTATTCATTTGCTAATATTTGAGAAATTAAGATCTTGTAGATGTAACTTCCTCAATCTAACAGAAAGGATACACCGGATCCATGTTTGGCCGGTACAAGCCAAAGTACTGCTCGACACCCCCCGGCTTTCCATCCTCGTTAAACATCTCGAATACAAATCCATCGAGCTTTATGTTTGGTCTTCTTGGAGTTCCATAACCCAATATATAGTCAGCAAAGAACAAGTTGTACTGTTGCGAGAGATCAGGCGTCGTTAAGTCACCATTCCCGTCCGATGGCCACCCGGTCTCTCCCACGACAATCCCCAACGAACCCCCTCCGTTCTTCTCTAGAGCAGCAAAGAAGGCATCCATCATTGCATGAATGAGAGAATGGTACTCCAAAGCACCATCAACTACTCCCGGTGTCGATGAATTGGTAGTAGCATATGCTATGTCTATATGGTCTGGGTCAGATGCAAAGGCAAAGTATGGATAGGCATTAACCATAAGTACACTGTTGCCATTCCGCATACTGTTCAGGGCAGTTATGATCGCTGTCATGTCACTCCTGCCTGCATCAGCAAAATCCGAAGTCGACGGGGGAAAGGACACACCCAGAGCGTTCATAGGCACTGCTGTCGTGATCTTTAGTTGGGAAAGAGCCCCGATCGGCTCAATTGTCTTGTAGAGGTTCAGCATTGCGGGCGCAACATGTTGTCCCAGGTCGCCCAACACGACCTCATTGCCCACTATAAGATACTCATAGACAGTATCGCTCATGTACGGGGCAATGTTGGTGTTGACCCACGCATCCGCTGCCGCTTGGTCGCTTGCCAGGCTCGGCAGATCATCGTTCAGGATGTTCATTCCGACACTGATCCCCTGGCCTCTGAGAGCTTCCTGGATGTCAGCATTTGGGTTGAAAATTCTCATCTTCTGATAGTTGCATTGTTTGTACTGTGCAACTACATCTGCAGGAGATGGAAGATTGCTTCCTTCTGTTCCATAGCATACACCTGTGCTCGCTGCATTTAGCAGTAGACAAAATATATATTTTATCAAATAATGCATCTGCATTGATTTTTTTTAGTATTGCTACGGTACATCGATCGAGTTTAAACTTGAAGAAATAAAGTCGGAGTTTTCTAGGTGGATAAAAATCATCAATATTTCTTTCTATTTCTTTTCATCAATCATACAGTTTAAAATATTTCAAATTTTTTTTGTCCAAAAAATAATTTTTTTTGGTGCATTGTAGCAAATTTCATTTATTAAATTTGTTAATTTATTTTTTGCACTGATTCTTGATGTTATAAAACAAAAGGAAGGAAAGAAATTAAAACACGAGCCGGGGCATCACTCCTTAATTACCTGTCTGTTGAATTTGTTGAGCAAGAAATACTGCAAAAACGAACATGCAAGAAATTGGAAACAAGCCCATCTGTATTGTAACTGCAAACCTGGATAATAAACTTATAAGTTAAGCATAATATAGTCAAACAACTATTTTTGTTTGATGTTAATTTAGAAAAGTGGCAGGGGTCTCAGTCGTTTGTTTTCATAACATTCAGAAAACAGATTTTACCCCTTCTCACAAAAAAATTACAAAGGATTAAAGGGAACAAATATAGCAAAGCCCCTTGACCGAAATATTTCTTTTTTCTTAATTAATCTGTCCCAAATATGGAAATAACATCTAAAATTCTCAGACACAAAAGCCTCAACTTACTTATATAAGCTAAAACATGAATAAAATCATAAAAGACAAAAGGCCGCAAATTCAAAACCGGATGGAGAGTTTTTTACAAACATAAATTTGAATCTAAGTGACTTCATTCTCATCTTTATCGGAAAAAAACAGAAAAAGAAATCCTTTTTCTTTATTGGTGAAAATTATCCATTCCATTTCATCTAGACTACAACTAATTTAACAGTTATCGTAAGTTACTATAAAAAAGAAAATTCCAATAATCACCAAAGAAATGAAAATAGCTGCTTAAGAACAATATCACAATAAAATTCCTTACTTGAAGCAGCCCCCACCCTCCAATTTTAATTATTGGCTTATCATCTACGTCGAATTTTTTTTATGGTTGACAAAAGTCTTGTCCTTTTATAGAGTCGATCATCTGAAGATGTTGTCGATATAATATTTATTAATTAATTCCAAATAGATTTACTGCTGTTGTCAAAGAGTTAACATTCTCAATTTCAAAATGTATCACTCAATATAATTGATGCACTGTATTTCTATCTGTATCAGTATCTTGTTGCAATTATATGCATATTGCCAAAGGCATGCTTACTTAATTCATTCAAATAATAAAAATAACATATATTAATTAAGAGTTCAATCTTATGAGCATTTGTAACATAGATACGCTAAAATGTATACAAAAGTGATACATATAGTATACCAGTTGGAGTGCTACCTAGTGTCCATAGAATCGACATCCATAGATTTTATAGATTACAAATTTAAAGTAAAAATTATAAAATTGATGTAACTGTTATAAAATTTATATATTTTATAGATGTACGAACGGTTATTCTATGGACGCAAAGATGTTTCTCTACTATAGTACGTAAATTTTCAAGTATCAGTATATTTTTAGTTTCACATGGATTATTTTGTTGGATTTTAAGTAGTAATTATGAAGGTAAATGTAATAAAAACAGCCATTTGAATTGATAACGTTTGAATGGTCGTTAGAATGAAACAAATGTAACATACTGTTGTTCTAGGCCTATAAATATCGATTAGGCCTTGTGCTTGTTCGGCCTGTATTTCTTTGTGGACTGAAAATCCTAGCATGTACATTAATTCTCCAAATGTTTTTACTGTGTAATTTTCACCGTGTAAAATCTGAGGCCGTAAAAAAAATAAAGACAGAAAATTAGTAGCAAATGGATGTTTCCCAAAGTATGACATTATGTTTTTTTTTGAGATAAAGATGAGGGGCAAGCGACTCAAATTTTAAATGCCAATTAAAGACCCTTTTCAAATGGCCTGGTAGTTCAATTGGTGGCTAACTAAGATGACTTCCAAGAGGTCATGAGTTCAATCCTCTGTGGGCACAAATAAAAAGTTTCAATGAAACTGGTAGAGTATTCCACTTTCTTCAAAAAATAAAAAAAATAAAAAAAATAAAGACCCTTTATCCTGTTTTCGAACCCACAATCTCCCACATGGAAAGAGTTGTCCTTAGCTACTAGACCAAAAATTGTTTCTTAATTAGTAAGACATTAATATAAACGTTCCAACATAACTTATGGCAGTTTTAGAGGTAATTAATCCAGATCATAGATTATGGAATATGCCTCTTTCTGCACCCTAGCCAAAAATGTCAAACGCACAGTGGTACCGTGACAGTGCCATTTTGCCGACGAGATATTACTGGCACATCTTAATTTGTCCATTCGTTACGAGCTCTCTTCTTCTTCTTCTTCTTTTTTTGAGAAGGAAGCTCTATTCTTCTACTGCAATTGTATCCCTTGGACGTGTCTTGAACAAGTTGTAACGCATCTCTTTTCAGTTGTTTATCTTTTGTTGTCCGTGCGTACTTACTAGTATCCTTTTTTTTATATTGTATATCTATATAAAATCAGCAAACTAACCAACTTTATTTTTTTTTTTTTGAATATCGATTTAGATCATCTGAAAGAGAAAATAAGAGGGTTCTAATTAAATATCAGCTGATTATACTGCTTGAGTTAGTACTAGTAGTAAACTAGTAATTAATTGTTTCTTATATTCTTATGGACGACGAGGTAATAATTAATAGTTTCATCACTCATGTTTATTCGGGTTCAGATGGAGACGAACTACTTTGATTGGCAACAGGGTAAATGGCGAGCTAATATATGTTTTTGGTAGCTAGCAAGCAGTGGATGCTGTATATATATGTTTTTTATTTCTTGTAAAAGGTACATATATAATAATGTTAATTAGTTTCAGCACCCGAGGTTTCTTTTATGTCCTTTTCCTCACTTAATATATTACAAATTAAGATCTGGAATCATAAGAAATTAAGTTACTAACATAAATTTATTTTATTTGCTAAAGCTATATTTGATAAGGCTCTTACAGTCTATCAATTAAGTGTGGAATTGAGGGGATACTAAAGTTCCTCTAACAAGGGGAAGGGGGTAATTAAGTACTTCTGTAATCATTTCATCCATTGTGCTAGCTAGCTATTAGTCATTTTTTTGGGCAATTTATGTTATACTGATACTTAATTTCAAAGTCCAATAAGTCACACTGGGCACATATATAATTACTAAAATTATGAAAGCTTAATTAATATTTGTACTAATTAATTGTGCTAATTAGAATACATAATACATGCCGTAGCACAGAGGTAATTGCAATGGTACTTGCATATGGACCACCACAAAACTTGGGAAGACCCAGCCTGACAATGCAAGCAGTAGAGAGTAGAGACGCACAAATTAATTAAGTCACGGTCTGTACACAAATCTTCGCTAGCTGTTTATGTTTAATACCTGCATCTGTATAGTACGTAGCTTTATTAGTATCTAGTAGTGTGTATATATATATATGTACCTCTCGGCTCTCATCCTTCCAAGTTCCATTCCATGCATGTGACGCTAGAAATTATATAAGGAGAAATTATGTTATGGTGCAATTATTATGTAACAGGACCATATGTATATGTGCAAGCTGCACTCTTTTGGCTGCTCTTTGTCCCTCTACTTGTATCCCATGCCAGCCTGACAGTTGCTTGTTTTCTTTACCTTTTTATTTACAGTGAAAATAAGAGTTGAGGTCAGTTTGGTACAGTGATTACGTATTTTTTAGTTTATTAGTTGGCAGTTGTAAAACTGTGCTAAATTATGTTCACGTCCTATGAAGTTTCAAGTTGCGAGAAACACAAACAGAATCCGAGTAACAGCAGCAAGAAAAAGTCTTCAAATAGCTAGGTGAATTAGTTTAATTTTGGGAAAATTATATCTCAAAAGTGTCTCAATTTTTTAATATGTGAATTATAAACATTTCATTCAAAATGTCCAACAACACTTCCTAATTTTTAGTGCCAATTCAATCAAATCCTTTTCAATTAGTTATATAAACCCCGAGAAAAAAATCCTCAAAATACAATAATACATCCAAACTTTCTTACAACATTAATTATCTCTATAGATCAAATTCCTACTTCCAAATTTGTGGATATAGCTAACCCAAGAGTGCCAGCTAAATGTACGTAAATCAAATAATGAAATTGTGAACAAACTCTAATAATTAATCAGTAAAAAAGAAAAATGTAATGAGAAGCCGAAATAATATACAGACATTTATTTAAAGCAATAATTGGATATATAAATATTCCATTCTTGGATATAGTTAATCACAAACTGTTATCTTTCTTGAAATACAGTTCGCAGGTCACTTTCACATTCAGGCACACTTCACTAACCCAGAACTAATTAATTTAACATAAAATTATGGATCATATCCGAATATTATTCTTAACTTAGATAAATCACTAATTAATTATTGAAACACTAAAATTATGGATTAAAAAAATAGGCCATGAAGATTAGGTATAAGTCACATTCATGGAACACAAAGAACAAGTAGCTAGAAAGAACCTCACTACCAGTTTATGCATGAGATGCTTACATTCAGAAGCAGACGATCCGTCGCGCATCGGAACAAATTTGATCCAACGGGCACTTCTTAACCATCGGATCATCCAATCCGGTGTTTCACACAATTATTAAAGCATTTGAGCAAATTTCTGCACGGATCTTGATACCATCAAACTACTTTTGCACGTCGAATCCGAAAATTGGTCGGACGACCCATCGGACTCTTGCTCTCCTTTCATTTGTAATCTCAACAGGACCATGCATAGCATAATCCAAGAGAATTTAAAGCCTCCCTTTGTCATTTCTCCCCATCTCATGTCTCATTCTGGTAATTAATTTGAACATCATTTAATTTCCATGCATGATGCATGGACCATCACAGCTCAACATTCTGTCCATTTCTCCATTGTCCAAATCTCAACAGCTATTCTTCTGATTTCTTGCATGAACACACACACAACCACACAATTTTTTCAAGCATAATATCACAATTTATAAGCCAATATATTGCTCTCTATATAAAGCTTTTGTCACTCAATCTAATTGAGCCAACTCGCAGCGACCAAAAATATAGAACTAAACATGCATCCTGTCTTCGTTCTGTCGCTCCTCCTGCTCTCTTGCAGCGCCTCGGCTCTGCAGGATGATTTCTGTGTCGCAGACCTGACAGGTGTTGACACGCCTTCTGGTTATGCATGCAAGAAGGTTTCTGAGGTGACAGCAGACGATTTCGTGTTTAATGGCCTTGGTGTGGCAGGAAACACATCCAACCTTATAGGCGCTGCTGTGACGCCGGCCTTTGTTGGACAATTCCCCGGAACCAATGGGCTCGGTATCTCAGCTGCCAGACTAGACCTTGCACCTAGTGGTGTTGTTCCACTTCACACACATCCTGGTGCCTCGGAACTTCTCATTGTTGTCCAAGGATCGATCTGTGCTGGATTCATCTCAAGCTCGGCTAACACTGTATACACAAAGACTCTCAAGAAGGGTGACACCATGCTTTTCCCTCAAGGACTCCTCCATTTCCAGGTAAAATTGTTAATGCAAGACTTGAACATAAAAAGAATTTGTTAGTTAATCAAAATACATAATGGTTTTTCCATAATACTATAGTGCTAAAAAAAAAGCCAACAAAGATAGCTCTTTAATTCACTAAAATTATGGAGTGAATAAACTTAGTTTGCAACTGATATGTGATTATATCCTCAAACATAATTTCAATACGAACGAACTGTTGTACATTTTGCAGATAAACGCAGGAGGATCAAACGCGATAGCTCTGGTTAGCTTCAGCAACGCAAACCCCGGTCTCCAGATTACCGATTATGCGCTGTTTGCGAACGATCTGCCATCAGCCCTAGTGGAGAAGGTCACCTTCCTTGATGATGCTGAGGTGAAGAAGCTCAAGGGTGTGCTTGGAGGAACAAACTAATTAATTAGCCCTTTCATGAAGTGTATTTCTTGAGTTGAAATCTCATTAATTTCCTCATTTCTTCTGTAATTTGTCATTTGTGCATGTCATATCAGATTTAATTTGTTGTTGTGAGAAAAACTTGTGAACTAAGATTTGTAGAGTTTGGCGTGTTTAATTAATAAACCACATTTTTATTAAGCAGATAAACTAATCTTGCATAGAAAATGTGATGAAGTTGAAACAGCAAAAGCAAGGACATAATTAATGGTCCGCCATATGAAAAGCCTTCAATTTTCAAATAAAGTAGAGAACAACAGTATCAGAATTCAGAACGATACATCCGGCCTTATGTGTGCTAGTTAAAAAAATAGACAAATATACTACACAGTAATTAATTGGACTGACAATAACAAATCAGTTATGCCGGGAAGAGGGAGTCAGGGAGAAGAAATGCATTCCAATATCAAAGTATGTACCAAATTCATTCCCCAGAAAGAGGGGTGGCTTTTCTAGGCCCTCAGCTATGCCACCTCAGCAGCAAAGATGTTTTTTATTTATTTTTTAATTGAACGATTTTGTGTATAGAAATTATTAATTACCAATTAATGCCTTTAAAGTTTTTCCCTTTTTGCCTGATAGTATTGCCTTTAAAGTTTATTATTTAGTCTGATGAAAAGCTCCTAACTAATGAGGAATTTGGAAACTAGAAAGCGTTCCAATATTATTACCCACGCATGTATATTTCTCTGCCAAGGGAACAGTTGAATAGATATGTTTTCAGTGGTGGAAGAATGGAAGTAGACAAAGCAGCAAATCATAGTTACATGGGATGGGAACATACAACATGCATAAGCATTGGCTAGCACCAATAATCCAAGTTACATGCTACAAATCATTGCTGGAAGTTTTAGACAGCAAAATAGGAGTTTTTTTTTTTTCTTAACTGAATTTTCATTTTCTCTATAGGAATATAGTGATGTAAGGATTTAACCTTAATTGGTTACATGCAGCCTTCCTGTATTATTTAGTATTCTCATTAGGGATAATTAATATGTTTTTTTTTTTTTTTCATTTGTAACTAGAATAGAGAGTTACATTGTAAAAAATATGCTTTGCGTTTCCTTTAGAGAGAGAGAAAGAAAAAAGCTAAAACTGTTGTAAGTCCTGCTTTTGTGGCAACGCCACTACGTACACACTATGTAAATCATATTTTTAGTAATTTTTTTTTCTCAAACATACTCTTTTGCAATTCTGTTTTTTTCCTTATATTTGCATAATATATTGATTTTAAATATTATGTTTTCTTTATAAAAGCCTTTCTGTTTATTATTTTTTTTAAATTTCCGGGCGAAGCCCGGATTACAACACTAGTAAACCTAAAGAACTAATGCATCTTATTTTTCTTCTTTAATTTCATTTGAATATCAGTCCGTATGCTATATTAGAAACATATAATACAAGTTGGGTTACGGTGTTATGCATAACAAAATGACTTATGCGTTTTTATCTCAACAACCATAGCTCCAACGGCCGATCCGATTTGACCGGTGCATTCTACATATCGAAATATAATTGGATACAAAAATTTTCTATTATTTGGAGATAGCTAACTATTTTTAACGATTTTTTAAAGACGGTCAAAAAATAATTTGTTTGGAATTCAAATTTAAGGTCGTTTTTTTAAAAATCGTTAAAAATAGTTAGCAATCTCCAAAAATAAAAAATTTTTGTATCCAATTAGATTTTGATATGCAGAATACATCAATCGAATCGGATCGGCCATCGGACGGTTATTGAGATACGAGCGCATAACATCAAGTCATCAATGCCATTTTGTTATGCATAATGCCATTACAAAAAAAAATGAAGAATAATGCCTGAGACTGCATTGTCCATGCTGAAATTAGTTGTTATCCGTTTAACAGAAGCTGGGTTGGAACTTGGGAAGGTCAATAAAACATTTCTATTTATATTTAGTAAATTTTGTGATTAGACAGAACAATTCATCAAGTAAAATATCATCGGCTCACCATGGTTGGCCCCAAATCCTGCTTGCATCATTTTCGTGGTAACTCAATAGAAATGTTAATTATATAATTCAATTAGATCTAAAGAATAAAGTTTTTAGTTTAGATTTGACCTCAAATAAAAAATATATATTACCAAAAACAGATTGACTTTGATACTGCAATCACTTTCTTTCTTTTTTTTCTTTTGGTTAAAAGCCCGTAGGCATTGATTCCATTCATTATATGAAATTAAATTACATTACATGGCCGAAAAAGAGAGACTGAAACCAAGTTGAACCAGACTAAATGGCCTTAAAAAGCGTTTGATGAAATAGTGTTGAATTTCTACATCCTATGTTGGAATGATATTATTTATTTCTCCTCTATAAATGTAGGATCCTACTGTTCCAATATTGGTCATAGAATGAAATAAGAGGAGCGATCCGGTGCCAAGTTTGATCCGGTGCCAACGGTGCTAAGTCTGCAATTTTCATATCCAAATTTTGATTTATATGGCTCAATAAATTCTTTATATCAAAATCTTATAGCATGCAAAAATTTTTCATTTTTGGAGATTTTAAGTATTTATTTCAGATTTTTCATCTTTTTTTTTTTTTTGTTCACCGCAAAAAAAAGGAAAAGAAAATGGGATTCTGCATGTAAACACTAAATACTGACCTTCAAGCTTCAACTCCACAAGCGACGCAGCTTCCAATTCCATGTTAGGGGACTGGGCAAGTCGACTAGCTCCTGTTGAATTAAAATAAGCAAAAAGGAATACCAAAGAAACTTGTAGTTCTACTTCGTTTTTTTTTTTTAAATAAATAAATAATAATCTTTTCTTTGATCCTGATCCTCTTAAGTCTATTACAGAAACAACTTTTATCTCCTTTGCATTACAAATTCAAGTTATAAGGCGCAGAAATGAAACTTAATACCTGCTCTGTATATAATTATATTAGTAATTTATACAAATAATATGAATGATGATACAACAACATATACCCCACCTCTACAAATTTTCCTACATAAACCTAGTTCTACACCCCCCCCGTAATTTAATTTTGTGAATTCCACAAAATTTGGTGAGACCAATGAATCTTAATGCAGCCTATTTAACTATATAGAGCTGACAAAAATTGACATCATCAGAGGTCGGAATCCATGTCTCCACAACCTGTGCCACTATGTCAGATGATCATCACAGTGCTCCTTATCTGCAGTTATCATACCAGAAAACTACATATGATCTATTTCTGACATATGCAGCCAGGCAAAGGATTTGCATAAAAGGACTCCTCGAATTTTGGAAACTCGCCAGGCTCCCTTTGATAAGGAGCTCCATCTCGGTCCTTGTGTAACTTTTTCACTTTTGAGCTGAATTTCTTCCATGTTATCTCTCCAGCGTCATACTGATCAACTAGTTTGACAAAGTTCATCCTGTATGACAGTAGTGTTAGCATTCATCTAAACTATCCACATTCAACAATAAGTGCAATATATATTATAATTCATTATCCAACTGGTAGAAACATGATCATGCTAATTGTATCTTTGCTGAACTATTGGTCAGATGGAGTGCCTGATGAAGTGAAGAAACATATCAAGAGATGGCTGCCTAGATATATGAATGAGATTCCACTAAGGATGCTTCCTCCTGTGCTTCAACTCTCTTACCGATGTCTGTGTCTTTGTGATTGCCAATTGCTATGTGGATGTTTATATGAATATGTTTACTGGTATGCTTGTTTTCTGAATGAGACTGTGTAGGAATAAGCTGGACATGTTGCAACTTTGTATCCAAAGCCATCAGTGTGGGAGGCTTGGTATTTGGAATATTCTAGGGTACAAGGGAATGCTGATGGGGGGTGTGAAAATAGTAGTGAATGGGCTAATGCCTTTTGTTTAAAAAAAAAAAAACAGAGAGAGAGAGAGAGAGAGGAAAAGGTGAAATAACACGTATTGACATCATAGTATATGACTAAGCAAAAAAATAAACCCAAGTGACAACAGTTCCTACCTGTCTGGATTGATGGTTTTCCTAAAATTCTCAAACCGTCGATGTCCCTGGACTGCCTTCGCCATGTTCCCATCATAGGTATAGACGAAAACATCACTTTCCAGGGCTACCACATAGTCTAGTCCAGCAAGCATGTTTTGATGATTCTCGAATGGCCTAAGCTCCTCTGGCGTGGCCAAGTTCAAGTGAGAATAAATATTTGGAAAGTCATCTTTGAGATACTTCATGCTGCCATTACCGAAAGCTTCACCTGCCACTAAGTAAATTCGTGTCTCAGAAGAGAACCCGAGTGCTTTTAGTAGAAAGGAAGTTTCTCTAGGGGTCAATGGGCAACCCCCTGCAAGCCTTCTCTCTGTTGAGTTGATCTCCTTTTCTTTCCAGTGCGCTACTTCAAAACGCATTTTGCGAAGAGACTCATCTTCCTCTGCTGTCAGGTTGTGGCTGCACCCAGTGAACGCTAGCATGTCCTTTTCATATCTGAACATATAGTTAGGTATAAGTAAAACTGCGTAAAACAACTAAAAGCCAGAAATGTGCAATAAATTATCAATGACTTGAAAGCCTGAAAGGTCGCACAGAAATTGTCTGCGGCGGGCTTCACTTCATTAAGACTACTCATTTCTTAACAGACCAAGACTATTCCATTCTGATAACTATATGCATGAATTCACTTTAAATACTGTTGCTTATTAAATAATAAAATATAGGTAAATGGCTTGCCTTAGATGAAGAGCAAGAAAAGGACTTCCATCATGACGCATCCTAGATATAAGGGCAGTGCCTAATTCTTCAATAGTGGAAGAGTATTTCAATGCCCTGTAGTTGACACGACACCTTAGCTTTTGTATAGAATCTGGGATCCCATTGTTTGCTAGTCTAGAATCCGTATGGGTGAAGTACATCACCTTGTGCTTTTTCAATAGAGGCAGCACTTCTGTCTTGTAATAACTAACCTGACCAGATAAATTAAAACAGTTTAACATATCAAGCCAAAATCCAGATTTGGAAAGCACAGAACCCTTTGCATAAATTAAATGGCACATTATGCAAAATGATTCCTGATTAAAACTTGACATCTAATGGATAGCTTGGCCCCAAATAAATGAGTTACTCATCTTGTGATATATATCTTTGTTCAGACAACAAAATTATCGAATAAAGTTTGGTAAGTAAAAATTTATACATAAAAAAGCAGAATGCAGTGGTCCACCGTCAGCATTAATGAGTATCTTCAGGACTGCTTAGTTAAGGGTATAAACTAGCATGTGTAAATTGAATAGGATGTAATTCAATACCAAAATGCACATAAGCAAACCATGACCAACTTTCTCCTACTATTACATGGGCTATATCTTTTTCCAAGATATAGAACTTTTTGACATTGAGGCATCTAATGGAAAAACAAAAGCCAATATACAAATTTAACTCGTGAACTGCATCTTACTATGGAGGCCAAAAAAACAAAAAATCAAGATACAAAAAGAAGAGGATTTAAACTGCTGGAGAAACAAAAGCTGTTGCAATTATTGCCTACATTAGGCAACTAAAAGGCAAGTAGAATGATCCAAATTTCATGCAAAACACTTCAGAATAAGAAATTGCGCATAAGGAAAATGAATTGACCTTAGACCAAGAAATGGGAGTTTTCGGAAAAGGTTCAAGACTTGCATAAGCAGCTGGCAAGCTTTCCACAATATGAACTTCGTTCTTCAGGGTGTCTATGAAGTGCTTCCAGTTGAAAAGATCCTTAAATTCACTGTGTAAGGAAATACAATAATTTATTAAAAAATAGAGATAGAACAGACACAAATACAAATGGGATCAGTATGCTTCGTCTTTCTCCGATGTAATACTTTAGTGTTTTTTTTTTTTATGTTCAATCTGTAAAAATGGAAGACACCTTGATGCTTCTTTAAGGAACTACTGAGTAAGAGAGCCCTGAGGAAGACAAATGTACAGTTGAAGGTTACTATGAGAAAAAAGCTTTCCTTGGGCTAAGTACAGAAAACTAATGGGGTAACCTTAATTGGGCTTAGTTTAAGTTCAGTTGAGATCTATTAGAGAACCTGTTCTATGTTTCTACAAAACACATACCAGTATGTAACACTGGTAAGAACTTCTATGTCACCAAAGAGAGACAATAATTATAAGGGCCAATTGATTACCTGTCATCTGCCCAGTATGAGGTATGATCAAGCGAAGGAAGAACAAATGTAGCCTTCATTATTTTAGCCACAGCAACCATATCACAAATCTGCACTCTAAAGTTGACTTTTGTCAGAATTGACATGGTCACTAGTTTTTTAGCATCTTCTTTTCATCTTTCTTTTGTCAAATTGCTAATTGTTTATACAAGCAAATGAAGCAGGTGACTATTATCACTTTTAAAAAAATGCAAAAGTTATCGACTTGGAAACAGCTCATGTAAGTAACTTCAGGTCTCCGCAGGTCACAGAACCAATAAAGCCAGACGAATTAATGTGGTCAAATCTTCTGTGTTATAGTTTACTTAAATCATGATATAAACAAAAGTTTTAAAAAGGGTGACCTTTAAATTGTTTCCCCAAGCCAACTTGTACTATCTTAAGTTATTTATCATATTTCAGGTTGACCAAGTTCTAGTTGGTCTGATATAGGTAGATTTTGCTGTCAGTCGGCCATTTGGTACTTCCAACATTTAAGCAAGGTAATGACTGGTAGTGATACATTTGGCACAACTTTTTCTGTGTCAGAAAAAAGTCAAAGGAACAAAACTTGTGTCCTTCCAGTCTTATTGGCTAAATTTTAGAATTGATATATGTTGCAACTATTTCAGACCCCGAATCTCATCTGATTTAAGCCTCCATTAGCATTTATCATAATGTAGCCATTTGTCTTTAGATCCAGCTCTGCACAACCATGACGACGAAAGTAAATGTTCAGCATCTACTAAAGTTAATCAAGGATTTAGTGGGTACCAAAGTAAACTAACAATTTAGCCCATATATTTCAGTGGTAAATAGATTCAACAATACAGTTAACAGAAATCACTCTCAAACACTCTTGGGTTTTCAAAATCTACAATCTCGACAACTATAGCATAAACTAGTTCGAAAGTACTTGCCCACAAATATGCATCACAAAAACCATAATTAGCTTGTAAAGGCTCCGCAACTACACAACTGGGAGACTATCTGATTTCAGGCTTTCAGCTCTCACAAAAAAAAAAAAATATATATATATATATTTAAATTGAGTGTTACAATGGCCAAATGTAACTAAAACTTTTAGGTTGGAAACAAACTTACTTTTACGTGCGCTTGTATCTATGCACTGCACAAAATTTTGGGTAAGCGGCTGTGCCCAGATGCCTGAAGAAAACTGTGCAACAAAAGAGTCTTACTCCTAAAGAAAACTTGGCCAAAATGTATATTGAACAAACAGAAGATAATTAGGTAATAGGAAGAAAGGTTCTTGCCTCATTATTATGGATCTGAATCCCCGACTCCAGGGTTTTTAGAGTCCTTTCTCTATCTCCCCCACCGTTTCGTCCATTAGTTTGAGGTACTTTGAATTCTGAATAACTAGAATCTGGTGTACCTGGATCCTGCAAACGAAAGGGACTCCCTCTTATTTCACAGAATTAAAATGAAATTTTAACTGTAAGCGCCATAAGTATCATGCAGTTCCCATTTTGGTCTGCAAAGGTCCAAAGTATTCATTATTTCACCAAATATTTGAACTTAATGGACCAAAACGAGAAGTGAAAACTTTTTGCACTGAATTAAGAACTAGGTATCTTAAAATTAAAAAAATAAATAATGTTTCTAATGAAAATATATTAGTTCAAAAGGACAGCCACATAGTAGAGAGTACACATGGGATAAATGAGTCGACTAATAAGTTTGTCCAAGTGCTGAAGAATTTGCTAACATGCTTACACCTAATAATAGGCCTTAACATTTAATTACAGATACAAGCAAATGGTCCCAAAGAATCTCAACAAACTTTCAAAGTGAATGCCTTTAGCTATCACACGAGAGTATACTGCCTCCAACTAACTATGACCATATAATGTCTAAGATTGTCAAAGTAGAAGCTAATTTATATTGTACTAGAATTCCTTTATCAGTTGGTAATTGGTAACATAATCCAGAATTTGAAATTTGTGCGGGAAGCATACTTCAATAAGACTGAACAGAAAGTACAGATCCGTTAAAAATAAATAACTATGCCGCAATGTACCAACTACCAACAGAATTCCATTCATATAAATATATAATAAAATTAATACGACTGCTAGGCGCTCGTTTGTATTATAAATTCTAAATAGCTGTCACTATTTCCTCATATTGATAGAAAAGCATAAACAAGGTCTCAGGTTCAACATCATCTTATGACATAACAAATGGACAATTCAGAAGGTAGAAAAACTACAATGTTACTTATTCACATACCTACAAACAAATAAATAAGTTCTCACCTTGAACTCAAAGGTTGAACTTTCTGAAACCAACGGCACAATGCCAGCTTCAAAGCTCCTCCCAGCGAAGAACTTCATCAGCCCGAGAACAAAACAGAACCCGCAGAAGAACAGGAGCGCGAAGTTGCCGATCTTCTTCTTGTCAGCACCGCCGGGCTTCCTGAAACCGAATCTAGATTTCCCCCCGGGCTGGTGCTGGTGCGGCATCTGGTGGTGGTGGTGGTGCCCCGACGGCGCATCGGAGGTCAACGACTCGTTGGCGGGATTGAGAGTGGCGTCCGTCAAGGGGGACCTGGGGGAGCCGATCTGGAGCTCAACGTCGGCGCGGGGGCTGCGCTTGAAGGAGTGGGTGCGGCGCGTCATCTGGTGGGCGGAGAAGCGGGGGCTGGAGGCGGCGGTGGAACCGGCGGCGGCCGTGCTGCCGGATGATCCCTGGGGAAGCGGTTGGTAGCCCATTGGCAGTAAGGAATGATGAATTAAGCTTCCGAGTTGGAGGAATTGGTGGACGCGGCCATTAATTGGATGGTTGAGATTGGGGAATTGGGGAATTGGGAGGGAATTGGGATGGGATCAGGGAGGGGAAGGGAAGGGAAGGGAGGAAAGAGAGGAGTAGGCCTCGTAGAGTGAGGAAGGATATGGGAGGACGAGAGACTGAGAGACTGAGAGACTGAGAGAGTATTATGGTCTGGTCTATTTGGTCGGTGCATGTTATTTGTTATTTGTTATTTGTTATCTGTTAGTTGGTGAGAAGAATATTTAATTTGCAATGGAATGGATTATGGATGCAAGTGCTGATTATTTATTGATTATTTATTGATTATGGAAGCATGCAATTGCAAGCACAAGCACAAGCACTGGCTGGCCCACCTCATAACTCATAATCATATCATATGGAATGGAATATAGTGCTGGAGAATGAAAAATTCAAAATTATTATTGAATGAATCCTCCTTCCTCCTTCCTCCTCCCTCCTCGGTGAGTTGATGTCATGTGCGAATCACCCAACCCAATCGAATGTACAGACTACAGACTACACTGTCAAATGTGAACTGCCAAGCCAAGGCAAGGGAGAAGATTGTATATTGGACAATGAAGTTTGAATTTTCGTCCATCCTTCGTAAACATAAACACGCGTTGCAAGTTGCAACTTAATTTATAAACTTATTTTTTTCTATGAACAACTGTTATTATCGCAGTCATTGTATTTGTAGATTGCTAATTTACTATTAGTGTGTTATTATATAAGTACAATTTGAATTTTCAAATGCGATTTCGATCTGTAGTAGTATTGTATTGACAAAACTCGAGCAAAGATTGATGCCCGTGGCCCCATCCCCCATGCCATGCCAATATGCCATACGCAAAACGCCAACTGAAATTTCAAAACTGCGCCGTCAATTTTGAATTACCTATTCTTTTTTATATAAAAATACTTGTGAGATCCGTTAAGTACGTGTTGACAAATAAACATCCAAAAAAATTTTCATGTATTCATGGAAGAATGGACGACGGGAGGTCAAAGTTTAAAAATACATCTTTATCCTTGCTCCTAATAAAAATATATTGGATTTTTTTGACATCAAAGATTATCTTCCCCAAAGAATAAACTTCAGCCGTTGATTAGTTACCTAGACTGATCATCACTGTTGACGTACGTTAATGCCCATAGACGTTCTCAGCTCATTAAAAATTTTTAAGGTCCATATAAATTATCTCAATTTAAGGCCCATTATATGTTATCTTAAAAGTTTATTATAAGAAATAACAACTTTAGCCAAAAACAAGACGTGGATTTTTTACTAATTGTGTAGAAACGTATTTTATTGGAATGTGCTATCTACACTAAATTTTTTACTTCACATACCAAATTAAACTTTTTAATAATTATTCATTGAATAGTTGATCTAACTGTTATAGAATATGAGGATCATTAAGAAGATCTAAGAAGGATATTGATATTTTTTAAATTATTACAATTTTTAATTTAATTGAAGTGATTATAATGGATAAAAAAGATTTAAATTAAACGCGAGGAACAAAAATTTTGACGTAGTTATCGTTCTCTCACCGTCAAAGTGTGTCTTTTCCATTTTTCTTTTATGTCGATAAAAAGGGATAATGCCCTCACACCTGAGAGCATATCCTCTGGAATAGTCAGTCATTCCAAACTGTGGATTGGTCAGATATTACATCTAGAATTAAAATACGGGCAGCCTCGATTTTCGTGCTGATTATATTTATAGAGAGGTTTTTGTTTTTGGGCAGTACTTCACTGTTTGAAGTATTCCAGGGGATGTGGATTCCCTCACACCCGGATGAAAATCTGCTGCTTTTATGATTGGATGGTTGGTATCGGTTGTCGCACCGATCTCAAAGTACTTCGGTATTTGCTCACCGATCTCAGTATACTTCGGTGTTTCTCAACAGTCAGATCAATGAAAGTAGGCCTGCTTTTCTTTTTAGGAAAGCAGGTGATCCCAATCCCTCACACCCCCTAAACTATTTTCTTGTGACAAGTTACTCCTCAAACTTTAAATTGTGACAAATACTCCTCTAAACTACATATTTTGTGACGGTCACACACTTCACATGCTAATTAGCCTCTAATGAGCCATTTTGATGTGTCAAAAGACCAAAATGCCCTTGTTTGTTTGTATTATTAATTTATTATAGTTGAAGTAACAATTACTTTTCATGAAATTTTAATTTATTAAATTTACAACTTTCTAACAAAATTTAGAAATTTCAATAGATACAATAATTATTTATTTGCTATACTATTTCTAGTTTATTTTTTTTTTCGTAAGATTGTTATTTTCAACAAAAAAAATTGTTGCATAATAAATTGAAAATTGATGAAATGCTATTTATTTAGAAGTAAAAATATAACGCAAAATTTAAAATTTTACATTTACATCAAAATATAAAAAATTTTGGCAAATATATTGTAATATCGTATAATAATATATTTGATCTATTATATATTCTGGGTACTATTTTTTTTTTTTTTGTACACTAAAATTCAATATAAATTTTTTAAATAGTATGGCATAAAGACACAAGGGTATTTTGGTCTTTTGACATATCAAAATGGCTAATTATTGGGTCAATTAGTATGTGGGGGTGTGATTTTCACAAATTAAATAGTTTATACGAGCGATTGTCACAATTTAAAATTTGGGGGACAACTTGTCACAAATAGATAGTGTAGGGGGGTGTGAATCGAAATCATCTGGGGTACATCACCTGGAATGGTCAAAAACCCCCCAATAAAACTACATTGTGCAGTTTTTTAGGCTGCCCGCTACAGTACCAACTCGATTTTCTCCATATAATTTCTAACCACTCCTTCATTTGGAGTAAGTGACCATTCCAGAGGATGTATACTTGGGGGGTGTAGGTAGGGCTGTAACTCCAATTCGTTCAACCCGCGGAACCCGACCGACCTGACCAATCCGACCCGAAAAATCACGGATTTTGATTATAGTTGGTTAGATACGGATTGAATTTTGAGCAACCCGATGATTAAAGTTTGGTTAAGGATTTTGCAAAATATGTTGGGTAAAACTCGATTCGACCATTTGTTTTGATTTTTTTAAATAATTTATATTATTATATATGTTAAAGGTTCAACATGCCGCGTCACTGTAGATAATCAGTATCAAAAGAATAGTGTTTGTTTTTTTTTGGGGGGGGGGGGGGGGGGGGGGAGTTTGGTTTATTCTTTTTTTTTTTTTTGGGGTTGGGTTTTTGCTAATTTTTTTTTTGGGGTTTATTGTTGTTATTGTTATTATTATTATTTATGGTTTCGTTTATTCATTTTTTTCTTGAGTTTTCACTAATTACAATAAAATTTCAATATAGTGTTAATTTTTTTTTTTTGTTAAGTTTTCGGTTCTTAAAAAAATGCAATGGTTGCAATCTTTCTATTTTATAGTGCTTTAAGTATTTTGTGTTAGGTTTTAATATATTTACAAGTAAGCTCATAAATGGTATTACTCCATGTATTTAAGAAATGACGTAATTCGATTCTTAAAAAAATGCAATGGTTGCAATCTTTCTATTTTATAGTGTTTAAGTATTTTGTTTTAAGTTTTAATATATTTATAGTAAGCTCATAAGTGGTGTTACTCCATGTATTTAGGAAATGACGTAAAGCTATCATGAGTTAGGCTCAATAATTTTTTTATATAAAAAATTTACCAAAGATTTTCTATTTTTTTTAATTTTTAGTATTTTTTTTGTGTTTTATAAGAGTTATGCATAAAATAATGATTATGTTATTATATTGTATAATCGCTTCTAAGAGAATCTCAAACAAATACTGAAAATTTCTCAAAAATAGAAATTTTGTATATATCCTATAGGTTTTGTACTTTTTATATAAAAAATTTATTAAGCCATATAGATAAAATTTAAAAGTGATTTTATATATTTTTAAAGTTACGTCCGCATAAGGACTATATGAGTTTAAGCTCATGATAATCTTACTTTTGCAATTATAACACAAATTAATATTGATGTTTTTATATTCATCACGCGGAGCGCGCTCACATGTCTAGTTCTAAATAAAGTTACGATATCTTTATAAAAATGTAATAACTTTTTGTTATACTTCAAATTTTTAATTGAAACTTATTTTATTTTACTTTTAGTTAGTGTATATTGAATTTTTTTGTTGTATTTTTTTTTTTTTTTATCAAAACTTAGTTTCACTTATATATTTTTACAATTAGTATCTTAAATTGAAACCCGCAAAACCTGACCGCTAAAGTTGAAACCTGAATTAAACGGTTTTTATTATTTGTTGGTTAGTTATGGATTGAAATTTGTGCAACCCGACTAGAATAATTTGGATTGCCAATCTATGTGAAACCCGACCAACCCGACCCGTTTACACCCCTAGGTGTAGGGGCATTATCCCAAAAAAAAAAATAAATAATGCACCGAAGCCCCTGATGAGTGATGAGTGACGACAAAAGACAAATCCAGCGGCGATGATGCATAGAAAATGATAGAAGCATTGATGCTGGAAACGGCGCTAGTAAGACAATACCACCAGGCTGCACACTTGGACTTGGGCCACACCCCATGTGGTCCGTTAATTAGTTAACGTCACGTCACGTCACGTCACGTAGCAACTCAAAACAGTAGGCCCAATAGAGCCAACTATGGGCTTTTATGGGCTTCTGCTAATGCTTTTTTATTGTTAAGTTATTCAGTAGGAATTTCTTTCTTCAAAGGCAATCTGGAATCATATTATATTATTGGGCTTCTTTTTGAGCGGCAGTCCGACGAATTTGGCCTGCATCATCTGTGCACATTCTGTAATTGTACATACATACAATGGAAGGGTCTTGAGACTTGAGACTCAGTTAGTTTATTGCTATTGCTATTGCTATTGCTATTAATTAATCTTGCAAGAAATTAAAAGCGCTAGCTAGCTAGTTTGATAGTCATTTATTAACCCCTTCTAATAAAATATACGAACGATTGTTTGACAGTCATTACTAACTAACTATATCAAATTACTACGTTACTAAATGCACGAGAGAGACGAGAGAGAGTTGGGGCTAGCTAACCGTTCAGTGGTCATGCATCACCCATTCATCTCACATGGATCGTTGGTCTCCTGTTTGTTGGCATTTCCCATTCTAGCCTTTTATACGGTTTAAACTTCAAAGCAGAGGAGGCACCAACAAAGAGAAACAGAAACAGTCGGCGAGGACATTTATGTGAAATCACTCCAACACCAAATCCTTCAATTCAATAAATACCAACAAAATAAGCAGCTTTAATTTAACTTTAAGAAAGCGAGCTTTCATCTTCTAATCTAATCAGTAATCAGTAGTAATCAGTTCTACTTCTACTTCTCCTTCTCCCCAGCCCTGCCCAGCACACACTCATTTCATAACCCACATTGCATTGCAGGCATCTTTGATCCGATCCAAATCTCCTCCCATGGCGACGTCCTGCTGGTTGCTCTTCACTACTGCC
Organism: Cyperus esculentus; assembly: GCA_030179965.1. Lineage (NCBI taxonomy): Eukaryota > Viridiplantae > Streptophyta > Magnoliopsida > Poales > Cyperaceae > Cyperus > Cyperus esculentus. The sequence continues at coordinate 3,439,919 of JASGLE010000039.1, read as the reverse complement.
CTCTTCCTTGTCTCTTCTGCCTCTGCCACCGACAGTAAAAGTATTCTTCTTTTTCTCTTTTTTTGTCATTTAGGGCAGTAGATGGAGAAGTACTCGGTACCCAACTTCAATGCTTGTTAGATTGGCAATTGTAGCATTGTTTTAGTCCAATTTAGAGCTATGATGGGGTATTGGGGGTGTCACTAGTTGAGCTAGCTAGCTGGCTGTGATGTAGAATTTTCCCTTCTTGCATCTAAGTGTTTTTCTTTTTATGTATTTTAATATCAAATTGGCACATGCTGGTAGATCTCACTGAATTAATCTAGTGGTTATCTTTGGTATGTAGTAACTAGTAATACATTTCTATAGGACTGGTACTACTTGTTTATTGACAATTTTTCTAAACTGTTTAGACCTGAGAATTTGAAATATTATTAACATATTGTTTTTTGGATCTTTCGCCTCTGTAGACAACCCGGCAGACCAACTAGTGGCAAAAATTAACAGCAACAGGACAGCGCACAAGGCATCGACTCTGTATGATAATCAGGGTCTGGGCTGCTTAGCACTGGAGTACATTAAGGCGTACGAGGGCCAGTGCAGTGCAGTTGGAGAAATGAAGAAGCCCCCGGAGTCCAGTTTTGCTGACACATTTGCCCCCAACTGTGGTGTTGTGGCAACCAGCCTCACGCCTATCACCGGTCGCCTTATTGGGTGCCAGTCTAAGTATGCGAGTCCTGACGAGGCGTTTGATATGCTTATTGTGAATGACAAGAGCCTCGAAATCCTCTACAGCAAGAACCATACTGAGGTAAGCTGCGACTTGTTATGATTCTTAGGTTTAAATTTTTTTGCATGTTGGGTGTCTTATTTTGTCAGATGAAAATTTGTCTACGTTATCTAATTTTGATCGGGTCTAGTAGACACTGCATTTTCATAATTTTTGGATTGGTGATGTGATATATTGATTATAGCATGCAGCACAATCTGTATGGTATTACATAACCCTGTTGGGCCTATAACTATATCATCAGTTCTCAATTTTTCTTAAATACCAGTTCGGAACTTCAGATTACAGAAAAATTTACTGATTGACACATAGTGTCTAATACAGTTGATTGGGATATCAAAAATATTGGTACCATATGATCGTAGGAGTTATACTGGATTCATTGATTCATTTATCCATAGTTTATGACCCCTTAATGTGTATTTTAGTCAATCTAGTTTTAAAAACCGTTCCTGATATTCAGACAACATTTAGACAGTAACAACATCTATACTGAGAATCAGAACACCAAAAAATGTCTCAATCTGGCAACCGAGCTTCATGCCAATATTGCCTTACTCCGACTCTTCATTCTGTAACTGAAGCTGATAATACTCAATCAGACTCGATTTTCCACAAACTTTTGAATAAAGAAAAAAAAAGAAGAAAGGAAAACATATATACAATTAATCACGACATCATGACAGGTTGGAGCTGCAGTTAGCGGGACGGATGGTGGAGCACCATACTTTTGGTGCGTTCTCTTCAGCAATGGCAAGTCTAATAGTAGCTTCTTGCTTGACGGGGGAGTGGCCAAGTCAGTCCGACCGGGGTGCTTCAGTGGAAGCGATGATGATTGCAGTGGCGCCGCTGATATTAAGTTCAATGGCATGACCGGATTGAAATTTGTGATCATCGCATTCGCGGCTCTTTTTGGTCTAGTTTTGTAATTTGGATTTTGTTATCAAACTGTAGATTCATTGGTAGGTATTTTTACTGCCTTTATGGTTCTTTCATGTCTCTTTTACATTTCCATTGATTTTTCCTTGAGTAGTGTAATGCTCTTGGCTTTCAAATTTGGATGTCAACACTATTGCTGTTATTGATAATAATTATAATTTATTTATGCCAACCAAAATTTTGGGAGCCTTTGTAATGATTAGTGACCCAGCCACGTGAGCTCCAGTTGGACTTTACCCAACTGAATATTAATGAATTTTTATTGTACGAATTTTTAAATCTATTGTGATTTTTTTTTTATTAACAAGGCAAGCTGGTTTGTTTATAAATGCCTGACCAAACGCACCGTCCACAGCGTTGAATGTTTGCATTTAATCCTAAACTACTCGATAGTCTTCTCTATTGCGAAGTTTTAAACTTGGTATCAAAAGATTAAGATAGAGGAAGAGAATCTGCTGGTTGCTATATATTTCTGTTCTATCTATGTGATCTTGGACATATTGAATTCTCCAAATTTTCAATCAATTTGTGCAGTACAGTCTACAGAGATGAGATGCATTAGTCATGGTACTGCAAAGCACATAAACTGGCTGCACCTAGCAAAGTCCATTGCTAATGCTGGTAATTAAGGCCTAAAATAAACTCCTGCAGACAGTTTGGGCCTGTAAAATTATCACTTTATCAGTGAATATTTGGGTCAAGAATTGCCAAGAGAAAGCTCTGCTCTAGTATGCAAAGACAAGCTGTGGTGCTTAGATGTTGCTTACCTTTGTTTGGGTGACAGTACATATTATATTATCAAAGATAAAAATACTGAGAATGTATGGGATCTGATTCATGATGAACGAACTAATAGTTCATGGTTGAATTATGGGATCTGCAGTGAAACAAGCATCTAGTAATTACGTCAGTTTCAAAATCTTATGCTTTTTTCTTTACAGGTGAGCTCTTTACAAGTCATTCAAAATGCCATTTTAACAGTTTTTGTGGCATGATAAAATCAAGCAAGGATAATGTTCTTGTTTCTAACTTACTATCATGAGCAAATCTATGTTACATTTATAATTTACTGTTTTCTGGTATCCACAGATCTACTAGAATCAACTATATATGTTATCTCTCAAACATTTTTCTTACACATTGAAATTGACCCCAACTGTACCACCCTCATTTCTTCTAAAATTTCTCTTGCAATATCTTTGCTTCTTCATATATACTTTACAATTTTCAGGACCACAATTGATGTTTTTCTATGAAGACGAAGTATTCATTGAAATACTCACTGCAAACGCTGCTAGCTGCATATTTTGGAAACGGGTATGCAAGGATCAGTATCAATATCAGCGGACAGAGAAAAATTCTCATTCTGTAGACTGACAGCAATAAAGTTCTTACAATTGCAAATCCAGCACATAGAATGCTGAAGCCTTTGAAGTCAAAAGGAGCTTCATCTGACAAAAACCAAGCTAAAAAGAAACAAGGATATTTTAGTCAAATGTAAGATCATGAGAACAATTATGAGTACCAAGCACCTACTATAGAATTTAGAACAAATATATATCTTTTTTGAAAGGAAACCTGTCAGGGGAGTAAATAAAAGTGGAGCAACGATACTGGCAAACAAGCTTATGCCAGTAATGCAGCCTTGAGCTAGTCCCTGATTTTTAGAAAACACTGTTAAGATCATAGAACTACCACTGATATATAAATAATTTTAAACTGGGTACCTGTTCAGTGGATCCAACTTTTCGTGAAACAATACTCCTGATCTATATATTAAGAACAAAATACAAACAGTTTAGCTTCTGAAACTTGCCCCATCGCTGCATAATTTATGCATTTTCTTCACAGGAGTTAAGAATATTGTGGAAGGGAGATGTAGAGGATATTAATTACCGACGGGTAGATAAACACACCCATAACAAGAAGTGATGTAGAGAAATAAGGCACCTACAAATCAAGTAGAAAAAATGCAACTTCAAATAATAAGTGGTGATATTTACATGATTAGAATTCAGCGTTGTTTCCATCTTGAAATCAATAGAATCAGTAATTTGAGGCATATTTTTTTGGTTATTATAATACAAAAATAATACTACATTTACGGAATCCTAAGGACCCCAACCAAAAAATTTCAAATTGTGTACAGATCTAATACTTAGTTTCCACCTTGTGTGGGCCTAAAGGACTGAACCACGTCTATAAAAAGTATTGTCAAATGTAAGACAAAACAAAACAAAAATAAATAAATTGATGATGAACAACCAAATATCCTACTTGAAAGTATCTAACAAATCATAGTTGATAACGAAAATGCATAAAACTCACCCAATAGGACCAAGCAATGCTGTAGATGAAAACCTGCAACACGGGGTTTGTTATAGTTCGGCATCTCAATAACAATGAATTGAAGTCTACTGATAATTGGGGAAAAGGCTAACTGGAAAAGTAAAAGGTCACTTACATTTGCACAGCATGCTAAGAGTCCAATAATAAGAAGTTTTTCTTCACCTAACCTTGGAGCCAGAAATGGCATCAAGATCAACTGTGATGAGAATAAATAAACAGAACAAAAGTTTTCACAGGACTGAGTGTATAAAATAAAACTTTGTGCAATCGACGAATTATTATTATGTTAGAGAGCAGCTGCAGGTCTTAAATGTATACCTGTGATATGGTTCCTGCAATGCCACTAGCTAACAGCAAGTCGGCAAACCGGTTTTTACTGAAGTGAAACTGTACCTTGAGATAAAACTGAAACAATCGATCGATTTTTCCATGGGTAACATACATTAATTAGTCAGATAGAGATTCAAAGTAGCCAAACACTGAAACATAAGGTATAATTATTTTTTGGATGAAACAAAATGTACCATTAAAGCGGTCTGAAGACCAGATTCCCCAAAGCCATCAAAGAAGGTAACCAGTGATGCTCTAGACAAGGTAGGGCTGCTGGTGAGGAGAATGGTCATGTCAGAAAATGAAGGGATCTTGCAAAGGATCGGGATCGTCGAGGGAGGCTCGCTGTCAGTACGTGTACAAGGGGAAGAGAAGGGCATGCTGATGATCTCTTCATCAGAGATGGCAACTCCAGCTCCTGATTCTGGCAAGAATGCTCTTAGATAGATAGCGGTAATCACTTTCAGCACCGCTGAAACCTGTAATTAGTACCAATATAGCATCATATATACAAGAGTGAGGATAGTGTGATGTGAGCTTAACAAAAAAGAGGAGGGATCCTTGACAGTTGTTATTTTGACAATCTTGACAATTGAAATTTTTAAAAAATTAATGAAATTAAAAGGAGAAAAAAAGATTATAGATATATTCTTGAACTTAAAGATTGAAAATATTTTTAAATTTGAAGAGATTTGAATACCGTTTGATAGCTCATCATTTGTACAAGTTTTTAATGGTTGGTCATTGATGGACTATCAAACATACTTCAAGCGCTTCAAATTGGAAAAATCATCAATCCACAGGCTTCACAATATATATTTTTTTAAGTTTTTTCAATCTTTACCATTTCGTAAAAACTTTTTTCAAATTTTACAAGCTATTGTCAAGATAAGAATTGTCAAGGTACCTCAACAAAAAACATATCAAATGTCTTTTGAATTCCAATTTATATAGCTCAATCATCACTAGATCCTTTATAACGAAATTTTATCTCTTCTATCATATACATTATATACTTATACGTACATATATAATCTGCTACAAAGCATATTACAAGCTAACAATATATGAATAGTACGAGTGTATACGAGAGAGTCGAATTAAGCAAGAGACCTGAAAAGCGTAAGAGATGGGGAGGAAGCGAGCAGCCAGTGTTCCTGAGACAAACCCGGCGGTGCAAACGCCAGAGAGAGCGCTGAAGACCGACGCACGCCGACCCTCGCCGACCTTGTCCGCCTGCCAACAGTATATATATGAGTATATGACATTACATCCGTCGTAATGTTCTCTTTCTTTTGTTTAATTTCTCACAGTCAATATGTCAGAAGTTAAAGAAGTAGTGTGTTTTAGGCCCTGTTCGATACAGTAACTTTTGGGTAGGAAGCCAGGGCAGGGCCATAATTTTTAAAAGCTCTTGCCTGTTCGATGCATAAAGCTGACACCAAGTTTTTTATTTTTTGGCACAAAAAATCGATAGAAGATCAAATGAAATACACAACAAAACCAGGTTTTGAAAAAATAAAGTCTGACTGGATTTTTCTTGTGCTGGCTTCCTCCATTCAGAACTCAGTATGCCACGGTTAATTTTTTTTTAAGAAACCAGCCAAAGCTGAAGAATCGAACCGAGCCTAAAAAAACCCGATAGTTTCAAAGCCGACTAGAGAAATCCGCGGAAAATGGACCGACCGACCCGATCTGAGGATCTAACCCGGACTATCTAGGAGGGTTAGGAGGGACGGTCCCGGCAAGGAACGAAATGCATCTCAAAGAAAATTTTCAGAGGAAACCTGACCAGAGCGAACCTGAGACACAACCCGGGGTAACAAAATAAATAAAAAAAATAGGGTTAGTAACGTAACCGGTCCCGCACTCAAAAATTAAATGAGGGTAACTTTTCTTTTTTGAAAAATGATTTGTAATATAAAATATATATTTTTTTGTTTAAAAAAATTTTAGTAAACCAAATTTTTACCGTGCTATACGGTTCGTATCTCCATTTCTAGTATCCAAATAGTCGATCCGAACCACTCAATCTGATCTCTATATTAAAACCTACTATGAAACCAAATTTTAGAAATTTTAGAATTTATATATTTCAGTTTAAAACAAACAAATTTTTGTCTTTTTTTATTTTTTTAAAGTAAATTTTTTTTATTTTTGTAGTACAAAATAGGTATAATATTTTTTCAGTCGTTTTTAGTTTTCGGATTATTTTTCTTTTACCATATAACCTAGACGACTTGGGCAAGCTGATCAGGGATACCCAGTAGGGACAGTACTAAGTTAGGTCCAGTCTTCATCCCCAAAATTTTTCTGAGATTTCTCGACCTGAGTAACCTGAGAGAACGGAGAGGCGGATTTGGACTGACCCGGACCTACCTGGACCTACGTGGACTGTCGTTAAAACACTATACAAAAGTCATATCAATTTTTCCGGGCCCGCATTTTGTTAATCACTTTTTGTATACATATAAAATAATAGAATATGAGAGACAAATGTCTTCATGCCTTGCCAAGTGTCAACTAAACCTATTTAATCTTCGGTTGAAGAGAAGCCGATCCCAGGAGCCTTATAACTTATAAGCCTTATTTGCCACTTAATTCGAGTAAGCAAAGCACCTCACTATCTTAACCTTGATCAACTTTTCCGGACCCGCATTTTGTTCATTATTTCCTGTATACATATAAAATAATAGAATATATATGAGGGTACAACTCACAATCTTGAACCTGATCAACTTTTTCGGGCCCGTATTTTGTTCATTACTTCTTGTATACATAAAAAATAATAGAATATCAAGGACTACTCACAATCTTGACCTTGATGATGAAACGCTTAATAAATTTACAAAAATCGTTAATAAATCATATACAAAATTGTAAATGTATTATTGATAATGAAATTTTCAATACATTTACAAATTTTTTTAATAAACCATACAAATAACAATTGTAAATGTAATATTTAACTTTCAGATTGATAGTGATATATGGTCCTGTACGCTTTACAAAAAGGACGTAACTTTTAATCCGTCCGTTGGATCGGGTTGAGATTTTGACAGAAGCTTCATCCCAAAATCCAAAACGAGTCACCATTTCGTGGGCTCATAATCACGATTCTAGTCTTCCTTCATAGACTTTTGGATTTTTTTTTTTTATAGTTTCATATCAGGATTATTTTAGCACTTTTAGATTATTTTGTCTTCTTTTCTATTTAAGGGAGCAGTCGTATCCGTTGGCAGATAGTTATTTTTGTATCAGTTTATTCAAAAAAAATGAGAATCTGTGTCATATCAAAAAATCTCTCTTTTCCTGTTCTTTTTCCATTACCTTCTCTATAGTGCATGCATCAGAACCTAAGCTCGCAGAGCTCTTTCGTGAGGCGCAACTCCAAAACAATATCAAATCACCTTCAAATTTTGATTTATATGGCTCAATAATTTTTTTCTTATCAAAATATAATGCGATACAAAAACTTCCTATTTTCTGAAAATGTAATTAAGTATTTGTTTGAGATTTTTTAAAAGCAATAGATAAAAGTTGAAATTTTTATTAATATTGCATAGTTATTTTTAAAAATATTAAACAAATACTTGAAATTTTACAAATATAATGATTTTTGTATCTCATAAGATTTTGCTATAATTATTGAATTTATTGAGCTATCTAAATTGAAAATTGGAGATGATTTGATATATTTTTGAAGGTGTATCCATGGAAGCACTCCATGAGATTAAGCTCACAACATATATATATATATATATACACTTTAATAATAGATCTATTTTTCTATTTGAAAGATGTTTTAAATTTATTTCGAATTTCAATTGTATGTATGTAAAATAACAACTGCAAAGTGTTTGCATGCTTTTGTTATATTTGAAAAATAAAAACTTACCACATAAGCAAAAGATAGAGATTGCATGTTACCCTCGCAAAGCATCCCGGCAAATATCTGGATGACATAATAAGCATAGAAGAACACCTTTGATCGACTATATGCCAGTATAACTGTTATATATACATGTGATATGTATTAAAAGATTAAAAATAAAAAAATTCCGGTTAGTTACGAATAAGTTTTGATAAAGCTAGGATGCATTTTGAAAGGAAATATATATATATACGTAGGTACCTGCGGGTGCAATGACAGCGGTTGTGGGAATAGAAAGCAAGGCCTTGCGACCAAATCTGTCCGACAAATTCCCCACAAGAGGAGTCACAACAAGAGCTCCCAATCCTATCATCTGCATTATATATAATTGAGGAAATTAATTCAATGACAGATTCGATTCATATGCATGCATGCATGCCGAATTAAGTGATCGATCGATGGATCGAGCTAGCTAGCTATATATATATATATATATATATAGCTTAATTACGTACGGCTTGTTGGAATCCGGCGAGATAGATGGCGAGGGAGCAGTGGAGCACCTGGGCGGGGCAGACGGCCTGGAGGGTTACGTCGGTGATGGCGGGTGCCACCATGCAGTTGGAGAAGTAGAAGAGGAAAGAGCAGATAAAGAGATGCGTGAGGCCCTTCATCATCGATCTCTGATTATTAATGATCAGGATCACCACGCAATTCAACTGATCTATATATATATAATATATCCTCTCTTCTGATCTTTAATTTCCTCTCTTCTGGCACAAAATAACGCATGCATGCAAGCAAAGGCAGGCAGGCACTCCAAGTCTGATTAAGGTGTACTGCATACACTGCCTCATAAAAGCCCACTACAAGTAACAAGTACTGCATGCATGCCAAGACAAATTAAAAATTAAAGGAACGACTAATATTATTTGGATGAGTAATGCCCAGCGTCCATAGAAAAACCATCCATAGCGTCTATAGATTACATTTCAGGATGTATTGTTACATTCCGTACATGCACGCCTATAGATGTATTGATGGTTTTTCAATGGACGCAAGATGTTTCCCTATTTGGAGAAAGTTATTCGGGTGTTTCACGCTTTTTCCTTGCTTTGGGGGGTTCATTTTTTAATTGAGAGTACTGATACGGTAACGCTACGTAGATGGTTAGATAGGCTCATAGTTTCTAACATCGTTATATATATATATACCCTCCTATTTGTTTTAGGGACTAACTAAAAGGCTAATTATAAACAGTTTGCATAATAGAAATTTTAATTTACATATCTATACTTTTATACTATATTAAAAAGCACGTAAGTATTGGACGTCTCCATTTTTTTCCTCCTCCAACTTTTTTTAGTTCTCATTCTACCCCTAATCAACGGTACATATCAAAATAGATTGATTTCAAAGGTGTTGATGTTCTCCAATTAAATAACTTCCTCTCCATTTTGGTTTTTACAACAATGGAAAGATATCAATCTTGGTATGAAAAACATCAATGTTGATTAGAATTTACATTAATAAGAAATTGATGTTTTATATTCTAACATTCAATTAATTTAGTGTAAAGATGAAATTTAAATGGTAAATAATTAGTCAAAAACTAAAAGCACGTTATATGTATTACACAGTATGAGATTAGATTTTTAAACATGTGTGGGTTTCTTGCTAGTATATAGAAAAGAGTCAAAGATACAATATTACACACTAAAGAATGAATTAATCTGCATACCAAATACATTATATATCATTAGTAGTTTGCCTAAACAAGTACTACAATTTTGAGTCACATAATATATATATATATATTCATTAGATTACATAGTGTAAACTAATTAAGTTCATTAGTATTACGTATAAATTAAATGACGGGAATCAATGAAGGTATACTAACATTTTTCATTATTAATTCTATCCGAGTTGATTATATTTTGTCGATTTATTATTATTATTATTATTATTATTATTATTATTATTTTCTTGTTGTTGTTAACTGTTGAAATTACCAAATTAGGAACCTGTCTGTTGCATAGCTAATCAACAATATGGATCAGAGGGATTTTTTTTAGATTGACTCGCATGAATCTCAAAGCAGATCTAACGGTGGGAGGATATGAATTGATCACCGACCACTTAAAAAGTGACTAATAACATTCGCACTTGAGATTTATTTATTTTTTCGCGAACCCTATACTCAGCGTCAATGATACTAGCATATATACGTTTTCTGCATTCTTTATGGAGATAGACTATTATACCGACAACCGAAATGCTAACACCTCAAAAATTATGTTATCGTGTCTGAAATCACAATTTATGTGCTCAATAAATTCTTTATATGAAAATATTGGGGAATACAAAAATATTTTCATTTTTAGAGTTTTCTAAGTATTTATTTTGCATTTTTTAAAATAACATGTACAAACATCAATATTTTATTAATATTTATGAGGTCTTTTCTAAAATTCAAAACAAATACTTAGAAAACTCTAAAAATGAAAAATTTTTGTGAATCCCAATATTTTCATATAAATAATTTATTGAGTACCATAATTATGCTTTTGGACACGATAACATAAATTTTGAGACATTAGCATTTCAGTCCGAAATGCTAACGTTAGTATAATAGTCCAACTCGTCTTTATGTTATCTATTATTTCTTTGGGTGTTGCTCCATGATCATACCCAAACAATTTTATTGATTACAGATGAAACTAATATTTAATAATATTCATCAATAATTGTCAAATCGAAAAGAAAATTATTAGCTAGGTTATTGGAGTAAAATTCTATTTATTTTTACAATTCGGCGCATACATAGGCGTTAGGAGTCCATTCGTTTAACATTGTCAATTTCCTCTGAGGAACGATCGATTGACAATCAACATTGTCTATTTTGATAATTTTAACAATTAAATGTTGATATAAAAAATCTAATGAAAGACATGAATCATATATGTTTAAGTAAGTATTAATTTTTTTTAAGTTAAGCTGAAAGTGTTTAAGCTCGTAATGTTGCCCTACGATTTTTGCTTATTCTTTAGCTGTTTCAATTATTCTTCCATTCTCTCTGATAAACTACTTTCAATGCTTCTTACCTTTAAAAAGGGGAATAAGGGGGAAAACAAGAAGAAATATTCAAGAGACAAAAAAAAAAAAAAATAAATAAATAAATTCCGTTATTGCAAAATTAACTAACAATCAGTTTTCAGTTAATTTGCTTTTTAAACACGTTCTTGCTAACAATGTATTCAGTATTCTGCACCAATATCTCTCCAATTACAATTTACAACCCGTGTTGACCGTCAAAAAACAGTTACAACTCATCTCTTGGTCAGAGATGTTCCAAATTTAGTTAAGTTAATTGACAAAAAGGTGCATCAAAGCTGACATCCTGATGACTAAGCAGCGAGTTAGCCGCTATGCCAACCAACAAAACGCTTGATATCACAGCATTGTGCCCAATCCTGCCATTCCCTCTCTTTCTCACCAGAGAAGAAAGGAAAGGAAGGAGGAGGAGGAGGAGGAGGAGGATTCCAACACCTTTCTTTCCAGACTTCTCTCAAGCTTTTTTCTTACACAACTAAACCACAATGCCAGGTGTGTTTAAGAGAGCACTCAATGCTGTCAAAGATCAGGCAACCATCAGCATAGTCAGGTTTTCCAGGAACTATGTTCCGGGGTCTTCCTGTGACCTAGATGTCGCTATCCTCAAAGCCACCACACACGAAGAACAAATGGCCGATGAGAAGCACACTACCGAAGTTGTCCTCATGGTCGTATCCTCCACCTATTGTGCCGCTGCTTGCGTTCATGCTTTAGCACGTCGCATTGCCAGGACCCGTGACTGGGTTGTTGCCCTCAAGTCCCTCCAGCTTGTGCACCATCTTCTTCGTGATGGCGGAACATACTTCTCACATGAAGCAGCATCCCTACGGCCTACTTATTCTGGCGGCCGCAGACTCCTGGACTTATCAAACTTCTCAGCATCTCAATCTAGTCATTTGAACCCTTGGGACTACACAGCCTTTGTTCGTACCTACGCACGTTACCTCGATGCCCGGCTTGAATCAGCACTCTTTGGAAAGCTCCAAAACTTGAACCAGAAAACCCATAAAGCTACTAATTTGGTCAGCAGTATGAAGCCAGCAGTACTACTCGATCATATCGACTATTGGCGGCGCTTGCTTGATCGTGTAATATCCATGAAACCCACTGGACCAGCCCGTTATAATCGCCTCATACAGATAACACTCTTCATGGTTACTCGTGAGAGCTTTCAGTTCTATTGTGACATCACTTTGGGGCTCACTCTCTTGCTTGACAAGTTTTTCCAACTAGATCAGAAGTGCCGTGTCAACACAGTTGGGGCATGTGAATCAGCAGCAAGACAATTTGAGGAGCTGGATTCTCTCTATGGTCTTTGCATAAAGATTGGCGTAGGAAAGATGATTGAATATCCACATGTACAGATGATATCACACAACTTGGTTACTACATTGAAATCATACCTGCATAACAGTCTTGTGCCAGTTGAATCATCACTTCCATCAGAAACAAGGAGCCAACCAAGGTTTTCTTTCCAATCTTTAACTAGAGAAATGTCTGACGAGGTTCAGTCTGAATATTATTCTGTTGCCTCTGAACCAATAAGTGCTAAAGCAATAACATATGAACAGACCTGTTCATCTTCAATGCCTTGCGATGAATCGAAAGACAAACCAGAACAATCACAATCAGAAGGTTGGGAACTTCTTTTGGTTGAGACTGCTAGTAAACTGTCAGATTCAGAGAATGGCAGTTATGGGCAACAATTGATACTAGAAAGTGCTAAGAAACCACTTCCAGAGAATTACCACAACCCATTTCTACAAGATTGCTTTAACCAGGATTCTAGCAGAGAGCAAAATATTGGTACAATGCCCAATAACCTTTCCGAGCAAGATTTTTTTGACCCAAGGAATTTGAGAGCAGAAAGAGACATTCAAGACAAGACAAAAGGTCTTTTCTTCCACTATTCTTTCAACGAGAAGAGCTTGAGCCCAGAAATAAGCATTGCTGAGAAGCCAACACAATACTCTTTCAACAAGAACTTGAGCACAGACAGAACCTATCATGAGAGGAGAAATGTTTATGATGAAACTGAGAAAAAACCTACAGATGCAGCTCAAACATTGACTGGCCCTTCAACCCAGCAGTCTTTTCAAAGGCATCTGAGGTGGATGCAAGAACAACAGAAGGTGTACAGATGCATTGGATACTGACTTAGCAGGTGCATAGGTTTAGACAATATTGAATTTCTCAGTTTTTACTGTAAATGAGATGGTGGCAGTAGGGAAACCACCAGAGGGGAGGGGCATGTGCAGTCAACTGTTTTGTCTGGTTGACAGGATATATACATACCACATATAGCTATTTTGTATTTATCTATACCTATTGTCAAGCATGTTGTTCTTAATGTAAATGGACTCATAACGTACACTGTTGATACCAAAAACATGCAAACTTCTAAGTAGAATGTCAAACCATGACATTATGCATTATGTACAACATCACCGGCCTTCTAATTTATTTCATTTCCTAAGAGTTTTATTTCACACTGCTGCATTCCGATTACAATCTATTTCTTGTTTACAAATGCAAAATTTAAGAAGGGTACTCCCAAAGATAATAATGGTCCCTTGAATTTCTTACTTACAAATAGCAATCTTACTGATTTTTTCGGAGCTTCATACTACAAGAATGAATGTAAAGAAACAAAGTATTAGTAATTTAAATTAAAAAAAGGAAAACATAGAACTCACTAACATTATTGGTCAAAAGTGGAAGATATTGACCACAGCTACTTGGCTTTGGCCAAAACATGAAATTCACAATATAAGCAAAATAGATAAAGTATAAATATAAATTAACAAAGTAAGCATATACAAAGAATCTATTCTCTGGCATATTTTCATCAGAGTTTACAACATTACTGGTCAACCTATATAGCATTCAATACTTCTCAATGCTACAAAATTGGAATTCAGTTACTAAAACTGAACTATACAGAGCTTAAAAAAAAAAAAACGTGAAGAAGTAACAATGAAATCTCAAGAAAACTCCTAAAATGATTTTTAGGCCCAAAGTAATGTTAGGCAGACAAATATGAGAAGAGCCAATGCAAAACAAAAACCCACTATCACTGCAAACGCCTGAAAGATACCAAAGGAGTCATTCATTCATTCAGAAACAGTGCATTATATTTCCATTTTTCGAAATATTACTAAAAATTCACCTTTCCTTCAGACTCGAACTTGAATTTGACAGTGAACCAAGACAACCCTTTGTCTACAAATGGAGCCAATGCCAGCGCCCTACATTATGTAGAAAAACATATGTTTCACATGGTTAGCTGAAGTAAAGATAGTAACTAGTAAATGTTAATAACACATTAACACCACATAAAACTGTTCCTGGGAGTATGACATGGGTTACTTCAGCGTGTCATAGCGCCAGTACAAGAAGCTGCTGATTCCTGATCCATCAATAAGGATATGCCCATGAAGGAATTGACTTCCACCTCAAAAAAAATTTAAATTTAATTCCAAGAATTAATATACTAACCCTCCTGCTCGGACAATCTTGGTAACCTGGCTTCCAGCCCATACCATCGCCATAATTTTAACGAATCTACAATGGAGAAACATCAATTAATAACAAGTGCATGAATTATCATGACTCATTGTAGATCTATCAATAATAAGAAATACTTTACCGCTGAACTGCTGCAGCATAGCCTAACTTGCTGGGAGCTGGAGCAAAATAAAACCTGAAAAAGCAGGTATAGCAAGGATGTAAAACAGCTATGTTAACAAGGCAAAGATGGATCAAAATATTCAATTTTTAACTCACCAAACTAGAAGAAAGGCAGTTGAATAATAGACAGTATTGAGTAACCCATATGACAAAACCCCGGCAACACCATATCTCTTCAGCTTCAGAAGTAGCCTAATAAGGTACAGCTAATAGGTTTAGTGCTGCCATCTAATGTAAAGCATAATAACTACATTCATTGTAAAAAGAGGTCGTGGTAAATAAAATGGAAGTTATCGATATAATAAAGTTTTTGGTGGTACTTTGTTTACACTTTACAGCCATCAACTGTCTGAAAGGCCTAAAAAAGACAATAAGCAGCGTCACCTGGAAAAGTCTCTTTGGATTCAAACTCGAGTATCCAGGTTTGGCCTCAAGTACTAACAAATACCAGACTCGATCTCATCAGGAATAAAATTCATAATCGTAATATTTTATTTATATACAAAAGAGCAGTTGGTACTTATTAGAAGAGAATTGTCCTTCTCCATTGACTTCACTTTTTTCTGAACCTAGCAAAAGCAAAATAAAAACATAAATAAATAAGTAAGAGAGAGAAGAGTGTTAAAATCATGAGCAATGCAGTACTGGTCCTACTGGTACGAAACAATGCTAGATAAAGAGTGTACACCATTAACATTAGTATTACCTACCTTCTGATGTTACAGGTACATCTTCAACAGCATCAGTCGAAATTCTATCAACCTGAAAAAGGAAATATAATCAACATTCCCACAATTGAGCTCCCATTTTGATTTTGATACAATGAGAACACATGTCTACTGCCTTCAATTCTTTACAAATAACGTCAAATAAGTTGAACTCTCACAAGAACTTGGAAAAGAATGAAACATGACCTCGGGTTGATGTTGAAGAGAGCAGCAAGAAACGAACTTTCCTGATATATTGGGAGAGACGAGGAGGAGAGGTCTTCTTGTCCTGGCTCTGGAGACGCCATTGCGGAACTGAATAATGAATTAATGAAGAAGAGAAAATTATTAAGGAATTCGTTAGAAGAATAGAATAGCGAGTGGTACTGGTACGGGGGGGTTGAGTTGGGAAAGAGAAGGATGGATGGAGACTTACTACTGGGAAAGCGGGTGGAGGGGCCCAGTGCGCAGTCACATGGAGCAGGTGCAGGGCCGGTGACATTGGGGACTTCACTTGGAGGGACTGGGAAGGAAGTGGAACCCAGCAACCGAGGCTGGGACGAACGAGACGGGAGACGGGAGACGGCACTGGGTGCTGGGTGGGTGGGTGGGTAATGTAATGAGGCGATCAATGAACAATGTTAGAATTTAGAACGGAAATAATATATTTTTGTTTATTTTCTTTGCCTTATTGAAATCTCAAAAGGGAGAAGGATACATGTCCCCAAATACAAATCCCAAGTCAAATCCTCAAATTTGACCAGACAACATGAACCTTAAAGTGCACAAGTATAAATAGTTATTACATAATTTCCACATAAACATGAAAACTGACATTGCTAATAATAACTATAAATAGAAGTACAAATATCAAATTTACAAAGTGTAAATATCTATATAACAAACTTTTGAAAATTGTCCTAGGAAAATTCTATATAGATACCGTGTTTGATACCATAGTTGATACCATAAAATCGAATGCGGTTTTTTTTCCAGTCTAACGTCGGTTCAATGAAATTCAAAATCAATCAAATCAAATCTCGAACTTCTCCTTTCCGATCTCCTTCTCCTTTGATCTTCTTCTCTCCGATCTCCTCTACGATCTCATCCTCTCATAGTGCGAACTCCCCTCCGATCTCCTCTCCAGTTTATTTTCCCCCCGTCGTCATCCTCTCCGATCTCCTCTCCGGTTTATTTCCCCTCCCGTCGTCATCCTCTCCGATCTCCTCTCCGGTTTATTTCCCCTTCCGTCGTCACCCTCTCATGGTGCGAACTTCTCCTCTCTGATCTCCTTCCTTTAATTCTCTTACTCCTCATCTCTGATCTTCCTCTCCTTTCGTTCTCTTCTTCTCCTTTCGTTCTCTTCTTCTCTCTTCGTTCTCTTCTTCTCTCTTCGTTCTCTGACTTCTCCTCTCTGGTCTTCTTCTCTCTGTTAATTGTCGGTTCGCTTGCAATGGGTCGGTGTTCAAGTTAGACCAATATGTATTCAAGTTATACCAATAGGTATTCAAGTTATACCAATGAGAATTCAAGTTATGTCAGTATTCAAGTTTTAGTAGTAAATATTCAAGTTATACCAATGAGAATTCAAGTTATGTCAGTATTCAAGTTATAGCAGTATTCAAGTTCAAGCTGAAAAATATGTCAATATTCAAGTTTTAGCAGTAAATATTCAAGTTATACCAATGAGAATTCAAGTTATGTTAGTATTCAAGTTATAGCAACTAGTGTTCAAGCTGAAAAATATTCAGTATTCAAGTTTTAGTAGTAAATATTCAAGTTATACCAATAAGTATTCAAGTTATAGCAATGAGAATTTTCAAATAAATGTTTCTTGTTGGATGTTTGACCGGTCAACTATCTTGGTATCAACTATGGTATCAACTATAGTATCACCATATCTGAACCCATTGTCCTAATATTAAGTATACGGAAAGAAGTTCAATCACAAAAATCTTTAAGTCAAATCACTTCTTTGACCAAAAATAACTACCAATATAACTAATTTTCCAAACAGACGAAGTATAAATAGTTAGTATTGTAAGTACATATAATTATATTTGAAAATATAAATATTTTTGTATGATACTATTTAACATCAAAACATAAACACATTTATCCTAAATACAAATCCCAAAATTTTGACCAAGCCATCATGGGCCCCATAACTGTCAAGACGTAAAGTACAAATAATTACTACATAACTGTCAAAAAAATTATGAAAAACTGATATAATAATATTTACAGAGAGAAATTAAAATATTAAACAAGCAAAATAAAAATATCAATTACATATTCAATCAAAAATTGCATTATTCATTACAGGTATAAGTCAAGTCATCCTTGTGCAATTGGGCCTGCAACAAGGTGGAAGTGATCTTCTTTCTCCTACAAGTAGCACCAGCAACGAGTTGGTCATCACAGGCTCGAACTTTCGGCTGCTTGAGGAGGCCCACCTGCCAGCATCTTTCGATCAACTATCCATCTCTCCAATATCTCGCCATTAAGGTCACACATGTTGAAACGTACGAACGAAGTGGGCTCATCGCAGGAAAGAATCGCAGGAGTGGTCGGAGACTCGGAGCAGTCGCCATCGGAGGAGAGAGAGTCGCCGGAGTAGTCGGAGGAGCAGTCGCCATCAGAGGAGAGAGTCGTTGGAGTAGTCGGAGGAGCAGTCGCCGTCGGAGAAGAGAGGAGTTGGTGGGAGGCGGTCGTGTTTGTTGTCCATCTTTCTTTTTTCTACTGACAGTTTTGTCAGTTTTGGAAAGTCAATTAGTTTGATCAGTCTTGGGGACAGAATCTGGGGATTTAGGATTGGGGAATAGAAGCTTTACTCCATTTTAAAATACTCGTGCCAGGTTTTTAATCACAAAGGAACTCTCTTAACAGGGCAGTCGCCCCGCCCCTTAGTTCAAACCACCGCCACGCGCCACCGCGCAAGAACAAGATTTTCCAATATCTACTTCCGGACACCCCTCTTGCAATGCCCACATAGAATAAGGTAATCCGAGGGAGCTCCATGATCCACCGGAGAAGTCTATTTCTCCTATGCCGCTGCGGTCTCGGTACCCTGATAAACCCAATTTCTAAACAGCTAAATCAAACGGACTTTATAACATCTCTGTCCCCACACATCGTCCATACGACCGTATCTAACTGCCCATCTGACACGCTTTCCCTGAGCTTCTTCCTGTGGTGTGCCCAGCAGCCTGGGTACTTCCACGCTCCCAATTCATTCGATCATATGGTGCCAGTTGTAAACTGGCTTACGGACAGATTTGGGTCTGTTGCAAATATTGTAAAGGAGTTGAGGAGTGTTGGTTGTCCCGTAAAGGCATCGACTTTCTTGGTTTTGCTGAGGATTTATTGGCGAAGCTGTTCGTATAAGTTTGCACTTGAGGTGTTTAATGAAATGTGTAGGTATAACTTTGAGCCCAACACATTTGTCCGGAATGTGGTTATAGATATACTGTTTAAAATTGGTTATGTTGATAGTGCAATGAGGTTTATGAGAGAGACCCAATTACCAAATTATCTCACTTTTAGCATTTGCTTGACTAATCTGTGCAAGATTGGAGATTGGTTGGCTGTACGAGATGTGTTGAGGAGTATGGTTAGTAAATCATTTTACATCACCACTGGATCCTTTTGGGCCATTTTTGATTGTTGTAGAAAGAGGGGAACACTTTCTGAGTTATTGCAGTTGTTGGCTTTCATGGTTGTATCGGGTCTACAACCGACTTTGCCAATATGGTCCATTTTGATTGAAGGCTTATGTCAGGTGGGAGAAGTTGACATGGCTTGTAGATGTTTACAAATGATGGTGCAAATGGGATTTAAGACCCTCGAATTTTTCAGTTTTGGTAAATTGGTGTCCAAATATTAAGGTGAATTTTTGTATGGATTCGCATATTTAATATGGATCGTTCCTTTGTTTAACTATCACACAAATAGAGAGATGTTTGATTAAAACTAAAGCATCCCGAGTCTCGAACTATCAATTTATTTGTAGTATGAAAAAGATTAACATATCTTTATGTACATGTATATTTTGAGTGGAAAATAAGTAGGGTCCGTTTGACAAACTAAAGAATAGAGATATAATAATGCTATTAAATTAGTAAAAGTGGAAATCAATACTTATTAAGTGATAAAAAATACATAATCAACTTGTAAAAACCAATAACATATTTAAAAAATTAGAAATCATTAAGACAATAAAAACAAAAATAATTTACCAACAAATCCTCACTTACATGCCAAAAGCATATCAATAAAAGGGTGAAACACCAAACATCACTCCCAATACAAGCCACACCAAATCCCCTTACCAAAAAAGAAAACGGACTGAGCGTCTGAGCCCAGTGAGCATGCAGCACCGACCCACCCAGCGACCCTCCTACCGTCTTACGCACTCGCACACGCACTCGCACTCGCACTCCTCCCCCAAGCCCATCTCGATATTCCCATTCTCCAGGCAGCCACCAGACCGCCTCCGCGGACCAAGTTCCCCTCCCCCTTTTCTTCCACCTTTTCATTCTCCGGCTCCACGCTCTCCACGCACCCACCCTCCCTCCCTCACACCCCTCCGCTCCATCGGGGTTGCTGCTGCTGCAAGGAGCCAGCGACCGACCGACCGACCGGTTCGTTCTCCCCTCTTCTCCCCTCATGCGTTGCGTTGCTTTGCTTTGCCGAGATTCGCTTGCGGATTGCGGATTGATTAATTAAATTAAACGGGATCCGATCCCGGATCATGACGGCCGCCAGGTTCGTTCGTTCATTCTCCCTTCCTCCTTTTTATTATTATCAACCTTTTGATTGTCAATGATAGATGATGACACGGTAGGTTTGGTATTGATGGATGGATGGATACTGATACAAAGAGGAGGAACTTTTCTTCTTCTTTGCAAGTTTCCCGGTTTTGAATATTAAGCCTTGATTGTGGTTTTGGATCCGGGATGGATCCTGCTTAGTTTGAAATCAGTATACTGTTAATGAGCAGATTGTTGATTAGCAACTGATTCTTGTGAGTTTAATGTGTATCAACTGCTTTAGGTTGCTGAATCTAACTAGAAAGGATGTGCTAGGGAAGATAAGAGAGCTCGGGCAATCTTTTCTGGCAAGTATAAAGTCTCCATTTCCCCATTTTTAAACACTTGGGGCCAGGTTTTTAATGACAAAAGGAACTCTCTTTACAAGGCAGCTGCCCCGCCCTTCCCGTAGTTCAAACCACCGCCGTGTGCCACCGCGCAAGAACAATATTTTCCAGTATCTACTTCCGGAGACCCATCTTGCGATGCCCACATAGAATAAGGTAACCTGAGGAACTCCATGATCCACCGGAGAAGTCTATTTCTCCTATGCCGCCGCGGTCTCGGTACCCTGATAAACCCAATTTCTAAACAGCTAAATCAGACGGAATTTGTATCCGCTCTCTGCCCACACATCGTCAATACGACCGTATCTAACTGCCCATCTGACACGCTTTCCCTGAGCTTCTTCCTGTGGTGTGCCCGGCAGCCTGGGTACTTCCACGCTCCCAATTCGTTCGATCATATGGCGCCGGTCGTAAACCGGCTTATGGACAGATTTGGGTCTGTTGCAAACATTGTAGAGGAGTTGAATAGTGTTGGTTGTCCCGTAAAGGCATCGACTTTCTTGGTTTTGCTGAGGATTTACTGGCGAAGCTGTTCGTACAAGTTTGCACTTGAGGTGTTCGAGGAAATGTGTAGGTATAATTTTGAGCCCAACACGTTTGCCCGGAATATAATTATAGATATACTGTTTAAAATTGGTCATGTTGATAGTGCAATGAGGTTTATGAGAGAGACCCAATTACCAAATTATCTCACTTTTAGCATTTGCTTGACTAATCTGTGCAAGATTGGAGATTGGTTGGCTGTACGAGATGTGTTGAGGAGTATGGTTGGTAAATCATTTTACATCACCACTGGATCCTTTTGGGCCATTTTTGATTGTTGTAGAAAGAAGGGGACAATTTCTGAGTTATTTCAGTTGTTGGCTTTCATGGTTGTATCTGGTCTACAACCGACTTTGCCAATATGGTCCATTTTGATTGAAGGCTTATGTCAGGCGGGAGAAGTCGACATGGCTTGTATATATGTACAAAGGATGGTACAAATGGGATTCTCTCCTTCCGTTGTGACATGCACTTCGCTTATAAAGGGGCTGTTTAAAGCTGAGAGGTATGACTCAGTTATTGGCTTGTTAGATTATATGAAATATTGCAAGTGCAAACCTGACTTGGTGCTCTATAATGTTCTTATGGACTGCTTTGCAAAATCTGGTAGGTATAACGATGCCATTAGTATGTTCTTCGATTTACTTGACAATAACTTCGAGCCAGATAAATGCACACTATCCACACTAATGTCGGTTTTGTGTTTTTCTGGTAATATAAAACTATTTGATTCTTTAATAACCCAATTTGATATAGCTTTTGATCTCAAAGCTTGTAACTCTGTGATGAATACTCTTCACAAGGCTGGTTACCCTTACCGGGCTGTCAAGTTCTTCAGGCATATGGTTGAAAAGGGTTTCAATCCAGATAGCTACACCTATTCAGCTTTGTTCAATAGCTTGTTCCAGCTAGGAAATATCGATAGTGTAGTTGAAATGTACTGTGAAGTAGTCACAAAAGATCATAATGTAGACTCTTATGTACATGCTGCTATCCTGGGTGGTCTGGTCAAAAGAGGCAAGCACTATACAGCCAAAAAGCTTTTAACAGAAGCGATATTGGGAGGGCATAGGCTCGATGCAGTATGCTATACCATTGGTATAAAGGGCCTTTTTCAAGCTGGTATGAATACGGAGGCATGTGACTTGTTCGAGTGGATGAAGCAGTACAGTGTTTCACCGAATTTGCATACATATAATGTTATCCTTCATGGATTCTGTATGGCAAACGATTCGGATTCATTGCAGAAGGTGCTACAGGAAATGAAATATACGGGAATTGAGATGGATTCTGTCTCATTCAATACTCTCATCGCTCATCTGTTCAAATCGAACCGTACCGAGTCAGCTTTGGCTCTATTAAGAACAATGGTTGCGGCTGGTGTAAATCCTGATAAAATTACTAATTTATTGGTGTCCCGATATTTGGGTAATGAATTCGGTAAAGAAACTGTAAATTGTGGGGTAAGCATGTGTGATCAGGAGGATACAAATTGTTCTGATGCAAGTGGCTCTGATTCCTCTGATGATATTATAATCTGCTCAAGTATGTGAGCTCCAACCGGATTTCTTTGTTAAAGTTCATGGTGTAAAACTTGAAAATGAGGTAGCATCATTATACATATGTACATATATTATTTTTTTTTTTTTTGTATTTTCACTACATTTTTTTCTTTGATCTCTTTTTATCATACAATCTTTTATGAATTATGAAGTGTTTGGTACCAGTACATACTGCTTTGAACTATGTAGCCGTCTTTTTGTAGATTGTCTGACTAGTGTGCACCAATGCCAGTATCAATCTGTGCCTGACCAGACTACTGTAGTATCAATATCTTATATAACAAGTCCTTGATTATTTTTCTCCACAGTATCATTGTCGTCATGTAATAGTATATTTATTGATTCCTCATTTCAGATGGGCATCTTGGGTTCATGCTGAAACACTTTTCTACGAACAGCCTCTTATAGTGGTAAGATTTGTTGATAATATGGTATGACTTGATCTATATTTGAACATAAAGATCAAACAAAAATTGTTTGTACTTCAACATAAAAATCAATCATTTTCTATTTATTTGGTTGTTTGTCTCAATGAATCATGATTAACAATGTATATATTGTTTTATGCACCATTTTACAAATTAATGCATCTTCAATAGCTAAACAGCCAACTTCCAATTCTATTCAGAAGAAGGAATAAATCAATCTAACAGATAGAATTTATAAACACAATGTAACAGTTACACGCCTGTAGTATTACCAATTTGTGGCAATTGTATCTTTCCTTCCATTCTAACTCCTTCACAAAATGGTTACAGATGTGTTAGTGCCTGGAAAGCATTAATTAAAACACTTCACTAAGAAGCTTGTTCCATCAATTTGATTTAAGTTCATTAGCTTTGGCCGCCAATGCTTGGCATTTGATGCATCTCTTGCAGTAATTCTTGGGGGTAAACAGCTAGACTATCTGTCAGTTTGGAACCCCAGGTTTACCATAGATGTTATATACTCTGTGCTGCTTGGGGAGATCAGCATACTCGGCCTGTTGAAATCATCTTTAGGTATTGACATCTATAATTTTTTGTACCTGTCAGATGTCCCTATTTTCACCTTTTTTCTCCCTTTTATTCTGCTCTAATGTCCTGCCCAAGTACTGAATTATAAGCCATCTCTGGTGTCTTTAACCTAGGGTCTTGTATCAGTTTGTTCCCCCTAAAACCTTTTGACGAATGACTTTCTATATTCTTACTTTGATCTTTTTAATAGCTGGCCATCAGAAGACGAGACAATTCCACTGAATGTGATTTGTGAGAACCACACATTGTATTGGGGACATTAATATTTTCTCACAAAGATTCTTCGGGTAAATATTCTTTTTGACTTGCTAATCTTATCGGACATTCATATTTTCTCACAAAGATTCTTCGGGTAAATTTTCTTCTTGACTTGCTAGTCCAGTCCTTCTCAGTGAACATGATGTATTTAAAACAAATGAAAAGAAATTTTGATACAGGCTAATCAGGACATTCCCAATTTGTACACAGGTGTATCTAATAGAATCAAAAATTGATCAAGTGGGGATTCAAGTGCATGTATTGCGGGTACAGAATAGAGAATTTGGGAATGCTTCTGTATAAGTATCTGATTATCAGCTTGTCGACTGGATCAGGAAGGTTTACATTACTGTAATGGTCTTTGTTGAAGCCAATACACCTGATTTTGACACTGCAGTGAGGCACAAAAACCACAATAGACATGTGCCTTTGATCTCTGTGGCTCTTCTGCAAACAGTTCTCTTTGCAAAAGAAAAAGGGTTTTATACTTTAGTGAACCTAAAAATGCTTAGTTCTAGATATTGATTGTGTAGTTATTTTATTTTTCATACGTATATGTTTTTTTTTTTCCCTTTTTCATACGTATATGTTTTTTGTTTTTCCTTTTTCATACGTATATATTTTTTTTTTTTACCATCTGTTAGATGCTGAGTTTAAGCTTCAAGCTATGTTTAATTCCATTATCAATCCGGTTAAGATATACATATTGCTAAAGAAGTTTGTCATGACATTGATTGCATGAGTACATTACATCCAAAATCCTTAGTCCGATTGCTCTTCTGATTGTTCGAAACATCATGTTTATTGTCGCTTCTTTTTCTGATTACTATCGTAAAACAATGGATTAGTAATACAATGTAAAATGTAATTATTTGGTACGCCTTAAAAATGGTGTATGGTTACGTACTTTATGAAAGGTCCGCAAGCTATCCAAGTTATCAGGATAACAGTAATATGAAGGCCTTTATGTCAAAAAAAAAAATAATAATAAGAAGAAGAAAATGATACATCTAGAAAATTGGATATACTGATGAGAACTACTGGATTAAATAAAGTGAAGGACACTGACAACACAAGCACATGCAATTGAATGCAGCATCCAATTTAAATTCTGCCAATTCAATATTACAAAAGTTTCAATATCTGTTATATTACTTCAGCATTAGGTTTTATCAAACCACCAGAAAGTTGCAGAAATATTAAACATGGACTATTGTTACAGATCATTGTTATAAACCTTCTCCCACCAGTTATTCATTTCATCAATCTCAGATAAATCATCATCAGTAATACAGAAGATAGTATTCTGCACCTGTTTAATGCCAGACAATGTTCAATATTAGGTTGTGAAAGCAACTGTTAAGGAAACTTTTACTATGTGAAAGTATGGAGCATGAGTGTCTCACCGGGTCAAATGGTATGCAAGAATAATCCTCACTCAAATCGTCAGCCATGTTAGTCGGAATAGAAATTCTACAAAATAAGGAAGGAAAATAATTCCCGTTAATTTTATAAACTATGATAAACAGGGGCAGAAGTCCTATTATGCAAATTTTTTTTTTTGTCCTTTTTAGTTAATTTTATACTTGTTGAATTCAATAATTGATTGCATTTCTAATCCTATTAAAATAAACTGGAGTATATTAGTCCTTTACCAACACCAGCAGAACAAAATTTGTAGGTGCAGTACACGTTTTATTACTCCCTTTGATGCATGGCGAATGCATAGAAATAAATAAATATTATTGTTTCTATTTCTTCCAATTTTCTTTGAACATTGGCATAAAAGAAATATGCATCAAGTACATACTCATTGAGAAATTGGTAGAACTCATTCACGGTCTTCAGTTGCTTGTCAACATCAGAAACTGGTGCCTGTGAATGATGTAATTGTCATGAGATTATTAAACACAGTTCCACTAAAAAACTAGCGTACAACTAGAAATTACTCCCCAATTTGACAGTCC
Organism: Cyperus esculentus; assembly: GCA_030179965.1. NCBI lineage: Eukaryota > Viridiplantae > Streptophyta > Magnoliopsida > Poales > Cyperaceae > Cyperus > Cyperus esculentus. The sequence continues at coordinate 3,413,640 of JASGLE010000039.1, read as the reverse complement.
TGATGAAGAATTTTCAAACATAGGGAAACTGAGGGGAAAAGAAATTTGTGACACAAGCTTTAGCCTCAGACAAACTAGCCTATAATATAAAAGGACAAGGCAGCTGAGGAACCACTTCGTTTTTAGATAAGAAATTATTATCATTTACCATTAAACTAAATTGATCATTAGTTTTACACAGTTGTTTCTAATATTCTAGAAACAGGTGGCATTTGCCATTCATTTAAAAAAAAATAATAATAGAAAAATAATCATCATTTGGTCAATAATTGTTTCATGAGTTTTTCAAGGACTACTGTAAGCACCAACCTAAAGCACATTTCTGAGATTCAAAACACTCATTGGGTACATGTGCACAACTATGAATGCTTAATATATAATTTATTCTTTACATACTTGATATGCAATTGAAAGTTTCCCAATTAAAATGATACACTCATAAAAATACTAGGAAAAGAAAACTTGCCACGTCGTCATTCCATGATCCAGTCTCAAAAATCCTCGCCTGTCAGATATAAAAATGAGTTCATCATACAAACTTACATTGCCATAACCAGAAAGCTTCATATTACTTTGTGCTTAGGTCTTTCTCCCTACTTCCAATTGCTATTTTACTTAACTTACCAAGCCCTCAATGATGAGAAACAAATTCCCATCTCAAAGACTAGCATTAGTGAATTACTAGTTGGAACCCATATAGTTATTACAAAACATAAGACAATAATTAAAAGATGAGTGAACATGCAAAATGTTCAGAAAATATCACCTTCATTTGTTGGTTCTCATTGTTATTCACATTCGGAGTGAAGCTAGATAAAGAAATGTTCTGAACCCTGCATAATTAAATTATCAGTTACTTAAAGCATCATCAATGAGTCAGTTCACTGTAAATGAGGATTGAGAAAACATCTGCCAGGTATATTGACATTTTGAAAGCTGTCAGACAAGAGATGAATCAACCATATCAATATAATCCAGGTTACAAAAAAAAGATTATCTTCCACAAAAAAAAAATTCTTATTCCTTGGGAAGGCTTTCTAAAGAAAAACTTCTCAAAAAAATTAACCTCCACAAGACTGATATATAGTCACACTTCATTATTGAATAGAGTGATCGAGTGAGTAGGAATGTAGGATCATATAAGCATATTCAGTAATCGTCGTAACTTTCTATCTTTTAAAAAAAAAGTAAAATTTGAAGGAATATATCAGATCCTCAGGAAATGTTAATGTAGGATCAAATTAAGGTGCATTTAGGCTGCAATTCAGACAAGTAAGATCTTCTAAGGAACATATCAAATCATTAGGGAAATGTCAAAGCCTATTGAATCAAACTTCAACAGATCTACCTTTCATGCTGGAGAAGTAAAGATGTCATCCTTGTTGCAGGAGAAGACTCTTGTGGACTGCATTTAGATTGAGAAATAAAACAAAAAAGGGACATCAAGTTCTTCAAAACTTTCTCAGTCTCCTAATTCAATTTGAAATTATTTACCTCTCTTGCTGGGGTAGCAAAGACATCATCCTTTCTGCAGAACCCGGCACTTTTGGGCTACAATTTATTATTTTAGAAAAGATTCAATGAGTATTCAATTTTCTAGCAAATTTAAATAAAATAAACAAACATTAAATACATAACAAGTAATCAAATTTAATAACTATTTACTTACCTTACATGAAGTGGATTGCTCCATTGCCTTGACTGACGACATAGAGGGGTACTTGGTCCTGAGAAAGGGAACACTGGCACACTGCCGGGAACCTCTAATCCTGAGGAGGGAACAGCAGGATTACAATAAGGTATACTTAATCCTGAAGAAGTAAACATTGGAGCACTCGTCACTGATGAAGAGAACAATGAACTACTACAAGGCACACTTCTTCCTGATGAATGGAACATTGGATCACTGCTGGAGCCTGATGAAGAGAGCATTGAAGCCCCGAAAGGAGCACTTACTTCTAATGAAGGAAACAGCTGAGGACTGAAAGGTACTCTCATTTCTAGTGAAGAGTTTATTGGAGTACTGTAAGGAACGCTTATTCCTGACAATGGGAAGATTGGATAATTGTAGGGAACACTTGTTCCTGACGAAGGAAACACTGAAGTATTGAGAGGAACACCTATTTCTGATGAAGGGGCCATAGCACCATTGCGAGGAACTCTTGCTCCTGGCAAAGGGAACATTGAATCGCTGCTGGTAACCCTTGATCCTGACAAAGGTAACAGTGAAGGACTGAAAGGAAAATTTCCCTCTGATGAGGGGTCCATTGCATCACTGCCAGAACTCCTTGTTCTTGACAAAAGAAATATCGGATCATTGTAGGGAATTCTTGTCCCTGACAAAGGGAGCATTGAATCTCTGGAAGGAAAACCTGTTTCTGATGAAGGGGCCATTGCATCATAGTGAGGAACTCTCGTTCCCAACAAAGGGAACATCAGATCACTTCTGGGAACCCTTGCTCCTATTGATGGCATTGAATCACTGAAAGGAGCACTTATTTCTGATAAATAGGGCATTGCATCACTGCGAGGAACCCACATTTCTGACGAAGGGAGCATTGGCGCACTGAAAGGGACACTTACTCCTGATAAAGGGAATGTTGCATGATTGAGGGAAATACTCGTTCCTGAGGATTGGAACATTGGAGCACTGCAATTGAAAAAAGTCTATTAGAGTAGTTTAAAACACCAGGCAAGCAAAACATTTCACAAAATTTGAAAGTTTTTCGAACAAGAGACTGGTTCAACTACTAAAGAAGTAGAAACACTAGCAGTTTGTTTGAACAATTTTATCATCAACCAATGCAAAATATAACCCTTTTTGCACCTTTCTTGTGAAGGGAGTCCCAAAAGTGAGAAGAGAGAAACATGATTAGCACGCTGTGTTGTCAATGGTGATAATGATGAAAACTGAGATCTGCATGTCAAATTTATAAACAATATCAGCATTATCTCAAAATCACCTTCCATAATTAAGAGCCTTAAATAAAATCACTTGTAAAAAAAAAATAAAAAGGTACCAGATCTACAAATATACACTTGTTTACAGAATAAGGGTTTTAGTTGTTTGTAAAAAAATATATTTACTGGTATTTTCATTTTTATAAGTTCAAATTTACATTTGGAAATTATGTCGATCTACAAGTTATTTATGACAAATAAACTTAAAAAGTAATTACATTTTTATGGTTTGTTTATTCCAAATATACCATCATAGAAGACATTAGACAGCAACATACTGAATTTGTAGATATTTACAATTACAAGCCTACCAAACACTGCTATTCTGATTTCATTTTTTATGTCCATATAACATTTGAAGAAAAATATAGGGTACAACGATAAGATACTTCAATAAAAGTTTCCATGCACATAATATTTTTTATGTCAATAAAGTATTCAATATTTTTGTACCTTTCTAAAGAGAAGTCCCCCCTTTCCTGATGATAAATAGGAGGAGCCATCCCCAAAAGGGGAGATGCGGAAACATCAGTGCTTCAACAGAAAAAGATTTGTTACAGAAAATGTGTCACACTTTCTTACGGAAACTACATGCATACTATCAGAACAAAATTCACCTACTTTTTACAGAATTTGAGACAGATCTATGATACAAAAAATCCTCATGAGAAACAATAACATCACTTACAAGTTTCCCAATTGAATTCCACTCCCATAATCATCCAACATGGCATGCTTTCTTTTGTGATTTGTATAACTTCGGAGCCGATATTGCGACGCCATAATCTCTCCCACTCAAGGAGAAGGGAGATCCACTCGCTTCTCTTCTCTCTCAAACCTAAAGGAAAACTAAAGACAAAAACTAGCAGCAACAAAGCGACTTATGCATTATTGTTTCCAATTCTAGTGACCCGTAAAATTAATTCAAGAAAAGTATCTTAGGAAAGGTAGCGGAAGGTAGGTATAGAGGGATTGTATTTTGCGTCAATACAAAAGGCTATTTGGCTTGGGGAAATCTAGGAAAGTCCAAGAGGTTTCAAACAGACAGTTCATCCAAAGAATACATCCACCGTTGGATTTGTAAGACGCATTTGGCACAATATTTTTTTGGACAGAAAGATTGTATAAAGACTTTTCGTGCTCTACTGTGCAGTGAGAAGGATCCTTCTTCAATTAAGCCTGCCACCTGTTGAAATAAGAATACAAGAGCCGTTTCAGTTTGTAAGAAATGTTTCCTAACTCCAACTAGTACCGGTTACTTGGTTCGGCAGGCTCTAATGCAAGCATACCGTAAACCAAGTATGTACAGTCTATTATTACCAAGAAACTTTTTCCTGAAATGTATTATCAATTTTTAACATGCAATGTGCATCCACACTCCGATCATGATGTGTGCGCCCCCTTTACAGTGCTTTTTTTCTTGGAATATATGTAGTGTCAAGTCTCAATGTTTTCCATTTAAACTGACATCAAGAGTAGCTAAAAATTTGACCAGATCATATGATATGGCACTTTATAATGCGCATATCAGATTTGTTAAAATGCAAAAATCTTCGATCACCAATCAAAGACCAAAAACCTAATTATCAATTTAAATCAAAGATCAATTACTGATCAGCCCCTTCATCATTTATATAATTCAAATAGTTTAAGAGCTATGGGGAATAAAAAATGGAAAATGTCCAGAAAATTGTTAACTTGAAAAATATGTTTATAAAATGTTATTACTGCCAAAAAAAAATAAAATGAAAATTAGATAAAGAAAGAAGCCCAAGTGTCTACCTGTGTCTCGACGTGTCATTCTGTGTTTCAACATGCCACCAAATGTCACATGCATGTCTGGCACTTGACTGTACACTGCTCACACTAAATCCTCGGAGGGCACTTGTAAGCTGTAGCTGCCATATGACACATGAATATGGCACCTGCAAGCAGGCATCCTATGTCTAAGCCATGCCCAGGACAGTAGATATTAAAGTTTTTTTCACAGGATCACCATTTCATTCAAATATTCAAATCATGTTTCGTTTACTTTATCATCATGATCCTGATTAATATGTTACAAATTTTAGGCATGACATCCTAATTGAAATTGCATGCAAATTGTCCCTTACAGATGCATGTAATATCCAACACATGGGGACTGCTTGATGTAGTGCGCATGATCAGGCCTCGTCAGTACTCATGGGTTCAACATGTTGCCAACAAAAACCTATTGGAAAATGAATTGACAATGATCTATACAAACTGTGTCCAATTGAACTGAAATTGAAGCCTTGTTTTCTATAAGTCAATACAGAAGAAAATATTGATTGACATCAGATATTGAAGAACAAAATTGATAAAGATAAGTAATAGAAATATGGTAGAGTAACTCACTTGTCTTTTATCAAACTCATTGGCATCTGCATTTTGATCATGTGAAGCAGCTCCATAAGGCGCTATCTATTCCTGATAAAGGTCATGCAGGAAGTAATCCATCAATTAATTTACATTTTTTTTTTTGAAATGTGACATTCGGCAACTAGTTGGGATCTTCAACTTGGTACATTATTTCCTGAGGAGGCAATGTACTGGTACAATATGGATTGAAGTATTGGGAAAGCATACAGCAGTGATTAGTGATGGTAAATCACCAGAAACTGAAACTGAGTACCTCAATGGTACACACACACACATCCGACAAACTAGATTTCTTGAATTCTTGATTCATTTTGTTTTCATAAAGAATTGAACACGGACAGTACTTGTATTGTTGGTTAAAGACTTAAAAAGTTTATACCTTGATGATACAACACTGTAAAATTTGCATCCAGCTGCGACCAAGGAGGAGCAAGGGAGTGAGTGGCCAACGGCTGTCACCCCACCCCCGACCATCACCATTGTACTACTGTACTGTTCAGGAAACCGGAGCAAAAGCAAGCCGGCCATTGCCCATTGCCCTTCCACCATTGCCTGACAATGACAATGACAATGACAGCCCTCGTTTCTGCAATCTTTGGCATTAATGACCCGCGGTTTTCTTGAAAAAAATTAAAATAAAAAACTCTTTGGGACTTTTTCTTTTTGGGCCGATTTGGGAGTTTTAATTTGGGCCGGAGGAGGAATTTGCCGGGGAAATAAAAGTTTTCATCATTGATGGCTTTAGTCATGAAATAAAAGTTCTCATCATTAATGAGTCATTTTTTTATTCAACTTTTATTTTACTGGATTAGATTTTTTTTTATTTGACTCATTTTATTTATAATGACTATGAGAAATAGAGAAAAAAATGATAAAATATATGTTCCATATGCCTACCAATACAACATATGATATGAAGATACTTCTTCAAACTAAACGTATGGAGATACTTCTTTTATTTTGAATGCAACTTTTATTGACAATGCTATGTAATTGTGATGCTGTAAAAAGAAAATATTAAGTGCTCTCTGAGACCCAAAGGGCCAAAACCAAAGATATACTGACTTGTACAAGAAAATAACTTAAAAAAAAATAGCAAAAGGTGAGACCGGACGATAGACCTCTGCTATAATCAGGTGTGCTACGAGACCTTCAATGGGGCCTTCAAAGCAGCAGCTCCTTGCCTCCTTCCATATACTCCATTGTCACAGCGGACTGCGCACATATGTGCTTGAATCAATCAATCAATCAATCATGCAGCAGCATGCAAGCATCGCATCGCATAGCATCGCATCGCATCCAAGTATAACTCTCAGTTACCCAAAGCAAATTAAAGTGCCTATCTGACGGCATCACCTTTGCCCCCACTTGGGTTTGAGCTCACACAACTGAGCTCCTGCTCGGCGAGTCACAGTCCACGCGATTCTTATATAATTAAACAGTTGAGTCCGCAATTCACCGTCGTCCCCGTGAGACCTAAAAATTAATAATCTACAAATGATGGTTTCAATGCCTACCTGGTACTTGAACTTCAGGGTAACCAGCAATTTAGAACAACAACACAATCTTTATAGTCTCAACTCTCAAACAATTTGAGATAGGCCAGTAAAGATTAAAGAACCCAACCGCAGTCACTAGGATTGAATCAAAATGAGTTTTGGCAATTAAAGTCCTGGTACGGTGATCTGGTGGGTCGACCATTTTATTCTCTTAACAGAACAACAAACCCACCAGTTCCTTACAAAATCATAAGAAGCGCATCTTTCAACAGTTGAATAATTGTTTTTTGAGATATAGATGAACAACCGAATAATTGTTAGTTAATTATCAACTTCACAACAACACCCACTAACACCGCTACCCGCTGTACAATTTGACATTATCCTAAGCTTCAAAACCCTTTCCTATCCATTTTACTTTCCCCCCAAAAAACAAAATACCCAATTCTAATTTAATACAATCATGTTTAACTTCCTGTAAGGCATATCTTCTCCCATGACAAAACACAGTCCATGATCTCTGTTGAGCCCCAATCCTTTCTATTATTTCCGAAACAAGAAGAAAGAGAATATATGATCTTCTTCTTCTTTGACTGATAAAACCAGGTTTTGTTGATCCAATGACCCAACAACCACCCAACTCTATCACAATTCAGAGCTAGAAAGCCCCTAGCTATCACCACTGCTACAAAAAATTGCTGACCCCCCGATCCTGTTCTCTGAAGTCTGAATCAAGAATTCATGGGAAGAAGATGTTATCTCTCCTCTTTAAATGGAGTACAAGTTTTGGTCAAAGATCCCCATAAAATTGAAGTCATCGTCTTAACCTCCCTCTGCTTCCTGTAGTCTGATCAGATCAGAAAGAATACTTTGCCTCAAAACTTTAAATTAGCAACTGAACCAGCAAGCAAAACAAGCCTAGCAATGTGCTGTATGCCAAGCCAAGTCCTGGTCCAATCACCTCTCTTCCCCATATCCTGATTAAAATAACACCAAAATTGGCAAAGTATGTATCACTTCATCCCAGATTAAGAAAACCAAACATTGTTGACCAATCAATCAACCACCTCTTGACTGAACCAACAAATATTCTCAAATTAAACCATTTTTCTTGGTCATTGTAGGTTCATTTAACGGCCTCTGCCGCTTTGATTCACTAACATCTCCATTGCTCTCTGTAATTATACTACGCAGCACACTTTGTTCACAGATTGTCGGTTTTCGGTAGGTTCTTTGGTACATTAGGCTGAAGGCAAGTGCATTCTTTCGCTTTTTCGCATATGGGTTATCTGCTTTGGCAAGGTCTGTGCAAGAGCTTGATGCAGTCAGAGACGATCGGAGATTGGAGAAGGATTTTGATTTTCCACTGTAGTATCTCGAAATGCCATGTCTAAAAAAAAAAACAAAATGATAAGGAAGATGTCAGAGTTAGATATAATAAGTAAAAGATTCCTTTTGTAGAATGCAAAAGCTTAAATTATAAGTTATATATGACCTTGTGTAGGAAAGATATACCAACTACTTAATATGAAATGGGAAGACAACAACATTGGCCTTATCCTTCAAAGAATAAATAATTGCCTAAAATTAGCACTCTTCTACTGCAGACTGCCTGCAGTTGAGGGGAGGCCATATATATTTCCAGCACCATTTCAGCAAAGAGGACCAATTATTGTAATTTTTCACTACTTGCTTTGTTATCTATTGGTGTCATTCAGTAAAAACATGTCCAACACAACCAAGCTGATCAGAATCCCAGATTAAAATTAACAATCAGAAACCTACAATTACTCTATTCTTAACGTTGGCTGTTGGTCGGAGCTAGAGCAAGTATGAATGTATGATGTATAAAACCAGGTTATATATGTTTTTGGTCAACAATTCCTGCATGTATGCTAATTTTGGTTCCACCAATTAGGTAACAGAGACTTACTTCATTATGAATAAATATCTAATTACTGTGAAACACAGAAAATAAAAACTAGCATTCAACTGCAAGGCCAAAGGTCAGGTACTGGAAACAATAAAGCCAAGATTTAAGAATTTCATTCTACTTTCTCGCAATTCAATCAGAAAGTCTGTATTTAAGTCTCTATCGCCATTTTTGTTTGCGACGTAATTTCTTTTTATCATTAAAATTGCAAACAAAATCTAATTTAATTTGAAATATACATGCCCCAACAGTACAACCACTCTAAATCAAAACCTAATTGAAATAAAAAAAGAAAAAAAGAATTATACCTGATTGGGAGGGATTCCTCCAATGCATCGAACGCGGAAAGCGGCCCCTTGTAGTCGCTCTGGACCTCGCCGGAGTCCTCCTGATGACACAGAGCACCCAATAATCCCTCCCCGAAGCTCCCGTCGCTGTCCTTCCCAATAGACGACAAGGAGGAGGAGGAGGAGGAGGAGAAGGTACTGATCTCTCCCCTGTGATCATCAGGAGCCTGCACACTACGAGGCGCAACAGCAGCAGCTGCATTGCAACCGATCCTCCTCTCCACGACCGCCTTCCCTCCTCCTCCTCCTCCTCCTCCTACGATATCTCTAGGCAGCACAGCTATCGACATGGTGTAAGATATAAAACAATTATCAACAGCAGCTAGCCTAGCCTAGCCTGGATATAAAGAAGAAGAAGAAGAAGAAGGTGAAGATGGATTATATAAGGAAGAGGGAGGGGGGGGGGGGGGGGGGGGGGGGGGGGGGGGGGGGGCGGGATAAGTAGATAAGTAGAGGATAATTAATTAAGCAGATGATGAGAATGGGAATGAATTATGAGACATGCAGATAATAAAATGTAAAGAAAAAGGAAAAGAGAAGAGAAGAGAAAAAGACGAGGGAAGGGAGGGAAGGCGGGTAAGGTAAGGACTAAGGAGGGGAGAGTGGTTGAGTCGAGTCGCCTCTCCCTCCCTGGTCCCTGGAGATAATATCAAGATGCCTGCCGGGGCGGGGGCGGGGGCGGGGGCGCCCAAGGCAATTCATGTTTACTGCAAGTACTGCATTATGCAGTTCAGAGCTTCAGCCGTTGGATTATATTCAGAATTGTGCCAGCGCGGATGTTGAGACGATCCAACGGATCATGCTGTGAACTGCATGATGCAGTAAGTCAGGGGATGAACCCTCATAGCAGTTGTTAATTGGTTTCAGTGTGGGAAATTAAATGAATAAATTAAGATTGATTATTCCGATAATATTAATTCATTATTAGCTGGTGTATTAACAGACAAGCCTAATATTTATCTATCTATCTATCTATATCTGTTTATCGTTTTATGACTTTATCTGTATGATAATACGCTCCTCCTCCTCAGTCCGTTTGTACATTGAATTAATATTGAATAATTCATAATCGATTTTTGAAATTTTCTACAGAAAATATAAAAAGTTTGTAAATATAGAAAAAAAAATATTATAGAAGTATTGTTTAAATTTATAGATTTATTATGTTTTCAATTAATTCAATTTAAATGATGTTTGATAGCTCTTCTAAGACTCGTAAAATTATAACCGTAAGAAGGTGCATAAAATTTTGATAAGCCATCAAACGTTATTTAAATTGATTGAAATTTGAAGCTCTATTAATGTATATGTTAAAAAATGTATTTATAAATATTTTTTCATTTTTAAAAATTTTTATGATTTTTTTTTTTAATTTTCATAAAGCTCATCAAGATAAGCATTTTCAACAAATTCCTCTTAAATTGGCAAGTTAACTCACTATGCATCAAAATTTGAAATCCGGATAACAATTTGAGTTGTGATGAACTGTTTTGATTATCTAAACAGGTTAACAGGATTGACTGTCAAAATTTTTGTCCGTTGAAGAATACCGCTTAGACATATCTACTTATCTAGTCTAGATAATTATGACGGCGAGTATTAAAAGGAAATGTGTTTTGGACCTTACGTTTATTTCTCTAATATGAGGAAAATAAAATAGAGAGTTATGCAGATAATGTGAGTTGATTTTGTGAGTTTGAAATTAAGCAATGGACATATTCAAATCATCAAATGGGGTTACATAAACTAAATTAAGACTAAATGAGGTTTTTGTGAATTTATACCTATGCTGCTAAAAAATCTGAAAAAAAAATTAAAATGAAATCTGGAAAATGTAATGATTTGATGTAAATACTCTAAAGCATTATTTATTCATAATTAAAATCATATATTTATGTCTAAATTTTCTAATATTATATGATACTAGAGTATTCACTGCGCTCCACAGCGAGGTAATTATATTTTAGCTGGATGTCCAAAACAACTTTTTAGTGACTATTTTTTTCTTCGAGTAGATTGTTTATATAATACTTATATGACAATAAAAAGTGTAATATCTAAGAGAATGTGTGGTTGATAATTAATTACCGTATTTTTTGATCAATATTCCGACCGATCGACCGTCCATATGATTAATTAAGAAATATAATTTGAAGCGGATTGATTCAATTCATTTACTTGAAATTAATTGTATACTTACATAATCTGCTCTTTGGTTTTTAATAAATGGTTATCAGAAATTGTGTACTTGATAAACTAAACCCATATTTATTCAAAATATATAAATCAATGGAACCAGATGAGACAACCAGTTGTATTTATAGCCGTACAAGTATGCTTGTATGAGAGGTCTTCATCTCTCAACTTTTGTTTGAAAACAACTCACAACTTTGTCTTTGAATCTTGATCAAAGCAGCTGGCAAGTCACCATATATGCACCTCACTTTTGATGATTCTCTTCAATTTGTAAGCAAATTAAGGCGGGTTGATTGATTGAACATTTTTATTCAGCCGATTTTCCAGAGAATGTCAGCAAAAATTGAAGGTTTTTCTTTTCTTTTAAGAAACTAAAAGGATTGAAGTTTTTTTCCTTCGCTAGTAGCACCCTGTAATGATCTTTTAACAGCACAAAAAGAAAAGAAACAAAAAAGGACAGGAAGTTCAGAAATTCATGGATCGGGATCAGACTATGTTTTTTTTTATCCGACGGTTAAAAAATACTGAAGTACATTGAGATCAGTGTAACAAATACCCAAGTACTTTGAGATCGGTGTGGCAACCAATACTGACCATCCAATCAGAAAAACAGACCCAGCAAATTTTCATCCGAAATTCATAGAAGCTAATAACCCAAAAAAGTATTAGTATAAGATTCCATTTCCTGAATCACTCAATCGCATTGCAGACGGAACCATCCTTCCTTTTTGTAGAAAGTGATGTGATGTGATAGGGGTCTTTTGGGTGTGCTCCAAAAGGGGGGAGAAGAGGGAAGGGGAAGGGAGGAGAGAGTTGATCAAGTTTGGAGTTACCTACCCAAAATCATGTTACTTGCTCCATAACTACAATTATTAGAGAGGAGAGGAGGATAACAAAATATAAATTATAATTATGGAGCAACTAATATAATCTTGAGCAGGTAACTCCAAACTTGATTAGTCCTTCCCTCCTCTCCCCCTTCTGGAGCACACCCTTTGGAATTTGATCAACTTGCCTGGATGTGAAATGTCACTGAAAATTATTGTGGAAGAGACATCTACAACTACAAGCAAAACACCATGGTTCACAAAAACTAATTCAATGGACAATGGTAGATGGTTTTTTGTTCAAGTGATAATAATAATCCAACAATTGTTTGTCCCACTACCCACCTGAATGTCCTTGTCAAAACTTTTAGTGGATGGGAACTTTGGACTGATTTATTAATTAGCAAGCCAAGTGGCCAATAGGTCAATAATAGTATTCAATAAAACATGATAATCATATATGAGTAACACCTAGCGTACACACGATGGGCGTCCATCACAGACACAAAATGTCACGTGGTGAGTCCCACGTATTACACTCTGTGAGTGTGATGAATGTCCATCGTGTGGACGCATGAAGTTTCCTATTATATATTATGCTTCACTTCTATCATCATAATTTTTTTTTTTCATTTTTTAGATCATTTGCACCAAATAGGCTAATACCGTCTAGGTTCATCAGTTGGTTCATCTTCATGGTTCTGTGCAATTAATCTAATAATCTATATTTTTTTGGATAAAGATTTTGTGTCAAACCACTCAAATTTAAATGTCTATAAAAAGTTTTTCAGCTGAGTTTCAAACCTCCGACCTCCCAATGAATATATATCCTGATGAACAACGAATATTAAAATTATTCTTGTAAATCTTAGGCTCTAGTGTTGCTAGCATGAACATGGTATGTATTATAAAAAAGAAAATTATCTTACCTCTATTGAAAATCCGTCCATACATTCAGTATATAGATATAATGAGACAAATACATTCCAATTTGTAACATATATAATAATTTTGTAATCTATAAATGCTATATACACATATTCTATGGACGCTAGTAATTACTCAATGAAAAATTCAGTGTCACTAACGTTGCGTTAAATTAAAGAAAAAAAAAATCATGTTTTTTATGTGTAGGCCTCATGTATCATCTGTTCTTTTATAAACACGAAAGGCCGTTAGAATCATGCATGGGCTACAGCCTACAGGCCTTTCTGAAAGAATAATATTATGGGCCAGTACAGAAACACATTGGTACCCAAATAGCACATTTCGTAAATGAAAAAGAACACAAAAATATTATTTTGATCCCGATTTCAACCGTTGTTGTTGGTTTCGGTAATGGAAAATATGAACTAATAAATTCGTGTGAGTCTTGCTCTTGTTGTGAAGATGCATGGTGGTTATGATTTATGAAAAGCATCAAATAATATATATAAAGCAATTGATCAAGTTTCAAATTATAAAAAACATCAAATGGGTTGAATTCTAAATTCTAATCCAGCTAGTATGAATATGTGCTCATTTAAATGTTACAAACGTCGAGGAAAGACAAGAGGGGCTGAAAGTTAATTTGGGATCAAGCTAACTAACTAAGCATATATTTAACAAAAGTAGAACAAATATATATGAACTATTATTCTGTTGTGAAACAAAAGTGACACAAAATATCACGTATGGGCATATAAAAAACTCTTGCTATAAATGAAACATTTATTTGGATCTTCTATTTATTTTATTTATTTATTTTTTTTTTGTTTCCCTTCTGCTGGCCTTCCATAATCTCTTAATTTTAAATCACTACTTGCTAACGTAATTACCTGAATGAGACTAAATTTATTGAAAAGAAACAAAAAAACACAAATATATATATGTTACAATTCCATGGGGAACATGCCCATATATACAATAGTAATCAGAACAAGGTTCGGATCCATCATGATCAGACGTTTGATTGTTTTCTTTATGAATTGTTATAAACCTACCTTTCATAACAAGAATTTATTAGAGATAAAACATATTGAGCACCAGTATTGTTAATTTGAATTACCATTTTTTAATTAGTACACTGTACACCACTGGATTCAGACAAGCTACTAGCACTAAATCGTTAATTTGCTAGCAGAATCTAGATTTGGAAAAACAAATTTTAATTGAGTAATGATTATGATCTGCTGGTAATTAAGCTCTCTTTTGTCTTGCAGATACTGCATGCATTTTGAAGAATAATCGCTTGTAACTTGTAAATCAATGTCTCTCCCATAACTCAGCTACATTATATTCTCTTATCTCCTGAAAAGGTAGCCAAAGGATGTAAGTTGTAAATTTGAACAACACTTATATATGCCGGTATCAGAACACCAATCAGAAATTAAACAACCAGTCTGTATTCTCGACACAAGAAAATAAAGAATCAAACCATTATCTTTTCAGGTTGGGACAAGATATCACAATGCTCATATCAGCCAATTTGATCATTTGTTTGGTAATATGTCTCTCATTATATAACTTTCTTCTAGCAGAATATTTTGCAGAATGATCACGAAACGACTACAGTTGACAACAATAACTCTATAAGGTGAGGTGCATTAGTTAGCAAGAAGAATGCCACAGCATGCATTGCCCTTAGAAAGTTAAAGGGACAACTATATATGGAGATATGCATTTATGGATCAGTTCTAAGTTCTAACTGATCAGTATTAAACCTGAAAAATCAGAGAAAAAGTACCTCCACCAAATTTTCTTTCTACTGCCTCTTGGTGGCACATATGGTGTCCTCTTTATCTGTCTTGTTTGCGCCCCTGACACACACACACACACACAAAAAAAAAAAAAAAAAAAAAAAAGATGACGAATATTTAGAAATACATACCAGTACCAATTAATACTTCATTGTAATGTTCGTTTGTTCGGTACACATATCTTGTATCTTATGTATTATCTTGGTTAAAATAGCGCACATACCTCCTTGGAGAATAGCTAATCATTTGTAGCGAAAAAGAATTGACAGTCAGTACGTACAGTATTTTACAAACAGAAAAGGTGACTTACGAGAACCAGCATAACCTCGTTGTAGCCTCTCTCTCGCAGTCTCTTCTCTCTCTTTTAGCTTAGCCTATTTAATATCAAGAGAATACAGTGGTCAAAAAATCAAAATCATAAATATTAAACATACTTCAGCTTTAAGTGAATAGTTACAAAAGGGTGACATGCATTGCTTTACTTAACATGACTGAGATTTTGTTTAGATGGAAATTACAGTTTAGTTTAGACTTTAGAATATTGCACAGCTTATACTGTGTTTAAATTGGAGTTCTTCTAAGAATACTTATGGTTGCCAATTTTTTTTTTTCTGCTCTTTTTTTCTTTCTTTCTTTTTTTTTGTTGCTTCAAATCTAAAAAAGGAATTGGTACTTTTCGCTGCACTTAAGGATCCCCATCTGTCATAGGGAAAACTGGCAGCATGCTGTCATACAACTTGGATGACCAGTTTTCATCGCAACGGCCCAGATTTTGGTCACAAAGTGGGCTTATTTTTTGTGGAGGCCGTCTTGCATTAACCTTCGGTAGCAGATTTGAATCCGCTTATTTTTATTGTAATTAACAAAGGCCAAACACGAGTTGCGATCCCTAAAAATTTTTCGGCTTTAGGGTTTTGTTAGCGCTACCACCTATATATACTCGCTCTCCGCCTAGATCTAGGGCTTCAAACAACAAAAACCTACCGCCGCCTCTCACATTCACTTTAGATTTTAATATTTCTCTCAATCTTGATAATTGAAGTCGGCGAGTCGCCTCTTTGGTCTTCGTCATTTCTACATCTTCGAATATTGATCTATTCAAGGTATTGTGACTACTAAAAAATAAATTCCTTTTATATTCTATAGAAATCCTGACAGTAATTTTTTTATAATTATTTTTGTGTTTTATAGATATCTTGATTCACAGAAGTTTCTTTCTTTCTTTCTATCTCTCTCTCTGTTTTTCCTTTTTTTGCAATATATAATTAAGGTGTGACCTATATCTTTCTTGTGGATCGGTGATGTTTTCAGACCCCTTGTAATGTTTGAAGATCTTAGATCTGATTTGTGTTTCCAAAACAGCAAAAGCACACATTGAAAGAAGTAAAAATTACTTTGAAACAGAAATATATTACCTGATAGATCTCATACCATTTGAAGCCTTGTCCCTCCATCCTTTGAATTACAGAATTTGCACTTCTGACTCCAAACTCTATCTCATAGAAGTTCTTCCAAAGGTTGTTTGTTATTGGGCTCAGATCTCTGTACTGTGACAATTGACATCCTCATGTAATTAATTAATGTTTAAATTTCTTGACTAATTAGCTGCAATTAGAAGATAAATATATAATAGAGATATATATTTTGCTTACTCTGGTGCAGTTCTCAATAATAGTAAGTCGCTGAAGATCACATAAAGGCAACAAGCGTTCCAGGATGTGATCATCCACTCCGCTAACATCACTCAGCAGGTTGGTATGTCTCATCTGCTGCTGAATGCATAGCTCCAGCAATGTAGGTCTGTTTGAATCCATTAATTGAAGCCTTTTTCTTCCTTTATTTCCCTGATTATGTTTAATATTATGTAAGCTCTACAATAACTCTAAATCTGCAAATAAACACAAAATAGCTATATATTTTGGCACCAGCTAGCAAAAACCAACTTCCTTGCATTCAACTGCAATTGCAAGAGTATGTAGTACTATATTTTATTGAAGTATTTTTGGGTGAGTAACGCCGTGATAAGAATGGAACAAATAAAAATAAAAATTCGGTTCAATCCATCAGAAAATAGAAGAAAAAAGATTAATCAAACGGAAGTTTGATGATCATATTCATATATATAATAATTTCTTCCTCTCTGGGAGCTCATTCTGACAAGATTAGAAAGTATTATCAGCACTGGAATTGAGCAGAAAATGAGAGAAGAGGGATATAATATGATAACGAATTAACAATCATTAGCTAGAGAAGACGGCATTGCGCATGCACTAGCTAGAAAGATTTAGTTCAATGTAGGAGGGTTCTAGACTTCTAGCTGCTGCCTCCATATATTATTTTGTATATCCACGTTTCGATCTGATTGTATCTAGGGTTCTAGCTAGACCTAACACCACCTCCCGACTTGATCGATAATTTGGAGTTGAAATTGAAGTAGTGCAATCAATCAATCAACAAAAATTGAAGAGGTGTAGATATTTGGGTAAATCAATCGACTCGTACCTGAACTAAATTCAACAAAGAGTAAAGATTGCTTGAAATTACCTAGATGATGGCCGGATGAGACTTCCACGAGGAAGACTGATCGCATGCAAGAGCTAGCACCTGCTACAAGCATACATAGACTGTGTACGTACGCAGCCGTACTTGATGAAAGGCTTGAAAGTTGAAATCAAAACCAAGCCAAAGAAGAGAGGCGGGTTGAGAAGACAACAAGAATTAAGTTGGCCGGAGATCGAGATCGGCGGGAGAAGCACCGCATGCAAGGTTTGTCACTCACTCACTCACTCACTCGAGAAATGACGAAGGGACAGTGAGAAAAGTGACGGAAGCGGAAAGACGGAGGGAAACTGGAAACTGAGGAAAGGGACGGAGGATTCGGAAGCGGAAATAAAAGAAAGAGTTTGATCACTTGATCTCGTCCGCACATCTTATTTTTGGGTGATTTTCACGGCCCAGATTTTAGCAAATCAGGGGGTTTTACTTTTTAATAATTGGGGATCCCACTTATTACAGACACTCTACACTATGACACTTTGCAGCTTGCCAGCTATCGAAACTGTATGACGGCGGATGTCCCGAGGATTCACATATTGTCGGGTCGGGTCGGGGCCTAGTTTGCGTTCGTGTCAGATCGGTTTGACCAAATGAAAAATATTGGGTCGGGTTGGGTATCAGGTTGACGGCTGCCGGCACTTTTTTGGGTCCGGTTGGGTTCAGCTAGGTCGGGTCGGGTGGGTTTTTCGGGTTTAATCAAATTTGCATCACTATTCTTGAGTCAGGTCGAGTTCGAATCAGTCTGACTTTTTCCTGAAATATGGGTCGGATTTGGATCGAGTCAGGTTAGGTCGGATTCGGGTCAGTCTCACTTTTTCTGAAACACAGATCGGGTCGGGTCGGGTTTCTAATCAAACGGGTTGGGACGGATTTTTTCGGATCTGATCAAATTTTACCAACTCTAATTTCACGGTATCACTCAAAAAAAAAAAAAAAACAAAGAAAGAAAGAATTATAGGTGGCGGCAGATATATTTCTGCGGCTGTGTATCCCAAATTCCCAAATTATGGAGGTAGAAAAAATCGAGACAACAGAACCCTTGTTTCCTCAAAAAAAAAAAATAAATAAATAAATCATAAAATAAAAATAAATAAAAAAAATGAATAAAAAGCTTACAATTGCTCTAATCTGGCTCGATCGTAGGATTGATTATTTGATTTAAGAAAAGGTGGTATTGCTATAACAGTTTGAAGGGAATTTTTGTGGGTCCGCACAATGGCAGCGCCGTCGTCACTACTTGTAGAAATAAATCCTCGGATGTGAAACTCAAATCCAACTGAGGCAGGGAAAATCTAGGCAATATAACAAATATACCTCAAGTTTCTATCATCGAAATATATAAGAAGGTAAAATCTATAAAAAAAACGTTTATATAGTTTGGATTTTAACGAGAGCTCTGATTCTCAGGAATATAATTTTTATTCATAATTAACAAAATTAGTTGATACATACACGAAAGAAAACAAACAAGGGGAAAAAAATAAGAAAGGAGCACATGAAACACTTAACTTTTTTTTTTTCACAAAGCAACATACTAATTAGATGAGCGTCTTACCAATTACAAACTTATCGATCTGGGAGCAGCTTCAAGTTGGCAACCACAGCTAGTCAAGCTATCAAGTTTTGAGAAACAAAGAGAGAAATTAAGAGACAGATGATGTATTTCCTATTTGTTGTTGAGGTTTTGTCCCAAATTCAATGAGAGAGCATGCAACTGGAAAAATAAAATCGAAATATTTATTTCATATAATGGACTGATGAGGAGAGGAAGGAGGAAAACAGGGAGACCTAGGGTTTTCAAAACTGATGAAATTATTTTTTTTTTTTCAAATATAAATGTATTATATGCACTCTATGTGACAAGTGTGGTTTTTATTTAAATTTATTTATTGTACTTCAAGAACAATTTTAAGTTTGTAGAATTTGTATTTGAAAAATAATAATAACATTTCTAGAAGAAAGAAAAATGACATATTTCTCTATAAAAATAGAATTTTGTTATCAAACATTTAGATTACTAATCAATTATATATAGATAATGAAAGTATTTACACAAATATTTTAAGAGGAATGATCCATTGCTTATCTTGTAAATCTTTACAATGGACTTTTGAAAATTTTGAATTAATTCATACAAAATCTTAAATGTAAAAAAGGTTTATGAATATATAGTTTTTAACTCATACATTGATAGTATTCTGAAAAATCAATCAATTTGAACATTGTTAGATGGTTATAAAAAAATGTACATTTTCATGGTTATAAATTATAATTTAACAAGTCTTTGAAGAGTTATCAAACATAATTAAAATTGAATATAATTGAAAATAAATGATCTTGAAGGGAACATGAACGGATGAGACGAGCATTTAAGACAGTAGCGCGGCAGGAATTCAGAGCCGGCCCTCAGACTAAATGTTTTATTAATTTGTTGCGAATCCTTACTAATAATAGAGGAGAGATCAAATAACCATGTTTTTGGTGACCCGATCGGTGACTATGAAATTTAATCTTAAATAATTACATTTTAAATTATTAAATAACAAAAATAATTGATAGAATATGTTGTATATATCATATTTTATGTGTATACAAAAAATTATGTCATTTTGATTTTATTTACATATACATCAAGCACTAACAAAAATCAACGGTTCAAGTTTTATGATTTTTTCTCCTCTCTTGATGACTATCGAAACAATGTTAAAACTTTATAATTTTTTATGTATATGTTATTGAGATAATATATAATACATCTAACGGTTTAGATTTTTCAATTTATGCTTAAATTAAAAAATGGTCACCATGGTTGCCAATACTCATGGTTATTGGATCCCTCCTCCTAATAATAAAAGCATATTGGAAAAAATGACATGAAAGAGCTATGATGTGAGTCGTTGATCATTTTCTTCGATAAATCATAACCGTTGATGTATGTTAATGCCTGTTGACGTTCTTAGCTCATTAAAATTAAGGCCCATATAAATTATCTCAAATTAAGGCCCATTACATATTATTTTAAAAGTTTATTATAAAAAATAATAATTTCAGCCCAAAACAAGGAGTGGGCTTTTTACTAGTAGATATTCAAAGTATATATTAACTAGTCATACGTTGAATGTTTCTACTAGTGCATACGGATGTAATATATCATCATTAGTATATAAACAGAAAGTAGTATAATTTTAGCAATTAATTACTTTAGTATTTTAATTTCTAGATAGATTGCGCAAGTCTTTTGTTCTGTAGAGTTACATACTTGTAACTTTGCTAATTTTATGAAACTTGGGTTGGTGTCAAAAAAGTTGATTTTGAGAATCAGCTTTTTGTCTAGTTGCTAAGAGCAACGCTCTCCGCATGGGAGATCGCGGGTTCGAAACCCAAATAGAAGTTTTTTATAGACATTTTTTTTTTTTGAAAACAATTGCTTTTTGAGTGGATTGACCCTCATCTTTATCTCAAAAAAAAAAATTTACTTTTTGCATACTCTTAATTTGCAGATTTGGAGTTAAAATAATTGTAGAGCTTACAAAATTATTAGGGAACAAAAGAGGAAAAATATTCAATTAAATTCAAATAAGGAATTAGGACCTACATTGTTTGAGCTAAGCATTCATCAACAGATAAGACAACCATCAACCTCTTCTTGGGTGATGCAAGTGGAGTCGATGCTCACAGTTTGTAGCGCTTCTTGCATGCACCGTTGAGCATTATTGAGAAGAACACCAATGTCAACTTCTCAAAAAAAAAAAAAAAAAAAACAAGAAGAAGAAGAACACCAACACAAAGTAAGCAAAAGATCTCCATTATATTATCTCTAATCTCTAATTACAACAAATTAATCATTAATCAACAAATATTAATTACATGGAGATGTTAGTATGTACAAAATTCAGGCCCAATAACACAATCAATGGGCTCCCAACATTCTTTATAGTTTCTACTGACAAAATTTATGCTGTCTTATTGTCCTTCAGGTCGTCACAGAAGATCCTCAAAAACTGTCAGACAATTTTTGTGAGAAACTGGAATTTCTTTTTTGTCTATGCTCAAAAAAATATGAATTCACAATGTATGTCCGCTTGTATAAAAATATCAGGAATATGCTTATTTTTTTGCGGCTAGCAGTCACAATTCAATATAGCCATCGCAGGCCACGATATCGAGAATAAAAAAATATATATTTTTTACTGTGACCGCTACGTATTGACCGCCAACGGTCATACACAAATTTTTTGGTACTTGTCATTATTCTACGTTCAGAACATTTTACATTGCAAAAAAGAGAGTTATCAAATTTCTGTGTATGACTGCCGAGGCCTGACCGCCGGCGGTCAAGATAGTCAAAAATAATTTTTTATTTTTTGGTTCAAGATATCGTGGATGCTGGCGATATATTGAATTGTGACCGCTAACCGCCAGAAAATAGACATATTCCTGATATTATTATAAAACTGGGCATACATTGCGAATTCATATTTTTTTGGGGCATAGACAAAAAAAATCGAGAAACTGCCGGTTTTTTTTTTTTTTTTTGTTAATGAAAAGCAGAAACTGCCGGACGGAAGATGAAACGTGGAAGGAAGGTGGCCGACGCAGCAGCATCCGCGTGGGAGCATGCAAGAGGACTTCACTCAAAAAAAAAAAAAAAAAAAGCATGCAAGAGGACGAGCAACACGTGTCAGCGGTCCAAGGCCGTTGCTGTCAACTCCGGCCGCCACGTGCTTTCCTCCGCCGGTCTCCGGGTGGCGCGCGATCGCTATAGTGGCACTCACTGTCTAGTGTCTACTATTCGTACAAGTATCCTCCTCCGTCTAATTATACTATACAAATAGAAGTTTCTATCCTCTACGCTCTGAATTCTGAACTCTGTACTGGATGTAGTGAGGAAGTTCTACAGTTCTACTAGAGTCAATTAACGGAGAGGCCCGGGTTAACCAAGATTGACTTCCGTTTGTGAAAAAGGAAAAGTTTAACGGTACTTTTGGATGGTGGTTGGTCGTTTTCTCCACTGCCGTCACGTATACATTGTTGAAATTTGGGCAATTTTTATTTTCATTTGATCTTTCTATTTGTTACTGTATTTCAAAACTTGTATTTTTGTTGCTTTGAAGTCAAAATTTACGGTCATTTAGATTACGGAAATAGCCTTCCATTAAAATTTAAAATGCAGTAATGTTGAAGTAATTATTTATTGTTGGCTGAGTAACCCATGTTATTACTACTGATGAGTGATGAAAGGCTCCTGAACAATAATTTCATATCATTTTGTGGTAACAAATGTAGAAACCTTTTTTTTTTTTTTTTAAGTTAAAGGCACCAACACAAAATGCATATATCGATTTTAAAAATATATATATGTCACGAATAATTATATTAATTTCAGCATAATTTATTTCATAAGTGAACAGTGAACTACATATCCTTATTAGTTTCAATACGAGAACCAACTTCGTTACTGGTTAAAATAATTGCTTCATCGTGTGATAGGACGCATATATATATGTTGTCAACGGGCCACTTGTGCGGCCGAAGGAAGAAAAATAATGGCAACTGTAATATATATACACCCAAATACCCAATTGAACTTTTTTTTTCTAACAAACTAAACGTTTTGGAATGCCTTCCTCAATATTTCATTAAAATTATAAAAATAAAAAAGAGTTTACTCGTCCTCAATATTCCGAGAATAGTTATTTAATTATTGGTACGTTCTTCTATAAGGGATCCTGTTGACGATAGGGGTGTAAATGAATCGAATTGCACCAAAACCGAACTTGAATCTAATCGAGTTGGAGCTACGCCGAATCGAACTAGCTCGAATCGAGCTCTGAACTCCATACAGGCTCAATTATTATAATTTTATATTTATTTTTCATATTACTATAAATAATTATAGCTAAACAGATCATAGGTACGCTGGGGATAACAGGATGATGACTCCCAAGAGTTCTTATCAACGGAAAATAACTATATTATTTTATCCTTATTTGATAATATAAATTATGGTTAATAATCTATATTATTTTTACTAATTTTATAATAAATTATGGTTAAAAAATTTTATATTTAATTAAATAATCTATATTTATTAATTCAACAATAAAACAGGTATGTTTTGCTAATTAAATAATAAAATAAGTATATTTTTACAAACAATTTTGACAAAATAATTCAAGATATGCACAAATTTCTATATATCGAGCAATTATGAATCGAATAAAAAAAAATCGAGCTGAGCTAAATCGAACTCGAACTGACCAAAAATTATTATTTAGGACGCCTAGTCCATATATCTATATTATTTTATAGTTTAAAATTATATCTTTATCTATATTCACATTTACTATTTACATTTACAAATATCAGATAATTAATATTATAATACAAATAACATATTTGTGGATAAATATTTCAAATGCGAAACAGAACGACTCAAATGGTTCCTATGTATTACGCAAGTTTACTCTGAAAATTTTCATTTTATAACATAGATTACAGAGCATCTGTTTCACGTACTTGACAATCATAGCAGATTTTTATAAATTTTATAAAATAATAATTTGAGAAATATTGACGTGTGGGAAGTATAAAACCAAGTCCACATTTACAAGTATTAACTATTATACTGAAGTAGAACTTTTCCATGGAGTGTTAATGGATAAGATAAGATTGAACAAGTTTAATTTAGCTATCAATCCGATTTATAATATTCTCACATTTCTCACTTCATGCTTAATTATAATAATAAACTAACTATGAAAATTGAGAAGCTGATATGGATTAGGATAGGACACAGTTACACAAATAAATCTAGCACCAAAAAATATTCTATAAATAAAGAGAAATCCTAGCCAAGATTTGTCCTCAAAAAAAATAAAACAAAAAAGAATAAATAAACCATGATCCAATTCTGATATTTGAAGGACAATCCTGTCATTCCACACCATCTTCCGTTGCGTCCGTAACATGACCCTGTTATTCCAATCCGGACCGTTAGATCAAAACGTAGGACCCGATCCGCCAAATCTAAGAATCACAGAGGTCATTTCTAAACTAATCTCATCCGTTGATTTTGACAATAGAGCCCTGTCGTCTTAACTCGTATAACAGCGGATGTGAAGTCTATCCTGCGTTGGATTTTAACCAACTCCTGCGTTATGTCTTCTCCACATGTCCCCCCAGCCCAGCAGATGAATTCATATCCCCTGCTGTACTGCATCATTAAGTTGACAGCGTCAGCCATTAGATTGTCTATATATTCGTGCAAGCGCGAATCTCGATACAATCCAACGGCTGACAGTGTGAACTGCACAATGCAGTAAGTCAGGGGATGAGTGCTCCCAGCAGATACTAGATTCTTCCCCTCTCTCTCTTCCGCGAGATTCGTCCTCACCACAAACACCAAAACTCCCTCCTTTCCTGCTTTCCTCTCTTCGCACGCCTTCTTCCCTTCCCTTTCCTTTCCTTTCCTTTCCTTTTCTTTCCCTCGCGCTACCAATCCCCAACCCCAACTCCCATTCATTCATCAAATTCGCCCTGATCTCCCCTCCCGCGCTTTAATTGAGTCTTGAACAGTGCAATTCAATCCGATCTGCCATCCATGGCCGCACCCGCGATCGCCATCTCGCAGCTCCCGTCCGAGCCCCCCTGCACCGCTGCTGCCGCATCCACCTCCGCGTCCAGGTCCGGCGGCCTGTCCATGCTCTTCGCCTCTTCTCCCTCCCTCTCGCCGCCGACCATCTTCCACCACGTCGCCGACGATCTGCCCCGATCGGAGGATCTTGGGTGCTCCTTCACGTCCTCCTTCTCCAACCCTTCCTCCTTCTCCAAGTCCAGGGAGCACCACAGCCCGGTATCCGTGTTCCAGTCCCCGGCGTCCACTTCCAGAAGCCCGCCGGTCCTCTGGGGCCCGCAGGGCGGCCGTGCGAGCCGGGATCGGACTCTGACCAACAGCTTTGTGAGGCGTGCGCTTGGATCTTGCTTGGATTATGTGCCACCGCTGAGCCCGAGTTACCAAGAGGAAGCACTGGGTGGAGAGCTGGGGCTCGAGTTCGACATGGGCTCCGGGGAGATCGGGGCTGATTGTGAACCTTATGCCAGGGAGATGTTGGCTGGTGCGCAGACCAGGCATAAGATCTTTCATGAGGAGTTGGTTGTTAAGGCCTTCTTTGAAGCCGAGAAGGCACACAGAGGCCAGGTATGGTTTTCAATCATTTCAGCCCCTTTTTATTTGCTTTGTTTGGAAAGAAAGTTCAAAATTTGATCCTCTTTTGGGATCCCTACCTAATTGCATGTTTTAGGGTAATTTGGGGTGCAATTGATACTGAATTGGGTAATTTTGGGGGTTATTTGCGCCATATTCAAAATACCATGTTGGGTATTGTGATTTTGATTCATGAATTGATGTTTTTAGATACGTGCTTTGTGAATTGTTTAGATGCGTGCAAGCGGGGCTCCATACTTGGAACATTGTGTGGAAACTGCAATGCTGCTTGCGAAAATTGGGGCTGACGCAACGATGGTCTCGGCTGGGCTTCTGCATGACACAACTGATGATTCTTACTTGGACTACGACTATATCTTTCATATGTTCGGAGCCAACGTTGCGCATCTAGTTGAAGGGGTATGTACTTTGGTTTGCCATATTTCAACTCCAAATTAGCTTGACTCATGTGCGTTTGTATTAATTGATATATTTGTTTTTGTTGCGGTTCATTTAGGTATCCAAGCTAAGCCATCTGAGCAAGCTTGCCCGAGAGAACAACACTGCCAGCCGTACTGCAGAGGCTGACCGGTTGCACACAATGTTTCTGGCCATGGCTGATTTTCGGGCTGTGCTGATTAAGCTAGCAGACCGTCTCCATAACATGATGACTCTCGATGCGCTGCCCTTGGTGAAACAGCAGAGGTTTGCCAAAGAAACACGAGAAATATTTGTTCCCCTGGCTAACCGGTTGAGGATCTCAACCTGGAGTGAGCAGCTGGAGAATCTTTGTTTTAAGTTCTTGAACCCACAGGAGCACAAGGAGCTCTCATCCAAGCTGGAGAAGTCTTTCGATGAGGGTCTTATTCTGTCTTCCATTGAAAAACTTGACAAGAGTCTCAAGGATGAGGGATTGGCAGTTTGCAGCCTCTCTGGAAGGCACAAAAGCATCTACAGTATCTATTCCAAGATGATCAAGTGAGTTATTTTTTCTCTCCTTTATCTTTCTTTTTTTTTGGGGATGCCGCAGTGAAGAAGGAGGTTATGTAGCATTAAAACAATATACTGTTTTTTTATTAGCCATATTCTTCTATAAGATACACACGAACGAGCATTTCTGTTTTTTTTTTTTTTTTTTTTTTGATATTTTGCATTTATTACTCATATTTTTGTAACTGCATTTTGAAGGTAAAACTAATTATGTTTTTTGTTTCACTTGGCTTCAGAAAAAATCTTAACATGGAT
Source organism: Cyperus esculentus (assembly GCA_030179965.1). Lineage (NCBI taxonomy): Eukaryota > Viridiplantae > Streptophyta > Magnoliopsida > Poales > Cyperaceae > Cyperus > Cyperus esculentus. The sequence continues at coordinate 3,386,729 of JASGLE010000039.1, read as the reverse complement.
GAGATACATGATATTCATGGGCTGCGCCTTGTTGTTGAGAAGGAAGAAGATTGCTATAAAGCACTTGACATTGTTCACTGTTTGTGGCCTCAAATCCCTGATAGATTCAAGGACTATATCTCTCATCCCAAGTCAAACAGGTATGTGTTGTGAACATATTATTCTGACAGTATTTGATACCCATCTTGAATATGCATGTTCTTTAGAGTACTATCCCTTCAGTGGCATACCTTTTTTTTATTTAATTTTTTATCACATTTGAAATGTCTGCCTCCTTAGACTGTTAGACATGTTACACCGTAATATTCAAGCTTCCTCTGATCTCTCTCCGGATTTTTGCTTCTGTGAATCTTACTTCATCCTATATTTTTGTCAGATATCAATCTTTACACACAGTGGTCCAGAGTGAGGGTCATCGACTGGAGGTGCAGATCCGCACAAGAGAGATGCACCTCCAGGCAGAGTATGGATTTGCGGCGCACTGGAGGTACAAGGAAGGCAGTTGCAAGCATGCGTTCGTTCGTGAGATGGTGCAGTGGGCACAGTATGTTGTGTCATGGCTGTGTGAGCCCATAAAACCTGATCATGTGACTTGCGTTGGCTCGCCTTATAGTGCTGGTAGGCCACTATGCCGTTTCCCTTCGCATTCTGATGATTGCCCCTACTCATACTCGCGCCAGTGCCAGCATGATGGGCCTATTTTTGTGATAGTGCTCGAAAATGATAAGGTATTTTCATTACGTACTCTTATTTGAGTCCTTGGTATTATTTCCTATCACAACAGTATGATTTTAGTAGTTACGTATTGTTTATCAGAACCTATTCATATGATCAGTGTTTCCTCTATATATTTTATAGTGCACATTGTACCTAAGGTAGGTTGTGCATATAGTTTCACCAACGAATTGTTCCTATTGTTGGTATGTACTTGGGCGTTAGGCTCCAATTTTTCATTGTACTGATGATTAATTACAGTTTGCCCTATACATGGCTATGTCAGATTCTCTTTGACTTGGTTTTGGATTAGAGATTTGGATGTGGGGTGTTTTTTTTTTTTTTTATAATTATTACTGTACTCCCTACATCCACCAGAATAATAATTTGTTATTTCTTGATTCAGATGTCGGTACATGAGTTCCCAGCCAAGTCAACAGTTAACGATCTGCTGGAGAGCGTAGGCGTGTCGAGGTCCATTTGGAGCCCATATAGCTTTCCACTAAAAGAGGAGTTGAGACCTCGGGTTAATAACGAACCCATTAGTGACCCAACCCAAAAGCTTAATATGGGGGATGTGGTTGAACTTACACCTAAACTACCCCACGAGTCACTGCCCGAGTACAGAGAGGAAATTCAGCGGATGTATAATGGAGGCCTCATGATCTCGGGCCGTGGCTGGGGAAACTGACAGTATAACTTCCTTTACCTAGTTGATTTAGGTTGTTCTACTAAATACTGTAATATACATTTGATTCATTGTATAATGTATATATATAAACAAATTGTACAGTAAACCTCTCGACTCTTGAAAGTTTGGGAATATTTTATTGCTCAAGGAATGAATATGAGAGGTAGCCGTTTCTATAGGCAAAATTCATTGTCACTTGCTCTCTTTCCTTTTATTTTTCTCCCATTTGTTTCTGTTAAGTTATTCAAGTGGGGACAATTTTTTTCTGGGTCTTGGTTGGTTTGGTACAAGTGGCTCTATATATCACGTTTTTCTGGAGGTTTTGAGTAGAACCCTCTGGTCGGATAGGTACTGCTGAACTCATGTGATCGTGATGGGAGTAACACAAATGATAACATAATTTTAAGTTGTTCCATACTGAGAGTCTGAAACTGTTTGAGAAAAGCATTATTTCACAAATGTGACATGTTGATTTCGTTACTGCAAACGTTTTTCTCCGTGGTATATTTGGATGGAGTAATACCGTGCTGTAAGTGTATGCTTGGATGAAAAATGGAACTGGTAAAACTAGCACACTCAATCAGCTATACGACTGGGAAAAGTAACTGTTTTAGATAGTTGTCCAAAATCCACTTATCCAAACATTAAAAATGAATAAAAATAGCAGCTCACTAATTGTGGACTGTCCAGACTGGTGTTACGTTGCATCCATATTTTGGCCTGTGACACCCATCATAGACGCGGAAAACAGATGGTATCTCAGTTGGTTAGGAGAGAAGTTTTAGAGTTGTTGTTTACCTAAAGATCAAGAGTTCGATATCTGTCTACGTAACTTTACTGCTGCAAAGATTTCGAAAAAAAGACATCCATCATAGACCCAATAAACTAAAACCTGAATTAGCCTAGTAACAAAGTTTCTATTATCAGAATCAATTGACTGCATAAAATTAAAATGTCATACAAAACTAAACATGGTGTATCCCATTTCCATACTCAAAATTCCTAAGCACTAGCGTAGTTTTATAAACAAGAAAAAAAGAAGAATAAGAAGGGAAATTCCACACACCGGTACTTATAAAACACCAATAAAAAATAATAATAAAAATAAGAAGGATCCGACACAACCATGCCGGAGATATTATCCGGTGACGACAACACAACTAGCGGGGCCGGAGATTATATCTCCGGTTAAGCGAGGTTGGAGTTGTAAGATTTTTCGGAGTTGTAAAATTTTCTTCGACTTTCTCCGGAACGGCATAGTCTGGATCCACCTTGCTGTCAACTTCCTCCGGCAGCTCCTCGCATAACCAAGAACAACCACTAAGGGTATCATCACTCCCTTCTACAATAGAAAATGACGACAATATATAAGTTCAATTTGAAATGTTCTGTATATAAAAAAGATTATAACAAAACAGATAATCTCAATGAAAAAAATAGTAACAGGGCTTGTAGAGAAAGGTAAGAAACAATTTGTACCTAGGGGCTCCTCAACGGCTCCAACCTTCTCAACCAATGTCTGGAGCATATTATGGTTTAATATGTCATAATCCCTGAAACAAATAATTACAGAATTAATTAAATTACTTATAGGTTTACTTCATTTGTTTATCAAATTACTGAATAAATAGAACAAATAGGAACACACTTACTTGAATGTAAATACAGAATGTAGGATTTGAATGCCGGCAGCTAACAAAAATGTTGATCTCACCCAGAAAACATCCGGCAACATCCATAATTGTTTATCCAGGTAGCTCTCGCCGAACTTGATTCCCAGCTCAAATACAAGAGCAATACAGAGTTCTACAAGAAGAGAAGCAAATCAGTCAATATTATCCTAAGTATTAGAATTATAAATATATGTCCTCACAATTTTCCTTAAAAATATAGATCCACACAGTAAACCCAAATTTCATACAACATGTGCAACTATAGGTGATGGCTTAAATCTTAGTACTCCAAACAAAAGTTTATGTTATATACATACCACTCTATACTCCAAACAACCCCAAAACTTAGAACATTAATTCTTAAATGCTCAAGTTTCTAACTGCTTGTATTGTATCGACAATGAAAAACTTACCGAAGTACAGTTGGCCTCGGATTGCATAAGTTTGCTTTGCACTTGTCAGCATGTAGAGAAAATAAATGATGCAGGAGTAGTAGAAGAATGACTTGATGAACCGAGACTCCAACAAGATGGCGTTCAGCACTTTAAGCAGTTTATCAATATTCGAGAAAATTAGTGCCTGGTTCCGTCCAAATTCTTCCTGCAAAAAAAAACAAAGAAAAAAAAAAGAGTATGATGTTACAAAACATTAATGATTAAATTACGAATCAACTATTGCATATTATACATGAATTAAAGCCACGCTTGACCAGTTATCGAGTTCACGATGAAAAGGTACAAGAAAATATACACGGGAGGCTTAAAAAGAAGAATCATTGTTGTCAGACCAGTGTCTGCAATCAGTGTAATAGCAAAAGAAAAGAACCTGGGCAGCTAATATTGTATTCAAGTTGTGAACCATCCGATCATGATTTTGCTTTAGTTGTTCTTGCCGTCTCAGCAACTCCTCTTGTTGCTTCTGGCCAAATTCTGCAAGCTTCGCTATGGTTTCCCTGCACATAATTTCAATTAAAATCACGCAAATAAAAAACCGAAATGAAATGACTAAATTTTTAGACGCACTTACCTGCTCTCTTTGAGAGCCTGAGATTGACTTGCTCTGAGGAATTCGAGGCTTTCGAGTGCCGCTTCCTGACCACTTAAAACTTTAAACTGTCTCTCTAAGGATTCATTGGCCAGTGATTCAATATCTGTAGCAGTATTCTGAATGTTTTGCATCATGGAGTTCATGTTTTCACCGACAGACTTGATCTCCCTCTCTAAATCAACCGTCTCATTGCTTAACCGCTCCATGCCGTCTCCCAACTTCTCATAAGCTTCCTCCATTATAGCAATTCCAGACTCTATCTTTTCTTTTATGTTCAACTGGCCTTCTTTCAACTCATTTTGAGAATCCTCGATTCCTTGTGCGTGTTCTAAGATGCTATTCATTGTAATGTTGATCTCCCCCGATTTTTCCCTGAGCTGTTGAGTCTGGTGCTCTATTGCGGCTATTGAATCGTGGACTTCATTGGTTTCTTGGAAGATCTGGTACGTTAGATCAACGATTGCTCCGAGCTTGTTGACTGCGGAGTCAACTAGTCTTAGTAGACCGTTCATGAGTCTGTCGGTGCGATGCTGGAATGTTTCAGCCCTACAATCATATAGGCAACAGTTAATTAATTGTCGTATAATTAAGATAAATCATGCTGAACATAAGTATTGTTTTCTCATTAGGTCTATTAAAATTGGCCAATTTCAAGCACGATATTGCATACAAGGTGTAAGAAAATATAGAAATTTGGTTACAGGAACTTACTGTAGCTGGTGGCAGAGATTATTGGCCTGATTAAAGAAATCGCGGAACGTTTCCTCATGAAAATCACTCAGTTTCTTCCGGCAATCAGTCATGGGCGTCTGCTCATCGCAAAAGGGGAATGCTGCCTTTCCTGAATCCTGCACGAAGCAACTACTCAAGTGCCATGCCAGCCGGTAGCGCTTCTCTGCATCTCCCATAATATCACCGCAGCTAGTGTACAGTCTCCAATATGCCTCGTGCCAGCAATCACTGGACGAGGGCCCCAAGATTCGGCTCTCCATTTCCACCAATTCTTTTGCTCGGTTGTCTTTGGCACTCTTCTTGAATTCCATGACCATGTCATTTCTTTCTTTTTCTGATGGCAAGGCTTTTGTAGACGAGAAACGCCATGAGAAGCTCTCGCTTGGGATGTATAATGAGACGAAGACCAGTACCAGAAGCAGCAGCTTTGCACCTGCCATACTATAAGTGACGGCAATTGCAGATGAAGTCTCTTGACCTGCACATTAAATAACGGGGCGTATAAATATCTAAGTTCATGAATTTATGCATATATCACTTCAAAGAATGTGCAGAACTAATATTGAGAAAATAACATAATGTAGAAAATTAAGTTAACTGTATATAGTTGGGATAACATCTCAGACTTGCACTATATATCCCTAATGAAATTATGGGGTGCCCTTCTAACAAACTGAACAGTTAAATAAAAAATTGAGACAAACTATTCTGCCAATAATATAAACCAGTATTCTTCTGACAGAAATAGTTGTAAGTCTAAGGAAACCAGCCAATATATATAATGATGCTACCATAACATAAAGATAAGGAAAGGTGACATTCATTCATTTATTTGTTTTTAAGAAAATATAAACAGTTTGATAGATAAGGTAATAATCCCGCAAAATTCATAGCACATAAATAGAAAAGATTGGTTACAGCTAATTTCATGAGATTTACAGATTAAAAACATAAAATAGTGAATTTAGGTACGTTTGGTAATGTTGAAAACAAAGTTTCAGAAAACAGAACTTGAGAAAAACCAAAAACAGTTCCCGTTTTAAAGAAATAAGAAACCAGGAAAACAAAAGCAGAAAATGGATCAAAAACAAGATATAAGGTATGCTAACCAGTTCAATATTTTTTTGCTCTGTGAAAGAGATAAAAAGTGCACAAATTGAAGTAGGGATTAGAGATAATAACAAAGTAAACATAAAAGTACCTTGTTTGTTGGCACCACAAAAGCTTAATTTTCTTGTCTGGAAATTAAAACCAAAACCAAAGACGAGTTAAGAGTTAAGACCAAACAAAAGGCATAAAAAAAAGAGGAAGACAAACAAAACAAGTCATGAGTGTTAAGAAACCCAATTAAACTCATCACAAGTCAAGCATCTGCAGTATACTTTTTTCACAGATGGAGGGAAAGAGAGTACCTTCTTCAGTTCGTTATGTCCTCTGAAGATCCTTCAAGCAAACGGCGCCTTCAGCAGAGTTTGCCTCAGAACTCAAAAACTCAGTAGCGAATATATAGACACACACAGTAATAAACCAGCAATTATTAAGGCAGATACGGGCACAGGGTGGTGTGAAAGGGTGCCTGATATATATTAATTAATTGATTAATGGACTAATTATTAATGATCATACATGGTAAAATATCATATGAATTAAGGTTACTTTTCAATAGAATTTCTATGCATGGTAATATAGTTTTTGCCAAGTGACGCTCTATTTATCAGACCATTTTATATCTCTACTTTCCTTTTCTCTCTCTTTTTTTAAGGTAAATGGTGGGTTATATATGTTTCCTTCCTTTCCTTACATGAGAAGAAGCCCAAGAGTCAAAGAAGGTCACTTTCGGAACCTTCTTGATTGCCAAGTTTATTGCAATTCTCCACTGCGCACTGTGGTGTCAATTTCCTTCCGAATTGGTTGAATAAATAAATAAATAAATCTGGCGCGAATCAAACCAAATCTTCCTTGAGCGAGCGAGCGAACCGATCGACAAGAAAAGTGCCGTGCCGACTCTCTTTCTTTCTTTCGCGCCTCTTCCTTCGACTTTCCCCGCGTCCGCTCCCAAGCCTCAGTCACATATACACTAACACTTCCCCTCTCTCCATGACCACCTCCACCTCTGAAGCACCGGTTTAATTCCATCTCTCTGAAATCTATGCCCGACAGTTTGATCATTGAGGGTTATGGATTTATCATCGCAAATAAGATGAATGAATGAATGTTCACTTCAATCAACTGATCATATTTAACCTTTAATTTGTTTCCCTTTTTAATTGATTTATAATTAATCAGTACATCGGGTTGATTATTAGGAGACAGCAAACACTTTAATTTGAGCTTAATTCAGCATCATATTTGTTGTGATTGGGAACATCATACTGCTGACTATGAGCAAATTATATATCTCCGCATTGAGCATTTTGTTTTGTTTATGCTCTTCATCAATATGAAAGATAACAAAGAAGGAAAACACATCAAACCCGGTGCTGTTATCTTCTTTGAATAGGAAATTATGAAGCTGTTATCAACTCTTGCAGGGACTGTGAATACTGCAATGCGTGGAGTGAGATTTATTGTCAACAAGGTTTAATTAATAATTAGTACCTACATTCAATGGCCTTGATAAGGATGGAACAGTCACAAAAGGAGGTTACTCCTCGTAGTATATAGTGGTACATGAGAGAGTGGTACAATTTCTCCATCCTTGGCTTAGTTTATATCCATCATATGATACAATGACAAGTTATACAGTCACTCAGGTACCAAATTTTATATAATTTTAACTTCAGTGTTGAATGTTGATAGCAAAAACTCACTTGCACCTTGCACTGATGAACTGGTCCATACATACATATTCTGAATTATAGTTGCCATTGTTAGGTCTTGGTCGGCACCTTAAGAATCCTCCTTCCTTCATTTGAATGAAGATTCTTATTTTGACATATGCAAAATACTTTATTGCAACAAATCACTGTGTAAATTGCTATGTAATCTATTACCTTGTTGTCTTATTTTATCGCAGATACTGTCGCAAGATACCAGATGGACATACCCATGGAAAAGGCAGTACCTTTACTTTGTGCAGGGCTCACAGTTTACACCCCGATGATGGAGCACAGAATGAACCAGCCTGGTAAATCTCTGGGTGTAATTGGTTTTTTGTCGGGTTAGGCCACATGGCTGTTAAATTTGGGAAGGCCTTCGGATTGAAAGTCACAGTGATCAGTACAAGTGAGTCAAAGAGAGACGAGGCAGCAAATCTGCTCGAAGCAGACAAATTTATTATTTCCCTGGACCATGATCAGATGGCAGTAAGTACATATTTAACAAACAATTTTAGGGCCTGTTCGGCGCTCCCATTTCCCTTGGGAACGGAAGGGAAATGAGACCCAATTGGAAATTTAACACAAACAGTGTTCGGTGGATCAGAATTATTTCCCATTTCCTTTCCCTTTCCCATTTCACAACCCTGCACAAAACGTGTTCCCAAGGGAAAATGAAAATCCAGTCCGAGTCAATTTTTTTTTTCCCAACTTGCTTGTCTCTCGCTCTTCCTCTCTCTGTGTTGAAATTCCCTTCTTCATTTGACATTGGTGGGAGATATTCCGGTTAGCAGCAAAAGAAAAAAAACAGTTAAATACAAAATAGAAGGCAAGATCAAACAACCCAAGTATATCAGTGCTAGGTGAAGAACTAAAGACACGGAGAGATGCAAATCGAGCCCGACACATAAGGTACAGTAAATTTACTCGCTTCAGGTTTTTGCTTCGTTCAAGTTCCAAAAAATCTCAGTACATAGCTACTATGAATCAAATTATCTTAATTGGAATCTACAAGTCAGAAGTGCGTTGTATAGCTTGTTATTAGTTGAACACTTGAATGATCTCAAAGTGTTCGATGAAATACTTAAATTAATATTGGACTCAAACACAATATCTAGTTTTTAACCTTCACTCAAACAAAATCAAAGAAGTTACTGATGATATTTTTAATAATCGTAGGAGTAATCCTAGTTGTTTTTATTGTACTTTCTTGCTGCCAGTAGTAGGCTTGGTATTGGTTACCCGGTACACCATTACACAGTGATGGCTAGGCCCTTTCAAAATTTCTAGAGAACTTTATAGGTTGCATTGTTTCGTTATTCTTAAATTAATGCTAGCATCGGGCTTAATAACAGTAATGAAATTGAGAATCTGAATGAACAAAAAAACGAGTTAGTTCAAAGTGGGCTTGTAGTCTGTAAGTGTCATTGTAACTTTATTCATGATTAGGCCTCTATAAGTTATGATCTGTACAAGTTGCTATCTAAATCAGGGACCTGTAAAACAATATAATTTTTTAGGAACAATGTTTAAACAATCAAATAGATATGTACCATAACTCAGTGCCAACCGGTACAAAACAAACTTAACTAGGAAACCTTTACCTCTGTAACTTAAGCAGATTACCCAAAGCATACAGGAATGCAATAGTTTTAATATGTTGCCTCTCAATATCTCATATAGTTATGTCTTAAGAAACCGACGGTTGAACCGATTGACCCATGGTAAAAGTTACATTTACTTCAGAATTTCAGTCAGTTCTTAGATAAACTGTGATGGTTATACCAACTATCTATTAATAACTTGGATACCATGATGCACCCATATTGATGGATATATCCTAAACCTTTGTTATATCGTATAGGAGTATGAATTGGTTAGCAATAAACTTCAGTCGGGCTTGCTATTATGGTGGTACTTATTGTATTTGAGTCCAAGTAATAAGGCACACCAGATAACTAGATGCGGATTATAGCAGTTTAGAGTGAGTTTTCAAGATTATTTCTCACTGTAACTCAAAATAAATGGAACAGTATTGCGGGGAGAAACAAGGAGACATTTGAAAGCATTGATAAATCCTTATATTTCGATTTGCAGGTGGTTGTAGCTTCAGAGTTCAGGGGCATATTACTAAGACGAACGATCCGACTGTGGCATTTACTTTTTATAAATCTGAAAAATATGAAATAAGCTGTGGTGATTGGGATAGATGTAATAAGCTGTACAGTTTATGATGAATAATGCAACTATCTTATTTATTTTATTAAATCACTTGGTATTCGAGGCCAACATCTAAAAAAAACGAGCCTAATATTTTTGTGGCACTTGTGAAGACATGAAATTATTTCAATATAAACAAAACCATTGCAACATCCTAAATTGATTTTTATCCAGTTGATTTTGTCTATACAAGTGAAATATTTGTTGTCGATGGCCATGTGAGATGGATTTCTTTCTTGTCATGAAGCAATTAGGGCTGGATTAATTAGAAGTTTAGCATTAAATTAATTTTAATAAGATATGAACAATGTTTCCATGCCCATTCAGTGATACCTCCGAACATGCTTTTATAAATATTCCCATTCCCATTCCCTCTCCAAATTTCCCACGAACATAATTTTAGATTCCCAATCCCAAATATTCCCATCCCATGAAATCCCGCGACCGCCGAACACGCCCTTATTGAATTTTTTTCAATTGCCATATATGCATGCTTTTGCTGTTTGTTTGCCTTGCATCATAATTTGAGTCACACTACAATAGGGCAGTTTCTTTTGCCATGATTCAGAATTAAGTGTACGTGTTCTTTTAAATGGCAGCAAGAGCATATCCATGAGGCAAAGCACGGTTGAACATGTTTATTCTTCAAACTTCACTTGTGTATATATTAATATTAACTAATCCTAATCATATTACAATTCGGCAGGTTCAAGATGCATTCCAGGAAGTGCTATCAAATACCGGCTTGTGATTGATATCGGGAACTCTCTCAATTAATGCTTCTTGGTTTGTAGAGACACTTATTTGAAACTTGAAAATTGTAAACTACTATTGATCCCTTTGTTAGTTTGTTTGCATCTATGTTTTCTATAATAATAATGGTGAAGGTAAAAAAACTTCATTATTCCTGAAAATAAATAAAAAAAACCCTTGATTTATCATTAAATGAAAATTAGGCCTCCTTGCTTTCAGAATCGTATCAATTTCTTTCAGATTACTATGTTGATTACTATGTTTTGCTGTGTAGGAGCAAAGAATTCATTGTAAGGATCATTATCTTTTTATCAATTATGGATAAACAGGTTCCCTTCCAATGCAAATCTTCCTCAATTGTAATTTTACATCAAAACCCCAAAAAAAAAGTGAAATGTTGAATAAAACTTTTGCAAGGTGCTAATGGAATTCAGCAGGACGGCAGCTACGCTGTCATGTTATAGGATATAGTGGTAATTTAGGTAATATGTTATTAAGTTGGGGGTTAATTAGTAAATTATGTTGTTAGGTGAGGGGCAAATTAGTAATTATGTTAGGTAGGGTTGGCCTATATAAACTCATCTTGCTAATGTAATTGGGATGTTGAAAATGTTAAAAAATATTGAGATGAAATAGAATTCCAAAAATTATCTGATTTTCATTCTTTTACTTCCAATTCCGAGTATCGAATTCTCGAATTTCCGATTTCGATTACGAAATCACGACCAAATCAATCGATTTCCTCCTAAAACTCTTTGAATCCCAAATCAAGAGTGTGACATACGCCAAAAGGTGGCTCTTCATCTTCATCGACCAACAAGTGAAATTTAGCACTTGGTGCTAAATCAGAACCAGAGTTTTATCAAGTAGCAAGTTGACCCAATTCAGCAATCCAAATAACCTGACACACAAGTCGGAACAGAGCGAGGAAACAACCTGGAGACCTCCACTCAGCCAAAAGTCCAAAACTGATTTAAACCCAAATGATCCATGCCCAGTCTAATTTGTTGGTTTGTCAACTCCAGAACAAAGGTAATGAAGCAAAGTTATAAAAGTTCTATTTTACCAGCAGATCCAAGTAATTATTGACCACACATTTTGCATCTAAATAAACACAAATTAATTCATCAGAACCATTATTTAGCCATAATTTAACTGTAACAATATCTCAACCCTGTAAAGATCCTTAACCTTAGATAAACATAGGATCCTAAAATGGTCTGACAGAAAAATTAAAGAATCAGGGCAATCCATACAACGGTCAACTCATTGATGAATTACACACCAAGAAAAAAAAAGATAAAAAAGAAAACACTATACTATTTCTTCAAAAAATAGAAACAAAAGAAACATCCTATCAACTACAATTGAGCAGCAAGTATCTCATTCCAAGTATCAGGTATACCTGGCAAGCACCAATGCAAGCAATCCTGAACCCCACGTGCTGCATTAATACTATATTTCGAGATGTGTCCTTCATCTCTTAACCGAGAAATCCCTGTTATATCCAAGAGCCTAACTGTAGTGCCCATAACTGCTCCTGAAGCATCAGGATCCTCTGAAGAATCATTACTGACAACATAACCACGTGATAATGGATTATTGTTATCACACCTGCCCCCTGAATCCCATTCCCCATTAAAAAAATGTCTAGGCGATATTGTTCTCAGAAAAACCTTCAGTTTCGGATGATGTGGCAACTCCTGATCTAACCACTTGACAATACTATGTACGGTAAAATTCTTCGCCTTCCATATTAAAGCTAACTTTCTGTCATTATTAGGAGACCCATTAATATACATATCCCATTTGTTGCTGTTCATCTTACCGCGATTCCAGTGGTGACCTGTGTTGAGAACCAGTACATCAAATCTATGGAGGTTGTTCCTCAAAAAGGAGGGTGCTCGATCTAGGTGCATGGCATATCGTGTACGCGGATCAGAGATGTCTAGGGGTTCCAGGTCACACAAAGTGGATGACCAGTAATATAGGATTGTGGTGTTTGTCGAAGGGAAATAATAGGCCCACCCATTTGGTCGCTTCGCACCAGCTGGTAGGGTAAAACCAAAGCTTTTTCCAACATCTACCACCTCAGCTTTGTCATTGCCACCTGTGACCATGCACATCATGGACTGAAACATTTGCCGGCCTAGAGAGTCACCAACATATGCAATGGTCTTGCCCTGCATTCTGACAATTCATTAAAATTATATAAAGTTTCAGCTCTCAGTTTAGAAAGATGGAAATTTTTAGTTATGTCCTTATGTTGATGCTTATTATGTTATCATGATTCACTAGTATATTGTTGCATTATATGCCATGTCAGTTGGCTCCTACATGACCTTGTTACTATATTGAACAAATTCATTTTTCAAGTAAATTGGTTTCACAGCATTTTGGTCCCCTCTAAGCTTTAATTCACGCAGTAGGTTTAAACCATTTAACAGACCTCTAGGGTACTTATTGAAAAAAATAAATAAATCAGCGCCCCTACAACAATTAGGTAACAAATATTTAAAACGAAAAATTGATGTTCACCTTTTAAGGAAGTTAGGCCCATCAAACTCAGGCATATCACAGCCTTCAGGCTGCCACCTAAATTTCTCATAGGAGAAATCCTGTCGCTGAGTCAACCTACATGCCCAACCCTCAGAGAGCCACCGTTTGCACTCAAAACCTGAATAGAGGGGCCTTCTTTCATCTGCTACCCATCTTCCCTTGCCATAATTGCATTCTTCAAAAATTTTGATATGGCAATCTCATGTTAGGCAAACTTAGGATACAAAGTGGACTAATTTCTGTCTTATAAACAACAGCCTCACCCCCATTTTTTTTTTTAAAAAAAAGGCACAAGTAGAAGAAAATTCGAGACTACAATTCGGCACTTATAATTTGCATGACCCAAAAATACTTGATCTGTTTGTAGTGGCGGAGCTTGACAGTAATCTAAGAGGGGGCCAATTTAGATATTTTGTTATACTTTAAATTAGAAGAGGAAACCGATTTAGTACTTAATTGATATTTAGCAAGTAAAAACAATAGGTAATCAAGACCATTCCTTTCATTGAATGGGGGGCTCATAACCCTCCTTGGCCAACACAAAGCTCCGCCAGTGCTGTCTCGTATCGTGTGTGCGTGGCAATACATATCACAAGTTGTTGTAATTTCTATTGACTTTTCAATCAGAACAATCAGATTGCATGCATCCGTGAGAAGATCACCGATGCAAAGCAAAAACAATGTATACCTTCATTACCAACAGTAGATTCTTTTTCATTACTACTAACCGACGGAGTCTGCTTCACCACTAAATTTGAACCGGTTGGCGGCAATGCACGCAGTTTCTCTTCCTCTACCAGCCTGATTACAGGCGCCGCAATGTTCACTTCGCTCGGGAAATCTTCCTCGGCAGATGGATGCTGGTGCGAGTACTTTGTAAGATCTACATGAACAAAAAAAAAAAAAATCCGTGCGCACATCAAACACCAATCCTGAAACCCTACGCATTATGCATGATTAAATAAATGTTCTCCATAACAATTCTTCTACCGGATTTCTTCAACCCAGGTATCAAAACAAACCCCGACCTGGCCGAAATAGAGACAGCGGATCGGGATGCAAAACAACAACAGCGGGACGGGACGCCTTGTCCCACCCCCAAATAATGCACGCCGTGAAGATGATGATTATAAAGAGCTTGATCTGCTTGCTCTTCATGCCACTCAAGTTCCACAGCTTCATCCCTCTGTTCAAGCTCCTGCCGCCGCTTCTGCTGTGACCTGAGACGCTCCTGATTAGAACCATGCACACATAGCGATCTGCAACCACAACAATCAAATACATTACATTACATTAGATCAAAAAAAAAAAGATGGCAAATGATGGCAAACGATCTGCCATTTCGCAATCAGAACCGTTTAAACCTCAGCGAGCCGCTAAGAAGAAGAAGAAGCAAGCGGCGGCAGCGGCAGCCGTCCCTCCGTCCGTCCGAAAGAGCGAGGAAACCCTAACCTTATCTTCTTCTCCGGGACGCGCCGATTTGGGAGATCTGGAGATTGTGCGGTCGGCCTTTTTTTTCTCTCTACAAAAACTTTGGCTTTGGCCTTTGGGCAGTTGTTGAACTGGAATTTTCCTTGCTTTTGTTGTTTAGTTGTAAAATATAAGTATGAAATCCTATAAAAGTTGGTAGTAAATAAATGAATGTTTGTGAAGTAAACTGGATACGTACGGTCACCGCTGAAATCTGCTCTGATACTATAATTAGAGCTGGGGCTTGTTATATACTCTGTCGGGGTGTTGCTTTGTGGGCGGGTTGTAGGAATGATGCGTGTGGTGGCTTTTTCAGTGCTGGCTGGAAGGAAGTGTGGAGAAGTTTGGGACAGTGACTCGCTGTATGGATTATTACAGAGATGATGATGATGTATGGAGATATAGAATTAAGCTGCTTAAGCTTTAGGGAAGTCTAAGTGAGATCCAACCTGAGACTGACTGAGAGTGCTCTTTTTTAATAAAAATAAAAAATACAAAAGTTTGAGGAATTTAGGTTACGAACATGAATAATTAATTAATTAATTAATTAATTAAATACAAGTGGGACGGTGGGAGCATACGTTCCCATCTGCTTTGATCTCAGGACTCTGCAATCACGATCCAACGGATGTTGTTTCTAAGAGGAAATTTTTGAAATAATCTCAGTCATTCAAAGTGAGGTCCGGATCTCAGTTGATTTCGACCCTACTACGGAAAATGGGGGCTCCCCGTAATCTCTCCTGGGACTTTAACTTGTCCACTATCTATCTATCAGCATCAGATTATCAATTTTAATACGGAATAATTTTAAAATATTAAGTGGAAAGCGTTGGTCAATTAAATAATCGACTGGGGTTGTTGGGTGATTAAAGTATGGGTTTACAATACATTGCCATCTTTGCATGCAATTGCTGAATGCTTGGGCAGTGCCAGTGAAGCACGCAAAATAATTCTCTTTTCTTTATTGCTAATTATCTATTGTTTGATTGTTTCCATTTTCCAAATTTCCGGCAACCACTGGGTGTCTTGACTGATCATTTTTTATTTTTTTATCATCTCCGGTTTGGATCGGGATCACCTGCTTTTCTTTTGTTTTCTTGATCCGACAGTTCAGAAACACCGAAGTATATTGAGATCGGTGCAGTAAATACCGAATTATTTTGAGATTGGTGCGACAACCGATACCGACCATCCGATCGGAAAAGCATACTCTGTTTTTCCTTTCAGAATAGCACAGCATATTTTCATCCGGTTTGCGTGTTTTAATTTGTGATATAGGCTGCCCCACAGCACCCGTGTGAAAGGGGGAAGGGATCACTTGATAATACTTACCTTGATGATGGGTTTTTAATAATAATTATGTAATAAAAAATCGTAAAAATGATAAGGAAAAAAGTTATAGATTTATTGCTAATTTTATAGATTCATTATATTCAATCCAAGTGTCTTATTAAATAACAACTGTTGTAGAGTGTATAAAATTTTTAAAAATAAATCAAACAATTTTCAAATATCTTTTTATTTTATATACTATCAATCTATAAATTACAAAAATATATATATATTTTGCTTTCCTTTTATAAGATTTTCTTAATTAATGTAATTGTCGAGATCCAAAAGATAATTAAGCATTGTCAGGTAGGGCTGGCAAAAAAGTTTGTAATTCGTAATTCGTTCGAGTTTGATTCGGTCTGAGCTCGATTCGGTCTAAGCTCGATTCGATATTTTGTCAGCTTAAGTTCGATTTTAGCTTGCCTCGATTTTTTCTTGATTCGATTCGTAATAGCTCGATATATAGTAATTTGCACATTTTTTGAACTATTTTGTCAAAATTGTTTGTAATAATATACATATTTTATTATTTAATTAACAAAATATACTTATTTTATTGTTAAATTAATATAATATAATTTTTTAATCATAATTTATTATAAAATTAGTAAAAATAGAGATAATTTGTTTATACTATCAAAGAATGACAAAATAATATACTTATTTTAACTTTAATTATCTATGGTAATATGAAAAATAAATATAAAATTATAATTGAGCTCGTATGGGCTCGGAGCTCGATTCGAGTTCGAGCTAGTTCGATTCGGTTCAGCTCAGTTCGATTTCAGCTCGAGTCGGTTTAGTTCCAGCTCGATTTGGTTAAAGTTCAATTTAGATCAAATTCAATTCGATTCGATTCGATTCGTTTACAGCACTATTGTCAGGTGACCCCTCTATTTATTCAGTATTTACTAATTAGGCGGAAAAACTTTTCGTGAAGGAGATTGCAGCATTCCTTTCATTAAAACTGTACTAAGGATAGGTTTAATTTTGGTTTAAAACTGTAGCTGTAATAAGTAATAACTAGCAAACTTTTGTTCATGAAAGGTAGCAGAAGGATATTTTTTTGAAACACAATAATAAATAAAAAGATTGTTCATGAAAGGTAGCAGAAGGATATTTTTTTGAAACACAATAATAAATAAAAAGATTGCAGCAGTCCTCATTGTACATTTAGATGAACACACATGTCAAAACGACCTTTATTTTCATTTAAGAAAAGACGAAAAACAGACGGTTGAAGCAAACCATTGACAGGAAGACCGTAAAAACTTGTCGAAGTATAAACGGACGTCTCTTATTATGCAGAGATAGATCGGAAATTTACATTAACATGCATCACCGTAGTTTGTTCATGTTCATAAATTATCAGTCCAAATGTGTAACTGCTTTAACATAATTTTCTACAGACGCAACACAATAAATTATTTGTACATTCTAATTGGTACTTGTACGTGTGTCCGGCACGCACCTACACACAATGGTATGCAACTGTTGTTGCATGAATGTGCACCTTCATGTATCTTTCTATGCCTCAACAATAGGGTAGGAAGAACAAGTAGCGATACCTACATTAATTAATTTAAAAAAGAGTCGATTAAATGAAAGAAAAGCACAACAAAAACTCAAATATCAGGTTTAGCCTGTTTATCGCTTCTTCCCATTAATGCTTCAGTATTTTTTTAACAAGAATGCAATTAAATATACATGTGGCAATTTTAAATTCAATCAAGAAATTAGTATTTTAGGTTAGGTCAGTTCAGGAGTTCCAAATAAAAATAACACAAAATAACATGAGTTATAAATCCCAACAATCTAATACCAGTGATGACAACTGTTACATAAATGGTTCATCAGGCCATTTCAGTTCTAGTTTCTAAAGCTTTGAAGATGATATGCAAGTATGGAATCACTTGGTTAGTAGGTGTATATTGAGGTTTATTTGCATAAGATTGTCACCTCAACACCATTAGAGGTCAAGTCCAGTTTCATTCAGATTTTCTTATATAATTTGTGTCAAAATTTGTCAGTGAGGAAAGAGATAACTCACCACACATGTTCTTTCCGAGTTCCATCTTAAAGTAACCATCTTGACCCCAATCAGATCCCCATGAATTCTTTATCAACCAGTAGTCCATTCCTTCCTCAAATCCATATCCAACTGCCAACACAGCGTGGTTCACATCCTATGTTCGTAACACAAAATAACATAAGAGAACTATATGCCTCATTCTTATCTAAATTCAATACTTATGTGCATGGCAGCATTATTACTTGAAAATTCACATGCTGACTTTAGAATCTAAAACAAGAAATATTCAATATCAGTTCTCTTCTCCAAGGATGACCCAAATGTTTGCATCCAACATTCCCCACAAAAAGAAGTGAAAAAAATTTGGAAGAAGAGTTCTAATTTTGCAGGGACATTGTCCATATTATAGGGTTAATTATCCATGATACTTCAAGGACTTGTCAGAAAGCACATGAAACTTTTCCATTAAACAAATTATTCTGATACTTAAAGGTGGATCCTTTGGTTAATATGACCTAGTTATGTGTTGTAGCATGTCTAGCATATACATGTCAAAATAATATACTTCAAAATTAATATTTAATAAATAATAGAATTTACCATTGGAGTTGTCCCACAGTGGTCACTCGTAAAAACTCCACTTTTGTAAAGTCTGAAACCATCTATGACCTCAAATGCAACACTCACTGGACGAACCAGCCCAACAGCATGCTTCAGTTCATCTTCAGCACCCTTAAGATCAAAATAAATGTAATAAGAAATAATTCACATTTTCCTTTTTAAAGTTTAGGGTACTTCTTTTAAATTAGGAAATTTCGAATCCAGTTTTTTTCTTTGTTTACAATGTGGTCCTCATGATATCAGTACCATACCTGAACAGAAGGTGTCATATGTTATTGGTTTCATTTTTTGGTATTCAGCTTCCATTCAGTCTAACTAAGCTTTAATCAAATCTGAACTGTGCAATTGCACCTCATAAGCAAAATAAGCACCAAAATAAGCAAGCTAAATTAAGAAAAAGAACAATGATTCTGTTACTCATTTATGCCAAGTTTTGCATGCTAAGACCAGGGTAGGAGCAAGAATGTTATCATGAGGTCAGCAAATTATAGAAAGAAGTCAAAATATTAGGCCACATAATAAATCATCAGCCCGACCTTTTGACCAACCTTCATAAACTTTTGCCTCATGAGGGAGCCGATTACAGAAAACTTTTTAGATAAATCATGGATAGGAAAAACAGAAATATTTCCCAACATATACTATGCCAAGACCCAGAAACGTTTAACGGGTCAGGAATTTGAAGTCTGAACCAAGCCTATAATTAGTTCAGCCAATAAGACAGTGGACCCGCGGTCAGGTTTGATCCAAATTTGATCAAGGCAGTCGGAATCAGAAAACCCAAATTAGGGGGGGGGGGAAACACAAGTCCTAACATATGGCAACTTAAACTGCAAATCCAAACAGACCATAGCATCAAAATTTAACCCAAAATGATATCTAAGTGATCCTATACCTAAATTTTCACAAGGCCAGACCCAAAAAAGTCATGGCCCTATGAACCTCAACCCATTTAGTATCCTAGACAAGGAAAAATAGGAATTGTAGCTGATTCATACAAAGTTCAAGATAGAGAAAAGACAGGTAAACTTACCAAGGTAATGTTGACGGAGTCAACAACCTTAACACCGACACTGTTTGGCTCAAAGTGGCATAGGCCATTGACACCTTCGTAAGGGTAAGCCTCCTCGGTGTCGAGCCCACCATTGTATTTGATGTACTCAAAGGCCTGAGATGGGAGACCACCATTACAGCCAAAGTTGTTAAATGCTTGCGCACAGTCCACAAGCTGCTGCTCTGACAAAGAGACACTCTTCCCTGTTGCCTGTGTGTATGCGGCTTCCAGTGCACCAGTTGTGCTGTTTAATTTACACAAGAGTAATTCTTCAGTTATAGGGAACATACCGTCCAAATGACATAATTTCTATTGTAATTAACTACGGAATGAGAGGCTAGTCTCGTAATGAACTAAGGTAAAGTTCACTTGATAATACAGAGTGTATTACAAAAGGCTAAGAGTGGTTAACAGTAATTTAGTTTTTCTGGTGTTGTTTGTTTCATTTCTTTTTTAAGATTATAGGAAGTAGCCTTTTGTTGTAAAGACAGTTTTGACTAGTATAATAATTCTGTTGTAGTGTGACTAATACATAGAAAAATTCATCACTCATTATTTGCTGCTTTTGTTTGCAGCCTTTTTAGCACAACAAGACAATTTCAGCAAACTTTCCACAAGGTCTCTCTAAAATAAACTAAAAGCCTCATACCTACACAAAAATAAATTCAACAAACTTGCAAAATTTATAAATATAAGCTGTCTAGAATTTTATTATTTTGGGACAAGATATCCAATGTAGAACTGTTGGATTTGCTAAAAGATTAGATACTATATCTAGAATATGCTTATAGTCGGAACAGAAATCACTGGAGAAAATGCCAAGTAACTAGGAGAAATCACTTTTTATCTTGTTAAGCTATCAAGTTGGCTTTTCATTAGCTCACAAACAACAAACAAGGGAATCAGCTCCTTTCACCTGCCTGACCCCTGAGACAGCAGATCCACTCAGGTCACTCCACTGCTGTTCCTGAAGAAGCCAAGTGAATTCCGGCATTCCAAATAAGATAACTAACTAATCCAGGCTAATTGGGACAAACTGGCAGGATGATTAAGCAGTGCCAGTGCCCCATCTAATAGTTATCTCAATTTGGATGTGCCCACTAAACACCTGACAGGTACTGATTGTTGACACACGAAGAGATCAGAATCAAAATAATACCTAAAAGTCCAGCAAGATCCGCAGTGGCCCTGGTTCTTCACAGGGCTCACGATCCCTTCATCCCTCCAATCTTTCTGGACAAAAATAAACAAATACATTCAATTTCTGTAAAGACATTAACACAATAAAGGCAGTCAACTCAACTTGCTCCAATCAAACGAATCTTACAGTCTCGGGTAAAGCCTCTTCGGTCATTCTGTGGTTGCCCTTGAGTGTAGCCGAGCAGTTCTGAGCTGCACCGAGCCAGGTTCCCCTGAACTCCTCCCAGCTCATATCCGCAAACTCTGCACGTCAATTCCAACATCCATGATCATCCAATTTTACCACAACAAGTAAGTAAGCAATCGTTCCTCGACTTATCCTATAAGAAAGAATCTACTTACTGTTGATCCCGAGCTTGTACGACAAACCCTTGCGGTTGGTGGATCTGATGAGCTTCAAGCTATCCACGAAGATGTCGAACCTCTTCTGGATCTCCTCCACGCTGTCGTACCTCTTGCCGTACCTGATACACACACACAACTGTTGGTCAACGCTCATCATCTACAGCACCATACATACACATACACATAGACACAGAAACAACAAAGAATCAAAGATGATGAGGATTGAAAAGCGGCTGCTTACTTGAGAGCGAAGCGGGCGAAGCGGGCGGCGTGGCGGGCCTGGCCGAGCGCGGAGAGGATGGAGGAGTCGAGGGAGTCGACGCGGTCGGTGACGGACCGGATGGGGTTGGATTCGTCGAAGGAGGGTCCAGCCCTGGCGGCCGAGAAGCAGAGGAGGGCCAAGGCGACGAGGAAGAGGAAAAGGCGCGACGTTGTCATTATGGTCCTGAGTTGTTGGAGCGGGCAACGGAGTGAACTGGCTGAGCTGCAAATAATTGGGTTTGGGGGTGGACTGGGAGAGTTATTTGATCCCTCCTCATTACTTATTAGAGTTGAGAATTATTAAGACAGAGATATTTTTAGGAATTTTAACTGTACACACTTCTATGTATGCACAAAATTTGTAACTATTATCTTAAATTGTGTAACACTTAACTCAAATTTTATAACAATATGGACACTAATACCTAACATCCATTAAAAAGTTGTCTATAACGTCTATAAATTATATTTCGGGATGTATTTATTATGTTTTGGGTTATATATATTATATTATTTGTATGACGGCTTTTCAATCGGACACAAGATGTTTCTCATAATTATTATAATAGAATAGTTGGGTGCGTTCGGATTGGTTGGTTATTTTTATTAGTGAGTGGGACTGTGGGAGAGGGCGAGATGGAGATTTCATTTGTTAAGGACTACGGTGATTGGTGACGCAGCAAATGACGCTTTTTAATGAGTGATACTGATTGGAGGGACCGGGGATGTGGGAGTGGCAATTCACAACACCTAACCCTGCAGAATGAATGAATGGACAAGCTGGCATGTGTTGAAACTTTAACAGCTTGCTTGTGCTCATCCTCTGTAGCGCTGCATTGTGTGGCACAGGATGTAAACCGTTAGATCATCTTGAGATTCGAGTCAGCTCAGATTTTGAGATGATCTAATGGAGTCGCTTGCTCTGTAGTTCTTTCTGAGTTCTGACGTTGGAAACTTGGAATCTGCTCTGCATCTATTGGTATCGCAAATAATGGGAGATTTAAGCAAATGTGGGAAAAACTTTTTTTCTTTTTCTTTTTTTTTATTTGAGAAGGAGATTTGCAGACTTATATGATTCCCCTTAGTACAAACATTATGAACTATGAACAGTTAATTAGGGTAAAACCACTTGACCTTGGAACTTCAAAAAAGATCTTTCTAATTCTAAAGCATGACATATTGACGTCGATGGAAAAAGCCAGGGCGAACTACGTTTCGTCCGTCCGGGACAAGCAAGCTCCATAATTCCATTCCATACTAAAGAAAAAACAAAAACTGATAGGAAAATATATATCCATGCATGTAAGTAAGGATAACTTGCTGTATCCGGATACGGAACCGTAGAATTATTACGGACAGATAAAATTCGGCCATTATTAGTCATTTATATTGGATCCATTTACATCCCTACTAGGCTCCGCCCACCCCCACTTATACAAACTTTGGCCATTATTTTTTTTAAGTCATTCTTAAAATTCAAAAACAAATACTTTAACATATAAAAAAATTAATAAATTTATGTCCTACAAGATTTCAATACACTTAATTTATTGAGCTATATAAATCACAATTTGAAGGTCATTTGATATGTTTTATTGATATCAATTGTATTAAAAAAAAACTCTGTGACATGAAATTAACTAAGAATTAGGTCTCAAAAAATGTTTGAATCATACACAGTTTCAGATTAATTCTAAAAGTTATTATCATGGTCTTATTAGTTCTCTAAATTTCCAAAATATCTGTTTAATCATTCCAATCTGTGCTCACCACTCACCAGATTATTTTACAGGTTTAGAGAGAGGCCATGGCCCCAAACTGGCACCCCTTTTTCTGCTGCCCATGTTCTCACGTCCGTCTATAAGCACTTTGTAGCTTGTACTTGTAGTCGAGGAATTGAAATTGATCAAAAGATATACGAGATATTTTTCTGAAACATTTTCTTATACGTGGGTTCATCTTAATCAGGACGTTTCGAGTCAGATTCGATAAAATGGTACACATTTTTGTCAACAAAAGATAAGATTCCGATTGTGAAATGTGAATTTCTAAGGTGAATTGGTCTAAGAGGATTCCTAATTTTCCTAGTGGATTTCACAAAAATAATAAATAAAATAAAGGCTAACTCTGCTATAGATCGAATGATATATGGACTGTTCATTTTTCGTAATCAAATAGTTACGATGTATCTTTTAGATACAATTAAAGAGAAATATTTGATAAGAACCGTCTGATCCTAAATGAAATGTTGCTTAGCCGATCCACACAGGAGCAACTAATATATAAATTGTCAAGGAAGTTCGTAATGTACGTCCACGTGTACACCAAATATTGGAGATGAAGAGTGATGACAATGACACTAATTTACTTCATTCGCTAGGCGACACATATCACTAATAATTTGAGACTTTTTTACACGGACGTTACATCAAGAAATATCGCAATTGTTCCTGTATTAAGTGGGCATAAAATGAGGTAGAAACATTTAAGCAACTTGCAAATATCTCAATTTCTATTGGACTATCTCCGTTTCTAGTTTCGTAGTTTTCTTAATTACAAACTAGAATAGTCTCCGGTTAATTCTTAACATATATTTACTTGTCTTTCACAAATTACAAATGGACCTATCAACATCTGTTATATATATATATGGAGTAAATCTAGCGTGCTCCTAAGAGCACGGAGGCCTCCCGTACTCCTAACTCAAAAATCATACTAAACCATCATGAAATTTTGATTTATCATTTTCATTAAATTATTTATATCAAAATCTCATAGGATACAAAAATTTTCCATTTTTTGAGTTTCTTAAGTATTTGTTTTGAAATTTTTAGAATGACCACAAAATAATAATAAAATAATGTATAAAACTATGTCTTCTTTAAAAAATACAAAACAAATACTTAAAAATCTCAAAAAATAGAAACTTTTTGTATCCTACGATATTTTGATATAAAGAATTTAATGAGACCCATAAATCGAAATTTCGAGATGGTTTAGTATGATTTTTGAGTTAGGAGCACGGAAGGCCTCCGTGCTCTTAGGAGCACCATAGTTTTACTATATATATATGTATATATATATATATATATATAGTTATGCTACCGTTAGTCATGACTCACGGGCTGTTCCGTGAGTCACGGTCCAAAAACATATCAAATCACCTGCAAATTTCGATTTATATGGCTCAATAAATTCTTTATATCAAAATCTTATAACACACAAAAAATTTTCATTTTTGGAGATTTTTAAGTATTTGTTCAAGATTTTTTAAAAGTGACTATACAATATTAATAAAATAATCAATGTTTTATGTATCATTTTAAAAAAAACTAGAACAAATACTTAAAAATCTCCAAAAATGAAATTTTTTTGCATGCTATAAGATTTTGATATGAAGAATTTATTGAGCCATATAAATCGAAATTTGGAGATGATTTGATATGTTTTTGGATCGTGACTAACGGAGCAGCCCGTGAGTCGCGACTAACCATAGCAAAATTATATATATATATATATATATATATAGAGTTAGACTATTATACTAACGTTAGCATTTCAATCCGAAATGCTAACGCCTCAAATTTTATGTTATCGTATCCGAAATCATGATTTATGGTGCTCAATAAATTCTTTATATGAAAATATTGGGGAATACAAAAATTTTTCATTTTTAGAGTTTTTTAAGTATTTGTTTTGAATTTTAGAAAAAAAGCTCATAAATATTAATAAAATATTGATGTTTGTATATGCTATTTTCAAAAATGCAAAACAAATACTTAAAAAACTCTAAAAATGAAAAAATTTTGTATTCCCCAATATTTTCATATAAGAAATTTATTAAGCACCATAAATCGTGGTTTCGGACACGGAAATATAAATTTTGAGTCGTTAGCATTTCGGTCCGAAATGCTAACGTTAGTATAATAGTCTAACTCTATATATATATATATATATATATATATATATATATATATATATATATATATATATTTATTAGAGAAGAGTGTCAGGTCACCCAATCAGATTTGGGCGGGATAAGGTAAGGTTAAATTTCGAGTCAAGAAATATTAGCTTTTCCTCGGTCAGGGTTAATTTGAGTCCAGTAGAAGTTAGCTTCTCCTCGGGTCAGTTTAGCTATTTATACGCAAAACATCAAAAATTTTATTATCATTACTATGATCAATTAAAAAAAAAAAAAATCAAAACAAGCTTCTTGATAACTCCGAAAAAGATAATTTTGTCTTCCTAAATATTTTTATTTGATAATTTTATTGAGCATACTAAATTGAGATATTGCGTTAGCATTTTGATCCGAATTCTAACATTTGTATAATAATTTAACTCTTAATACACAAATCAACCTTCATATGTATTCATAATTGAAAGTTTATGTCGACACTGCTTAGATTGCTTAGATTAATTATTGCCGGATGTGATGATAGAAAGTGAGCATTTACAAATTACAAAAGAAAGAAAATTTGGATACCTGCAGTCAGGTGCAGGCTGAGCAATAAGTTAGGCAATTTTGATGTCCATTAAAATGATGACTGGCAGATATTACTGTCGAGCCCAGTAGGAGCATTCATCAAGGACAAGGCCCGCCCTTTTCTTCTTTTTCGTCTCTCGTGTTAATTGACCGTAAGCAGTAAATAAAGGCCCAATTCTTTCATTTCACAGCCCAATCTCCTCTCATGCAATCAGCAATCAGCAATCAGCACTCTCTTCCCTGAAAGAGAAAACTTTCAGCGCACAAGTGACTGACACAGTGACACTGCCGACCAATCAGAATCCAGATAATACATACCCACGGATCGCGATCCGCACTCGTCCCCCTTCCACCCACATCCACCGTCCATATCTCCCAAGATCCAACGCCCCAAATCTCCCCACTCTTTCATCACAGTTTCATTTCCCGCTCTCCAATTTCCTCTTTAAAATCCCTCCCAATTCCTCTCCTTCTTCAAATCCATTCCAAACTCACAAATTCAATTTCCCCTCTTTACTTCCCAATCAAACCCTAACCCTAGTAACCCTACTTCTTCGTCCTAAGTTAATCTTAACCTTTCGATCCATGGCACGTACCAAGCAGACCGCGCGCAAGTCAACCGGCGGGAAGGCGCCGCGGAAGCAGCTGGCCACGAAGGCGGCGCGCAAGTCGGCGCCGGCCACCGGGGGAGTGAAGAAGCCGCACCGCTTCAGGCCGGGCACTGTGGCGCTGCGTGAGATCCGAAAGTACCAGAAGAGCACGGAGCTGCTGATCCGGAAGCTGCCGTTCCAGAGACTGGTGAGGGAGATTGCGCAGGACTTCAAGACCGATCTGAGGTTCCAGAGCTCTGCCGTGGCCGCGCTCCAGGAGGCCGCCGAGGCGTACCTGGTCGGGCTGTTTGAGGATACCAATCTGTGCGCCATTCATGCCAAGAGGGTCACGATCATGCCCAAGGATATCCAGTTGGCTAGGAGGATCAGGGGAGAGAGGGCTTGAGGGTGTTCTTTAGTCTATATCAGTAAATCTTTGCTGTTGTTAGGTGGTAGATTAGGAGTGTTAATTTTCTTCTCTTTTTTCTCTTTTGGATGGTGGTGAGATTGATGTGAAAAGTGGGATTGAAGATTGGATCTTGGATCTTGTATGATTGTGGCTTTTGACTGAGAATGAAATGAGAAACTAGTTCTTTTGGAATTTGTTGGGATTTTGAAATGTCAATTATATATATCATAGTCATAGAACTGTGTTTGCCTGTGCAAGATTGTATCTTTGGTTGGTAAATTGGAAGTGCCTTGCTGTTAAACATAAATGTAGTTTTGGGGCTAATTTGTATGCCAGATCAATTTAAGTTTCTCCCTTGCTTGGTATATAACATAATTGACCTGTAGGCCAATATAAGCTAGGTATCTTGATAAGTTCAGATGGTCGTCTGTGTGGAGATAATATCTATATAGAATTTCTCTTGGTAAACAATCTTGTTTTGTCAGATTAGTAACAAGACAATATACTCGGTCAATTATTATGAAATTCAAGGTTGGACGCACATTTCAAAACGGTTGATGTCCTGATTTAGTGTTTGATTGTGGAATGTGGAAGGATGGATGAGCATTTTTGGAACTTGCTATTGAGTTTTTATTGTTACATTTCATTTCATTTTATGTAGGAAAATCATAAAAAAAATTGATACAAAATGATGTATTAGTAATGCTTGGTTATTCATTCTGAACTTACAACGCTCTTGTTTATCAAACGTACGCTTGATGATGTCGTGACTATGTATACAAGGGAAGAGATTAATCAATTTTATCAGCAGTCTATGCAGAACGCTGGAAGCAAATCAAGGTTAGTGCTGATATAATGAGGCAAATAACTCAATAACCAAAGAACAATTCACATCTTGAGAACATCGATTCTTTGTTGATGAGGCTAATTTTGGACATTAAGAGACTGTTAGACTGTTGTGGAGTATTTCTAACAGTAAGTTTGTTAAATGTATCCTTTTTCAAATTTAATCTGATTAATATAAAGTTATATGTATTCTTTTGCAAATACTATTGTAAAACAACAATGGTAATCGGATACTGATTTAAAAAAGTAATTTAGCACAGAACATAGTCTATCATAGGACTACCTTTATAATTTCTGAAAAGAAGCATGTTAAATTGTTAATTGAAAAGTGCTGTCCACTCAGTCCACTGCATAGGATTATATTGAGCAAGTATGTAACATATCAACCTTGTATCTCAGACCAGAATACAGATTTTCTGGTCAAATTACTATCGTGCTTGTACAAAATCAACAAACAATATTCACAAGACAACTGGAACGAACTCATAATAACACTAATGCTATTGCAATTTAATACGCTAAACAATTAGTTAGATGACATAGAAAACATTGAGCATCACAATCCATTAATGGAAGGAATAAGCTCTATGCTCATTGACCCTCTGATTTGATGCGCTTTGCAAGCTGTTGTATTGGCTCCTTCACCTGTCACGGATGGTAACGACAATTAGAAATAGTGAATCTGTAAATCTACAGGACTCGAAATAATAAAACATTTTTGGGTCCCAACATATATCTCATAGATCATTCTTTTCTTGCCGTTTTGAGTTTGTATTAAGATATGAGATCCTTTTGGAACCATCTAATTTCCCATGCATGCTCAGTCAATTTTCCCTAACCTCAGTATCTCTGTCTCATTATGTCTTGATGTTGCTATAATTTAGGGTCCTTGGCTTCAACATTGTTTTTGTTTTCATCTGAGGTACCAACCTCAACATGTACAATACATTTTCCAACTTATCAAGAGCCCATGCAATTTGGCAAAGAATCAAAGACCGTAATTATTTTATGCACGGACAAGGCAGAGATAAGAAAGAGAGAGAGACACAGACCGTGCTGGACTTCCTTGGGCGCTTTTCTGAGTTACATTGGCTATCTTCACCACCAGCGGCACCACAAACTTTACCTCTATTTTTCTCAGTCAGCACTCCACTCTCTAAAGATTCAGCAGGCTTCATAAAAGTAAAACACAATTATGCTCAAGTTTCTCCCAAATCACCAATACAAGTTTCAATGGGTAAGATAAAAGGAAATGGAAGAAAAGCTTACCCCTCGCATGCTCATAGGAGTGCGACTCTGCTCCCTATCTTTTGCATAAAACGCATTGTTCTGCGTTTCTGACTGCTCCCTGGTTAGGGTCTGTTCGGAGCCAACAGAGTGGACTCCACCAATAGTTGAACCATCTCGTATAATTTTATCTTAAAAATGAAGGATTTACTAAGCTTTCTTATACACACATAAAAACAATACCATTAAATATTCAGAAATTACAGAAGTGGTGGTAGAATTTTAGCAAGTCAATGATAGCTAGTACTGGAAGCAATCATTGTCATTTTGTCGTGCAAGTAAGATAACAATCGAAACAAATTTTACTGGTACACCATTAATTAGTTTTCTAGAATCTTATATGCATTTCAAAGTACTACCAGTTCTAACTAAACCAAATATTCTGTAAGTATTCCTGAGGCCTTTATAAGTTACCTTTTGGGATATCCATGTCATCAAACTCAAATGCATGAGAGCTGAGGTTGTCAAGACTCTGTCAAAGCAGGTACAACACAGTTCAAAGAGTTCCATAAAAAGTTGAAGCAATCATGTAGAGAACATAAGTATTGGTATGTGAAAATATTTATTGCTTACCACTTCAAGTTTCTTTTTAATCTCAAGGAGCTTCTTGTTAGTGGTCTCAGAATGGACAACTTGCTTACCTGTAAATAATTATTATTAAACATTAAACATCCAAAAAAAGCATAGAAATTTCATGTGAGAGAAGACAATGTACCACAGGAAGTGGTTCAATTACTAATTATTGCAATTACAACTCTTCTATCCTTTTTTGTTTTTTTCATTTGTCTAGTATTTCCACTTAGATGGCTTACTGTATTTCATTGCATAGCTTAAGGAGAGTAATGAGCATTCAAGTTGGGATGCATACCCAATCTTCTGCTGGTGGTGTTTTTGACATAGCCATCCTGGACCATTCGGTCAAGCAGCTGTCGGACAGTTTTCTGGCTGGCTTCTCCATCCAACTTATTGTGTAGCTTTGCAATTGTCACATAATCCATGGGAAGGGCATGATAAAGAGCCTTTGAAGCGGAAAAAAAAAGGTGTTAGATAGGATTATGGTATGACATCAAGGCAGCAATTCAAAAGTTAGTCATAATCTTTCATTTACTTTCTATTTTTCTTAGCAAGCTATTTGGTTAATCATGAAGGGATTCAGGAGCAAGCAAATCTGTCTCAATATTTCTTTCCAAGATAGAATTGCCCAAAATGCCCCCACATCAATAGTGGCATACTTTGCAAGTTTTATGGCATTTACGGTACCTACCATCAGTTAGGTGCAAAAAAAAGATGCGACTTAAAGAGATTACAATGTGATAGAAATTAGCATACAGCCTGTTATTGCATACCTTCATGTATATGAAGTCCTCATCAGGACTCATATTAGCTAGTTGTGGTTTTGTCACATCCTGCATTTCTACCTCTTGCAGGTCAGTTGGCATCTGACAGTTGTCCTGGAAATGGTAAATAATTTATATACGTTAACTAAAATCATGCTAACAAGACAAAGCAATAGCTAGTAAGGTTACCTTGTTTACAGTAAAGCTGTCCTTGTTTGCTCTGGCTAAAAGCCCCTGGTTAACTAGATTATCCAGGATTTCTACAAACAAAGATTTATTTACATCACTAATGAGAAAATGTTTCATAAGGTAACCAGTTTGCAGTTTCAAATAGGGAGTACTAGTCAAGATGAGGTTTGCTATAATAAATGTAAATCTGAAATTCACATAGAGGTATTATAACAAAGTTACTATTAACTCTCAGTACTAGTACAAACCAGCAACTATATTCTCCTCACATTTATCTCTACCTTAATTTAATACAATTCTGGAATAGGTATAAAGTATTTAAAGCATATAAAATGGAGACAAGATTTCAGGTGATCAATATTTGTGTTTTTCTACTCTGAAAGGAAGGACTGGTACAAAAAATCATCCTGTTAGAACAAATACAAACAGAGTGAAGTCTCATCTACTCAAATTCAATCTCTCCCTGATACTTCAATGGTGTGACTGGGTGCTACATTTTACAAAGTTTGGCCAGAATTTATTTGTAGGATCTTGCTTTTCAAGTGAAAGAAACAGCATATATGGACCTAGGGTCTAATCAACGACAAACCAGGACATTTCCCATACAGGCCAAAGTAATCCAGAATGAAACGTTAGGTATCAGTAGTAAATAATTTATTCAATTCAAATCATAACATAGTGTCAAGCCCAACTTGTAGTCTCTAGTACCTTCAATCAGTGCCTGCGAGTTATGTACAAAGAAACAATTATCAAATTTGCAAAACAAAAGATGGATACAGATGCATTTTGTTCAAAATAAAACTTACCGAAGAAACCTTAGGAAAGTATGAGAAGACATCTGTGACTTTAAAAGTGCTGGTTTGCCTAGAATTCATCCATTCCCGTACCATACCGGTCAGTTCTTCCATATTTGTGTCCTCCATTGCATTGTCCTGAGTCTCATCTAATTAGGAGAGAATTTTGAAAGAACAAAGTTCAGACATACAAAAAACTCACTATGTGAAACAATGATATATTTATTTTAATGTGACAAGGATAATTGACCATCTGAAATTGAGCCCTTGGCTACTTTTTCCTTCTTGTGACCTGTAAATAAAAAAAAAAAAAACATTTAAAAAGGAACATATTATCAATTTAATAGAAAAAATAAATGACAAACTTAATGTTTTTGAGGTACCGAGGGGAGCAATAATATAGCGATCAAGTTCAGCAGTCCCAATCTGAAAAATTATACATTCAAAACATTTTAAATTATAAACATATTTGAACTTCATTCATAACATAAATTGTGGTACCTTGAAATGAATGAGATTACATGCACATAATAATGCATATGCACTGCTTACTAATATGGCACCACATTAATTTATCTTGCAAATTTTGGAAATTGTACATGAAATAAGAATGACAAGGGTAAAAACAAAAATAATAGTCTTACGTAAGCAGCAAGTAATTTGAATGTCTCAACATCTGCGAGAAAGAACTAATTATACCAGACCATTGAGACCAGCAATATCTTTTTAATATCTCAGCTAAGCAACCGAATAGTGCAATACAAGGGCCATGGAGTATATTGTCCGTTGGGACCAGTGGTAATCAGTACACAATATATATTGACACAAGAGAAGTGTGCTTCTTCACTCTGAACTTGTTACATTTGACAATTCAGAGAAAGGCCAATGAAAGAGCATAACCTCACTGTCAGAAGAATCTCTGTCTTCTTCGGCATGATCTTCTAGACTCATGTCATCATCCTGAGCATCTTCATTTTCATCTTCACATGGATCAAGAACACTTTTGACCTAAGCAATAACAATAGACATGATAGAAAAGATATTAAATTTATTGGAACAGCAACGAAAGAGGACAAGTGCACAACATTAACTGGAGCTTTTCAGCCAACATGGTAATAGATGTGTCCAGTATGGTGATAAATTGCAGATGCCATATGACCATTGTTAATTGTTTTCTTAAGCATCAATTATGTCTAATTTCTGCAGCACAATTATACTTGTAAGAAGAGTACCTTGAGGGCTAAAACAAGGTGCTTGCTATTTACATTACCAACTTCCATCTTTAAAGGATTCCTGTTCCATAAATTCACTGCCTCGTTCTCTGCACAACCTCTAAAAAATGGGGGCTCATAGTCCTCAGGCTGTAATATATATGAATGTTCAGATATTTGAAGCAATTATTTTAGAAAGCCAAGAATTTATTATTAAATCTCTTCATAGGACTGTACTACACTACTTAAGGAGTAATTAGAATGAATACACTAGTTATACTTTAACAATTGTCGTCAGGACCTCCCTGTCTTAGTTCATAACATGCCAAACATTTACATAAAGGTAAGTTAGACTCGGTACAGATATGTGACAAAATATCACAAAAAGAAGGTAGGAGGGGCATAAAAGATAAATGTTGGTCATAAGATTCAACTGATAACCAGTGGTATTCAAATAGTGACCAGAAAATGCTTATTGAATGGTACTTGGAAAATAAAATAAAATAAAAAATTAGTCACCAAAAATATTTCCAGATATACAAACGATGTACTAATGTATTAATATATTACATACTTTGATAAAATTACTTAACATCAATGAAATCTCTTAGAATTTTGCCCTCTCTAATATGCTATAGAGTCAATAATATAATCTCGATTTGGTTGATATAAAAGAAAATAAAGGGGTAAAGTAAATCACGGCTCAAGCTAATTAAGACATACCGTGACTTCATCATAGTATAACAGCTTCATCAGAATCGTACGCTGGAATATAACAAAAGTTGTCAAATATATCCTTAACAGTATGAGACTGAAATCTCTTCATGCAAATTATGTAAACCTTAAAATTTATCATTTATGAAAGCAATGACACATAATACAAACACTATCACAAATTCTTATTATATTTGCAAATCACATTTGATGTAATGCCAGAGGCATAACCCTCTTATATGACGACGATGTTTTCCATACCCATAAGTAGTTTGTTTGTTCTAAGAGAAAACCATAATAGAACAAGTAATCAATCTGGCAAAATCAATTGAAAACTGAACCAGTGAGGCCAAGAAAATTTATTGCTGGTGGTAAAAGTTCAAAAACAGCAGTTGTAAACTGATTACAACAAATGAAAACTACAAGAAATTTGTTTGGTAAATTTCACTCAGATTTGGACTGCTCAGTACTGAATGCAAATAATCCGCACAGAAAATAAAATAATATGGCAGTGGTAATTCCTTAAATTGACTTTATATTTTCATTCAGGAACCAATAATATGTACCTCTTGAGGCATCTGGTCAAGGGTTCTCATTAATGAGACAAGAGTTCTGACCATCTTGCATGCAGACCGCCTACAAATAGATGAGTTTCATATTATCCTCTAATGTCTGCATTATTTATCTTTACCTTGTTTTATGGAAATGTATCAAAAAATATATGGGGTCAAGTTACAGCTAAGTTATGGCTCATTCTCAGAAAAAAAAAAAATTGGTCCTTTTAGCCATTTTACATGAAGTATATGCTAATCAGTTAAATGAGGTCTCCAAAAGTCAGAAAAGTTGATAATTGTTATTAATTGTTATTAATTGACTGCCTGGAGCCCTGGAACTATGAAAAACCCTTGCCAGGATTATTGAAACCTAATATTAATCAATTTAGAGAGATCTAGTGCAAAGAAAGATAGAAAAAGAATAGAACCTCATTTGATCAGGTGTTACATCTGCTGCATCAGACTTGAAGCTAGCTGCATTCTTTTTATTTCCATTGCAAGTCATGTTCATGTGGACCTCTTCATCACTGGCCTTAGGATAGCTGAATGCAACTATTAAAAGTAACAAAAATTGTTATTATCATAGTATCATACTATTAGAAAAACTTTTCTAAGCAACACAGCTGACATGTTGCAGAGGCTTAACAATAACTTGCAATAGTCATACCTCCCATTTCTTATCTTTCCTTGACATTTTAGTTTCATTTGCCATGAGAGCAAACTTTACTAATTTGGTCCTCAGGATAATTATAGGCTAAGTGATCATAAGATAATTATATTATTTTGGATTGATTACATTTTTACATTTTAGAGTTTGATAGAGCTGAAGTATGTGACACATTCTATAATTGCAGACACTGGTACCATACTGGTCAAATTTGGGCTAATTGACCAATAGCTCTGTAAAACTTGCTACTCATAAATTTGGAATTCTTATAAAGCTATAGCTAACCAGTTTATTTTGCTTAAAAGAGTAGTACCAACTGACAAAATAATAATACTGCCACTAAAAATTATGCTCTGTAAACATAACAGGCTAAAAAAGTAACATGACAATAAAATTTAGATATATACTTACATGAATATTCTTCAATCATAGGGCCTTCTGCTTTCTCACAGATGCAAAAAAGGAGTGTTTTGAGATACTTCTTTTGGAGGGCATCATATACTCCTACAACATATTTACACAATAAAAAACTTAAAACTCAATAATCAAAACAAGCTCGACATATACACAAAGCAAGAATTTCAGCTATAATATTAATGCCCAAATAAATTTCTGCTGACTGCACAACCTAAACCTGAATTTGTTTGTGACACTTATTCTCAAATCCTTATTTGTTTTTTTTGATGTAGTAGGTGATTGCCTACTATTTTCATTTTTCATTAAATCAAAATCCTTATTTGCTATTAATGTAAGCTTGAATTTCAGCCATAACATGTCATTTAGAGAGTGTGGAGCACTGAAAAAAAGATCAAGCCTGGTGGAGAAGAATCAGAAGACTGCAGATTGCCAAACAAGGTCTAACAAAAATTACAAATTTACAGATAACAACATTAAATAGAACCACAGAGAACAAAGAAGGTTGTTGTTTCTTACCTTTCTCCATCCAATCTATCAGCCTCCTGGACTCCTCATCCATGGGCATCAGCTTTTTTATCTTCATCTCTACATTGGTATCATAGTATAAACTATAAATTAGCAAAAATAATAAAATAATAATGGTTACATGTTAATCTAAACAGAAGAAAGAATGCTCACCTAAGGCCGGTACGGACTTGTCATTGAAGTACTTCTCAGGGAAGAGGCCTCTGATGTAGCTTATGTTATATATTGCTATCCTAAGCAGATTTCTTGTCTGTGGACATATATGATTAATTAAGTCAAAATATAGCTGAACTTTGAAATATTACAAGAGAAGCAAGATTTTACTTTACTCCTTCAAACTGAACATTCAAAACTAATAATAATATCCTGTTTATAACTAATACAGATCTGACAGTAAAAAGTAGGAAAAATAAGAAACTTATCGTTATTAGATCATAAGGAAAGCACGTCATTAGAAAGGCAGAATACGGAAGATCGAAGATATATGTTTGTTTATAAGCGAGTAGTTCACTAATACATAGATCAATGATAATGAGGAATGAAAACAGAGGAGTGTCTCTATTCTGCTTCAAAAGCAAATAGACGCTTAAGATAATTTCTCTTATACGAGTAATAATGTTAAAGAAGCACAAACGAAGAAGAAATTATCATACTCAGACCTCTAATTCGATTAATTTCAAATAACATAGGAATCAATATCATAGATAAGCCGGTATCAGAAATCAAACAGATGGAATGTGAAAACCAGATCTACGCAGCTAGGTAAATCGATTCAGTATTCAGATCAAATCAGCTCGAAGTATATCCCAAAAGGAAGCATCGATCAAAACAAGCAGTATATCAACTAATTAATAACACACTATCAACAACAAATAAATGACCAGATCGAGATCGGACTAAGACATGCATCATTGAACAAATCTAACAAGCTCTAATTAATGCATCTACAGAGACAGATCGTACGTACCAAGAGGAGCGAGTCCTGCTCGGTGATCTCCGCCTCCTTGACCTTCTGAGCCACAACCTGATGAGATAGATTAATTAAATCCAGCAAAAGAGATCATGATTCCGTCGGAAAAAAAGGGATGTCAATCGCGATTAGAGGAGCGAGAGAGAGATCGTACCATTGTGCGGAGGGAGGCGAACGAGGTCTGAGGAGGAGGAGCGATGGTGCGGGAATTGTGTGGGAGAAGGAAGGAAGGAAAGAAGAGTGAGACTGAGAGTGTGTCAGTCTCTCTTTGGACGGAATTCTGCGGGGAGAGGGTTTATATACGCATCGGATGGAATTCAAACTTTGGAAAAGCTTTTGGCAGATTGTACAAAAGAACCCTCAATTTTGAAGAAATAAAATAAAGCCCAAACATCTGAATTCTCTCTCTCGCATTTCGTCTATTGATAAGAACGGAACAGAAAATCGTATTAAAAATGTTTCTGTGATACTAGCAGCTGAATATTGTGTGTAATTTTTTTTGAGAAAAATATTACAGGTGAATATACTATTTAGATACAAAGGGTGTAATTCTGGTTTCACTGAAGGCTGTGTATTATTTAGTTTATTTTACAGGGTTGTATGCGTAAATATGTCGAAACCGTTCAGATTGTCAGTGTCAGGTAGAACGTCCAAGCGAGTACCGGGGTTTCGCGGTAAATTCAGATCCATTTAATCACCAAATGGAGATGTTCTCTCATTGTAAAACATCTGTTTCGGGGTAACTTGAGCTGCTCTCATAATTTATAAATGGAGAGGTTAAACAGCGGCAAAACAGTCTGAGTCTGAGACGGGGAGTACAGAACGCTTGGGATTTCCAGTGTCATTTCCGCTGTAGTACGCGCCTCTTTTGGATACTGACAAGCATTATGCTTGCAAGTTGCAACTCGCCGGTTGCAATTCTTGTACAAAGGAAAAGTGGAAAACAAAAGTACATAAAATCAAGCTAATAAGGGTAGGGATCCATTGACAATGGACAAGTGAGGCGCAACAGAAGTTAACGGGCCAGACACAAACACAGGCCGCGGATGGACTGATATGGAAATGGACAAGTTTTTGATCCTTTTCGGCTTCCTCGCTATAATACAGGATACCCAAAGATGCTTGATTTATTTATATGGCCCAATGAAAGGTCATAAACGGTGGCCCAAAACAACTTTATTTTGCCTCTAAAAAAAAGAGATTTAACAGTAATTATTGATCCATTTCCGCTCAAAAGTCAAAAGATTAAATAATCAATTATTGAGTAATAAAAATAAAAAATTAATGCCCATGGCTATTTCTTACTGGAGTCAAGATATGTTGCATATATCATGCTGATGTTTTACATATTTTGCATATGTCATGCTCTGTGATTTTTTTTTTTTTTGAAATTTCATAAAAGTTGTACCTATATAATTAAGATGATTTGGAGTTTTGGACAGCATCTAATAATTTGTAGCTTTAATTTAAAACATGGGCTAATTTTTTTTTGCTATACCGAAATTTTATGGGGTTTGGTAAAATAAACACTACAAAAACTCCATAGGCATTGGTCCAATGGTCCCTTCTCTAAATTTGTTTATATATGTTATATATGTGGTGGCAAACTAATAAACTACGGTGCTGTCATCTCTTACAAGATGATGGCGTGTGTCAAATGGAGACACGTGGACAATTGAAATTAGATTATTAGTTTAATTATAACGTCCATATATAAACAACTTAAAAAACTTAAGACCTTTCTTTCTTTACTTCCCCGTTAATACATGCAACCATTTTAAATTTTAAAATTTTAATTGATATCAAAACGGAACTTGAACATAAATACATCACACTACAGTGATGGACACTTGGCTCTTTGTTAAAAAAAACAAGAAACTTCTAGAAGAAAAGAGTAAAATACCAATACATATACGGCGTAGCTCCAAATCAGAAGTCAGCACCAAGACAAAGAATATTGCGGCACAGATTGATTATTAGTGCCAGACTAATACAACGAATCGTGTAATTTTGATTATATAAACACCCAAATTGGGCATTAGCAGATGAATGTGATTAAATATAACCGATGACAGAGTTTACTAAATCTATGATAAAATGAATAGGGTTGTTTAAATCTTGTAGTGCTTGCCACATCAATACATCATCGATCTTCCCAACCATTGGATCCGTTATATTTACCATCTATTGGATGGATGGCTAATTAAATTCGTTTCACGTTGCTTCCATGCTCACACTCAGATAATATGTTATCGGTACAGATGAATCTCATATATAATGGGTAATAATCATTTATAATCGTCAGATGAAAAATAAATTTTTTTTTTTGTGGGAGTATTGGAGTAAAATTCAAATTTTTGTTTGTTATCTTCTTCACTGAGAATACCAAAAGGCATCAAAACTTCAATTGGAATTAAGTATATGGTAGTGAACAATATGATGTATAAATTGTTTTGTTAGTAAATTTAGGATGTATCTTATATGTTATAATTAATCTCATATATGTTTTTTAATAACCACTGAAGACCAAAAAATGTAACAATCACTGAAGACTAACATATAAATGTAAGATCATGAGAGACACACTGTTGTTCATCCTTTTATTACAGTCACTGTCTTTATTATTTTTTATTTCTAACCAACTGTTGTTTTTCTCATCTTTTATTAATTTTTTTCTCCGATGCGTTATGGTATGGATTTGCCCAACAATAGTTTATCTTGAATCAACCAATTCTTCTTTTATATATCAATCATCTCTCTTTAATTTATGTCTAAGGATATATCAGAATCATCCGATTATAAAAAACGAACCGCATGTATTTCTTCCGATTCATTAAAAAAATTCACCTTCTCGTTATTAATCAATAAAAATTGGGGATAATCCATGTTTTGTCCCATTCATCGCCAAACCTTAAATGTTGTTCAAACGACAAAAATAGACTTTTCATCCTAACACCGGTTTGGAAGATTAGTTTATTCCACAGAAATATCTGTGGCTTCTGTGATTTGTAGTTATCAGAAAAGTAAGAAAGCGCTGTATATGTACGAAACCAGATATTTTGGCAGCTTTCCTAGAGTTTATTACATGAATAAAAAAAAAAATTCTTGTTTGCAAATTAAACATTTTATAAAAATTTTCAACATGCAAATTATATTTTTCTGAATTCTTTTTGAATAAATTATATATTTAATCTATCGGATCGGACCATTATAAATTATTCTACAGCTGTTCCCGTTGTTAAAATTATTAATTGTCAATATATTTTTTTTTTCTAAACTTATGTACATATGAAATACAAACCGTAGATTTGGGGATAATACTCTCACATCCCCTAAACTATCCACTTGTGAATTGATAAACGATATCATCAAAAAGCCACACACAAAATTCACAATAATCAATGCATTCTACATTACCCAACTTGTGTGTTTTATATTTGAGATAGTAGTTGACACAAAATATTAACAGATAATGTCATCATGTCAGCACTGATAATCCCAGGCCATTTTTTGGAAATTAATTAAGCCATATTAAAAAAAATCTGTTCATAGTTTAATAAGCATCGCTCTCTGAGTCCCTCTCTGTAACAGTTATATATAACTAGATATCTCCGGGCCGACCTTTATCCGCTTCACAAATTGTTTGTTAACACAAGGCTTCATTATCCGGCGTATTTGACACGTGCGTGGGCAGCCCGCTAATAACAAAGCAAAACGTATGAGGTTGTTCGGCAAAGTGGTTGACTTAAATATTTAAGCACCACTAAGTCACACTCGTTCGGAAAAAGAAAAAGGCTAAAGAAAGCTTAAGCCTTAAGCCATGAGTATTGCTTCCTTAGGAATCCGGGCAAGGCTTAAGCTCCGGTCAAAAGGAGGTTTAAAGAGAAACTTTTAATCCGTGCTAAGGAGCTTGCATTCGGAAGTAACAAATACATTCCATAATGTCACCTGTCGATGTTATGGACAGTTTTTCTATGGAGCTAGGTATATTATTATGCAATACCACTGACAGCCTCCAGTTCTTGAGAGTGCTTATATGATGTGGATTTCATCTCACCTACCTACCACATACTGAGAAAGTTCCCCAGTATACTATGCAATACCAACAAATTCAATTCCGGAGCAAGACGAGAGCCTTTAAATTTTAAAAAGATGCACTCGACTCGACTCGACTCGAGCCAATAAATAAATGAAGAAGTTCGGCCAGTATATTATGCAATACCAACAAATTCAATTCCGGAGCAAGATGAAGGCCTTTGACAAAGATTCACCCAAGCAAGCAAGTCCTGATTCCTGAATAAATGAAATAATTGAGACAAATGAAATGGAAAATTGTTAAACATCAGCTGTAGTATTGAGTTAATTTAAGCAATTATTTTTTTAAGAAGATATTAAACTTGAAATGAGAACTAATATAATATAAAGATTATAACTCAATTAAGATCTAAGTAAAAAAAAATATTATGCATTTTTTCATTTAAGAAAAAAAAATTGAAATAGCTTCTATCAAAAAAAAAAAAAAATTTGAAATAGCAATGGAATATTATTGTTAAGGTTGTATAGTTTACTTTATAGTTTATTCAATGGATTTTTACTCCTTTTATTATGGGAAATCTTCACTTGAATTAACTTGAAAGTGTTGCATTACTTTTAATAAAAATATAGGAACAATTTCAAACTTAATGAAATTAACTTTCTAAATAGAAACTTTTGAATTTGTCAAGGTAATGATTTTTTATATTTTTTTAAGTAAAATTGCAAACTCTTTCCCCAGGTTTTTTTTTTTTTTTTTTTTTTTTTTTTTTTTGAAGAAAGTGGAATACTTCACCAGTTTTATTGAATATTTTGTGCCCATAGAGAATTGAACTCATGACCTCTTGGAAATCATCTTAGTTAACTACCACTTGAGCTACTAGGCATTTCTCTTTCCCCAGTTGTAAACATCGATATAAATCAATAAAAAGTCAAAGGAACCTACTACAAGGTAATTGCATATATTTCTTTGATTTTGGTATACATGAACATGACATATATACTTTGCATGCAGATTGCAGACTTTATTCCACCTCTCTAAAAGTCCATAACGAAATTCACAAGTTCTTGTCAATTTGAAGATATTTTGTATTGTTTATCATCTGTCCGTTGAGGATTCAAGCAGCCTTTATAATGACGTACTTGCTTAGTTGCTTTTCTCTTCATTATCCCCGAGATAAAAGAAAGAACAATCAGAAACTTGGTTATTTTGTCCCTAAAAAGTCCTGCAAGTAATCCCAATTTCTCGTGCAATTGATTGGTGCTACGTACTTGGAAATGAGTCCCTATATAACATCCCTGTCGACCCCATAAACATGCTGTCAAAAAATTGAACTCAAAGTCTAAGGGATGCCACAAGTTTCAAAGATTTACATCTTTGAATTTTGATAACAGAAAAAAATTGTTAAGGGGTGTTGATTAATTGCATGGAGAATATATAGGAAGGAATTCACATATAAAACAAACAAACAAACAAACAAACAAACAGAAACTCTCAAGGTATTAATTAATTAATTAAGCCTTTTGACTGCCTTGCAAGCATGAAATTTCAACTTAGAATTAGAAGTTTATAACCAACATCATCATATTATATATATGCTAATTAATTGAATCAGCAAGATGTAATGTTTGCATAAACATTTCATTTTTTTTCTCCCGGTAAAACTTTCCAAGCAAGTTTCAAAAATATCTGAATTTGGCTAACATCGTTTTAACTAATTAGTCCAAATGGTATGCAGTTGGTCATCTCTAATCACATCAGGATAGATAACTCAAAGGTCTGCTCTGACTTCAGAGTTCCAAGTCTTGATCCACTTAGTTTGGTTAATTAGTTGCTTGGTCTACTGAAATTCCTTCACACTAATTAATGTGACATGTAAATAAAAATTGGCATTTAATTAGGTGTACTATATATGTTCTATGTATTTTGTTTTTAATTTAGATCATATCGTTTTATTTAATTTTTTTTTTAGGGCGGAATAGTGCAGCAACAGAAATATACTTTTTCTCGATTAAAAAATATTAAAAAGAAAATATCTTAATTTCCCCTACTTAATTATTTTAGGAACCAATTTGAACTAAATGTATATATATAAGAGTACAGATTTACCACTTGATTAATTCGGTCAAAATCCTCTCCCAATTTGCATTACATCGAGTCAAAACCCACAACCTTGACGGCGTTGTCTTTGTGCATATGCTCTTGACACTACACACGTTAAATAAATAAATTATTTTTATTTATACTTTATGTGAAAAAATATAAAATTGTCTTAACCAGACCAACCATGACGCAGTGGTGGTGAGTTTTATACATCACAGTCTAAAACTCTTAAAACTCTTCAAGGATCATATATAGTTCATAGATAACAGAGTTCGTAATAGCTACTGACCACCCTTTTTATCTATCTACCAGTCCACCGTATTTTTAATAAACAAATACAATTCTTCAGTGAACATTTATATATTTCCGATCAACATATATCATTTTCTAGTAAACAGGTAAATTACAGTACTTCCAGTGAACATTTATACAATTGTGACAAGCACATAGGTGTATCTGGATATATCAGATTATGAGAGAGAGGTAGATGAGCGGCCTACTGTATATATCCATATACAGCAACGTGTAAGGGCAGTTTGGATTTGTGGACGAAATTAAAACAAACCACGGCCGCTGAATATATGCCCCTAGCTAGCTAATTAGGCTCTAATTAATAGACTTTTACACTCACTCTAGTTGTACAAAACTTTATTATCCTTCCTGCATGGCTCTGCCCCCACCCAGACCAAGATAAGGAGGAATTATTTATTTACAGCAATTAAAAACAAAAGAATCAGAATATGTTATACTTATATGCCAGGCCCAGGACAAATCAAACGTGACCAATTAATTTAACCATCGATATATAGATCAATGGGCAGAATCTCCTTTACTCAATCAACATGATTTTCTTTCTATCATCCAAAAATTCTCCTTTTTTTTTTTTCTTTTAATTTCCAAACCGGAGATGGATTAATTAATAGCTCTCTAGACTTTAGTTCTTTCCAGTACTTGAGGCCAGGTGGAATTTATTTACGAGAAACATCTTGCGTCCACTGAAAAGCTGTCTATATATCCATAGATATATACGGAATGTAACAGATGCATGCCGAAATGTAACATCTAGATGCTATAGACGGTTTTTCTATGGACACTAAGTACGTATTACTAGATCTTTATTTACACACAGACTTCTTAATTAATTATTGAGATTGGATCAGATGAGATACAGATGAGATGAGGGTTTATTGAATTGAAATGGAAATGGATATACATACATAGTGGATCCAGTCACATATGGCCAGGTTCTTAATCAGGCAGGTCAAGTCACTGCATGGTCTGCAATTAAAACAACCAAGAACCCTTTGTTCAGTGTATCTGCCTGCCAGTGGCAGTAAGCCACCCCATTGACAATATATGGTGATTAATTAATTGTAAATTCATGAGAATTGAGATGGATGAGATGAGAATTGACTGCAGCTTTGTAAGCTTGTGGCCCGCCCGGCTAGTTTTCTTTTCTTGGTAGCTTAATTTTTTTGAGTCGTAGGTAGCGACCACCCTTTTATCTATCTCCGGTCTACTGTATTTTGGATGAACAAATATCATTTTTTAGTAAATATTTATATCTTTCTGATCAATATACATTATTTTCTAGTAAACAAATATACTACGATTTTCAGTAAATATTTATAAGTGTGTCAGATTGTAAG
Organism: Cyperus esculentus; assembly: GCA_030179965.1. Classification (NCBI taxonomy): domain Eukaryota; kingdom Viridiplantae; phylum Streptophyta; class Magnoliopsida; order Poales; family Cyperaceae; genus Cyperus; species Cyperus esculentus. Next base: position 3,342,425 of record JASGLE010000039.1, on the reverse strand, counting down.
AGAGGGATGGATGGGTGACTTACTTTGTAGGTAGACTCTACATGTTTTCCAATATTTTTCCTCTTGAGGAGATGATAGTCCTTTGCCGAACTATACCGAGTTAAAGGTAAAGATAACACAAATCCTAATACAAAGATTTAAGTTTAAAGCAAATGACTATCCTATGAGTGTGAGTCCCCCCTTAGCCTTGAGGTTTAGGGTCCCTTATATAGGCGGAAATCCCAACCAGGTCGCTTGTCCTTTTGCTGTCCCCGACTGAAGTACACCGAAGTATTGAGATTGGTCGGGGGATCTTCTGTGGCCTAGGTTGAGTGTTGGCACGTGCGGGCGATGCTCGGTCCAGCCCAATTTAGGTGCAGATAGTCCGTTGGGCTTTATTGGGCTGGACAGGTAAGTCGACCCCTATCATTAGCCCTCAGACTTCGGCATAGCGTAGGTATGCCGAAGTCTCCTGAGCTCGGGTTTTTATTTCTTCGGTTTCTTGAGTTTGGCTATTAAAGCCTTCAGTTTTAGCGATCCTGGCTAGCCCTCGATCTTCGGCTTGCCCAGGTTTCTGATGATCCTTGCTAGCCCTCGTTCTTCGGCTTGCCCAGGTTTCTGATGATCCTTGCTAGCCCTCGATCTTCGGCTTGTTCGGGTTCTGTCGGTCCTTGCTAGCCCTCGATCTTCGATCCATTCAACCTTCCGTTCGCTGACCCTGATTTTTGGGTATCTTTTCTCTACGTCTTTGGCTTTTTGTCTCTACCTATCTCCTAGCTGCACGTGTAACGCCTCGGCTTGCCCAGGTTTCTGATGATCCTTGCTAGCCCTCGGTCTTCGGCTTGTTCGGGTTCTGTCGGTCCTTGCTAGCCCTCGGTCTTCGATCCATTCAACCTTTCGTTCGCTGACCCTAATTTTTGGGTATCTTTTCTCTACGTCTTCGGCTTTTTGTCTCTACCTATCTCCTAGCTGCACGTGTAACGCCTCCTGTCGTGTCAGTTGTCAGCCAAAAATGTGCCTTTTCGTCTTCCCTCCGTTTTTGTTTTGAACTGGAGGTGTCCATTCTAGCGCAGATTTCTTGTGGTAACTATGTATTCGAGTCCTCCTATTTTCCTACCTGTTACTAATATGTCATCGATTTTCTTGCCTTTTTACGCTGCCCCCCTCTCTTTTTTGAAAACGTTCACATCTGCCCCCCGTCCGTTAGGATTCCTTCTTTTCTTTACACACAGACTTCTTAATTAATTATCGAGATCGGATCAGATCGGATCAGATCAGATCAGATATACAGATGAGGGTTTATTGAATTGAAATGGAAATGGAAATGGATATACATAGTGGATCCAGTCACATATGGCCAGGTTCTTAATCAATAATCAGGCAGGTCAAGTCACTGCATGGTCTGCAACCACAACCGAGAACCGTTTGTTCAGTGTATGAGTATCTGCCAAAATATAAGCCACCCCATTGACAATGGTAATTAATTAATTGTATATGAATTTACATGATTGAGATCGATGAGATGAGATGAGATGAGATGAGATGGGTAGTACCGTAGTTTTCTTTTCTTTTGGGAAATATCATGCGTTCATAGATTTAATCATCCATAGATCCATTAACTCTCTTCCAAAGTGTCAAGCTGGAATACTTTCTTTAGCTCATCGTGACTGATTCGACAAGTTTTTTTTTTTTTTTTTGAAAACACCCGTAGGCGATTCGACAAGTTAGTCTAGCTAGTCTAGGTAGGAAAGTACTAAAGCATTGATTTAGATGTCATTCGACTAGTTCACTGGTGGATTACAATAAAATTTAGATGTCACATTTTTATTTTTGGGTTATCATAACATAAAAACTTCTGTAAGCCTATTTTTTATTTTTTTTTGAGTAATCAAATTGAAGTAATATTTGTTCACCATAATGTAACAATTATCAACTATAAAATAACATACATGAAAAAACGGAGTAAATCACTTTTACAAAATTTCAAACAAATACTTAAAAATTTTCAAAACATAGAAAATGTTAATATCCCATATGATTTTGATATAAAGAATTTATATCATTTTTTATTTGAAAAATTTAAAGTTGAAGTAACATTCGTTCACCAATGGAACAGTTGTCAAATATAGAGTAACATTTATGAAAAATGTTGTAATCACTTTTATAAAAGTTTCAAACAAATACTTGAAAATTTTCAAAAAAAGAAAATTTTTATATCTCATATGATTTTGATATAAAGAATTTATATCATTTTTTGTTTGAAAAATGTCAAGTTGAAAGTAACATTTGTTCAACATAATGTAATAATTGTCAAATATAGAGTAACATTTATAATAAATGGAGTAAACACTTTAAAAAAAAATTAAACATAAATTAAAAATTTTCAAAAATAGAAAATTTTTGTATCCCATATGATTTTGATATAAAGAACTTATATCATTTTTTATTTGAAAAATGTTAAGTTGAAGTAACATTCGTTCACCATAATGTAACAGTTGTCAAAATATAGAGTAACATTTATGAAAAATGTAATAATCACTTTTATAAAAGTTTCAAACAAAAACAAATACTTAAGAATTTTCAAAAATAGAAAATTTTTGTATCTTATATGATTTTGATATAAAGAATTTATATTATTTTTTGTTTGAAAAATGTCAAGTTAAAGTAACATTTGTTCAATATAATGTAACAATTGTCAAATATAGAGTAACACTTATGAAAAATGGAGTAATCACTTTTAAAAAAAATTAAACAAATACTTAAAATTTTTCAAAAATACAAAATTTTTGAATCCCATATGAGTTTGATATAAAGAATTTATATCATTTTTTTATTTGAAAAATGTCAAGTTGAAGTAATATCTGTTCACCATAATGTAATAATTGTCAAATATAGAGCAACATTTATAAAAAAAAAATGGAGTAATCACTTTTAAAATTTTGAAAAATAAAACATTTTTGTATCCCACAATTTTGATGTAAATAATTTATATCATTTTCTTTTTGAAAAATATCAAATTAGATTAATACTTATCAAGTTGGATTCAAAAAATAGAAAGCTGGGGAAGTAACTGCAGGTGTAGGACCAATATGTAACTTGTGATTTGATGTTTTCATTTTTTTTTAAATAAAAAAAGTAACTGCATGGTGTAGGCCTATGAGATCTAGTACCAATATAGATGACAGCGGGTGATATGAATTCCAATGTAGCATGACAACTCAATGTATGGAGGCATATTTGTATGGACGATAGGTTACTCCCTTTTCTTTTCTTGGTAGCTTAATTGTTTTTGAGTTTTTCCTCTCGACTCGAGAGGAGAGGCGTGTGGACGTTGGCATATATGCATTTCTTCCGTTCGAAAACGGAACAACATTTTATTGAATGTGTGTATGTGTGACGTGCTATGGTTTGAACTTTGAACGACTGGAAAAACTATATCGATCATACATTGTTATTATTGTTTTTATTTTATATGTACGAAGAGATATTGATTGATTTTTTTTTTTCTGACAATTCTGATAAATAGTTTTGAAAATAAAATAAAATAATCAAATATATTATTGGTCATAGAAATTATTATCCATCATTAAGTACCCATCCGAAAATCGATCAATATGATTTTTTTTTTTGATGAAAATTAAATTCTAAATAGAGTAACTTATCAGTAATTCAGTATAGCATACGATCCATTCTTCAATATTAGTTGAGCAGTTTTTTTATGAAATGAACTTATCCGAGAAAAAAACGACGGTCTAGTCAATAGACAATAGCAATCATTATAACGATCAATTGAAGTTAATTAGTATTTATCTCGCACATGGTGAACATGATATTTGAAAACGGGCCAAAATATATAGCATTGTCAAAAATTAAAACTTCAGAATCCAATTAGTCAAAAATAAATATGTTTAATTTGCAGGAGAAATAGAGACATTAATACAACAATCCTTTGAATTAATCACCACCTAACCAATTTTTTTTTCTATTGGAAAGATACCAATTTATATCTCTTTAATCTGGCATCTTTGAAAGAATTCTTTTCTTTCATTAGTTTTGTGAAATCTTAATCTTAATATATATTTTTTTCCTAAATTAATGTCATTTGTATAATTAAGCATTCACATCCCTGAAAAAAAAAATTAATCAGTTCACTATAATTTGATTATTAAACCATAACCATCGTTAACTAATTACCCAACTACATGGTTTGAAATAAATTAATGGAGTCCGTATCTGTTGTTATTCTCAAAGAAAAACAGGACCCTGTTATTCCATTGTGGGCCGTTAGATCAAAATGGACGGATCCGATCGGCCCACTTTAGATTTTAGGGGTCTTTTTCAATTTGAATTCAAACTAATGTGGCACCTTCCTCTTCGTTTCTCCAAACTGCTGATCTGGAGTATAATCGGAGTCGATGTATATATAATATAAATTAACTACAATTTGATTTTGCAAGACCTTTTCCGATGGAGACAGTACTGGACGGCGAATTTGATAGCAACACGACAAACTATTTAATGCCACCAAATATGAAATATATAATATTGTGATTATGTGGTACATGTACATTCTTAGTATGACCGTTATATATATATATATATAATTAGGATACATCATACATGGATAATCTGAAGGAATAATCATGGTAGGTGGGTCTGCTCGGTTTTTATGAAATTTCCACGTGGGTTTTGGTGGTTGGATGGTTCAAGCTTAAGACACCTGTCCTTTTGTCCAAGTTAACAGGATTAGTTACTTACACCTACCTTTTTTGGATAATTAAAATACGAGGTTTTGGGTAATCATTTTTTGAAATATTTATAAAGAATTTTATGTTCGTATTTAAAATTAGGGTATTTTGCAAAGAAAATAGAATATTTGCCAAGATCACGTATAATTAGTTCTCATATTGATCTAACATTTTATTTTAAAAAGTGTCAAATCGAAGTGTAATTTGTATTGGAAGAAAACATGTAAAACATTACTTAATTATTTCATAACTTACTGATGATGTAATAAGTTTATGGAAAACATGGTGAGTCCACCTGTCAGTAGTGCCCACTTTTTTGTACATATTTTTATCTGATATATAAATATAATTATATATTTTTATTACGAGTAGAACCATTGTGAAAACGTCTGCATTTCGCTCCGAAATGCTAACAGTCTAAATTATACTTTGTCACGCCCGGAATTTCGATTTATTAAATTTATCATATGAAAATACTAGGAATACAAATTTATTTCTGTTAATCATGAAATTCAGTAATAAGACATTAACACATCAATACAATCAATTTACCTTTGATTTGAAACAAATTCCCTAAAATGGTCTAATTAATTTGGGTGAACTTTAACTCTTATGTGGATCATTTAATTTAAAGATATTTCTGACAAATGGAGACCATTTAAAAATACGTGTAATTAATTATGTGTATGAATCTTATATATATATATATATATATATATATATATAGAGTTTGACTATTATACTAACGTTAGCATTTCGGACCGAAATGCTAACGGCTCAAAATTGCTGTTATCGTGTCCGAAATCACGATTTATGGTGCTCAATAAATTCTTTATATGGAAATATTGGGGAATACAAAATTTTTTCATTTTTAGATTTTTCTAAGTATTTGTTTTGAATTTTAGAAAATAGCTCATAAATATTAATAAAATATTGATGTTTATACAAGCTATTTTCAAAAATGCAAAACAAATACTTAGAAAATTTTAAAAATGGAAAATTTTTGTATTCCCCAATATTTTCATATAAAGAATTTATTGAGCACCATAAATCATGATTTCCGACACGATAACAACAAATTTGAGGCGTTAGTATTTCGGTTCGAAATGCTAACGTTAGTATAATAGTCTAGCTCTATATATATATATATATATATATATATTGTTATTTTAAAAAACCAAAAAATTGATCAATCCTGCTAGAAATATACCAAACATGATATATTAATATATCTGTTCATATTTTATAGATCTAATAAGTCTTCGCCGTTGTGACGTTGTCATTCCTTCCCGGTGAAGATTTATTATATTTTATTAATCAGGGTCCATAATCCTCTGCTTCATTGTACCAATCATTCAATAATACATGTCGAATTGGAAGTTAAGGGTACATAATTTTTTTTTTAATTCTTAACCTTTGTTTTCTCTCTAGTCGAGCCACGTGTTCTCTTCCGACTGGAGTTACAGGACCCCGTGTGCATGTCATTTTATTTTTCGGTTTATGTTGTTTCCCAACCGCAGAAACTTCCATTTCTCGGTTTGAATTATTTATTTGGAAGGAATTCCATCACAACTATTTATCCTAAATGGTCTTTAGAAAACTAATTTTTAAATAAATTTATAAAAAATGAAAAACTTTTTTACAAACATGTTCGTATATTCATTCAATTTGAGTTAATTTGAGTGTGATTTCATACTCCATAAAAAACAATCAAAATTGTGTAGTACTTATAATAGTCTGAATTTTATCATTACTAGTAAAGAGCCCGCACGTTGCTTTGAATTGAAAATGTTATTTCTTATAATAAATTTTTAAGATAATATGTAATGGGCCATATATTGAGGAAATTGATATGGCATTAAATTTTAATGGGCTGAGACATTAACGTCAACGGGCATTAACGTAAATCAACGGTTCTGATCTATCCAAGAAAATAATCAATGGCTCATGAATACGCGTGGAGTGTATAGGCTTTTACCCTAAATAATACAATCAATCGCAAGCGTACGATATTATGCAATATAGTCGGGATCGTATCCACAGGGACGGTACTAAATTTAGACAGATCTTTGTTCACAATTCTAATCCTAAAAGTAACCGATTCGTAACCAATTTGGGGGGGGTTTGTTTGAAGTTGGTTGGTTCCTAAATTATTAAAAAGCAGTAAAAGACTCTAAAACAATTATGAGACAAACGTTCCTAGGGTTTTCAGAATCAGTTTGATGTTTGGACTAACTGCCTGCGTTCCGCACGCGAGAGGGTGCGAACCGCAAGATGTACAAATTTGTGGTTCTCTGTCTGTTCCTTGCTTGGTATGATTCGCACCTGTCACCAATGCGATCCGCAGGGAACAGATCAGAGTCAGTTCAAGCTCAGTTTCTATTGTTGATCAAAGTTACCGATCCCCAACTAACCCAAAGCAATTACAAGTCCCTCAACTCTCGTTTGTTGGCACTTTTAAATACTTTTAGATCAATTCGAAATCTTTAGATTATCTCTAACCTAAACCCAATTTGCTTTCGATCACAGGTACGGTTTAACTCACGTTATAACCACAACTTCTCCTCTCGGATACAATTGGACAACAAGTTATCTACCCAAATAGTGTAAGTATTGAATCTCTATCAATTGACGTTAAGTTTTCCAACTAGACTATGCCCAATCCACAGGTCTATCAAAATAGGGTGAACTACTACAAGTGCACTCTCATGCAATTAGCAATTCTGGCCTAAGAAGATATAAATCTACCAACTAGATATGAACATACATCCACAGGATCATATCAAAGAACAAGAAAACAATTCAAGCACAATTATGAATAAACTCAAAGCAAATATGAAAATAACTTCAATGCATAAACGTTAAAAGCAAGTATTCAATTAATCCATACATACAAACATCATCCTAAACCCCAAGAACAAAGGCGACTACTCACGCCTTGACATGACTAAACAGCAAAATAAAATAAGGGAAAAGAAAGAACCGATCGAGCTTAGGAATAGGCGAGTAACCAACTCCTTCACCTTGGCGGCGATGAACTCCTCCCTTCACAAAACTAGACTCTCAACTAAACAATGACTATTGACTAAACTAATCTCAACACATGAGACCTACACAAGACTTTACAAGATGAGAGTACCCCAAGGGGTCTCTTTTATATGAGAAGATGTCTCAGTTTTAGGTGTTCCACTTCTGGTTCCTTGGGGCGCAAGTATGGAAGAATTAGATCGCCAGTAATAAACGCGCCAGAAAATAGGTGTTCTGATCTGTTTTTAGCATGGTACGGTCCGCAGAAATAGGAGTGCGGTCCGTACTTAGAAGTCCAAAGAGAGCTCAGCCTTGAAATAGCATGTCTGTTGCTTAAATTGGCTCTCTGCGCGTTTCCTTGATTTAGATATGGCGGCTGTGAGTCGGCACGTCTGAATGGGCTGCGTTTTGGGCTCATTGCGTTCCGCACCTGATGGAGTACGGTCCGCAGGCCTACTGGGCTGGGCTCCGGTGGTTGTGCTCATTGCTCCTTTGCTCTAAATCTGGCCCATTTTAGCTCAAAAACTCTGTTTCTCTGTAAATTGGGCCAAAAACACAGAAGTAACTAATTTCTAGGCAATCTTCTAATAAATGCTAATGAACTTAGGATTTTGGTACAAAAACTAGGTGCAAGTCTGGTTAAAATGCAGATATGAAATAGGTGCATCAAATCTCCCCAAGCTCAAACCCTTGCTTGTCCTCAAGCAATTACTTAAACCTAAGAAAAGACTGTACCTAGACTCATTCCCAAATTCCCAAGTAATGCAAATGAAAGACTTTGTGTTTATGTTTAACTCAAGATTTATGAACAAGTTTAAACTAAGCTTTATCAACAATTGGGAAAAATTACTTCATAAGACATGTGTTATAATAAGTAACCAAGACGAGCGACTCTTGTTCCATGAAACAAATAAGACAATTGTACTTTTTCGGACCTAGATCTTTCAATCAAACTACAAAGTGGTTATTTAAGCTTTGCTCATCCCACGTGAACAACTTTCTCGTTCTATTCAACTCCATAGACTTTGAAATGCCTTATTTTATTTGTGTTTGGGGAATGGAGCTCGAATCAGTCCGGATGAAAAAATTAAAGGGTACACAACTCCGAACTGAACGCAACTCCAACCTTTTGTGAATTTGAGACATTCTAGAATCCAATCAATCCGGATGGAAAAATAAAGGGTGCACTCGTCCGAATCAACCGCGATCCTGAAAGCCTCTTATTTGATTTGATTTTCCGCTGCCCAAGACTTATCTCGTCATTTATGAACATTTACGGATTTAATTATTTTTATTTGACATTCAAGCTATGACATTCCACTTTGCCAGACCCATGTTCACGTGAAATCAACAAAACCAAAAGAATTTCCTTTTTCATTCTCAATCAGATTTTCGGTTTGCTACTTTTTCCAATTAAAACTTACTTAATTCATGTAACTAGCCACTTCAGAACAAGAATTACCGACTATAACAAATATCTCATGAAGTTATCCTACTCAATTTTTAATAAAACAAAATTCAAAAACACCCAAAAATCTTGAATTTAACACCTACTCAAAATTTTTCATAAATGCAATGCATGAAAATTCGAAAAATTGGACTAAAAAATGCATGGACTCTACAATCAAGTTTACTCTATTCTCCAATCAAGTTTACTCTATTCTCCCTCCCCAAGCTAATCCTTGCGCTGCCCTCAGTGCTTAGAACTTAGATATGGAAATAAATGAGAGAAAGAAAGAATACGACCTGATGGACTAGCCATGCTCCGTAGACGTCATGGAGACTCCCCAAGCTCAATCGAACAATGCCTTTCTTCTGTCTGAAACAGGGATCTGTCAGAGCTTACTGCGGAACGCAATCTGCAGCTTGCGGAACGCAGGTAGATGCCAGCGCCTCGTTTCTTCGTGATTTCGAGCTCTAATTCTTGATGTTTCCTTGGGTTGACTCATGGACTACATAAACAAAACTAAAAATACCTTATGCAACATTAGGATGAAACTTGTTTGTATGGACTAATTGATACTATCTAAACTAACCTAAACTACTTTATTCGTACTTGGGTTGCCTCCCAAGAAGCGCTACGTTTTTGGTCCCGAGCTCGACCCCTAAACTACCTAAATTATTAATGAAAATACCTGACCTGATGCCAAGCTATGCGCGGTGGGGACCTGTCTGTCTCGTACCTGGTTACACCTTCCTGCGGACCGTGCCTGGTTGAGTACGAACCGCAGTCAGTTGCTGTGACTGAGTGCGGAACAGATGGTTCTGCTTGCGTCTGAAAAATCGACTGTCTGTCTGGAGGTTCAGCATGGTGCGGAACGCATGTGGTGAGCTGCGAACCGCAGTATGTGTCATCTGCTGCTTCTTCTTTCTCGGGCTGAAGTGTCAGTTGTGTCTCAGCCCTTCCTCCTTCCTTATGCGGAACGCATGTAGTGAGCTGCGAACCGCGTGATGCATGTACCAACTGATCCTGCAGAGGAGACTCGTCATCTTCTCGCACCTCATGGACTCCATCCTCGATAACGTCCAATCGGCAGCAGTCTTCGGAATAGTCGGGGTATTGCATCGCTTCTTCAACTTGGAATTGAACCTTATCATTTCCAACGTACATCGTCAACGTGCCATCTCGTGTGTTGATAACGGTACCGGCGGTTCTTAAGAAAGGTCGCCCTAAGATGATCGGCACATGCTTGTCTTCCTTCATGTCTATCACAACAAAATCTCCCGGAACAAAGAATCTTCCAACTCGAACGGGTATGTCTTCAACAATACCCAATGGTTTTCGCGTGGTGGTATCGGCAAGTTGGATCGTCATGCGAGTCGGTTTTAGATCTCCAACCCCGATTCTTTGAAACACGGTATATGGCATGAGACTCAAACTAGCACCCAAATCGCATAGTGCTTTCTTAATGTCGGCTTTCCCGATGGTACATGGAATAGTGAACTTGCCCGGATCCCCAAGTTTAGGAGGTAACTCATGACTTATGACCGCGCTAACTTCGTGATTGAGTTGTACCTTCTTACAATCTTTTAGACTTCGCTTGTTGGACAAGATGTCCTTCAAGAACTTGGCGTACGAAGGCATTTGCATGAGAGCGTCGGTGAATGGAATTGAGATTGTGAGTTGTTTAAGTACCTCCATGAACTTCATGAATTGCTCATCCAATCGATGTTGGGCAAGTCTCTGTGGAAAAGGAACAGGCGGCTGATAAGGCGGTGGTGTCTCTGTTGCTTTGCCTTTGCCCTTTGCTGAGGTGGCACGTGAAACAGGATTGGTATTCTGGTCAGTTTTGTCTTCTGTTTCATCATCCTGCGGACTGTACTCTCGTGAGTGCGGACCGCAAGCTGTGTCGGTTGGGCCTGACTGCTTCGGTCGCGAAGTCGGTTGGGTCGTGCTCTTCTCTGTTTCTGCTAACCGAGGGATGTGCGGACCGTGTACAGAAGGGTGTGGTTCGCACTCTGCTCTGTCTGAAGCGGTTTTCGTAGTTTTCTGAGCGGTTTCGGCGTCAGCTGGTCTCTTGATACTCAGGTCAGGTTCCTCTGGCATTGGAGGGTCTGTGTATTGTGTGCCGCTCCTCAAGATATGTATAGCCTTTACTTCGCCGTTTGGATTAATCGGTTGACTCGGAAGCTTATCCGTGCCCGTCGAGCTTATGCTCGCATTAGTGTCTCCTCCCGCTAGTCTAGCCAACTTCTCATTCATGGCTTGCATTTGTTCAAAGATCATTTGATTCATCTTGATTTGCTCTTGCATGAAGGTGTTGACCTCTGGTGGTACGTGTGGTTCTTGTTGGGGATGCGCGTTTGGGTGTCGGTATAAGTTGTTCGGCGGGGTATTGCGATTCTGGTTTTGGTTTTGGAAGTGGTTGTTGCTGTAGAAGTTACGGTTTCCGCTTCCTTGACCTGGTTGATACTGGGTCCCTTGGTTCTGATACCTCTGAGGAGGGTTGTACGACTGTGCGAACGGAGGCTTCGGGTAGAAGGGTGGCTCATTGTTGATCGAGTTGACTTGTCCTCCAACCTCGAGTTGACGCAAGGGGCAGTTTTCGTAGTCATGAGATTCTCCACAAAGAGTACAAAATTGGACTTGCACGGCATTAGTGGTGGCCTTTTGCTTGTCAACTTGTAATTGAAGGGCGTCTAGTTTAGCTTGCATCAAAGCGAGTTGATCGACTTCATAACGTCCCTTCTGACCTCTGATTTGCTCACAGTTGGACCATTGTTGTTGCTTTGCCAACTTGTCAAATAACTCCAAGATTTCATGTGGCTCATTGTCAATGATAGAACCACCTGCACCATAATCAACCAAAACACGACTTTGTGAAGTTAAACCATCATAAAATGCATCAACCAACATCCAATCAGTAAAGTTATGGTGAGGACAAGATTGTCTCAATTGGTTAAATCTATCCCAAGCATCGCTCAATGATTCATCATACCCTTGTTTGAAAGATGAAATTTGTGCCCTAACTTTAGCAGTTCTCCTAACAGGGTAGTATTTTTCAATGAATTGTTTAGATAATTCGGCCCAGGTACCAATTGAGCCTGTGGGAAGAGAATTAAACCATGTTCGTGCTCTGTCTCGTAGGGAGAACGGAAACAGAGCCAGTCGGACGTAATCTGGACTTGCCATAATGTTCTTTACGGTTCTGCAACATTGGAGAAAGTTGTTGATGTGATCGTGTGGGTTCTCCGACTCCAAGCCGTGAAAACAACTTTGTTGGATGAGATTGACTACCCCTGAGCCAAAGTTAGGAGGATCCCCAACTATGTCAGGAAGTACTATAGGTCCTTGTGCATCGTCAACTTTGGGGATGTGGAAATCCCTTAGAGTACGTGGCATGTGACGCTGTGCTTCTTCTTCTTCCTCTCTCCTTTGTCTTGCTTCCCGCTGTAGTTGTTCGACCTCTGTCTGAAGCCTTTGCCTTTCGGTAGCAGCTTCTTGCAATGCAAGCCTTGTTGCTTCGTCTGCCATGTCTTGCGGACCGTGAGCAGTGGAGTGCGGACCGCAGGAAGAGTCTCTGATCGACAGCTGCTGGAAAGTTGTGGTCAGGTCGGTCGGAACTGAGGTTGGGGTGTCTTCTGGTTGTAGTCTTGGATATTGAACACCACTTCTCAGCTTGTAGTCACCAACCGGCGGTAGTCGGTCCAGCTTCTGTCACCTGTAACAAAAGAAAAAGAAAACTAGAAAAGGGGGGTTAGAAATAGAAAAGAAAATAAAGAAAAGTCTAGAAATAGTGTTGCCGTCCCCGGCAACGGCGCCAAAAAGCTTGATACGCGTGGAGTGTATAGGCTTTTACCCTAAATAATACAATCAATCGCAAGCGTACGATATTATGCAATATAGTCGGGATCGTATCCACAGGGACGGTACTAAATTTAGACAGATCTTTGTTCACAATTCTAATCCTAAAAGTAACCGATTCGTAACCAATTTGGGGGGGGTTTGTTTGAAGTTGGTTGGTTCCTAAATTATTAAAAAGCAGTAAAAGACTCTAAAACAATTATGAGACAAACGTTCCTAGGGTTTTCAGAATCAGTTTGATGTTTGGACTAACTGCCTGCGTTCCGCACGCGAGAGGGTGCGAACCGCAAGATGTACAAATTTGTGGTTCTCTGTCTGTTCCTTGCTTGGTATGGTTCGCACCTGTCACCAATGCGATCCGCAGGGAACAGATCAGAGTCAGTTCAAGCTCAGTTTCTATTGTTGATCAAAGTTACCGATCCCCAACTAACCCAAAGCAATTACAAGTCCCTCAACTCTCGTTTGTTGGCACTTTTAAATACTTTTAGATCAATTCGAAATCTTTAGATTATCTCTAACCTAAACCCAATTTGCTTTCGATCACAGGTACGGTTTAACTCACGTTATAACCACAACTTCTCCTCTCGGATACAATTGGACAACAAGTTATCTACCCAAATAGTGTAAGTATTGAATCTCTATCAATTGACGTTAAGTTTTCCAACTAGACTATGCCCAATCCACAGGTCTATCAAAATAGGGTGAACTACTACAAGTGCACTCTCATGCAATTAGCAATTCTGGTCTAAGAAGATATAAATCTACCAACTAGATATGAACATACATCCACAGGATCATATCAAAGAACAAGAAAACAATTCAAGCACAATTATGAATAAACTCAAAGCAAATATGAAAATAACTTCAATGCATAAACGTTAAAAGCAAGTATTCAATTAATCCATACATACAAACATCATCCTAAACCCCAAGAACAAAGGCGACTACTCACGCCTTGACATGACTAAACAGCAAAATAAAATAAGGGAAAAGAAAGAACCGATCGAGCTTAGGAATAGGCGAGTAACCAACTCCTTCACCTTGGCGGCGATGAACTCCTCCCTTCACAAAACTAGACTCTCAACTAAACAATGACTATTGACTAAACTAATCTCAACACATGAGACCTACACAAGACTTTACAAGATGAGAGTACCCCAAGGGGTCTCTTTTATATGAGAAGATGTCTCAGTTTTAGGTGTTCCACTTCTGGTTCCTTGGGGCGCAAGTATGGAAGAATTAGATCGCCAGTAATAAACGCGCCAGAAAATAGGTGTTCTGATCTGTTTTTAGCATGGTACGGTCCGCAGAAATAGGAGTGCGGTCCGTACTTAGAAGTCCAAAGAGAGCTCAGCCTTGAAATAGCATGTCTGTTGCTTAAATTGGCTCTCTGCGCGTTTCCTTGATTTAGATATGGCGGCTGTGAGTCGGCACGTCTGAATGGGCTGCGTTTTGGGCTCATTGCGTTCCGCACCTGATGGAGTACGGTCCGCAGGCCTACTGGGCTGGGCTCCGGTGGTTGTGCTCATTGCTCCTTTGCTCTAAATCTGGCCCATTTTAGCTCCAAAAACTCTGTTTCTCTGTAAATTGGGCCAAAAACACAGAAGTAACTAATTTCTAGGCAATCTTCTAATAAATGCTAATGAACTTAGGATTTTGGTACAAAAACTAGGTGCAAGTCTGGTTAAAATGCAGATATGAAATAGGTGCATCAGCTCATATTTCTTATTTGAGAAAGATAGCCCTTTCATGTCATTTTTTCAATTTGCTTTTATATATAGTTGTAAAGATTTATGGAGTATCAAAATGAAACTTCAAATTGATTGAGAGTTTGAGACTTGAAACATAATCAATCTATCAGTATATGAATATGTTAAGAAACACAGCGATTCAAAAGAAAATTAATAGATATCAAATAATAAATGTCTAAACTTTTTCATGTTCAGAAACTTGATACTGAATCCCCAGTCTCTTTCTGCTACAAACCAGAATGTTTATCGAAATTTATATGAAAAACAATTTCAGCAGCTGATTTTCTCAAGAACATAATAATTGGTATAATTATTCCCGGTTGTTAACAATTTGTTGTTGGTCAATTTCAGCTGTCTAACTTGCAGAAAATGAATAGTTAATTCTTCATTTAATCCAGTCCATGGCAGAATGACACCATTTTTGAATCGAGTAAAAAGACGGTTTCCTTTTTACATTGACACATCCCTCTTGTCAGCACCGAGAACAAATAAAAGACAAATTAAAGTCGACATTGGCATTAACTTTACGTAATTCGTCTCCTCACATATTCTTCCCAGTATTTGGCACTTTGTATCTTTGTTAAGACTGACAGTTCACTATCCCCAAATTGCCATTTATCTGTTTTCAGGTCGACAATAAAAATCGGATGGAAGAGATGAAATGAAGATTTTTGATATCTAGTGGAAAGCATTTGAAGAAATTAAAAGTTCTACTTGGTTGGTTGATTAATTCATAAGTTCCACAACATTTTGAAAGATTTGCACTCTCTCAAACATTTTGTACAAAAAAAAAACAAAGAAAAAAAAAAGGTTACTTTTGAGACCTTTTTGCAATATTTATTTAGAATTTATTGTGTTGTTTGTCAAGTGCTTGATCTAATCTTTTTCCTATGTGCAGACTTCTATTTGTTGTTAAATAAGTTGCTTACCAACATATTATTTTGAAAGATCACCATATTTGAAATACAAATATTAGTAATATTCTATTATTTTTAGGTCAGCTTTCAGAAATCATTAAAAAAATAGTAAATTTAGTATAGTGAAAGTTCACATACATTTTTTTTTTTTTTTTGAACAACTCGGTTCCACGTTTCCGATAATATAATTAAAATTGATCGATAATTAAGTATTTCGATTAAATTACTTACTAAAGCATATTATTATTATTAACCAAGCTCTTGATCGGACATGAAAGAAATCGATGGAAGTATTTCTTTTCAGAACTTTGTTTGGAAAACATAAGCAATACAAAAATTTCATAAATAATTTTTTTCGCATATGATTAATAATTAGGGCGATATGAGATTTCAAAATAATTAGATTTAAAAGAATTTTCAAAATAATTTATTGTGATGTAAAGTTTCCACGCCCTCAATGGAAAAAAGAAAAGAAAAGGAAAAAAAAACAAGAAGAAGAAAAGAAGACGTGTTTGGTGCATTAGTTTTGTTGGTTGCTGTGCCTTTTAACTATTTAATAAATTTTTGCCTACTATTTCAACAAAACAAGTGTCTTTTGTATTTCACTATTTCCTCTTCTTTTGACTCACTATGACATTTTAATATTTTTATTTATAGAATATTATATGATTAGTGACGGCAAAAGAAATTTTCAAGGGTCTATTACGCGGCAAAGGCAGACTACATATATATATCCGGTAATTGCCTCTTTAGTCTTCAATATAATTTTGTATGAATTTCTATCAAAATATTATGATATGTTCAATACAATATTAATTGTCCATGTATTACTTTTTCATTGATTGCATTTAATAAGATACCTCCCATATCTAAAATATATTATAATTGAGAAGAGAGGTGATTATTAGGTCCAATGTTCCACTTCTTTATTTATTCAAAATTCAACCCATTTTTTTTTTACCAATTTTTTTTTTTTTTTTTAGAATAGTTACAAAGTGAGAAGGTTGAATTTCTGAAAGATAGTAAGATATGGAGATTTGGAGCTTGGATATTACACAATTATGATTTCAGAAAATTCTATCTAGCATACATAATAAAAGATTTCGACTAATGTACTTCATAAGAATATTAACTAAAATGCTTGTCAGTCAAAAATTAAAATTTATATATCCATGCCAGTGTTAATTTATTAACTGGCACATTTGCATTTTATCAAATTAAAATTTAAAGAAGACAAACTTTTACTTTTACAATAATATTGTAAAGATAAACAAAAAAAAAAGAATAAATGAAAATTTGTATGTCAATCAGAAAAATATTTCAAAATTTTTGACAAAGTCAAAAAAAAAAAAAATAGTCTAACAATATCAACACTTTAGACATATTATTAAAAACTATATATTCCGAAAAAGTGGTTGTTTAATCGTTTGACGAAAGCTTCATCATTGATCAATCAATCCATGAAATTCAAATCATTGTTAATTTTTTTTTTAATTCAAGGCTCATATGCAACTAATTTCATTCATTTAAAAGATTATATCCACAAGTAAATAAAATAAAATTGTTTCTCAATCTAAATCCAAAAGACACAAAATATCAACCAAAACCTTCTACAATAATTATATAATTAATTCTGTTCCGATTAACTAACATAGAGAGAAAAATTTTGAAGAAGCGCATGATTCATTTGAAGTTACCGTCTTGGTTGTGATGAATTCATCGTCTTTGAAAGGATTGAAAAAACTTGCTAAGCACTCCACAAATCTTCATTTCTTCAAACACCATTTTCTGTTTGTTGAAAGTAGGAGCAAAATTCATTCTCGAGTGATTCATGACATAACTATCTTAAATGAAGAACAATGAAAGACCCTTCTTAGAACAAAAGGGGCGACGAAAAGACGGACGAAGAAACGGACAAAGCGTTGACGATCGAACCAACAAAGCTTGAAGGAAATCAGTAAATTAAGAAAGAAGTAAAATAGAATCGGAAGATTTACTATTAGAACGACTAGGACTTCAAGGGTATGTTTGGATTGCACTGGGTTAGCTGTTTTTGAGAATAGCACTACTAATCCAAAGTGGGTGTGATCCAAACACAAATCAACGAATTGGGAATAGATGGAATAGCTGATATTCCACTAACCCATGTATTTGTTGAGTTAGTAAGTTTAGTGAAATGAGAATAGCTTAAGATGGGACATAAATATTAAACAATTCAATCCATCACCTTTTTTTTGTTGTTATACGGATATTGGCAAAATAAAAAACTATACATTATTACTTTATTAAATTTTATTGTTACTATTCCCAAAAATACAATCTAAACAACATTTTCACAAACCCGAAAAATATAAAAATAGCACTACTCTCCTACTAACCCAAAGTTCATTATTCTTGTTCACTAACCCAAATTTTACTATTTTTGTACTAATTCTTACACGATCCAAACGCACCCCAAGAGAGGAGAGACGGCTAGAGTTTCAAGGCAGTGTATGACGAAAACAAATCATTGTTAATTAAAGATTGAGATTGGGAAGTGTCATACATACATGTAACATACGCATTAATTCGTCCGATGTTCATGTTTGGTAATAGTGGCATACTATTAACAGGAGATTTTTCATTTTAGCATACTCCAACAACAGAACCAACCATCTCGATCGGCCGGTTGGAATTTACTTCACGTGACCGGCATTTTGCAGTACAGAATGCAAGCCGTCAGATCGTCTCGACATCTGAGCTGGTATGAATCTCGAGACGATCCAACGGCTCGCAGGGGATATGGAATCGTGCACAACAAGCCGGCCGCACCATTAATTATCAGATATCAGATATATCAGATTACTCAAACAGATAAATTCAAAACCTGATTTAATTGCTGCATATAATTAAACATGCAAATATGAAAATGAGATTGGCAATCAATTAATTGTTTTGTCGATGCACCAAAAGACATGGGAATTGGTTGGTCCAACCTGCACGCACGGGGGAATAAATTAAAAAAAAAAAAGGAATTAAGAAGAATGTTGCTTTGTTTGTTGTTTTGTTGCATAACGATATCAACCGCTTGATTTTAGTTAGATACCTACCAATATAATACACTGCTTTGTCCCTATGATTTTGGGAAGGATAAGATATTAAGATATAAATAAAGCACCAACTGTAGCTCAAAAAACATATCCTCAATCATTATTATGGTTATTTTATTTTAGCTTGCTTGTTGTTGGGGTTTCATGTTAATTACATTTTGTTTTAATTGCACTAGCTGGACAAAATGTTTCTGTGATCTATATACAGCCGGTGGCTCGGTTTATAATTACTAAGATACTGATGTTCCTTTTAAATGGGGCATTATATATAGTGTAGGTTGCTAGTGTCAAAATGTGAAAGATTATAAAATTTATAAAGATAAATATATATATATATATATATATATATAGGAGTAAAGCTACCGTGAGCTTAATCACAAAGCCACTCATTGAGCGCATTTCCAAAAACGTGATTTCAGATCCCTAACATATGGTACGATGTCATACAGCACATGGACCGTTGGATCTCCTTGAGATTTGTGCAGGCCCAAATCTCAAGGCGATCCAATGGTCTATGTGTTGTATGGCACCGTACCATATGTTAGGTGATGAGCACTCAAAAAATGTATGTACTTCCATTAAAGTATCAAATAATCTTCAAATTTTGATTTGTATATATGGCTCCATAAATTCTTTATATCATAATCTTATATGATACAAAAAAATTTTATTATTGAAAAATTTTAAGTATTTGTTTGAGATTTCTTAGAAGCAACCTATAAAATATTAATTATTCTATTAATATTGTATTATTACTTTTGAAAAATCACAGATAAGTACTACAAATTTTTAAACATGAAAAATTTTAATTTTCTGTAAGTTTAAGAAGACATCCATAATTTTTTTTTATTTTTAAGCTTTTATTTGAATTTCCATTGTTAAGATTATCAAAATATGCATTGTCAACCAATCTTGCAAGGCGGTTCCAAATAAGAGTTACAAGACAAGCTCCCAACTCTAATGGCTCTGTAGAATTTTCTTTAAGGGAGCTATTACACTAATACCGGTATTAGAATACATACTTTATATGACTTTATTATGCACATTGAATGTATTATGTAAGTTAATGATTTTATTATGCACATTGAATGGATCTATTTGAATCAAGAAATAATCGAAAGACCAATTTGAATCAGATGTAACAGTTGCGAGACCAATTTAAACAAAATGCAACAATTCATGGATCAAAATCAAGGCTTTCCTCTACTAATGTACAATAGATTATTAGATTCACATCAACATATGTAATAATTCATTTAATTTGTATAATGAAGCCCCTTTATATATATTGAGGCATGCACACCAATGAATTTTCACATCTCTTTAATTAACATTTCCATTTTTTAAAATTCAATGAAAATATAACATTGTTGTAAAATAATCCAACCTGATCATATAATTAAAATCAACGTCAGTAATCTAGGATTAAGTTAACGAACTTTATATATTCTTTTTATAGAAGCTCGGTGTATTACTTTTATTAAATTTGGAATGCGATGCAAAAAGGAGTTTAGACTTAACGTTAGGTCAAACTTGAGTCAGTCAATTAATATAAAGATACATGGAATGGGAATTCAAAAAAAAAAAAAAAAAAAAAAAAGGATACATGGAATGATATTCATTGATTTGTTTAAGTTGGCTGTCAAATCATGATCTCAATTGGTTTCCCTCCCGTATAGTTGAAGATTAAAGATAGAATAATAATGGAAATGGTTATATATACATATCACTGTCCATCTAGAAGAAAGATATGCACAATTTAATTTAGTAATTTTACAATGCAAGTTGTTGCATTTATATGTTAATATTGATTGTTAAGATTGTGAGAGACCATGATTTAATACTAGATGTCCTTAATAAAATACATCCCAATTCTCAATGTATCTAGTTCTTCCACCAGTTCGGTTTCTAGAGACTCGATTAAAGTATTAATGAGGTGATTTTGATTATGCTCTCCCAAATTCAACGGATTACTTGAAGGTGGTCCTAAGATAAAAAAAATTCTGACACTAGATTGCAATTTAGAAGGGGAGAAAAAAAAATTCAAAATTAGGCTATTACTCTTTCTCTCTTTTCCTTTTTCTTTTTTTCTTTTTTTTTTTTCCTTTTTCTTTTTTCTTTTTTTTTAAGCAGTTTGTAATGGATTTGGTCATATAACATGTCCACAATTTTGTTTTCAAAATCTTAATAGTCGATTTGAACTGCTTACTATAATCTTTATATTCAAATTTATTGGTAAAATCGATTTGTTTAACTATTATTTATGATACTTGAATAATCACCTTTTTAGATGGTTGATAACATTTTAAATTAAGTAATTTCTTAAGTATCCAAAAAAATTAATTATATTATAAGCAGATTTGTATATGAAGATCAGATTAAGCAGCTTAGATTGACCATTGAAATTCTTAAAACAAAAACATAAAACTATAATACAAACCATTCCATATAATTATAACTGTAAATTAGCCTCAGAAATAATTTTACATACTCACAATCAATATTTCTTTTTGGCAATATATATATCAATTTACCAGATTTCTCCACAAGAAACTTTAGTCCCAATTTACAGGATGCTTCCCTTTCCTGTCTTGTGGCCCTTTCACAAGCTCACAACTAGAAAAAACACCTGAATTTTGCCTTTGTGTCTGGTCTCGTTCCACCTCCCAATTCCGGTGCGTAACGAGACGTCGGTTGTGATGTTGCAGTGCACCGTTAAGAGTCGTACGAGTGCAGATGAATGCTTCGCTTTCACAAAAAGAGACGCCTTATAGTTATATCTCATGATGGGAACTAATACACAGATACCAAAAACAATACCAAAATTGATACCGACTGTGCTATATTTCGTATTAAATGTGTCGGTTAACTCATTATTTCAATACACTGAATAAAGTAATTAAGTTGCATAGTGAAACCAATAATTTGAATACATATATACATGTGTAATTTAAATATTAATACAGTCAGTATCAATTTCGGTATCACCTTTGGTATCCCTATATCATTTCTCTAATATATATATGATATCAATGCTTGGTTTGGTTTGGTTTGGTTTGGTTTTCGTTCAGGAAACCTCATCCTGCATAGATAGATCTCCTGGATCTTCTAAATTCTAATAATTCTATCTTCACAAGTATTTGAGGTGGAAGCAGTACATTAATTAAATGATGCCAGAGGAAGAGGTTTTGCACGATAAGTAAGCAAGCAAGTATTCCTCTCCTTATTATTTTACTACTTGTATCGCTTTTCAGAAACAGCATCAGATTCAGATTCAGGGTAGGAACAGGAAGAGGAAGAATTAGAAAAGCAAGCTAAACAGTTGTGTTTTATTTTATTTCTGATGGAATTCTGTGGGCTCTGTTTGTTCGGGTAAACCCATGTTGGGATTAATTAATTATAAAACAAAATGCCATTAAAAATTTGTTATGACCTAATTCACCAACAGTTATATAAATAGTTACTGAACTGTCTGAACATTATTAAACAAAGGTAATGGTGTTGATGACGAAGGGTTTTATTTTATGGGGTCACTTCAGTTAAAAATATATATAAGGGGTACAAACTACAAAGCAAAGGGTACTTAATTCTGCTTTATATATACAAGCGAACTGTCCCTGTTTGCTTTGCTACGGGAGTATTGAATATTGATAAGGGGTTTTAATTGAAACCACCATATATATAGATTTGTTATAAATAAGCTATCATTGTATATTTATAGGCGGTTTGTTCATTTGTTAATCTGCTTCATAACTAATCTATGTTCCCAGGCAGTTTATTCATAATTTCTAATTAACCTCTCCTTCATAGGTTGAGCCTGGTAAGTTGTTTTTGCTTATTATTAGTAAAAAAATCGTTTGAATATTTTCAAACTAATAATTTGATAAGAGGGCATTTAAATAAGAGGGATCCATTGACAATGCTTATCATGACAATTTTGACAATGACAATTTTCAAAATTTTGGAAAAAAAATCATTAAAAATTCTCAAAAATAGAAAAAAGTTTAAAGAAATATTGTTTAACTTATAGATTGATTATATTATTGATTATTTTCAATTTAAGTGACGTTTGATAGCTCTTCAAAAATCTATTAAATCACAACCGTTAAAAAATGTATAAAATTTTGATAAGCTATCAAACAATATCCAAAGTTACTGAAATTTAATAACTATCGATCTATAAGTTAAATAATACATCCATCAAATTTTTTTTTATTTTTATGATTTTTTATGATTTTATTCAAATGTTTGAAAATTACTATTTTCATAATTGTCAAGATAAGCAATGTCAATGATCCTTCCTCTTATTTAAATAAATAAAAAGTAATAGACAATTTTTTGATTAATTTTTTATCTATATGTAAATTGATTTCTATGATCATATATTTTAATAAAAATTAAATAAAGATTGAACAAGTTTGAATTATTTAAGAGTCTCAAGCAATATGCTAGGTTATATTTGACTTTTGAGAACAGAATAATTAATGCAATGGCACACAATTTACTAATCTCTAATGCTTATTGGAGGAGATTAGTTGTTTATCTATAATAATATGGCGATAAATGGGATGGCATCAATTCTAAAGGAATTAATGGACCTACATATTAAAATTTCAACTAAATAAGTTCATATCATCCTTTTGATTGGATAGATGGAGAGACTTATTTTATTTATAAATATTTTTTAGCTGTTAGGTTATTAGGAAAAAAAAATTGAACTGAAGAATTATGCAAACAAATCATAGTTCAGGCAGCTGCCACTGCCACTTTCTCATTATGATGTGCAGCTCACGATAAGAAATGGGATTGACTTGTCAAAGTTCTTTGCCAGTACCAATGTTATTTTTGTAAATGATAAGTCAAATATATTGACCAATTCTTTTGTAATTTAATATATAAATGATGTATATTTTGTTGGAAATTATATCTTAATTTTCCAGTTCTGAGTGATAAAAAAATTTAAGATAAAACATAATTTTGTAAATTTCCAGATTATCAAAAAAAGAAAGAAAGAAAATTGTGTGGTAAAGGAACTAGGATTTAGGATGAGCTTTTACAGTGACAGTGTTGAACTGTATTTGTAGCCTGTCTTCTTAAAATAATTTATTGAATTAGTTTTTTTGTATCTGTTGCTAGATAAGCGACCTTTTTTTTTTTTTTTTGACTATTAAGAATTAATTGTTGACAGCCAATTATAAATAAATTCCAGATTGGCTTCGTTTGGACGAGCCGAAGAGCAACGAAATGTTGCTTAGTAAAAGCCAAGAGATGCACCCGCATCACAGTATGAAAAATAAAATCTTGATCGTTGATTAAAAATCAATGGTTGTGAATCAGCAAATTTTGAAACTAATTAATACAATTATTTAACAAAATAATACCACAAATTAATTTTGTAATTTAGTAACAGAAATATATATTAATTTTGCTGAAGCAAGATTTTGGCTGAAGCATTGTTGATTCATTTCTGGAAGATAGTTAAGATTTACTTGTGGTAGTTTAGGATATGATGATGTGTGTTAATTTTCATATTTTTGGTTGACAGCCGCTGTCATCCTTTAAAAAAAAAAGAGGTTATTTGTTGACAAATACTGCCAGTTGATGGTAATGGGTGCAATGCAAGTATACTGAGCTGATAATTGTACATGCTGAGTTTTAATTGGATACCCCACTGTGTAATTAGTACTTACTTAATTACTGGTGACTCAAAAAAATAAAAATAAAATATTACTTACTGGTATTTAATTATCCTATGTTTTCATATTATTCGAACAAATGTTTTATTTAATTTTTATTTTTCAATTTTTATGAAATAGGAAAATTTAGAAGTTTATTTTAAATTTCACTTAATTATGTTGAATGTTTATAATAAACTCAGAACAAGTGACACCTCACAAATTAGGCAGTGATTTGCTTGCCTTCACCACCAACTAGCAAAAATTTGACATGTTTTTAAATTCCAATTAATTATAGACATATATATATCATTACTATTAATTTTGGCATAATTAAATTGTTGATTTGGATTGAAATTTTAGTCCGATAAGGTCAAAAAAAACCTCTTCATCAAAACATGTCCATTCTAGCTCAATCAGAAACTTAATGACATTACAGTCATTACTAGAGATTAAGAAAGAAGGGTAGTATTTTCTGAGGTTTATTCCAAAGAAGGTCCAATCTAATTGCACGTTGGTAGAAAGCCTCCAGTTACCCATATATATATATATATATTGCTGTCATTTTAAATGTGCTAGAACTAGAATAGAAGATGTACCATCCTTCTAGAAACCAGATATTTAATTTTACAATTATAAAAATATAGCAACTGTAATTAATTTAAGAAATGAAATGAAATGAATTCTCCAGCTGAAAACTCCATGGGACCAATCAACTCTCAAGAACCAAGTCACCACTGTTTATTTATTTAATTCATGAACATACATACCTCACACAATTACAAACGAACCGGGTCCTTATCCAAGCATATATTAGTAAACTTTTATTTGCTTGCACCAATAAATATTTCCTCCACACACGTTTAGAATGTAACAAATATATCTGATCTTGTAACAGATAGATATGATTTTGTAACGGTCAGGTTTAAGGACAGCAACCATATTACTTAGGACAGCAAAATCTCTGAATTATATAAAAGAAAATCTGAAAAAATCATATTATAAATGGAGATGTCCCAAGCAATATCTTTATTGTCCTTAGACCTGACCTTTTGTAACTTATGGACGCCATGGACAGAAATTCTATGGACGCTAGGTATTACTCTTAAAAAAATAACAAAACCAACTAAATTGAAGGAAACAGATCATTCCGTCTCTAAACTCAACTACTACCAAATTAATCGTCCAATCCTTCTCATTTTTTTTTTTTAAGAAATTTCCACGGTTTGAGGTTTCCTTCCAAGTTCCAATTGACAAAGTCAAGCTAATAATACCGCAGCATCTCTGATTTGTTGTCTCTTTAATCTCATCTCTCCGTACCAACAAAGAAGCCCATTTTTTATTTTTATTGACAAAAAAAAAATGGGTGCTAACTTAAACTTACCCCCTTGATGACAATGCTCTATATATACTCAACCGTTACACTTGTAAAGGCGAGGCAAACTAACTTGCTTAATTTGTTCAGCAAAAGTTTCAAACTTTGAAGCCAAAAAACATGACTAGGAAAAGCTCCTTCGGTTCTCTCTTCGGCTGCTTTAGTACTTCTCGGTCCCACGGGAGCTCCCGGAGGACGGTGGCGGGCAGCTCGCCGTCATGCAAATCGTTCTCCAGCATTAGCTCCATGGAGCTGCTGTCGCCGGAAGACCTGTCGATCACGCTCGCCGGCTCGAACCTTTACGTGTTCACCATGTCGGAGCTCAAGACCGCCACCCGCAACTTCTCGTGCAGCAATTTCATCGGGTCGGGCGGGTTCGGACCGGTTTATAAGGGCTTCATCGACGAGAAGCTCCGGCCCGGCCTCAAGCCGCAGACTATTGCAGTGAAGTACTTGGATACTGATGGCACCCAAGGCCATAAGGAATGGCTGGTAAGAAATTGACATCACAATTTATCTCAAAAAAAATATATATACATATTTTTTTTTTGAAAATAAGATCGCATTCTTTTTTGAAAAAACAAAATTAAAGTTTACATAAATTTCAAATTCTCATGTAATTGTTGTAACAAAATTAATTTAAAAATGTGCGAAACATATACTAAAAAGTACATGATCTGTAATGATTTGTATTTCCTTTTTCTGTTTTTCTTATGTCATTATTAGGCAGAGGTGTTCTTTCTTGGGCAACTGAGGAACTCAAACCTTGTGAAATTGATTGGATACTGCTACGAGAATGAGCACAGGATGGTGGTCTATGAGTACATGGACAAGGGAAGCTTGGAAAACCATCTTTTCAAGTGTAAGTTCCTTTTTTTTTTTTTATTATCATCATCATCTGTTTTTTAATTTATAATTCTCTTGCTTAGATTACTTAATTTGGGAGATTATTATGTATTTTATATTTTTTAAATAGAAGAGTTATCCTTTTTTCCCATTGGGAATTAAGAAATCAGAGCATTTATGGCCTGCCTGCCTGCCCTTCTTTTATTATTGTTGTTTATTAATTTTGTATAGTTGGCATGTTTTTAATTTCAAGTACAAAGATTTAAGTTTATATATTTTTAATAATCCGACAGCTTATAAAGTTGTTCGTGGTTTCCATATCTTTATTTATTTATTTATCCTGTTTTGACTTTTTTGAAATATTATTCTCCGTGGCATAAAAATACATTATATATTAACAATATTCAATTATTGTGGGATACTTTTTATTTTATTTTATATATCATAAATATCTTGACAGCAACCTGCCAAATGTCTCTTGCTGGTCTATTGTTAGATATTTTTTATTTCTGATAGAGCCTCTTCAATCCTGCATATCATCTCTATGATCCAGCTTATTTAATTGAAAGGAAATCAATATATACCTTTCAAAGCATGCCCCTTGCTTTCCATACACCACCAGATTTAAATAATGTTTATTTAGTGTCTAAATTTACTTGACAAGTAATAACACCCATCATTAGTTTAATTAGTTTAATTAGAGACATTGTTTAATTTGGACAAGTACCTTGAAAACCATTCTTATAAACAATTTGAACAGATTCATCAAAATCACCCATAAAATGTGTTACATGATTGATTAATAATATAAGTATGCTTTTAGGAGTAGACAATGTTCAATCAAAATTATAATTTATATGCAATTAATAATTTCTTAGTCATATATTTTTTAAAATAGTATCTGATGTTTTGCTTCCTTTGACAATTCTGCAGCTGCTGTTAATGGAACTCTGCCGTGGATGACAAGGATGAACATCGCGGTTGGCGCCGCAAAAGGGCTCGCCTTCCTCCACGAAGCCGAACAACCCGTAATCTACCGGGACTTTAAAGCCTCGAACATATTGCTTGATCCGGTAAGCTGAAAACACTGCTCACAATGCATCAAATACTTTTCCAAACGATCTTTGTAATTAAATCCTCTCTATATAAACCCTGGTTTTGTTAAATCAACTCAAAAGAACACAGTTTTTTTATCATAATCAGGCTAGAAAATTACCCAGTATCTTTTTTTATGAACCACACTTCAGTGATGAGATTTGGTCAAAAATACATGGCAAAGAGAAGTTGTTTTCTTGTAGCTTTGATTTCTATGTGGCAGCTTTTGACTGTTCCTTGGAAGCAGCTGTCTGTCTATTCAAAAGATAAAAAGTCAAATTATCAATTTTTCTGGTTGGATTTCCAGATTTGCTGGCTTACTGGCTAATTTAAATCAATTTGCTTCCTAATTACTCCAAGAAAATTATGTGCTAGAAAATGACGCATTTCTTGTTAAACATAGTTTAGTTCAATTTGTCCATTGCCATCGATTTAGAAGACACTGTGTGTGCATCACCTGAAACAACAATCATGTATTGATTTTCAGCTGATTTTGATATCTTTGATTTATCAGGATTACAAAGCAAAATTGTCCGATTTCGGGCTCGCAAAAGACGGTCCACAGGGTGACAAAAGTTACGTCTCGACCCGAGTTATGGGAACTCACGGCTATGCCGCACCGGAATACATCATGACTGGTACTGATACTGATCCTGATCCTGATACTGATACTGATACTGATACTGATCCTGATCCTGATACTGATACTGATACTGATACTGATACTGATACTGATACTGATACTGATACTGGTACTGATACTATTTTTTCTTCCTTATACAGGTCATCTGACAACAAAGTGCGACGTGTACAGCTTCGGAGTGGTGCTGTTGGAGCTCCTGACAGGCCGGAGATGCGTCGACAAGAGAAGAAGACCGAGAGAGCAGAATCTGGTCGATTGGGCCAGGCCATTTCTGAAAAAACCCGAGAAGCTACACAAGATCATGGACCTGAACCTCGACTCGCAGTACTCGGTAAAAGGTGCAGAGATAGCTGCACAAGTGGCGTACCGGTGCTTGAGTGACAACCCCAAATCCAGGCCCCATATGCGGGATGTAGTCGCGGCGTTGGAACCAGTGCTCGACTTTAAAGACCTACCGATTGGTCCGTTCGTGTTCACGCTCATAGTCGAGGAAGAGGACGGCGAGGAGAAGGTGCGAGTAGAGAGCTTCAAATGCGAGGATGAGAAGCCCCGGAGCCACCACGACCGGCACAAACAAAAGTATCCGAATTCCGCGATTCATGCGGATGACGTCTTCGTGTGGACCGGATCGTATGCGAGATCATTGAGAGCATGTCGAAGATCGCTCAGCCATAACCGGGAACGAGGGGCGTAGGTACTTGCTTTGCATTTAGAGGTGAGACGGGGACGTTACTGTCGTGCCGGCGATCCCTGTACATAGATTGCAGTGGAATGATCAAGGTCTTTTTTTATTTTTTTCTATTTTTTTTAGTTAAAGAAATTAAGGTGTTGTTGATTGCTTCTTAGCTAGAATTCTTTGCCTCTTTCTTTCTTTTTTTCATCTTTCTCTGTTTTGCTCATGAGGAAGTAGTAGAGAAATTGCACTGTAATATAGTTGATCTAGTAAAAAGCCAAGATAAGAAAATTAAGTTACAGAGTGTGGCACAAAAAAAAAAGACAAAAAAAAAAGAGTTTGAACAAAAGTTCTTGATCCTCAATTTTTTGTACTTTGTGACTTTCAAGTGTATAA
Organism: Cyperus esculentus; assembly: GCA_030179965.1. Taxonomy (NCBI): domain Eukaryota; kingdom Viridiplantae; phylum Streptophyta; class Magnoliopsida; order Poales; family Cyperaceae; genus Cyperus; species Cyperus esculentus. Next base: position 3,312,906 of record JASGLE010000039.1, on the reverse strand, counting down.
TTTGTCATTATAAAATAAAGAAAAAGAAAAAGAAAAGTTGTGTTTGGTGTGAGGAAATTCTAAATAAAGATCTCAAAAGTTGTAACAACCTAGCATCAAAACCTTTTGAATTTTATGTCTCTAGACTAGTGACTTGATTTCTGTCAATTTTACAAGCCCAAGAAGTCAACATAAGTGAGTGGTACGCATCCAAGAGGTTCAGTCGTTGAACCACTTTGTTTTATAGTTGGGGAAATGACTCCACACCCCCCTAAACTATCCCCTTGTGACAAGTTGCCCCCCAAACTTTTTTTTGTGACAAACACCCCCCCAAACAACCTAATTGTGACAAACACACCCCCAACATCCAATTAGCCCTCTAATATTCAATTATGGAGTGCGAAAAGACCAAAATACCCCTGTATGTATATGTCATAATATTTAAAATATTAGTACTTCATAAAATTATTATAAAAAAATATTGTTGCATGATATATAACCGGAATAAATTTGCTTACTTAAATATAAATAGACAAATTAATGAAATTATAAACTTTTAATTTTTTTATAACTGAAATAAAAAAAATAATATTTTTTTAATTTATATATTATCATGAAATATGTTCTATTACATAAAATAACATTTAAAATCAAATTACAAATATAGCTTAATAAATATTTTATAATAAAGATATCCAATTAATTATAAATATTTATATCTATAATTATTTTTTTAAAATTAGATTTTATGAAACACTAATACTTTAAATATCATGACATATACATACAAGGTCATTTTGGTCTTTTCACACTCCATAATTGAGTATTAGAGGGTTAATTGGATGTTGGGGGTGTGTTTGTCACAATTAGATAGTTTGGGGGGGTGTTTGTCACAAAAAAAAGTTTGGGGGGTAACTTGTCACTAGGAGAAAGTTTGGGGGGGTGTGGAGTCATTTCCCCTTTATAGTTTTAGCACCACAAAATACTGTCAAATTGACTGAAATGTCACGCACCTTATCTGATTATCTCACAGTTTGTCCAAGGAGACTCCTACTTTCAAATACTGGTAATTGTCAGATGTTACAGTGTCAAACATGGGTTTACTTTTCTCTTATAACTAGAGCTGTAATTTGGGCTTCCCCGAAAAATAGTATCAAAATAAATAATAAAACTTTTATATTTATTTAAGCAAAATTTATATAACTTATCAAAATAGTATCAAATAAATAATAAAATTTTTATATTTATTTAGGCAAAATTTATATAACTTTTTAAATTTTTTGATGTGAAAATAATAATATAATAATTTTAAAATAATAACCATAATTGTTGTTAGATCATTTTAAGTGTTAAATTTTATTTTTGACTTATCATACTTATCTTATTTAATAAGAAGAGAGAAAAAAATGTAAGTCATTGGATCAAAGAAGATGAAGAGATTCAAACAAAATCAATGGTAAATAATATTGATGATGTGGTATGGCCGTATAGTAATTGTGTTCTGTGCAAAACTAAGAAATTTTTGTAACAGGTAATTCTTGAGTTTTTTTTTAAAAAAAAAAAAAAAAACCACTGGCCTCTACAAGTCTATAAACTCTGCAACTACAACCACTATGTTCCAAAACAACAGAAATAACCTGAAGCTGTAGAGGTCTAGAGGAGATTATAAAATATAAATAGGAATTTTCTACGTGCCCTCATTTTAACTATCTACGTGTCTACACATATATAAAATTTGTAACTCTTATCTCAAATTTTGTAACTCTTAACTCAAATTTTATAATAATGTGGATACGTAGACTCAATACCAATATTGAGGACACCATATATGACCCAAATAAATACCATTCTCGCTGTATCTTTACATAAAGTTTTGGACTGGTTTGTGGTCTATCCCAATTACTCCAATTTGGGCCTAAATTGGGTCCAATTAATGGGCTGGGGAAGCCTTGGTATATTCTAAAATGCAGTTGCCAACAAGTTTTACCAATTTGGACCAAAACAGATACACTTTGTTTTTATGAACTTTTACCTTTCTCAGGAGTCAGGACCAGTATTCAACATTTTTAATTTGGGGTTCCTGTCTTAAGAAATTACCATGAAATTTCCTTTATTAGGGAATTTGGTAGATGTGACGGCATCAACTTTAAAAAAAAAAAAACTAAAAAAGGGTACATATACATCAAAATTTCAAGTAGATATATTACCAGAATTATAGAACAGACAGAGAGACTTGTTGTTTGTTGTAAATACTTTTATCTGTTTAGACTTAATTTGGTTACTGACAAAAATGAGCGGAAGAAAATTATGCAAGCAAAGCATAATTCACTGGAAGTTTCAGTTTCTGCTTGTTTAGTTTTACTAAGTTCTGCCAGCAGGCTGCCACTGCCTCATTATGATGTGTGCAACTCGTAATAATAAGAAATGGGATTGGAGGGTCAAAATTGTTTGCACGTACAATATTATTTTATCAATAATATGTCAAAAAATAATGACCCTTTCTTATGGAAATTAATATAATATAATATTATGTTTAGGCAATACTATCCTTGTGGGAGGTCGCGGATTAGAGCGTTTCTTAATTCCAAAGGTCTAATCTTGAGAATGGGTCCAATTTCCTATTGATGTCATGATGTTGCATGTAATACAAGATGTACTACTCTTCTAAGATCTACATATTTAAATTTAAAAACTTCAAAAACAAGTTACTCGAAGATTAATCAATTAAAACATACCTCATACGAGCCAGGTCCTTATCCAAACATTTTTTTTTTATTTTGTTGCACCAATGAAATATTCTCTCCATATCCCCTAAAAAATTACTAAAAATTTAACCAAACAGAGATTCTGTCTCTATACTCAACTACTGCCAATCCTTCTCAGGTTTTTTGTCAAAATTTCCCACGGTTTACCCCCAATTGACAAATTCAAGCCAATAGTGATCATCACTTTGTTTTGTCTATCTCTCCATACCAACAAAGAAAGCTTTTTTTTTTTTCAAATATAAAAATGGAGATAACTTACCCCCATGACAATAAAAGGGACTATAAAAACTTGTAAAGGCTACACAGACTTGCTTGGCTAAGCAAAGTTTCAAACTTGCAAGCCAAAAATGACTACAAAAAACTCAAACAACTCTTTATTATTCTGTTGTTTTAGCTATCAGTCGACTCACAGAAGTTCCCAGAGGAATGCGGGTAGTTTGCCACCAAGCAAGCCAATATCCATGGAATTGTTGTCGCCGGAAGATTTGTCAATGACACTTGACTCAAAACTTTACGTGTTCACCATGTCGGAGCTGAAGACCGCGACCCAGAATTTCTCCTGTGAAATCGGGTCGGGCGGCTTTGGACCGGTTTATAAGGGCTTCATCGATGAGAAGCTCCGGCCCGGTCTCAAGCCGCAAACAATTGCAGTCAAATCCTTGGATACTGATGGCACACAAGGCCATAAGGAATGGCTGGTACGAAATTGGCATCACAATTTCTTCTAATATATAATTTTTATTTTGCAAATAAGACATTGCATTCTTATTTGAAAAAAAAAAATAAACTTTACATAAATTCCAAATTCTCATTCAATTGTTGTTGCAAATTTGTTTTGAAATGTACAAAATATGTATTAAAAAGTATGTACATGCATGATCTGTAAATTGTAATGTACACTTGTGAAGAAGAACATGAATTGTGCGGTTATATAAAAGACCCCCAATCCAGGTTTCGAACCCGCGACCTCTCACAAGGAGAGCATTGCCCTTAACCAGACCAAAGGCTAGTTCTTTATTGAGCCAATTTGTGTTTCACTTTCTTTTCTTTTTTTTTTTGTTTTATGTCATTAGGCAGAGTTGATCTATCTTGGGCAATTGAGGGATCCAAATATTGTGGAATTGATTGGATACTGCTACGAAGGTGAGCACAGAATGGTGGTCTATGAGTACATGGAAAAAGGAAGCTTGGAAAACCATCTTTTCAAGTGTAAGTTTCTTAAAATCTATTTCTCTTGCTTTTCATAAACCATCGATAATTAAGTAACAAAATCCAGCATTAATTTAATTAGAACAAATTCATCAAATAAAATGTATTTTTGGCAATGATCAACTAAATTTATATCTGATCGATAATTTTTCGGCGATTCTGCAGCTACTGTTAATGGAACTTTGCCCTGGATGGCAAGAATGGACATTGCGGTTCGAGCTGCGAAAGGACTTACCTTTCTTCATGAAGCCGAAAAGCCCGTTATATTCCGCGACTTCAAGCCCTCAAACATATTGCTTGACTCGGTAAGTCAAGAGCACTCCTCGCAACGCGTTAATTCGTCAAATACTTCTTTTCTGAATGATCATTGCTAAATCCTCATTAGACCCTGCTTTTGTTGAATCATTGCACAAGAAAACAGTTTCTATCAGAAACAGTTCTATGCATAGCAAAGAGAAACTAATTGTCGTCTTTTCGCTTTGATATTTATGTGCCAAATTTTGACTTTTCATTAGAACAAGCAGCTAGCCTCTTAGCAGAAATTAACATCAATTTCAAGTTCAAATTAAGATATTGTACAGCCCTAATAATCATGTATTTTTCAGCTGATTTGTAGCATTTATTTATTGTTAGGATTACAAAGCAAAGCTGTCTGATTTCGGGCTCGCAAAAGATGGGCCACAAGGCGATGAAACTCATGTCTCAACCCGAGTTATGGGAACTTACGGCTATACTGCATCAGAATACTTCGAGACTGGTACTGATATGATACTGTCAATACTGTCGAATTTCAAGCTATTTTTTAAATGTGTAAAATTAAATGTGTAAAACTGCTTAATTTCAAGATATTTTTTAAAATCCTTTTTGGTATCTATGTGAATTATGACTTAGCGATTAAACAATTTTTCTTCCTTCTGTATAAGGTCATCTTACAACGAAATGCGACGTGTACAGCTTCGGAGTAGTGCTGCTGGAGCTGCTAACAGGCAGGAGATCCATAGATACGACAAGAAGACCAAGAGAACGGTATCTGGTCGATTATGTCAGGCCATTGTTGAAAAAAACCGAAAAGCTACACGAAATCATGGACCCAAACCTCGAATCACGATATTCAGATAAGGGTGCAGAGATAGCAGCACGAGTGGCGTACCGGTGCTTGAGTGAGAACTGCAGGTCACGGCCCCATATGCGGGAAGTAATTGCAGCGTTGGAACCGGTGCTCGAATTTAAAGATGTACCGATTGGTCCGTTCGTGTTGACGCTCATAGAAGACGACGATGGAGAAGAGAAGGTGCGAGTAGAGCACTACGAGTATGACGACGTGATGAAACCTCAGAGCCATTACAATCGACACAGGCAAAAGGATCCCAATCCGGCAGTCCTTGCAGACGACGACTTTGTGTGGACTGGATCGTATGCCAGTTCACTGAAAGCATGCAGAAGATCACTGCGAAACAACCGGGAAAGAGGCGCGTAAGCATTCTCCCGGCAATTCATGTAAATTGATGGAATGATCAAGTTTGTTTTATCCTTTTTTTTTTATCCAAAGAAAGGTGTTGTTGATTGCTTCTTAGCTAGAATTTTTTTATATTTTTCCTTTTTTTTTTTTCATCTTTCTCTGTTTTGCTCATGAGGAAGTAGAGAAATCGAATTGTAATACAATCCAGCAAAAGCCAAGCTAAAAAAAATAAAGTAACAGCGTGAAACAAATGGAGTGTGTGAAAAAACTTACAGATATTTAATTTTTGTTCTTGTGGCTTGAAGTGTATGTTTGTTTGTTATCATAGAATAAAGAAAGAAAAGTAATGGTGTTTGGTGTGTACAAATTTTGAATTAAGATGTCAAATGCTGTACACAAAATGTTGTCAATTAACTGAAACCTCACCTTATGAAATATCATGTAACACATCAGGACAGTTTGTCCAAGAGAATACATACTACTTCTGAATAGTTCAATTCCTGATTGGTACTTTTAGTCAATCAGGCACCAAGCCACATTGTCAACCGAGCGTTTGCTCTTTTTTTTTTCTTTTTTTTTCCTTTTTTAATGTATAGTAATAGTAATAATTCTGTTCCGTACAAATCTAAAGAAAGAACAGATAATTAAGTAAAGATTTTAAGCACTCATGTTTGCTGTAGAGGAGATTGGAAATACGAGTAATACCTAACGTCCATAGAAAAACTGTCCATTCCGTACATGTTTATGGATGTATCTATTACGTTTCGAAGTGTATCGTTACATTCCATACACATCTATAGATATATGGACAGTTTTTCAATGGACGCGACATGTTTCTCTTGGAAATACTATCTCCTCACTGTATCTAAGCATTGTGTCATGGACAGGGTTGGTTGGTTGGTTGGATATCAATTAAACAAATTTGGGCTTAAACTGGATCCAGTTAGTGGGCTAGAGGAGCCTTAATTTATTCTGAAATGTAGTTACCATTTACCAAGTACCAACAAGTGTTACCATTTGGACCAAAGCAGAAGCACTTCATTTTTCTAATAATAACATTTTACCTTTCTCAGAACCAGTCTTCAACATTTTTAAATTGGGGTTGGTTGTCTTACTTAACAAATTAAAGTACCAATTTTTGTTGGGTGGATGTCAAATTGTCAAGTATGATTCATCTATATCAGTTATAAAGAATTAGTTCGTTGATTGGGCAAGAGAAGATGATCCTGCTTGACATCATGAGCATGTCACACAGCATAGATGCCAAGATTGAAGGATAGGAGATAATATCAAAACAAAAGGAAAAAGGTTTGTGGTACAGGATGGCAAGGAAGAACATTTAATTTGCTCTCCGTTTGGAAAATATTGATTTGTCCCTTGAATAAAAATATGAAATCCCTGGCAGAAACTTCATATATAAGATTTATTTATTTTTTCCTTTTTCTATCAAATAATTACTTCATGTCATAATAGTTATCCAGGGACTTTGTTCAAATGCATATTGACTTATGGAGGTACCCATAACCCATGTACTTCAATTGATAATGGAGGGATCAAGTGATTGTTGAACAGAGAGAGCAATGCTCAGGATTCTTTATGGGTCTTTAACCTTTATGGGCATGAAGCACTTGCTTGTTTAGTGGTGAGTGCCCTAGTACTCTAAAAATTATCGAAAAGAAAAAGGTGAGGGATAATAAATAAAATTATGAATAGTTTATAGACATGGTGATATATGTACGCCCCATGTATTATTTCTTGCATTTTAATTTGTCAAAATATCTTAGTTTTTCTAAGGGTTAATGGAGAGATATGGCACAAGTTGTATGGCAGGCAACAATGGGATCTGGTAATATTCAATCAAGACTATATTATATCCAACATTTATAATTTTATATGCTGCAACCATTCTCACAGATGCAACGTGGGAGAATTTTGTAGATATTTGTTTCTCACATATTTGGGTTGAAAGTTACTTGCATTATGTATTATCACATAGTGGGAGAAAATTCTTTTTTCTAAAGAAATTAGACATGTATTTAAGATTGAATGGGTACACATTTGACTAGTTTTTATTTATTTTTTAATAAATCCTTACTCCTAATAAAAGGAGATTGAATTTTTTTATATAAAAGTTCTATCTTAGAGAAGGAATGAATCTCAGCCGTTAATTGTTTACTTAGATTGATCACCACCGTTGACATACTTTAGTGTCTCAACCCATTAAAACTTAAGACCTATATCAATTTTCTCAATTTAAGATCCATTACATATTATCTTAAAAATTTATTATACAAAAAAACAATTTCACTTCAAAGTAAGGCGCATACTTTTTGCTGGTAGCAATAAAAGTACTGAATTAAGTCTTAATTATACAAAAAAACAATTTCACCCTAAAGTAAGGCGCGTACTTTTTGCTGGTAGCAATAAAAGTACTGAATTAATTCTTTTGATTTACATTTAATCATTTATCATTTTGTTTTTTCTTTCTCTTTTACTTGTACCCCGCTTTCCTTTTTGACTCTTCTGCAAAAGGCTGGAGGAATTGAATCTTTTCATTGCAGTGAGAGTGAAGTGACCATAAGCAAACTGGACCCTTTTTTTTAATTTTACACTCCCAAAATCTCGCTAACTTTTATTTCCTTTTTGCAGGTTTTCATGCTAATTCTTCCCCTTTTCTATGCCACATGCTTGTAACAAACATGCTCTGCTAACATAGTAACATTTGTTCGAGGAAATGTAGTGAAATTTAACTTAGCTGAAAGGCACATTTACCAGTAAGTGATGCCACCATCACTTCAGATGTTCTGATTGTTCTTATTCTACTTGATCAAGCTCCAGTAAGATAATCAAACGAAACCAACAATTTTGATCTTTGCCAGGATTAAAATAGTTATTCAAATTAAGCTTTACAAAATGAAAGCAACAATTCAGAAAATATATATAGACATGATCAACACATGAATCTCTGAATTCATAAACAGCAAATCTTTCTAATTGTTGCTGTTTTGCATGATTCATAAATTGTTACAGCATCTGGTACTAATTATAGAAAATGGGCAAATTAAACCTGAAGGAGTCTTGTATTAATTTCCTTCATGATTAATTAACATTTAACACTATATATTCTAACATTAAGAAAAGCTACTTCCACAGATTAAAAAGATGCCTGCTCTCCAATGTATGAACAAATGGCATTATCTAATTCCCTCTGATAATTATTTATCAACTATATATGCTACATGTAGGCAATCTACTGGTAACATACAATGCTTGAAAAGCACCAGCATCACTAAAAATTCCCCACTACCAGAAGAACTCCTTTATGAGCTGTACTGGATCAGAAAATGCACCTCATGATCAGCATATTTCAAAGTTTTTTCTATATATACTCTCAAAGGCACTGCTCTGCCATCTCACTTTACTAAACAGCAGATAATATATATATACACATTTCCATGGGCTCAATTCTACATCATCATCATCACATTTTTTCAACTATATTTCTCCTATTTTCAATCTATTTTTGCATCTTAAGTTCTGCCTCAGGCACATCCAGTGATACATACATCATATATGTGAACCCATCACACAGACCAGTCGAGTACCGAACCGGTACTGACTGGCATGCATCCTTGTTTCAGTCACTCGATATTGATCCGTCGCAACGCCTACTGTATTCGTACTCCTCCATCAGTGCCTTTGCTGCATCTCTAGAGCCGCACCATGTACCGCTCTTTGCCGGTCATTCGTCTATTCTTGACATCCACCTTGACACAGTTGTCCCTATCCACACGACTCGCACACCCACCTTTCTCGGTTTACCTCCGTATACTTCGTCTGTTAACCCTCAGTACCCCTCGATTGACGTCATAATCGGTGTTCTTGACACAGGCGTTTCGCCAGAACATCCCAGCTTTAGTGATGCTGATCTCCAGGCAGTTCCGGCACGTTGGAGAGGCACGTGCGAATCAGGACCTGATTTTGAGTCGTCAGTATGTAACCGCAAGTTGATTGGTGCACGCAGCTTCTCCCGTGGATTCCAGGCAGCAGGAGGCAATGTCAGTGAAGTTTCACCGAGGGACCTTAACGGTCATGGTACACACACGGCATCCACTGCTGCTGGTTCACCAGTGGCGAATGCTAGTTTGTTCGGCTATGCCTCTGGCATTGCTCGTGGTATGGCGCCAGGTGCCAGAGTTGCAGTATACAAAGTTTGTTGGTCTCAAGGGTGTTATGGTTCAGACATTCTTGCGGGGATAAATGCTGCAATTGAGGATGGGGTGGATGTGCTGTCAATGTCCCTAGGAGGCGGCTCTGCGCAGTTCTTCAGAGATCCGGTTGCGGTCGGCGCATTCTCGGCAATTCAGAGTGGAATATTCGTAGCTTGCTCGGCAGGTAACAGTGGTCCCACTCCATCAGCTCTCACAAACACAGCTCCATGGATTGCCACGGTTGGTGCTGGCACACTTGATCGCGACTTTCCGGCATACGTCCAGTTAGGCAATGGCAAACAGTACGCCGGAGTTTCGCTGTATAGCGGAGAGTGGAACGGAAAACAAACGCTTCCAATTGTGTATAACAAGGGAGTTCAAGTTGGGAGCAATTCTAGTAAGTTTTGCTTGTCCGGTACACTAGACCCGGCACAAGTCAAAGGTAAAGTGGTTTTATGCGAACGCGGCATAAATGCACGTGTACAGAAGGGTCAGGTTGTAAAAGAGGCCGGTGGAGTCGGCATGATATTGATAAATCAGGCTGTAAATGGGGAAGAATTGGTTGCTGACAGTCATCTTTTACCAGCAATTGCTCTTGGCGCCACGAGCGGTGGCATAATAAAAGATTATGTTCTTTCTGATCAGAATCCAACAGTTGAGATGAGTTTCAAGGGAACCGTGCTCGGTGTGCGGCCATCACCAGTGGTTGCAGCTTTCAGCTCGAGAGGACCTAACACACTAGTGCCGGAATCGCTCAAGCCAGATATGATCGGACCAGGGCTGAACATACTGGCTGGTTGGACCAGTTCAGTTGGCCCTAGTGGATTAGCGGAGGATGATAGGCGGTCGGACTTCAATATCGCATCTGGTAAGATCTGTTATGCCAGATTTACTTTTGTTGTACTGCAAGAGATGAGTTTAGATAACGCCAACTGTCCAAACTTTACCAGTTTCTACGAGATGCGAAGTACTTCCGTTACAGCTGCTTTTCTGGATGCTCTTGCTGAGTATATTATTATTCTCTAAGCTGCATATACTGGTCAACAAATGTCACTAACACCATGACTTTTACAGAAAAAATAGATATGTTATGCAAGTGAAAACATTAATTAGTCTTTAGATACTGAAAAAGGAGGGAACAGAATGTTATGCTGTAGGCTTGATGCATATTCAAAATTTTCTGGTACAGGAACTTCGATGTCATGCCCGCATATTGGCGGTCTGGCTGCACTAATCAAAGCTGCACACCCAGATTGGAGCCCCAGTGCAATCAAGTCGGCTCTCATGACCACAGCCTACACAGTCGACAATACCGGCTCCACGCTCCACGACTCTGCCAGTGAGAACCAGCTTGCAACACCTTGGGCATTTGGATCAGGTCATGTTGATCCGGTAAAGGCGCTCTCTCCCGGTCTCATCTACGACACTACCATTGACAATTACATTGCCTTTTTGTGTGCCCTGGGGTACTCACTTCAACAGATCCAAGTTATCGCATCTACCTCCAATTTTACATGCTCACACAAGCTGTCAACTCCCGGGAACCTCAACTATCCTTCTTTCTCGGTAGTGTTTGGTCAGAGGTCCAGACAGGTCGTGAAGTATCAACGGGAGGTGACCAATGTCGGTCCTGCAGGATCGATATTCAGTGTGAAAGTCGTCGGGCCAACAAGTGTTACAGTATCTGTTAAGCCCCAGAAGCTCGTTTTCCGACAGGTAGGGCAGAAGCTGAGATACACCGTGACATTCAAGTCGGTACATGTCGGAAGCCGGTCAGATGCAGAGTTTGGTTGGTTAACATGGAGTAATGAGCAGCATCAAGTTAGAAGTCCCATAGCATACACTTGGAACTACTGATGAAAAACAGCCCAAATTGCTCCTTTTTTCCCCTCAATAATTTTGAACTTCAGCAGTTCAAATCATGTCATTCAAATGTCTCATTTTCATCTTTTTTTGCATTTTCAGAAACATAATTGCTCGCCAACTAAAATTGTGATATCTGATTAAAACTGTACATGAACTTTCTCAAGTTCTAACCACACCTTGAAACAGACTTCAAATAACAAAAGCAGAATTACAAGAAAAGGGTGTTATATTTGTGATATTGAAAGATGAAGAAAACACAATACATACAAATAATATGATAATGACGTTCAATTACAAAAGACCAAAATTTAAAAATGTATATATTTTTGGTCATTAGATAAGTTCTGGAAGTATATATTTCCTGGCATAGTTAACATTGGTACTGTTTAGTCCCAACAAATAGGAACAAAACTTGTTGAGCCACATAAATGAGGTCAATATTCTCACTAAAACATTATAAGTGAAGATTGTGAGGGAAAAAAAATGGAGAGAGAATTAATAAGAAGCAGCTGCACATTTCACAAAAACTATATGTTAAAATAACATGTCAAGAATTCAAAACAATACTAATAATATTGCATTAACAAGCAAGATGACTAAAAAAAGGGTGCCAAGAAAGAACCAATTTTAGCAAAAGCATCCACTTATGCAGCATGGATTATTGCGTTTGATACACCTGCATATATCGCTACAAGATGGGCATGACCAGACACAGCCACAGGAACATTCTGGGCAGCTTGGGGTCCGGAATGCACAGCATGATCTGCAGCAAATAGACTTGCCGCAACTCGAGTTGCAGCAACTGGACTCGCCGCAACTCGACTTGCAGCAACTGGACTCGCCGCAACTCGACTTGCAGCACTGTGGGAAACATGAAAATTCCCCACTGAAGCAATGAGGTTGTGAGCATGAACACTTCATGCAACTACAGCAAGAATCACTGCAGCAGCATGAGCCACAGTCCGTGCAGCACCTTGGCTTACATTTGCAGCACGAGCTGTAGCTTGGCTTACATTTGCAGCACGAGCTGTAGCTTGGCATACAGTTGCAGCACGAGCTGTAGCTTGGCTTACAGTTGCAGCACGAGCTGTAGCTTGGCTTACAGTTGCAGCACGAGCTGTAGCAGTTCGAGCTGCAGCAGCTGCTGCAACTGCAATTTGGTTTGCAGTTGCAAAAGGTACTGCAGCTGGGGCAGCAGCTAGAGGAATGGCAGGAGACCTCGGCACAAGAATTACAGCACGTACAATCAGGGCAACTGCAGCTGTCACATGTGCACTGGCAGCTGCAGCACTCACAATTCTTTGATTTTGGACAGCTACAAGTATTTGGTTTCTCCAGGCAGCACATCCATGAGACACAGCAGCAAACCGTTGACCTAGACAACATTATTTTTGAGAGATTATCAGAAAATGTAAGTGCTCCATGCTGGAGCAGCATGCAGAGCATATAGTTTTGTAACTAAAAATACAAAAATGTACAGCTTTTCCTGCACTTGATTGCAACATACTGCTGATTTCACACTAATGTATCTGGTAACTATAGCTGAACTGAGCTAAATCCTCTCAGCTTAAATGCAACAAGTACTGGTATTAGTCTTCACCACACCTGATCCAGAGTACTGGTATTGATTCCACTTTTTTCTAAAAAAATATGTTTCATCAAACACTGCAATTGGTTCCACAAGATACCACCATGGGAAAGAACATTGTCATGATTCCTAAAAAGTTACTATACAGTGACTGTAACAACTAAACAAGCAGTGGCGTTCTTCTGATTTTGGATCATGGCAGCTAGGTCAAAAAATGTACTAAAAGAATCAAAGTCTAGGCCTGAGTTGCTAAGCACACCATTGCCCAACTTTCTCACCCCGTCTGAAAGCATTTAATTCGCTCAAACTGACTACAAAACTGGCCCACACAGAATTGAACATAGCTAGACACACAAAATCGGACTTTTGAGTATAGTGTTGAGAATTCTGTTTCGGCTATTCTTTTAGATTATCTGTGATTTAGGTATACTAGATGACTAATCCAAAAATTATACACTTTATGCAGTGGCCAGATGAAGCACCAAGAAAAGGAATATTTTTGAAGTTTATCTTTGTTTATTAGTATCTCTGTATTGTCTAACATAAAAAGGAATGAGTTTGTTGCTAGTATTGCTAGTAATTTAAAATATGATATAAAAAATATTGCTAGTAAACATATAAACTCCGAGTTACAGTCATGAAGTACCTAATCCACCTCCACATGCAACAGGACCCATGTCTCTTCTTATTTCTGAAAAAAAAAAAAAAGCACAAATTATCACAGGTCTCAAAACACAAAACAAGCACAAATCATCACAAGTCCCAAAACACAATAAGATATATTTGATGATTACACAAGTAGAATCATACACTGGTATAATCGGATCTGATTTTGCACCAACAAACTCATTCAATCTGCAATGTAACAAAAGCAACCAGATTATTAGATAAGTATCACAAGTTTCATCTGGAATGAGATGCAAGTAGCTGCATAGGGTTCATTGTGGTTAAAAGTGCTAAAAACCAAGTGGACAAGCTTGGAACAAATAAATGAGAACTACTGTTTGCACTATAAATAAGTGAATGAGTGCACCCATATCTATCATTGCAGGTTTATACAACTATAGGTTATCAACAGTGCTCTTGGAATTTCTATATGATACCAATCCTAAATTTTTCTTTTTAAATAGCCATCTTGAGTTTCTTGCAATTGGAAGATTGGAAGATGGTATGATAGATTTCGAGATTTGGCCTTATCAAGTAAATATGCAAAATTGGGCTTGGTATAATAGATTTTGAAATTTGGCTTTATCAAGTCAATATGCAAAATAGTTTTATGACCAGCGGTAGGAATTCTGGTATCAGGCCAAACAAAAATGGAAGCAGAAAAGTTAAAAAGATAATAGCATACTCTTTGCAGCATCTCGAAACAGGTTGTATTCCTTCAAGTGATTGCAACTCATCCTAGTAAAAATCAACAGATAAGTAGTAAACATATGTAACTTGTAAGTATCATAATCCAAAACTAAATTAAAGGTTCACTGCAATTATACTAACACAAGCTAGAGGTAGGTTATGAAGTAGGTGACAATTTGACAACTATTTCAACTCGGTAAGTAAATAATTCTCATATTGTTGCCACTGTCAACCTCTCGAAAAAAAAAAACTAAATAATTATCAAACATCAAATTGAGTAATGAAATACTTAAAATTGAGCAATATAATAAATCAAACAACACATAAAAACATTGTCAAACTGATAATCAATCCCCAGTTCATACAATGCTTGACCCTGTACAGTGGTACCAGTCTACCAGATACAGTACATATATATTTCACTGCATCAAAAGATACTTGATGTATTCCATAGTCTCAACCAAAATCAAAGTACATCTTTCTCAGACCTCTTTATTCATTTGGTGCTGGTTAATAATAGTAAACTTGATATTAGCTAAATTAACTCGTTTAATTTCAACACTAATTGCTACCCAAAACTCCTAAAAGATTTTTTTTTTTTTTTTTTTTGAATTGCTGCAAGATAAAACTTAAATCCAATACTAAAACCAGGCCAGACAAGCCTTAAGTCTTAATTTTTTGGACCCCAACAATTTAGAACTTGCAAAGGATGCCACCAGTAAAAAAGCTCTGGTTAAAGCTGATCTGTAGCTAACCCTGGTTCTACCAGTCAATCAGAAAGCAATAATACTACTGCAACAAGTAAAAAAAGGAAAAGAAAAGAAAAGATCACTGCAAAGAGATAAGATAAAGATCAATTGCAGTACCTTTAATGCACCCAATGACACAGAAACAAAAGACACCAATTATAATAACAACAACAAAGGACCCCAATATTGAAGCTTTTGTTATGTTTAAATATAGAGAAAAATTAAGAAAGGATGATTTTCTCAACAAGATTGAGGAATTGAAAATGTACTGAAGAAAGCGACTTGGGAAGAACTGGAACTCTAATCTACTGAACTCAAAAATTACAACCCAGAAAGACTACACAAATTCAAAATACTAGCATTCAGTTCATGTTTGAATGTGTTCTTGATAGAAAGGCTGCTCTGTTTTGTAATTTATTGCATATTCTTTCTCAAAAATATCCTACAAAATGGGATATATTTTTAAGCACCAAGATGTCTTCTTCCCCCCAAAATAAAACAAAGAAAGGTGGGAAAAAAAAAGGACTTCCGAAAAATTGCGAGCTAAAATAATATCAAACTAACAGAAAACAAATATTTCCCAAAAAATAAAATAGGAAAAGAACAGAAAACGAAAGATGTATTAAAAAAAAAAAAATAGTGGGTGATTATTTTATTGCAGCATCTACCTGAACAGGGAGGTCACAACTTTTAACTAAGATTCGAGCAAACCACTTAACCACCCACCACCCACCACAACAAAACAAAAAGGAAGCGCACTGAAATCCATTCCCAAACCCATCACGGCAAATTCCAAGAACCCAAAACCCAAAACCTCCCACATTTTATAACTTGTGCTACACAGAGAAGGGATGGACAGAGAGAAGAGAAGTAAAGAATGATGATTGTTAGTTAATTACCTGGAGGAATCCGATCTCGCGGTTCAAGATCTGGACCTCGAGCTGCAGTCTCCGGCGGCCGCACAAGTCGGGGTACTTGGGAGGTGACTTGGGGCAGGGCGGCGTCACATCGGTTGTTGTCCCCATCTATCTATCTACTCTACCATTCACGGTAGAAGTTGAGGTTTTACTGAATGCGGTAGTAGTAGTAGCAGTAAGGAGGAAGGAGAGGGGGGACAGCGGCGGCAGAGGAGATAAGGGGGGAATGGGGCAGGTGGGGCAGCGCAGAGGTACGAGGCTGCTGCTGATGATGCGCGGGCAGGCGAAGGGGGCAGGGCAGCAGAGCAAAAGAGTGAGAGAGAGAAAGAAGGAAGTTTTAAAGAGAGAGCGCCCATTTATTCGTGTGTAATTGTGTGTGTATATCTATGATCTGCCAGCCTCTCTGGTCTCTGCGCTGCAATAATAATAGCAGTGGGGTGGGCCGTGGGGGCGATTTAATACCACCGAAGAGTGAGACTGAGTGAGTGAGTGAGTCACTGAGTGTTATCCCCTGACTTACTGCATCGTGCAGTTCACAGAGTCGGCCGTTGGATCGTTGCAAGATCCGCCCTGGCACAAATCTCAGGACAATCCAACGGCTGAAGGACGCTGTGAACTGCTGCACAATGCAGTACAGCAGTGAGTGCGCGACTGTGGATTGATTGGATTGTGGGATTTTTATGGGATGCTGGTGTACACTGTTACTCTGTAGAACCGTAGATGGATGGACTTTAGATTAGATCCATTGGCATTGGGCCGCTTCGCAACGGATCCAACGCTCGGGTCTCGGCACGGCGGTCAGGACTCAGGACAGGAAAAATAGTAAAATACTTACTTATTTGGTTTAACATTTTTTTAACGTCAACAGAATTCCCAACTTGGCACACTTGCTAGTTGCTATTAGTAATTTAGTATAGATTGGTGCTATATGGTCAGAGAGACAGAACGGAACTGTATATATATATATATACTATCTGTATCTGGCGTTTGAGCGTTTTCTAGCAACGTCTTACTCAGATTTACATGGATTACGAGAAGGAAGGAAATCTTATACGCGGTCCATCCATCTCTGGTTGTCCACTTACCACTTAAATAATAAATATAATACAGAATGACAGAAAATCACATAAATACGTGACATTAAGCTGTCACAGAGTTCGAAATATATAGACGGTTTCATATTTATTTTGTTATTATCCTCTTTTATTAAGAGTTAATTAAATCAATATAGGAGGGGCATTGTTTCAACTGACCGTTGGAGTATTACCACCACCACTGTCACCGCTTAATTCAGTTATTAACGCTTTGAATCTCCCCTATTTCTTCTTCTATTATTTTGACCGGTCAAGGGCAGTTTCATAGTTGACTGTCTGTAATAAACAACTTGGTAAAAATAAAATAACGGCAGAAACGGTTGCTTCATAGCTGTCCATAGAGAAACATCTCGTGTCCATACAATAGATATCCACTGTAGACACAAGTGTTACATTGTGAGTCTCATTTGTCAACCTTCTTGTGTCTACAATGGATGTCCATTGTATGGACACTAGGTCTTACTCATATATATATTAGGCCGAATTGTCTATATACCCCTCAAAACTTTCAAAATAGCCAATTTACCTATTAAATAAACAAATAGCTTATTTCTCCATCAAACCTTAATCTTATTTCTTTTATCCCCTTTTCTTCTTTTAATGTATTCCAAACTTGTTCTTAAAATAAATTTGACCAATATACCTCTTACCCCTTCCCCATTGTGCAGCTTGGAACTTTTTATTTAAAATTTCATTAATGCCGTTATGCAGTCTACTGCTTTAAATAATTATTGAAATAATAATTATAACTTTAATAATGCACCAGCTAAATAATGTACTACACGCACCAATTAAAACCGACGCTTTGAATGATTATGTTACTATAGTAATTAATTTGGAGATGAAAAGATCCGTTATATAGAAACAACCGATCCAGTCAAATGTTTTGGGCATATTAAAATCTTCGAACAAATGAAATAATTAAAATTTCTAACAATTTATGTGCTTGATTCCATAACCCAACAACGTTATTAGCTGTATATTAATTTTGCAACCCAGAAGCACATTCCCTTCATCTAAGATGAAAGTTTACTTACATACAGTGGCGGAGCTTCGGTAAAATCTAAGGGGGCCAAAATTTTTTTTGCTCACTATCTTTATTTTTTCTTTAATTGATGATTTTCCATTACAATTGCATTGAATAAAATTTTCTAATTATCGTTTTTAATTTCTTCCAAAAAGATAGCATTTTTGTGAATATCGATAATAAGTTGAAAATGAACAATGAAAGAATAGTATGAAAATTAAATAAAGTGTTATGTATTATTTTTTTAATAATAATTATTATTATTTTGTAGATATTACAACTATAATAAAGAGTTCAGGCATTTAGTTTTCATTTCGGAAACTCCTACACACATCATACTAATGAAAAACAAATTATCCATATATAGCTCAGCTCACCAGCCCAACTTGTTCTTAAAAGGCATGGTCCAAACAAATATTAATTCAAAGTTTCGAGTCAAACTGTTATACTAACGTTAGCATCTAACGCCTCAAAATTTATGTTATAATATCCGGAATCACGATTTATGGTGCTCAATAAATGTTTTATATGAAAAATTGGGGAATACAAACTTTTTTTTATTTTTAGAGTTTTCTAAATATATTTTTTTTAATTTTAGAAAATAGCTCATAAATGTTAATAAAATATTGATGTTTGTACATGTCATTTTTAAAAATACAAAACAAATACTTAGAAAAATCTAAAAATGAAATTTTTTTGTATTCTCCAATATTTTTATATAAATAATTTATTGAGCACCATAAATTATGATTTCGGACATGATAACAAAATTTTTTTAGTATAATAGTCTAACTCCAAAGTTTCAAACACGAACATCTAATTATTGGGTTCACTCTCCACTTATAACAAAAATATTTTTTTCCTACTATCATCGAGATAATTCTTGACAGGGGGGCCATTTACTGGAGCAAATTGAATTTGGCTTAAAAAAACTAATAGCCTATTAGAATTTCTAAGTATCAAGGGGGGGCTAGTGCCCCCCTTGGCCTCCATATAAGTCCGACCTTGCTTACATAAATATTTTTATTGAATGATACAAAATGACGTGTACATAGCTCCATTTTGATTGAATGATCCAATTAGAAAGCATGTACGCAAATACTTCCTCGAGCTAGATGTAGTGGGTAGCTAGTATCTGAGACAAGCAACTATTATATCTTCGTTTTAACACAGGTAAGAATAGTGAATGGGGTATATTAGTCATTTTCTTATTCAATAAAAGAACCACTGCACATTAAAAAAAGAAAAGGGGTTATAAGAAATAAGATTGAGTTTTGATGGAGAAATAAGCTATTTTGCTACTATAATGGAGAAATTGGTTATTTTGAAAGTTTGAATGGGTACATGAAAAATTTGGCCTACATATTATATACAGTATGTGTGTGTACGGACTATATATTAAGCTAAAACTCGTTAAGGAGTTACACAAGAAATGTAAAATGCGAAATTAATTATTTCAAGGGATTATCTTATGATAAAAATAATGTATATGACCATATCGACTTGTCCACTTTATTGTCCGCCCTTTTGTCAGTTATAAAAATAAAATCCTCGCCCATCCGTCATATACAAATGCGTATTTTTGTTAACATTGAAAAATTTTGTAAGATACTATATATTGTTGACAAATACAAGAATATCGATACAAATGTGTTCAAATAAAAATTTTGCCAATCGATATGAAAAATATTTGGAAGACATTATTGTTGACAGGAGCGATGTAGACTCATAATGAAAGGATAAAAAATTTGGACAAAGCATAAATATTTTATGCTTTTAAAATAGAGGGATCAATTTACAATGCTTATCTTGACAATCTTGAAAATGGCATGTTTAAAAATTTTTAAAAAATATATATAAAAAATCTTAAAATTAAAAAAATTATGGATGTATTATTTAACTTATGGATTGATAGTGTTTCAAATTTGAATCAATTTTTTAGATTGCAATTCAACGGTATTTGAAGAGCTATCAAATGTCACTTAAGTTGAATATATCATAAATATAATCAATCTATAAGTTAAGAGCTAGACTAATATGAAAATGTTTGCATTCTCATAAACATAAACAATACTTTCATAAAAAAAATTTCTACTTTTGATAATTTGAAGTGATTTTTTTTTATTTTTCAAAAGTCTCATTGTTAAAATTTTTAAGATAAGCATTCCCAATAGATCTCTCCTCTTTAAAATATGATATATTTTTCACATTTCTTATGGAAAACCATAAATCGAAAGGCCTATTTTTCTAAGTATTTTTGTATCATGTATTAAGAAAATAAAAAAGTAAAACTAACGTGAGTTCAAGCTCATGGAGTGTTTATGTGAGCGCACCTAAAAAAATGTATCAAATTTCATCTAAATTTCGATTATATGGCTCAGTAAATTTTTATATCATAATCTCATGGGATACAAAAGATTTTCATTTTAAAAAAAATTTGAAGTATTTATTTGATATTTTTAAAATTGTAGGTCTTTAGTTGACTATTATACCTCTATGTTCAGTATTTGAAGCAATAGCAATCTGTAAGTATTAATTTAGAAAAACATATGCAAACATATTTTTGAATTTTCAAGATTATTTAAATTCATTTGAAATGTCATGGTTAAATTGTTAAACTAATTATTGTCAAGTGACCATATTTGAAATTTGAAATGGTAATACATTGGACTTGGTAGGACGCCTTATATGGGCCAACAAATGTTATGCATAAATTATTTTTTTTTTTTTTTAAAAAAGTGTCTCGAGATACTAGTAAGAGCCTACACGTTGTTTTACCCTGAAATTATTATTTTTTATAATATTTTTTTAAGATAATATGTAATGGGTCTTATATTAAGGAAATTGATATGAGCCTTAAATTTTAATGGACTGAGACATTAACGTCAATGGGCATTAACGTAAATCAACTGTTTTGATCTATCAAAGAAAATGATCAACGGCTCAGGTTTCTTATTTGAATAAGATAACATTTCCATATCATTTTTTCCAATATGCTTTTATATATATTAGAGGATAAGTGAGAGGTCACATATTTTGTTTACAAAATATTTATATTTAACATTGGATCAAGATAAAGGTAACATGGTAATTTCTTTGATTCAAAACAATACGTCATATTAATTTTTTTTATTGTTAAGTTGAAATAATAAAATTTCGAAAAACAAATTGCGAAAAAAGACGTCTAAAGGTAAAAAAAAAAAATCTTTTAATCTGTTTACTTTTAAAAAAAAAAATTAGATTTCACCTTCAATTACCATGAATGGATCCCATCCATGTCATTTATAAAAGAGAAGGTATTCATTGACCATGCTTATTGTAACAATTTTGACAATATGATTTTTCAAAAATTCTTAAAAATTCATTAAAATTTCTTAAGAATAGAAAAAAGTTTACAGAAGTATTGTTTAACTTATAGATTGATTATGTTTACGATAATATTCAATTTAAGTGGCATTTGATGCCTCTTCAAAAATCCGTTAAATAACAACCGTTCAAGATTGTATAAAATTTTGATAAGCCATCAAACGATATTTAAATTGATTGAAACTTGAAACATTGTCAATTTATAAGTTAAAATAATATATCCGTAAACTTTTTTTAATTTTTCAGATTTTTTTATTAATTTTTATAAATTTTTTAAAACCCTCGGTGTCAATACTGTCCTCTGGTCCTTGCTCGCTGTTTGAAATAATGGATCCCCCTCTTTATAAAATGGAGAAGACTAGAAGAAGAGACTGTCCTCTGGTCCTTGCTCTGCTGTTTGAGTGTTTGGACTTGTGAGGAGAGGAGAGGAGAGGAGAGGAGAGAGCGAGAGGGGCGCCGGCCGTACAGGGCGCAGGCAGACCGCACGTGAAGTTCACGAACCAGTGGGCCGCGATCGATTAATTATGAAGCCGTGGCTTCTTTACTTCTTTACTTCTTTTCACGGGACGGAACAATGATTCAATGAACAATGAACAGTGAACAATGGTCCCTCCAAATGTTTCTGCTAATCACCAGCAGGAGAGACGAGACCACTGAACCTGAACGACTCTCTGAACTTGGGCATGTACCCGGCCGGTACAACACGTCAACAAGTGTGCGTGACCAGATGGACAACGTAACTGGGGATGATATTGATTGAGTAATACCCGGCGTCCATACAAAAACTGTCCATATATAGTATGACATCTATAGGTTACATTAATTTCGGAATGATTCTATTACATTTTTTGTACATTTATAGACGTCTGGACGGTTTTTCAATGGACACAAGATGTTTGTCATATTGATTTGTTAGCGCATGATTTAGCTGAGCCAAATTAAAATCATCTCATGACTGGTATAGTGATTTGTAATACTATCAAACGACTTGCATAATTGTTGTTATATAATTGAGTGAGGTTACCGTGTTGCTATTAATAGTACGGATTGCAGATGTAATGTTGTATGTATCTCCAATTTCAAAATAACAGTAGTCGATCGGAATATTTTCGTGTACAATTTTACTTGTAAACTAAATTATATATATTTTTTAGAATATTGTTTACTACTTTTAAGATATTTTAAAATGTCGCTTGATTAAAATATTAACAACTGTCTAAATAGTTGACTGTTTCAAAAATAAAAAAGAAGCAAACAAATTCTAAAAAATGAAAAATTTTGTTTATGAGTAAAATTGTATATGAATGTCATAATTAATAGTTTAGATCGACTATCAATATTTTCAAATTGGAGATATAAATCATTAGTACGAGATAATGCATACTATTAATAGTATAATAGCCTTACTCTATATAATTATTATCAGATTTGAGGTCGTGGGCCCCTGCCTAACTAATTAACAAATTCTTAAAGGGTTCAAATCCTTTTTAGGATAGAATTAAGTTTTTTTTAATTCTTTGCAGCGGCTGCAAAGTTTTGTGGGATGGGTATCGAACTCTCGACTTTTGGGTAAACAACAACTCTAGGACCTCCTCTCCCAGCCAACTGAGCTACCGCCCGTTTCCAAAATTAAGGTTATTTTAACAAAATATTTACTCAACTTATAGTTTAATTATGTAAAGGTACATCAATTTGAATTAGTCATTGAGTTGGGAAAATAAAAAGTGATAGAGGGAAGGGTAAGGAAAAAGAAAAGATACATAGTCAAAGCTAGATAAGCATCTTGTGCTCTTTAAATCTTCAGTGTCGGATCATCCAACATATATATCTTAGAATCTCCTCTCTTTTGCCTTGGCGCTATTATTATTATATCTTAGATCTTATTCGTTCAAATTCAAATGGCATATTGATATGCTAGCTGTACTAATGTACTTCGTTACTTTGTATGTATTTTAATAAACCGAATTTCAACTTATAAATTTTTTTGTTATTGAACTTAAAATTCTTCTCAAATTTTTTTCGTTACTCTCAGTTTTGACAACACATCCTATGAATCCATGCTCCTTAATTACATAACAATATCAATAAATTTAAGCAAATAAAGTTTTATGACAAAAGAAATTGACTGAAATTGTTGGAAACTTCTTTATCTTTGAATAGACTATCGAAACTGACTAAACATGATAAAGATAGAAGTAAAGGAACTGAAACCGCCGTCAAAGTCTTCATGTTCGTTCTCTTAAAATTAAAAAAGCACCATATTTAGTCTGTTCTACAGTGAACAGTCAACACTAGTCCGAAATAAAGTGCAAGAATATCGTTGCTACTTTTTATCTTTCAGCTTCAGCCTTCAGGGAAGAGAAGAAGACTGGACGACGATAAAAACGTCTCTGATAATAAAGCACATAAACCAGTGGTGGAGGAAGCAAAAATGTTTAGTGGGGTCAATACATATAATTTGTAGTAGTTTTGTGAAAATATCAACTAAATTATATATATTTGAAAGGGAATTTACGAAATTTTGTGGTGTCAGTTGCATCCATATTCACTAAGGTAGCTCCGCCACTGACATAAACATTATATATCCGAATACAAAGCAATACCTTGTGTAAATCAAAAAAAAAAAAAAAAAAAAAAAAAAAGAATACAAAGCAATATTCTCGTAAACTAGAAATTAACATCGATCCCAATTCCCAAACAACCCCAATACCGTGGTGTCATTAAAGATAGTGAATTGGCGATGGCTTTTTCTCTCCGAATGAACAGTAACACCCATCTTTTGGGCCGTCTGATTGAGATCGAGTGACTCTTGTCCTCTATGCTGATGTATGCCGACGTTATCAATTCTTTTTTTTTTTTTTACTCTCCTTCCCCTTTCCTACTGCAATTTAATAATTGATATAGCCTATGCTAAATTTTGTACAGATATAACGAAATAAATAAATGATCTAGAGAAAAAAGCTAGGTGGCAAAATCTGATCCGACCCAAGAAATCCGTCCGACCCGAGTTTCAGGGAAAATCAAACTGACTCGAACTCGACCGGATCCAAACCCAACCCGTGTTCCAGGGAAAGTAAGACTAACCCGAACCGACTCGAACCCGGCCCGTGTTCCAGGGAAAGTCGGACCAACCCGAACCCGACCCGACTAGAGGTGCAAAATCTGATCAGACCCGAAAAACATGCCCGACCCGACCCGAAAAAATGCCGGCAACAGTCAATCCTAGAGGTGGCAGAACCCGACCCGACCCAAGAAACCCGCCCGACCCGACCTGACTCGAACCCGACCCAACCCGAAATTTTTCAGATAGTCAAACTGACCCGACTCAACCCGACTTGATCCGAACCTGACCCGACCCAATATCAAATAGCATCCAATCCAACTCAAATCAACATACGATTCAAAAAAGTAGATATTAAAATTGACCCGACCCGACCCGACCTGACTCGAGATATTCTAAAAAGTCAAACTAACCCGACCCGCCGACCCAAACCCGAACCCCGACCCGCCCGCCCGATTTGCCGCCTCTAGTCAATCCAATACCCGACCGACATTTTCCATTTGGTCAAACTGATTTGACCCGACCCGACCCAAACCCAACCCGACCCGACATTTTTCATTTGATCAAACTGATTCGACCCGACCCCCACTCTAGACCCCAACCCGAACACGACCCGACAATCTGTCTCCTCTAGAAAAAGTGATGGTTGCAGCGGAGCTGCAACGAAGAGCTATCTAGTGTCATATATCGAATGATGCAATTTATTTATATATCAAAATCCGACACACAAACAAACACAGAGCAGGATACATACGGACAGTACAACAAGTGTTTATTTGCCTGGAGATTCGTGTGCGCATGATATATATATATATATCTGAACCCTGGAGATTCGTGTGCGGCCCCTCGCAGTTAATTGGGGCAAAAGTACCTCAAACGTCAAAACTCAAAACTCAAAACTCAAAAGCATGGTCTAAATGCTGAAGTACGTGGGTCCGATTGACGGCATGTGGACAGGTGCGTGCCATGCTCTGAGCTAGTCTCAACTCTGAAAAGAGATCGAAGATAGGTAGATAGGTAGTGAGATTAGAGGCCGCAGATTGTCGGGTCAGGTTCAGGTTCAGGTTCAGTTTCGGATCAGTTTGATTGAATGAGAATGTCGTGTTGTGTCGAGTCTGGTTGGGTATCAGGTCGTCGACAGTTGCTGATATTTTCCGGATCGGGTATCAGTTGACGTCTGTCGATATTTTTTGGGTTAGGTCAGTTTGACTTTCCCTGAAACACGGGTAGAGTCGACTTTTGATGAGTCTGAATTTTCCTGAAACACGAGTCGGGTCGAGTCATTTTGACTTTCTATAAAACATTGCAGGTCAGGTCGGGTTGGGTCGGGTCGGGTCGGGTCGGGACTCGGACGGGTTTTTTGGGTCCGGCAAGAGAGGTCCATCGTCGACTCAAGAGCCCACGGCGGACGCCATCGACACACTGACGTGTCCGGTGATAATGCGTGAGATGTACGCATCAGCAAGGAGTAGGACCCGCAAATCCTTTCTGTGGGCAACACGTGTACTACTGTCATGTGGCCTTGTTCCCCTTCCGTCGCATTCGTTTGCTTTGATTTTGGAGACCTGAGCGGGTAAATAAAATCACTTTCTACTGAATTGAATGATGAATAGGTAAATGCGGGAGTAAATAAAAAAAAAAAAGAGAACCGTAAAAATGATGATATGATGTCAAATTGTCGGGTTAAGGTCCGGTTGGGTTTCTGATTCGGGTCGGGTCAGTATGTCCGAATGAAAATGTCTGATTAGGTTGGGCGGGTTTTTCAAGTCCGATCAGATTTTGCATCTTTATTTCCAAGTCATTTTAGGTTTTTAGTTATTCGGGTTCGAGTCGGTTTGACTTTCTTCGTAACACAAATTGGATCGGGTCGGACGGGTTTTGAGGCGGTTAGGTCAGATTTTGCAACCTCTATTATTGTGTTTTGTTAGTGTTCGGTCGGATGGTACGGATTTCAGAAGCAATGTCCTGAATGCATGAGCTCAACGGTACGGATTTCATGATTAGTGTCTTCAATGGGGTTTGTGAATAAGATGTCATTGATTTTGTTATTAATGCCATGATGATGATGATGATGATGATGGGGTTTCTTACACTTTTATGTACGGACGACCATTGAGAATAGCATTTTCAGAATGTAAAAATTTGCAAAATTCCTATTTGAAATTAAAATATATATTCAAAAATTTAAATTAGCGTTAATTTGATATAGAACTATATATGAGGATATTGATTTTAATTTATATATTGACAATAAATTAATTTAATCTAATCTGATTACGCAAGTTACATGTAGAACTCGAGTGAACAATGCAGGTTTATGTGTTAGAATCTTCTATGACCTACGACTTCCGTCCACAATTAAATGAATTTATATCCTTAACAACTTATCTCAAATTAAATAAACTTTATCAATTCGATATTATTTTTCTATTGTCCCTTGTTTCTTTAATATTATGATTACTCTTTTATCTATATTATTTAGTTGAAACATTTATTATGTAATGATTACAAATTGAAAGCATAAAAGTAATTTCACTTTTCCACTAATTTTTTTTATTTTTCCTAAAAATTCATTTATTCATGAACAGATGTTGTACCATAATGGGCCAAATTTTTTTAAAAATCGAAAATGGAAAGTTTATTTTTCGGAAAAGAGTAAGATGATCTCATTTTTTACACGAATAGATAGGACCGAAGGGTTCCTTCGGTCCGTTTCCTAAGGGACCGAAGGAACCCTTCGGTAGGCCTTTTTTTTTTTTCCTTTTGTCACCCGTGCCCCCTAATTTGGCCACAAAAAAATCCCTACCGAAGGGATGGTTCGGTCCCTTTGGGAGGGACCGAATGGTCCCTTTGGTAGGGAATTTTTTTTTTTTTTTTGCCGGCCCCCTCTCTTCTTCTCTTCTTCTCCTCCCCCCACCCGCCTCTTCTCTCTTCTCTTCTCCCTTCCTCCATTGTTGGAACACCATGTTTTAATTTTTTTCTCCCTCAAACTTGTTCATTTGTTAGATCCGATTGCATCAAGCTCCATATTTTGAAGAGTAGAATCCGAAACACCCCCCGATCTTATATTTTGACGAACATTTGAAGGTATAATTTTTTTGACCTATTTAATCCGAAATTTAATTTACTTTGTTTGTTGATATGGTAATCGTAAAGAAATTTAGAGGATATTTGTTGTTAGTGTTGTAGAGTTGTAATGTACCTTTTTTTTTTTTAATAAATTTTGAGTATATTTGTATGTTATTGTATGGGTTGTTGGTTGATTGGTAATACTAAAACCGAAAAAAAAAGGTCTTGTAGTATAAATAACCGAAATTTTGATTCGGTACCGGATTTGTCGTATTGTTAAAAAAAAAAAAAACCGATACCCAAAAAAAAAAAAATGAAACCAAAATAAAAAAAAAAAACCGAATCCCAAATAAAAAAAAACCGAAACCAAAATTCACAAAATAAAAACGAAACCAAAATTAAAAAAAAAAACGAAACCAAAATTAAAAAAAAAAAAACCGAAATCAGAATAAAAAAAAAAACCGAAACCAAAATAAAGAAAAAACCGAAACCAGAATTAAAAAAAAAACCGAAATTTAGGAAAAAAATAAAATAATTTAGCTTAATTTATAGATATTATGGTCATAGTTTGAATCAAAATTTGAAAATCCGAAATAAGAACCGAAATAGAGTGTAGCAAAATTTGAGCTGTGATTTTAACATCTTTTTAAAAAATTGCATTTATTGTAAATTAACATGATATTTTGTACCCTGCAGATGGACGAATTTCCGCAGTTTCCGCCACTATTGTTTGAGCGTTACCGCCGATCGTCGATTGCCCAAACCGAGGTAATTTTCTCTATGCATGCATTTGAAAAATTAATCTCTGCCCACAGTATGTTTTTTTTTAACTGTTTATTTGTACTAATAACTTTTGTTTGGTTTTTTCGCAGCCTGAAAACACTTTGCGCGTTTGCTCCCACCGGACCGTACTAAAAGTAAGAGAGTGTATAGAAGATAAGCTCTTAGCGTTGGGGTTGTTTCAGGCTGCGAAGCTCGGGAACTGCAATGTTGATAGATACTTGATCACCGCGCTCGTTGAGAGGTGGCGGCTCGAGACGAACACGTTCCACCTACCATGTGGGGAGATGACTCCAACGCTAGAGGATGTCAGCTGCCTGCTCGGCTTACCAATTACCGGTAAATAAACATGTACTAATTTTTTTTACACTTTTCACCATTTTAGAGAATTGTGTGTTAAATAATGAAATCATTGAAATCTAATTGTAGGGCAAAAAGTATGCGGGGAGAGTGACGATGACTGGAGCGGCACGGTAGAGTTGTTACTGGGGGGTGATGCAGACCCGAATTTTGATGATCCTGCTTCGTGTCCATGGCCAAGGCGACTGGAAAAGAGAAATACACCCGAGGAGCGTTTGCACTTCTCGAAGTATGCAATTCGGCTGAAGTGGTTGCACGACACTTTTAGTGAATTTGATGAAGAAAATGCCGATCAAGCGGATATAGATCGGTACACGCGTGCATTTTGCCTAGATTTATTCGGGTCAGTGCTATTTTCGGATCTTAGCGAAAAATCAGTACCGGCATTTTTCTTGCAATTTCTGGAGGAGCTCCGGAAGCCAACTCGGTGGAACTGGGGAGAGGCGGTTCTTGCCTACCTGTATAGTAACTTGACCAGGGCATCAATCAAGAAGGTCGCGTCGATAGGTGGCTCGCTGGTGTTTTTGCAGTTTTGGTCATGGAACCGTATATCGGTAGGTCGTCCAGTACCAGCCGGTGACGAGGAACTGGGGGGTGATGATCCTATGCGGAGACCCCCCTTCGGTATAAAGTAGATAGGGGAACATGATTTCACCAAGAACCCCCATGGCTGTGGAGTGGCGCACTACCGAGAGCAGCTTGACAAGCTGGATGGTATGTATGTGAACTGGACACCATACCAACCTTATTATGGTCTCCTCCCTCAGTGTGTATATGACGATTTCGGTTGCTGGATGTGTCGTACATACCTGGTCCACATGTGGGTTGTCGAGTATCATCACCCTGATAGGGTGATGCGCCAGTTCGGGTCGTACCAGACAACCCCCCCTCCGGATCCTATAGACTACAAAGAATTGAAGATGTTGAGGAAAACCGTGCACAGCTCAGGTCGTGGGGCCCATGAAAAAAAGGATTGGACAACAGTTCATCAATACTACATTGAGCAGGCGCCTGTTCCAGTCATTGAACATAGGCCGTACGACTCTTTCCCAGGAGCCGATGCATATTACCAGACATGGCTGTACAAGAGAGGGATGCCAAAGCTGTACTTCACAGACAACCATCCAAAAGCCCTTAGCCAACCAATGCCGCCAATGGATGAACCGGTTGAAAGCCTTGCTTACGTGTCACACGCACAGTCCAGCTCGCGCGCGGTACGATTCTTTACTTAAATTTTATAAGAAAATGACAACATTAATTACAGTTATTTCCAGTTTTGCCCTCTGCACAAAAACTGTCAAATAGCGCACAATATGTCTTCACAGTGTATTTTTTAAAATTTATATCCGGCTAGATCACGACTTGCTGATCAATTTTCGTATAGAAAGTTTTGTAAGATTCGTTATAGAAAAATTCAAACAAAATTCGCAAAACAGCATTTTTTTCTGATTTTTTAGGGTTTTGCATTTTTTCTGGTTTTCTGGTTTTTTATACAATCAGCTGGAAAGAATCGAAAACTGCGATCGATCCATCTTCACAGCATATTTTTTAAAATTTATATTCGGATAGATCATGATGTACCGATCATTTTTCATGTACAAGGTTTTGTGAGATTCCCTTCGGAAAAATTCCTACAAAATTCGCAAAACAGCAACCTGCTTTGCATTTTTTCTGGTTTTCTGGTTTTTTATACGAGAACTAACGTGTGTTTTTTCTGGTTCATACAGGTCTTTCGTCTGATACATCAGACGGCTCAGGCAATTGTGTGGCTCAAAACGCCCGGCAAAAAATGGTTCGGCCTGAATAACCTGAAGATTTTTCGTGACTTGATGACTGACTTGGAGCATGTGCATATATTCCGCGGTATGCTGATGACCCACAGCATCCCATTTGAGCTGGACGGGATTGATGTCTCAGATGACTACCCTGATGACATGCCACAAGACACACCAGTAGCGTAGCCCTCACCTACGCAGGAGCAGGTATTCAGAGATATCGGTG
This sequence comes from Cyperus esculentus, assembly GCA_030179965.1. NCBI lineage: Eukaryota > Viridiplantae > Streptophyta > Magnoliopsida > Poales > Cyperaceae > Cyperus > Cyperus esculentus. The sequence goes on along the minus strand of JASGLE010000039.1, from coordinate 3,282,049 downwards.
TTGAAGAGTATGCTGCATTCATTGCAGGGGATATCGGAAACTTACCAAACTTCGCAAACTTGAGCATGGGGGGTTCATCTAGTAGTGCACCACATGGTGATCATGGTGCGTCCTCTAGTAGGCCGTTTGTGCAGTTTCCTCCAGATAGACCTCAGAGAGATGTTCATCCTGCTCCTAGGTATAGTCCGTCACCGATTCAGAGGTTGCAGCGACGTTTCCGTAGGCATTAGCTAGTTTGTGCGCTTTATGTAGTTCGTTTGGACCCCTTTCTTTTGATGTTATTTGACGTTTATGTAATTTCCAAACTCTTGTTTAATTATCTTTTATTTGACATCTAGTTTTATTATGATGTACGAAGTTGTTGCATGAGAACATAGTTAAATATTACACGAGAAGCATCCATAAAATCATACATTACAGTACATAGTCTTAAGTGCAATACCTACTAAGCGTAAAATATAGTCATTGACAGGGATAGTACACGCAGGGGAAATGTCGTAATTAACTCCAGTAGGTGTATTGAGGATCTGTCCTCCGTGGAATACATTGATGAGTATCATACTCATTGTTCCTACGAGAAATACATGAACAGCCTAGTAAAAAATATAATCTAATTTTATACAGAAAAAAAAAACAGATCGGAAAAAAAAAATGGTACCAGCAAGATGAGAAGAACACGACGAACGCAAATATGACGTTGATCTGTTAAAATGACAACTTCGACGTGCCGACCTTCAAAACCCTAACTGTGGCGGCTGCAATGGGGAAAAGAAAGAGCAAGAAGAGAGGAAGAACGGGAGAGAGGAAGAAGAGAGGAAGAAAGGGAGAGGAGGAAGAAGGGCCGGCTATTTAAAAAATTTAAATTGCTCATACTGGATGGTTAATTCGGTCCCTTCTAAAGGGACCGAATTAACCATTCGGTGGAAGGAAAAAAATTTTTTTTAAAAAAAAAACGGGATCAGAATGTGGCGGAGAAAAAAAAAAAAAAAAAAAGGCCTACCGAAGGGTTCGGTCCCGGACCGAAGGATCCCTTCGGTCCTATCTATTCGTGTAAAAAATGGGATCATCTTACTCTTTTCTGAAAAATAAACTTTCCATTTTCGATTTTTAAAAAAATTTGTATATGGGCAGAAACATAAAGTTTGCTTCAGTTTTGTGCCAAAATATATATTGTGGTTCTGACATTTTTTAATGGATCACCTTTATATTTGTATATATGATTGTAATTAATAAATACATTATTATTATAATTTTTTAACCCTTCATTGATGGGGATACAACGCCAGTGCGCCAAGTACTCAAGTTATTTAACTCGGTGATCTTATCAACCAATAGCTAGCAAACTCATAGGAGTATAGTATAGGACCACATACCAAAATTAAAATAAAATAAATAAATCATCCACGTGATATATTTTACAAGTATATCTTAACCTCTTTAATCAATGCTCCAAGTCTGCTTGAGAATAAAAAAAACCTAGAGAAATTAAAAAAAATGAAAATAATGAAGGCTACAAAGTACAAACCCTAGGTGCAAATGGAGGAGATACAATGAGAATAAAATATACCAACAAAATATAAAGTCATTCACCTCATAAATAAGAAAAAACCATTTTCAAATTGAGGAGCACAAAATTAAGGGACTTGAAATTTGTAAACAATACCGAGCACAAAATAAGAACTGACAATTCTTTTTTTTTTTTTTTTGTCGGTATTGGACATATATTAATCCCACATTCACATTTTGTGCAGTGTAATTATTGTTTTTGATGGTAGAGCTTTGCCTATATACTGATTATTATTTTTTTAATAAAATGTGTTTAAGAGATAATTTTGAACCACCAGAAGATTAGATCATTTTATAAGCAGTACAAGAAATTATGAAATTAGAATGTGATTGTGAAGAGATTATTCTATTCAATTATAAAATTGTAATTTACGATCAATGATTCTCAAAAATTAATTGTACTTCTGGTCATACTGGTACATACTGGGAGATGATTACCAATATATCACCATCACCCATGCATTGTCTGCCTAATTTTTAAATAGAGTGAAGCAGGGACAGATCGGAGCGTCTTCCTCGGGCTTCCATTCTATACTCTATTTCTATTGTTGTTGTGGAAGCTCCTAAATTTGTGAGTCCTTCCTTTATTTCTTTTTTCCTTTTTGAAGCTCTTTCCCAGGTAACAGTCAACACAGACACCATGCCATATTGCCATGCCATGCCATGCCTACAACTTTTCTTAAGTTAAAGCATGTGTATACTTTGGGATTAGAAGCCACTTATATAACGAGTCAACTATGACATTACTTGTAATAAGTTTATAACCCATAACACAATTTACTGGACCATGTAAACAACGTGTGAACATTTTATAGCTTCTTTTTGAGACACACACACCCCTGTGCACTTGGGGTCCCGATTTTTTTATTACTAACAAAATTAAATTAATAAAACACGAGAATAACAAGGATGGACTTAAAATCACAAAAGTAACAAAAACGGAAACATTGTTTCCGTCCAGCCGAATCTTCAGTGAAGCATAAGAACCAATGAGGCATAAGAAAATTAATTAAGATGGAGTCTTCCATTCAAAATATGAAAATACAATCACCGGGTCGGGTCAGGTTCGGATCAGGTCAGTTTGACTAAATGAAAATGTCAGTCGGGTATCAGGTTGACGGCTGTCGGTATTTTTTCGGGTTAGGTCGGGTCGGGTATTAGGTTGATGTCTGCCGGCATTTTTCGGGTCGGGTGGGGCAGGTTTTTCGAGTTTGGTCATATTTCACATCTCTATTATCGGGTTTCGGGTCGGGTCGGGTCGGGTTCAGGTCGGGTCAGTCTGAATTTCTATGGAACACGGGTCGGTTCGGTCGAAACTGACCCGACCCGACCCGAACACCTGAAACCCGAGATAACCCGAGAATAGTGGTGCAAAATCTGACCAAACTCGAAAAATCTGTCCGACCCGAAAAAATGTCGGCATATGTCAACCCGATATCCGACCCGAAAAAATGCCGATAGCCGTCAACCCGATACCCAACCCGACATTTCTATTTGGTCAAATTGACCCGACTGAACCCGAATCCGACCCGACAATATGCCACCTCTAATGATCGTATTTTCATATTTTAAATGGAAGACTCCATCTTAATTAATTTTCCTATGCCTCATTGGTTCTTATGCCTCGTAATTCTAAACTTCTAATTAATTTAACAAAAGAAGATTGGGCTGGAGGGAAACAAAGTTTCCTTCCAATGGATGGAAACAAAATCTCCTTCCAGTGGACGGAAACAATGTTTCTGTTTTTGTTACTTTTGTGATTTTTAGTCCATCCTTGTTATTCTCGTATTTTATTAATTTAATTTTGTTATTAATAAAAAAATTCGGCTTGGGGTCCTCACCCGCAGGATTGGGTTTGGTTTGTGTTTCTAATTTTTAATTTTTAAACCGCGGAAATTTGAAAAACTTGATCGTTGAAACTTGAAATTGAAATTTGGTGTTATGTTTTGGGGCCAATTGGTGGACAGGAACAACAGGCATAGTAGTAATAAGTACAATAATAGTAGTAATAAGTACAATAATACAAGCTGTGTTCCACGTGAGTGTCTGCGCAGCTGGTCTGTTGGCAGAACGGCTAAACGTTTCAATTTATTTGTGTTCGTTTGCCATGGAATTTTGCCTTTTGGGCTGTCTGATTGATCGAGTTTGGACGGTGCAGATCGATCAGGTAGCAATTGGAGTGTGATATCTGCTGTTAGATTAGATTAGATGAGATCTGATTGGATTGGATTTCAGCAAGTGAGCAAGATCAAGGCATGTATGTGTGACAGCATGAGTTATTTATTTATTTTTTTTTTATTTAGACAGTACAACGTATGAGTTATTTTCAGAACTTTTTTTTTTTGAATATGTTATTTTCAGAACTAACATATGAGTCCTGATGCGACTATTTTCAAAAAAAAAAAAGTCCTGATGTGACAATCTGTCATATACTGATGTAATTTTTATTTTTCTAGTGTAAATAGCATATTTATCGTGCCAAGAAAATTTTTAATTTTTAGATATTGGGACCAAAAAAAAATGACCAATCACTGTCAAACTTTCAAAAAAAAAAAAAAAAAAACACACACACACACACAAGGGACCAATGAATGAATATATATAATCTGACATATAAGTATATAGATATTTAAATTTTATTGAACGTAATACAATTTGATCCATTGAAAACTCTAGATATTGTTTATCAAATATTAACTCTTGTGGGGGAAAAAATGAAAAGAGAAGACCGGACAGGCTGTTATTTTTTTTTAACAGATATGACCATGTCCATAATTATTAATTATTAATATAGTAATTAGTAAAGTGATGAATGAATTCATCTTCCAGAACACATTGCGCGCACACACACACACGTGTGATGTATATCATTAGTTATGTACTTGTGGTTTAAAGTTTAAACTAATCAAATCTAATCCAACTGGTACTGGTCATTTGGACTACATAAACTTTTTGTTTTTTTGTTTGGGCTTTGTGTAAGTAAGCGTGGGCCATTTTTTGTCTCTTTCAACTTATTTAAATGCCGAGAACTCAAGTCTACATCATACAGTGTCAAAAAGAAAAATAAATAAATAAATGGGCTTGTACCAGGGTATAAATTAAATAATGGGCCTGTTCAACTATATAATACACAGCCCATCATAACTATATTTCAGCCCAAATCACATCATTGTTCAATCCAGGTAGAATTGGTTACATCTCCCTATTTTTATAGATCAATTAATATGCCTACCTAACATGGCAAAATAACAGCTCTGTGACTGTGCAAACTGCAAAGAATTTAAAGATAACAGTTCCGGTCAATCTTCTTCCCGAACACGCTTCCCAAATCTCAGGCTTTCAATCTCTTTTCTCATCTTCTTTTGTCACTGTCAAAGGACGTCGTCGGCAAACCAAACACTCAACATAGACGGTAGTATATGGTCCAACTGTGAATTCTTTAAGACTTGATTTTATTGATGAGTTAGATAGTATTATATCATTATGGCAGAGTCCTTGGATATTAGGCGGTGATTTTAATATGTTAAGAAATAGAAGAGAAAAAAGAGGAGTATCTTTTGATTATAATGTTTCACAATTATTTAATAATTGGATTCAAAGACATGCTTTATTGGATTATAAATGTCCTAATAAGAAGTATACATGGTCAAGAGGAGGATTGAGTTCTCAGGTTGCTTGTTTAGATAGATTTTTTATCTCTTTCGATGTTGAACCACAATATCCTTCAATACAGTCTAAAGCTTTTCCAAGATCACTATCAGACCATTCTCTTTTATTACTTGATTTTGGTTTAGTTAATTTCAAGACACTTTATCACTTTAAATTTGAAAAATTTTGGTTAGAAATTGAGGGTTTTCAGGATATTATAAAAAATTTGTGGTTAAAATATAAGTTAGGAAACAAACCAACTGAAACTTGGCAGCTTAGATTTAAGCAAATGTGAAAGTTTTTAAAAGGTTGGTCTTTAAATATTTCTAAGGAGATTAAAGATAGAAAACAGGCTCTTACTTCAGCCATTGAACATTTAGAACAACAACAAAATGATAGGGATCTAGATAATATGGAGTTAGAAGTTTTAGTTCATGCAAAAAAGGATTTATTTGAAACTTATCATTTAGAAGCAATTAAATGGGCATAAAGAGCAAAACAATAATGGCTGAAAGAAGGAGATGCCAACTCAAAATTCTTTCATAATATTGCATCTGCTAGGTACAAGAAGAGATTAATTAATTCTTTAGTTATAAATGGAGAGGAGGTGTCTGATTTTAATATTATGCAAAACATGTTGTAGATTTTTACAAGAATTTATTTTCAAAGGGGGGTTATCTGTGGAGTTATTTGGATAATAATAGTTGGGACATAACAGATTGCATTTCTTCTATACATAGTGACATGTTAATTGCTCAATTTACAGAATTAGAGATTAAACAAGCTGTTTTTGATATGAAACATGATAGTACCCCTGGTCCAGATGGTTTCCCAATTATTTTTTATCAAAAATTTTGGGATTTAGTCAAAGGAGATTTATTTGAAATCTTTTCAATTATTTTATGATGAAAAATTAGATATTTCAAAACTAAATAGAGCAACTTTGTGCTTAATTCCAAAGATTGAAAATCCCTCTTTAGTTACACAATTTAGACCAATTGGACTTCTTAATTGCAGTTACAAAATATTTACAAAGGTCCTGGCCAACAGATTTCAAAAGGTCCTTTGTCAAATAGTATCACCTTCTCAAAGTGCATTTATAAAAAATAGGAACATTTTCGATAATGTAGTTGTAGCTCAAGAAATTATACATGATGTGGTTAAAAATAAAAACAAAGGTGTATTGTTGAAATTGGATTTTGAAAAAGCTTTTGACAATGTCAATTGGTCATACCTATTTAAAAGTTTTGAACAAAGAGGATTTCCTAAGAAGTGGATTAATTGGATAAAATCAGTTTTGTGGGATGGTAGAGTTAATGTTTTATTTAATGGAATACCTAGTGATTATTTTCTTTCAAAAAAGGGACTTAGGCAAGGTGATCCCCTATCTCGTTACCTTTTCATTTTTGGCACTGATGGATTAACAAAGATAATTAATAAATCTATACAATGTGGTCATTTAGAAGGTTTAGGACCAACATTTGATAATGATAAAGCCCTTGTACATCTTCAATATGCTGATGACACATTAATCTTTTTAAAAAATGATAAAGTGATGTTAGAAAAGTTTAAATGGTTATTAAAGGCATTTGAGGGATTCTCTGGATTAAAGGTTAATTTTGCAAAATCTGAGTTAATCCCTATTAACGTTACTGATATTGCAGCTCAAGATTTAGCTAATGTAATTAAATGTAAGCTAGGTACTTTACCTGTTAAATACTTGGGATTATATTTACATTATAAGAAACCTTCAAAAGAAATGTGGATGGAATTAATTACTAGAATTCAAGCCAGATTACCCTCCTGGAAAGGAAAATTGTTATCATATGGAGGTAGATTAATTTTAGTCAACTCAGTATTATCTACCATTCCTTTATATTATTTTTCTTTCTATAAGGTACCAACTTAGGTCATTAGGAAAATTGATAAAATTAGAAGAGAATTTTTATGGGGAGGTTTTGAAAATGTCCATAAGATTCCTTTAATTAAGTGGGATGCAGTTTGTTTAAGAAAAGAATATGGAGGTCTTGGCATTTTGAATTTACAGCATATGAATATTGCTTTACTTGGTAAATGGATATGGAATTATTATAATGATAGTAAAAAGGGTAAATGGAAGGATATTTTGAAATTTAAATATAAAAATAGGATAAAGGGTAAATTCTCAATATTTTGGCAAGGAATTATGTCTATTCTGCTATTGGTTCAATTAGGTTATAGAAAGATAGTAAATTCTGGGGATACAACTTATTTTTGGAGTGATTTGTGGTTTGGAGATATTCCTTTTAAGCTTAGATTTCCTTTGACACATGCTAAAGTTAAACAACCTGAACAACTTTTAGTACATAAGATTTGGAATAATGGTAATGTGAAATTATACTTAACTAGAGGTATTTCAGCAAATATGAGAATAGAAAAGAGTGAAATAATACAAATATTACATTCATATAACTTCCTATCTGATCAAGAAGATTCTGTAAGTTGGGAACTGGAAACAAAAAAACTATACACTGTACAGTCTATGTACAATTTCTTAAATTTTAGAGGTATCATCTTAAATTTAAACAAAACAGTATGGAATTCTAAAGTTCCATTGAAGGTAAAGGTGTTTATTTGGTTACTTCTTAAGAATAGAATTTTAACTAGATTGAATTTGTGGAATAGAGGTATTAATTGCCCACTCTGTAAGAATTTTATTGAATCAATTGATCATCTCTTTCTTCAGTGTAGAGTTATGTTTCAATTTTGGAATAGCTTTAATTCAAGGGGAATTAGGTTAGATTTGTCTTCAATTGAAAATTTATGGGATAGTATTCAAGCACTGGATAATGATAATAGATTATTTTGTCAAAATTTGTTTGCTATATTTTGTTGGCAGGTTTGGCTTACAAGGAATAAGATGGTATTTCATGATAATTATGAGTTTAAGTCTAGATCCTCACTTTATAATTTCTTTGGTTTATGGAATCATTGGATAGGTTCTAACATTGACTTTCAAGAGGACCTTACTCGTAATCTGATGGAGATCTTGGACAGGGAAGATGAGGAATGATCAAGATTGGCACATAAGAAAGAAATCCATTTTTCATCTGCTTTCATTTTTTTAGCTGACTTTGATTTCATGTTATGCATGTTGTTACAAGTTTCTTGTAGTTAATTGCTTTTATGGCCTACTTAGGACTTGACTTACTAGGCTATTAGACTAATTTCTTAGTTGTTATAGATTACTTAGGATATAATGTATTGTATTTTTTTCCTTCCACAAAGAAATGGAAGGAGGTGGTAATAAAATCACTTTGTCAAAAAAAAACATAGACGGATCCGTAATCCGCTACTTATTGCAAAGAATAAATGTAGAGTCAGCGTGCTCAGAACAGTTTGTTGCAGTAATTTTTTGGCTAATTCTGCTATGGATCTGATACGCGTGGAGTGTATAGGCTTTTACCCTAAATAATACAATCAATCGCAAGCGTACGATATTATGCAATATAGTCGGGATCGTATCCACAGGGACGGTACTAAATTTAGACAGATCTTTGTTCACAATTCTAATCCTAAAAGTAACCGATTCGTAACCAATTTGGGGGGGTTTGTTTGAAGTTGGTTGGTTCCTAAATTATTAAAAAAAGCAGTAAAAGACTCTAAAACAATTATGAGACAAACGTTCCTAGGGTTTTCAGAATCAGTTTGATGTTTGGACTAACTGCCTGCGTTCCGCACCCGAGAGGGTGCGAACCGCAAGATGTACAAATTTGTGGTTCTCTGTCTGTTCCTTGCTTGGTATGGTTCGCACCTGTCACCAATGCGATCCGCAGGGAACAGATCAGAGTCAGTTCAAGCTCAGTTTCTATTGTTGATCAAAGTTACCGATCCCCAACTAACCCAAAGCAATTACAAGTCCCTCAACTCTCGTTTGTTGGCACTTTTAAATACTTTTAGATCAATTCGAAATCTTTAGATTATCTCTAACCTAAACCCAATTTGCTTTCGATCACAGATACGGTTTAACTCACGTTATAACCACAACTTCTCCTCTCGGATACAATTGGACAACAAGTTATCTACCCAAATAGTGCAATTATTGAATCTCTATCAATTGACGTTAAGTTTTCCAACTAGACTATGCCCAATCCACAGGTCTATCAAAATAGGGTGAACTACTACAAGTGCACTCTCATGCAATTAGCAATTCTGGACTAAGAAGATATAAATCTACCAACTAGATACGAACATACATCCACAGGATCATATCAAAGAACAAGAAAACAATTCAAGCACAATTATGAATAAGCTCAAAGCAAATATGAAAATAACTTCAATGCATAAACGTTAAAAGCAAGTATTCAATTAATCCATACATACAAACATCATCCTAAACCCCAAGAACAAAGGCGACTACTCACGCCTTGACATGACTAAACAGCAAAATAAAATAAGGGAAAAGAAAGAACCGATCGAGCTTAGGAATAGGCGAGTAACCAACTCCTTCACCTTGGCGGCGATGAACTCCTCCCTTGACAAAACTAGACTCTCAACTAAACAATGACTATTGACTAAACTAATCTCAACACATGAGACCTACACAAGACTTGACAAGATGAGAGTACCCCAAGGGGTCTCTTTTATATGAGAAGATGTCTCAGTTTTAGGTGTTCCACTTCTGGTTCCTTGGGGCGCAAGTATGGAAGAATTAGATCGCCAGTAATAAACGCGCCAGAAAATAGGTGTTCTGATCTGTTTTTAGCATGGTACGGTCCGCAGAAATAGGAGTGCGGTCCGTACTAAGAAGTCCAAAGAGAGCTCAGCCTTGAAATAGCATGTCTGTTGCTTAAATTGGCTCTCTGCGCGTTTCCTTGATTTAGATATGGCGGCTGTGAGTCGGCACGTCTGAATGGGCTGCGTTTTGGGCTCATTGCGTTCCGCACCTGATGGAGTACGGTCCGCAGGCCTACTGGGCTGGGCTCCGGTGGTTGTGCTCATTGCTCCTTTGCTCTAAATCTGGCCCGTTTTAGCTCCAAAAACTCTGTTTCTCTGTAAATTGGGCCAAAAACACAGAAGTAACTAATTTCTAGGCAATCTTCTAATAAATGCTAATGAACTTAGGATTTTGGTACAAAAACTAGGTGCAAGTCTGGTTAAAATGCAGATATGAAATAGGTGCATCAAATCTCCCCAAGCTCAAACCCTTGCTTGTCCTCAAGCAATTACTTAAACCTAAGAACAGACTGTACCTAGACTCATTCCCAAATTCCCAAGTAATGCAAATGAAAGACTTTGTGTTTATGTTTAACTCAAGATTTATGAACAAGTTTAAACTAAGCTTTATCAACAATTGGGAAAAATTACTTCATAAGACATGTGTTATAATAAGTAACCAAGACGAGCGACTCTTGTTCCATGAAACAAATAAGACAATTGTACTTTTTCGGACCTAGATCTTTCAATCAAACTACAAAGTGGTTATTTAAGCTTTGCTCATCCCACGTGAACAACTTTCTCGTTCTATTCAACTCCATAGACTTTGAAATGCCTTATTTTATTTGTGTTTGGGGTATGAAGCTCGAATCAGTCCGGATGAAAAATTAAAGGGTACACAACTCCGAACTGAACGCAACTCCAACCTTTTGTGAATTTGAGACATTCTAGAATCCAATCAATCCGGATGGAAAAATAAAGGGTACACTCGTCCGAATCAACCGCGATCCTAAAAGCCTCTTATTTGATTTGATTTTCCGCTGCTCAAGACTTATCTCGTCATTTATGAACATTTACGGATTTAATTATTTTTATTTGACATTCAAGCTATGACATTCCACTTTGCCAGACCCATGTTCACGTGAAATCAACAAAACCAAAAGAATTTCCTTTTTCATTCTCAATCAGATTTTCGGTTTACTACTTTTTCCAATTAAAACTTACTTAATTCATGTAACTAGCCACTTCAGAACAAGAATTACCGACTATAACAAATATCTCATGAAGTTATCCTACTCAATTTTTAATAAAACAAAATTCAAAAACACCCAAAAATCTTGAATTTAACACCTACTCAAAATTTTTCATAAATGCAATGCATGAAAATTCGAAAAATTGAACTAAAAAATGCATGAACTCTACAATCAAGTTTACTCTATTCTCCCTCCCCAAGCTAATCCTTGCACTGCCCTCAGTGCTTAGAACTTAGATATGGAAATAAATGAGAGAAAGAAAGAATACGACCTGATGGACTAGCTATGCTCCGTAGACGTCATGGAGACTCCCCAAGCTGATTTGAACTATGCCTTTTCTGCTGACTGAACGGGGTCAGTTGGTATTGATTGCGGACCGTAAGGCGTCCCCTGCGGATCGCAGTCAGCTGCCAGAACCTCGTTTCCTCGTGATTTCGAGCTCTAATTCTTGATGTTTCCTTGGGTTGACTCATGGACTACATAAACAAAACTAAAAATACCTTATGCAACATTAGGATGAAACTTGTTTGTATGGACTAATTGATACTATCTAAACTAACCTAAACTACTTTATTCGTACTTGGGTTGCCTCCCAAGAAGCGCTACGTTTTTGGTCCCGAGCTCGACCCCTAAACTACCTAAATTATTAATGAAAATACCTGACCTGATGCCAAGCTATGCGCGGTGGGGACCTGTCTGTCTCGTACCTGGTTACACCTTCCTGCGGACCGTGCCTGGTTGAGTACGAACCGCAGTCAGTTGCTGTGACTGAGTGCGGAACAGATGGTTCTGCTTGCATTTGAAAAATCGACTGTCTGTCTGGTGGGTCTTCCTCCTGCGGAACGCACCGAAAATCCTGTAGTCCGCAGTATGTGTTATCTGTTGCTGTCTCGGGCTGATCTGTCATTTGTGGCTCAGCCCTTCCTCCTTCCCTCTGCGGAACGCATGTAGTGAGCTGCGAACCGTGTGATGCATGTACCAACTGATCCTGCAGAGGAGACTCGTCATCTTCTCGCACCTCATGGACTCCATCCTCGATAACGTCCAATCGGCAGCAGTCTTCGGAATAGTCGGGGTATTGCATTGCTTCTTCAACTTGGAATTGAACCTTGTCATTTCCAACGTACATCGTCAACGTGCCATCTCGTGTGTTGATAACGGTACCGGCGGTTCTTAAGAAAGGTCGCCCTAAGATGATCGGCACATGCTTGTCTTCCTTCATGTCTATCACAACAAAATCTCCCGGAACAAAGAATCTTCCAACTCGAACGGGTATGTCTTCAACAATACCCAATGGTTTTCGCGTGGTGGTATCGGCAAGTTGGATCGTCATGCGAGTCGGTTTTAGATCTCCAACCCCGATTCTTTGAAACACGGTATATGGCATGAGACTCACACTAGCACCCAAATCGCATAGTGCTTTCTTAATGTCGGCTTTCCCGATGGTACATGGAATAGTGAACTTGCCCGGATCCCCAAGTTTAGGAGGTAACTCATGACTTATGACCGCGCTAACTTCGTGATTAAGTTGTACCTTCTTACAATCTTTGAGACTTCGCTTGTTGGACAAGATGTCCTTCAAGAACTTGGCGTACGAAGGCATTTGCATGAGAGCGTCGGTGAATGGAATTGAGATTGTGAGTTGTTTAAGTACCTCCATGAACTTCATGAATTGCTCATCCAATCGATGTTGGGCAAGTCTCTGTGGAAAAGGAACAGGCGGCTGATAAGGCGGTGGTGTCTCTGTTGCTTTGCCTTTGCCCTTTGCTGAGGTGGCACGTGAAACAGGATTGGTATTCTGGTCACTTTTGCCTTCTGTTTCATCATCCTGCGGACCGTACTCTCGTGAGTGCGGTCCGCAAGCTGTGTCGGTTGGGCCTGACTGCTTCGGTCGCGAAGTCGGTTGGGTCGTGCTCTTCTCTGTTTCTGCTAACCGAGGGATGTGCGGACCGTGTACAAAAGGGTGCGGTTCGCACTCTGCTCTGTCTGAAGCGGTTTTCGTAGTTTTCTGAACGGTTTCGGCGTCAGCTGGTCCCTTGATACTCAGGTCAGGTTCCTCTGGCATTGGAGGGTCTGTGTATTGCGTGCCGCTCCTCAAGATATGTATAGCCTTTACTTCGCCGTTTGGATTAATCGGTTGACTCGGAAGCTTACCCGTGCCCGTCGAGCTTATGCTCGCATTAGTGTCTCCTCCCGCTAGTCTAGCCAACTTCTCATTCATGGCTTGCATTTGTTCAAAGATCATTTGATTCATCTTGGTTTGCTCTTGCATGAAGGTGTTGACCTCGGGTGGTACGTGTGGTTCTTGTTGGGGATGCGCGTTTGGGTGTCGGTATAAGTTGTTTGGCGGGGTATTGCGATTCTGGTTTTGGTTTTGGAAGTGGTTGTTGCTATAGAAGTTACGGTTTCCGCTTCCTTGACCTGGTTGATACTGAGTCCCTTGGTTCTGATACCTCTGAGGAGGGTTGTACGACTGTGCGAAAGGAGGCTTTGGGTAGAAGGGTGGCTCATTGTTGATCGAGTTGACTTGTCCTCCAAACTCGGGTTGACGCAAGGGGCAGTTTTCGTAGTCATGAGATTCTCCACAAAGAGTACAAGATTGGACTTGCACGGTATTAGTGGTGGCCTTTTGCTTGTCAACTTGTAATTGAAGGGCGTCTAGTTTAGCTTGCATCAAAGCGAGTTGATCGACTTCATAACGTCCCTTCTGTCCTCTGATTTGCTCACAGTTGGACCATTGTTGTTGCTTTGCCAACTTGTCAAATAACTCCAAGATTTCATGTGGCTCATTGTCAATGATAGACCCACCTGCACCATAATCAACCAAAACACGACTTTGTGAAGTTAAACCATCATAAAATGCATCAACCAACATCCAATCAGTAAAGTTATGGTGAGGACAAGATTGTCTCAATTGGTTAAATCTATCCCAAGCATCGCTCAATGATTCATCATACCCTTGTTTGAAAGATGAAATTTGTGCCCTAACTTTAGCAGTTCTCCTAACAGGGTAGTATTTTTCAATGAATTGTTTAGATAATTCGGCCCAGGTACCAATTGAGCCTGTGGGAAGAGAATTAAACCATGTTCGTGCTCTGTCTCGTAGGGAGAACGGAAACAGAGCCAGTCGGACGTAATCTGGACTTGCCATAATGTTCTTTACGGTTCTGCAACATTGGAGAAAGTTGTTGATGTGATCGTGTGGATTCTTCGACTCCAAGCCGTGAAAACAACTTTGTTGGATGAGATTGACTACCCCTGAGCCAAAGTTAGGAGGATCCCCAACTATGTCAGGAAGTACTATAGGTCCTTGTGCATCGTCAACTTTGGGGATGTGGAAATCCCTTAGAGTACGTGGCATGTGACGCTGTGCTTCTTCTTCTTCCTCTCTCCTTTGTCTTGCTTCCCGCTGTAGTCGTTCGACCTCTGTCTGAAGCCTTTGCCTTTCGGTAGCAGCTTCTTGCAATGCAAGCCTTGTTGCTTCGTCTGCCATGTCTTGCGGACCGTGAGCAGTGGAGTGCGGACCGCAGGAAGAGTCTCTGATCGACAGCTGCTGGAAAGTTGTGGTCAGGTCGGTCGGAACTGAGGTTGGGGTGTCTTCTGGTTGTAGTCTCGGATACTGAACACCACTTCTCAGCTTGTAGTCACCGATCGGCGGTAGTCGGTCCAGCTTCTGTCACCTGTAACAAAAGAAAAGAAAACTAGAAAAAAGGGGGGTTAGAAATAGAAAAGAAAATAAAGAAAAGTCTAAAAATAGTGTTGCAGTCCCCGGCAACGGCGCCAAAAAGCTTGATACGCGTGGAGTGTATAGGCTTTTACCCTAAATAATACAATCAATCGCAAGCGTACGATATTATGCAATATAGTCGGGATCGTATCCACAGGGACGGTACTAAATTTAGACAGATCTTTGTTCACAATTCTAATCCTAAAAGTAACCGATTCGTAACCAATTTGGGGGGGTTTGTTTGAAGTTGGTTGGTTCCTAAATTATTAAAAAAAGCAGTAAAAGACTCTAAAACAATTATGAGACAAACGTTCCTAGGGTTTTCAGAATCAGTTTGATGTTTGGACTAACTGCCTGCGTTCCGCACCCGAGAGGGTGCGAACCGCAAGATGTACAAATTTGTGGTTCTCTGTCTGTTCCTTGCTTGGTATGGTTCGCACCTGTCACCAATGCGATCCGCAGGGAACAGATCAGAGTCAGTTCAAGCTCAGTTTCTATTGTTGATCAAAGTTACCGATCCCCAACTAACCCAAAGCAATTACAAGTCCCTCAACTCTCGTTTGTTGGCACTTTTAAATACTTTTAGATCAATTCGAAATCTTTAGATTATCTCTAACCTAAACCCAATTTGCTTTCGATCACAGATACGGTTTAACTCACGTTATAACCACAACTTCTCCTCTCGGATACAATTGGACAACAAGTTATCTACCCAAATAGTGCAATTATTGAATCTCTATCAATTGACGTTAAGTTTTCCAACTAGACTATGCCCAATCCACAGGTCTATCAAAATAGGGTGAACTACTACAAGTGCACTCTCATGCAATTAGCAATTCTGGACTAAGAAGATATAAATCTACCAACTAGATACGAACATACATCCACAGGATCATATCAAAGAACAAGAAAACAATTCAAGCACAATTATGAATAAGCTCAAAGCAAATATGAAAATAACTTCAATGCATAAACGTTAAAAGCAAGTATTCAATTAATCCATACATACAAACATCATCCTAAACCCCAAGAACAAAGGCGACTACTCACGCCTTGACATGACTAAACAGCAAAATAAAATAAGGGAAAAGAAAGAACCGATCGAGCTTAGGAATAGGCGAGTAACCAACTCCTTCACCTTGGCGGCGATGAACTCCTCCCTTGACAAAACTAGACTCTCAACTAAACAATGACTATTGACTAAACTAATCTCAACACATGAGACCTACACAAGACTTGACAAGATGAGAGTACCCCAAGGGGTCTCTTTTATATGAGAAGATGTCTCAGTTTTAGGTGTTCCACTTCTGGTTCCTTGGGGCGCAAGTATGGAAGAATTAGATCGCCAGTAATAAACGCGCCAGAAAATAGGTGTTCTGATCTGTTTTTAGCATGGTACGGTCCGCAGAAATAGGAGTGCGGTCCGTACTAAGAAGTCCAAAGAGAGCTCAGCCTTGAAATAGCATGTCTGTTGCTTAAATTGGCTCTCTGCGCGTTTCCTTGATTTAGATATGGCGGCTGTGAGTCGGCACGTCTGAATGGGCTGCGTTTTGGGCTCATTGCGTTCCGCACCTGATGGAGTACGGTCCGCAGGCCTACTGGGCTGGGCTCCGGTGGTTGTGCTCATTGCTCCTTTGCTCTAAATCTGGCCCGTTTTAGCTCCAAAAACTCTGTTTCTCTGTAAATTGGGCCAAAAACACAGAAGTAACTAATTTCTAGGCAATCTTCTAATAAATGCTAATGAACTTAGGATTTTGGTACAAAAACTAGGTGCAAGTCTGGTTAAAATGCAGATATGAAATAGGTGCATCAGGATCATCGGATGATATACGAGCCGTTCATTTTTTATAATCGGATGGTCGCGATATATCTTTTAGATATAATTAAAAAGACATGTTTGTTAAGAACCGCTCGATTCAAAATGAAATGTTGCTTTACCAATCCATAGCAGAACGATTCAATTTTTTTTGGTAATTTCGAACTAAATGAGATACATAAGTTCGAATGTTCAGAAGTCAGAACCAATGAATTGATCTTTTTGAAATGTTTTAGTCTTAATGCTGTCCTTTAATCGACAGTGCCCACTCTTTTATTTTTTATATATTTTTTTTCTTCTGTGATCTTTTGCTTCCTTTTCGGATTAGGTAGGATTAATTAAAAAATTACGAAGTAATGTAGCACTTCTTAAGTTCAGTGTAATGCAAGCACCTACGAAATCATACGCAACAAATAAATATTAAAAATACTTTGTCTTTCTCATATGGGAACCAAAGAATCTTAATTTTTGAGTAGCCATGACCATGATGACACTTCTTGAGTTCTTTCTAATCATACGCAAGGTATCCAATCTCAATTATGTAACGGAATTGAGGAAAAGTGAAATTGAGAAGAGTCGACTATTCCTCACTAATTCGGTTGTGTTCGGTAGCTATGGAATAGTAGAAAAGGGGCATGACTTTATTCCATTAGTTGATGATGACTTAATTCCTCTATTCCATCTCCCCCATAGAATTAGGAAGAGTCTCTTCTATAGAATAGAGAGGGATCAAAATGCAAAAAAGAGGGGTTTGTTTAACTGCAAATTGTTACTTATATTCCATTCTTACACTTTTCCACTTTTTCTTTCAATTCCAACCATGTTCGGTGAAAATAGACTCTCTTTTCTACTCAATTCCTCTATTCTATCACCACGGAACAGAGCCGTAATGAATAACGATGCCAGATTTTCTGGACACACGCAAGGTATTCTAATTTTTTTTTTTCCTTTAATTAAGCTCAAACATAAAAAGACGATATATGATATCCTTTTACACCCTCAGAATTATTAAAATCACTTCTCTGTGGCTTCTCAATTTATTCCCAACGCACAAATTCCTTTTCTTTCTTTTCCCTCTTAACATCCAATACAGCTTTATAAAATTGGAAACTTTGTGAAATGTGAACCCATAAATCATGAAATTACATTACAGCAAGCCCCAACACCCAAACAAATGCCACAAAAAAAGCAAAGAAGAAAGAAAGAAAGATACTGGTACCCAATTAAATTACCCATGACTGAGAATCAGGCACAGGCGCAGGGGTTATCGGCCTTGATCAGGACCTCATCCTCCCCACTCCTGAACACCAGATACCCTACCCCCAATCCCACCACAACGGCAATGAACACGCCCCAATTGAACGACATCACGGCGAGCATAAGCATGTACCCGATCGCCGAGTTGACGGTGAATAGCACCGCCGTGGCCGCTCTGGCGACACTCCATCCCCCAATTGCCCGTGATCCGAGCAGGGGAGCGCCGATTCCCGGCTCATCGGAGCCCGGCTTCGACGTGGCGAGGATCCTGAACCGGATCCGCCGGTCCTCCAGGTACTGGTAGAAAGCCGAGACAACAAGCAGCGCGACGAGGGAGAGGGAGTAGCCGAGCCACGTAGTGGTGCGCCATGAATCGAAGAGGATCGTGACGTTGGTGCCCCAGTAGAAGGTCATGTGCATCATCTTGATTAGAAGGGGGTGATCGGTAAGTGATTTGATTTGATTTGGGGGAAGGTGAGATTAGAACTTTTAAGAAGTGTGTGATGTTACTAATGTAAAAGGTAGGATTTTTGTTCTGCTTTTGGAGTTCTGGTTTGGGAAGAAAGGGAAGGGAAGGGAAGTGTTGGATTCATATCCCCTGCTGTACTGCCATTATGCAGTTCACAGCGTCAGCCGTTGGATTGTCTCGAGAGTCGTGCCAGCGCGTATCTCTAGACGATCCAACGGCTGACGCTGTGAACTGCGCAATGCAGCACTCGGAAGTAGTACGCCAGGGATCAGATTGTTTATTATTGCTTGGTGATTGTGGACTTGGTCTATTGAGATAAGATTTGACCTTGTTGGGTAAAACCGTAAAATGGAAAAAAAAAATGTGAGAATTTGAGATGGTTCTGAATGGATCTAGACTTGAACCTGGTCAACATTAATATCTAGGATAATATATTTATTAATTTATTTATTTTTCTAGAAAGACTAGGTAAGAGTTTTATTTTGAGTAATACCTAATGTCTATAGGAAAATTATCTATAGCGTCTATAAGTTACATTTCGGGATGTATCTGTTAAATTTTGAGGTGTATCTGTTACATTTTTTGTATATTTAGGAACGTATGGACAATTTTTTAATGGACGCAAGATGTTTCTCTTTTATTTTGACTTGAAAAGCACAGCAAACATTATGTTTAATTAGTTACATAAACTACACATTTAACAGTTAGAGAAAATTTCATCAAATAACATATAAATTAAATGGGAGATGAAAAGGGTAGTGCAGAATATGCATGATAAACCGAGAGCAGCATGCAAAATGTCGGAAAGCAATCAACGGGAAGGAAGGAAGGGCACCAAGCCACCAATGCATAGTAGTACAACTGTACAAGTTGTACTGCAAGTGTACAACATTTTTGAGCAACCGAATTGAACTGACCCCTCCAATCCAATCCAACTTGCTCGTATCGTATCATTTTAGCCTTTTTAAGGCTCATTCCCAATCTGGATGAATGGATGGATATGGATCGAGCCGGATCGGGATCACCTGCTTTTCTTTTGAGAAAAGCAGGCCCTACTTTTCTTGATCCGACAGTTGAGAAACACCAAAGTTTATTGAGATCCGTACAGAAAATACTGAAGTTAATAAAGTACTTTGAGATCGGTGCGACAACCGATCCCGACTTTCAGATTGGAGAAGCAGGCCCTGCTTTTCTGTAAAGAAAAGCAGCAGATTTTTATCCGATGGAGCCTACACACTTTTGCTGTTCTTCTATTTTGAGGCCCAGAGGAAACCGAAATATGCTTCGGTTATTTCAAAGCAAGGTTCTAAATCGCGATTATAGCGTCATCGCGGCGGGTCTTCGGAAAAGCTATCGCCGCTATAGCGTGCTATAGCGGAAGCTATCGTACATAGCGTGTCCATTAATTTTATGAATTGTATTATATTTTTGTATTAAATTTCAACATTACTAAGAATTCTTATAGAATTCTGTAGAGCAAATAATCAAAACAAAATAATTAACAAACTAATGTTTTTGCATTAACTAGTACAAAGTCCGAGTTGCTATTCAAAATATCTGATATAGGATTGTTTTCTATACAAAATGATCTAAATTGTCACAGCTGTGTCATTTTCTGCACAAAAAATGTCATTTCCTAGATTCCTGCGCAAAAGAGTCATTAATCCTAAGTTATTTTCTGCACAAAAGGTCCCTAATCATATTATCAACCCTATACAAAATATCATATATATCAGGTTTACTCTAATTTCAAGTCAAACTATATATTATTCTATAGATTCTTCAGACACTTCATTATCTGTTGGCTCAGTATCAGACTTAACTGGCGGCTCATTATCCTCATCTTCTGAAAAAATATGTTTTGTAGCATAGCGCGCTATTTTGGCGCTATCACGCTATGCGCTATAGCGCACGCTATTTACGCTATAGCGGAAATAGCGCAACTTGCGTAGTGTTAGCCAATAGCATCGCGTTTTGGGTCCAGAAAACGCTATAGCGCGCTATAGCGATGCTATAGCGCGCTATTTAGAACATTGTTTCAAAGTGTGCATCAACTACGATATGTAGCGCGCTATTTAGAACATTGTTTCAAAGTGTGCATCAACTACGATATGTTTGTTTGATGTTTCTTTTTCATTTTTATTTTTTAAAGAGAATTCTCAATTCTGGGCCTTCTATGTTCATTGGAATTTAGAACTTTTTTGGGCCAGGTGGATATCATTCGGCCCAAATACAATCTATGCCTTGTTGCAATTTGCCTTATCACGGTCGCGCTCATAAGGTGCGTCGGCTTTACGCAGTCACGCTCATAATCTTGCGATCGCCTTCAAGCCGTCGCGCTAGTAATGTGCGTCGGCATTGCACCATCGCGCTCATAATCTTGCGATAGCCCTCGCGCCGTCACGCTCGTAATGTGCGTCGGCCTCGCACTGTCGCGCTCGTAATTTTGCGATCGCCCTCGCTCCGTCGCGCTCGTAATGTGCATCGGTCTGGCGCCGTCGCGCTCCTAATCTTGTGATCGCCCTCGCTCCGTCGCACTCGTAATGTGCGTCGCCCTCGCTCTGTCACGCTCGTAATCTTGCGATCGCCCTCACTCCGTCGCACTCGTAATGTGCGTCGGCCTGGCGTCGTCGCGCTCCTAATCTTGCGACCGCTCTCGCTCCGTCGCACTCGTAATGTGCGCCGGTTTGGCGTCGTCGCGCTCCTAATCTTGTGACCGCTCTCACTCCGTCGCACTCGTAATGTGCGCCGGTCTGGCGTCGTCGCGCTCCTAATCTTGCGATCGCCCTCGCTCCATCGCACTCGTAATGTACGTCAACCTCACTCCGTCGCGCTCGTAATCTTGCGATCGCCCTCGCTCCGTCGTGCTCGTAATGTGCGCCGGCCTCGCGCCGTTGCCCTCATAATCTTGCGATCGCCCTCGCTCCGTCGCGCTCGTAATGTGCGTCGGCCTCGCGCCATCGCATTTATAATCTTGCAATCTACAAGTTAATTATGTCAAGATTATTATAAGCTATTTGGATTAAAATTTTGGACGACAAATTTTAGAATTCGGACCTTAAGCGTTTCGATCTGAAATGCTTTTGAAAGCACCTAATCGGACTCATATAATCAGTAAACTTATATAATTTATAATTAGCAATTAGACAAAAATAATTCACTGATAAAAATTTGTCCAATAACTAACAATAATTTTATGTTACACACCTATGCTATTACTTTGCACATAAATATTCCAAGGTAAACAAAAATAATTAAGGAGTTGTTAAACACTGCAAGAAAGAATAATGAATTTCAAATGTCAATTCGTTATGCAACAAAATTTACTTTTTTATCAAGCAACTTAGTGCGTTTTTTCTTTTTGTTTTTTTTTTATAGAAAAATGGCCGCTTTTAATTAGTATGCAAAGATATATAAGAAAATTTTATTCTTGATAAAATCAATAATTTAAAGTGAAATAAAGCATATCATATAAAATAAATAATTTATGGGGAGAGCGGATACCGAAAATATTTTGACACTACTAAGTTTGAAATTAAAATCAATGGGTGTGTTTGGCAACCAAAAATTGGAATAGAATAACAAAATAATAGCTATTACATGTACCAAACAGTAAATAGTTATTCGAATAGCTCTAAAAAGTTGCTAAACATTTATCACAGTACTATTCCAATTGTCATTTGCCAAATAATATTTCCACTATCCGAATAACTCTAAACATCACTATTCTTTTTACTCTTCCAACAACCATTAATCCATTTTTACTAATCAGATAGTACTATTGTATTGCTATTCTTTGATTTGCCAAACGAACCCAATGTGACAAGACAAATGATAGCTTTTGTGGCTCTTCTTTTTTTTTTTTTTTCAATAAAAAAGGCTCATTGGCCTTCGGTAATAAGTGTGACGTAGCACGTAAGGTAATATAAAAAGAGTGGTTTTTCTATGAATTGAAAGCAACATTTCATTACCAATCGAGCGGTTATGATCTAATATATCTCTTTAATTGTATCTAAAGACACATCATAACTATTCGATTGTAAAAAATGAATGATCCATATTTCTTTCTATCATAGCAGAATCAGCAATAAAAAAAAAAATTAGAAAGTTAGCTTGTTGCTGGAGCTGTCCAGTTGAGAGAGTATTTTTTTTTTTAAAAAAAGTTGACAGCGGCTGCCAACTGTTCAGTGAAGAGAGTAAGGGAAAGAGTAAGGACAACAAATTTTGAGGACTGTAGAGGTTTTCCTAATAAGTGTAGTCTTAAAGTTGCATTTACCAGGCCCGTGCGAGTTCGTCATGAGACGAGGGTAACTTTTTTTGGGCCAGTGGATAACATCCGGCCCAAATACATGATCAAGAGATTTTTCCAAAAAAAAAAAAAATAATAATAATAAAAATATGACCAAGAGAATGAATTATCTGGCAAATAACTAAACCTGACCTATTAACAAATAATAACCTATTTTCATGTAAATTATCTTAACGTAACTAAAATATATAAAAAAAATATTTCTTTTTTGACAATTTTTTTTTACATGAGACAAATTATTTTTGTTTGACAATCATCATAAAGAATACAAAATCGATAGAGTTGTATTGATATCACAGTCAATGTCTGTTAAATATTAGCGTAGTTAAAACCCGTATCAGAAAAATTGAACTCATTAGAAATGAATTATTCTACAACCCTTCTTCATATAACTATAATTTAATTTAAATTGTTTTTCCTATCAAATTTGATAGAGCAGATTGCAACCTTTTAGCCACAGAAGGAAGAAATTTTGGTTCCTATTTTTGGAGGTAGATTACTAGATTTTAACCAGTTTTTTTCTTTTTAATTTGCCAAATATCCTGAAAATAATTATTTATGTCAATACGTGGTGTATGTACCATCTGGTCCAGGTAATGACCGATCATGTGTACTCTGGAATCTGGATCCGGTCAAATTAAATTTTTCCGTGGACGAGTAGGTTCCAAACTTCAAATATGCTTTTTGTAACTTTGTTTGCTTCCTTAAAATCCGTATCCCATCCTTTTCTCCGAGACCTACGTTAACGTTTCGCCGTCCATTTTCTTGTTGGGTTTTGTCAGGCCCCCAGTTTATATTAAAAATACTTTCGTGGACTTTGTGTTGCTAACATTTTTTTTTTATCGGATTAAATAAACAATTCAAAGACCACCGTAGCAGAGCACCTCACAGATTTACTTGTTATTTTTTAAAGAAAAATGATAGTTGCACATCTCATTTGTACCTCAGTACCTCTCTATCGGAGTAACCGGGGAAAATGAGTGCTTATCCTCTGCTGCGCAGTGTTTTACTGCTCAGCGAATCAACGATGAGGATTATAGGGGAGCCTTTTTGAGATTGAGTTGCACGAATCTCAAAACATATCCAACAGTTGAATCGTTGCACCCAGTAACTTACTGTGCAGTAGAGAATAAGAATTGGGGGGGAATTCATCGTTTGGTCCTCAAACTACATAAAAAAACCTAATTTGTCTTTGAATTTTTACTTGCACCCATTGGGTTCTTGACATTTTTTTATAAACAGGTTGAATTAGTCATAGATTCAACTTATAATAAGAAAATTAAATTAATCTTTTTGTTATATTTACTGTCGACTTAACTGGATAATATTATTTGCCACATGGATTTAAAAGCGTACCACATGGCTTTCCAACTCAATATACCGTGGTAACTATGTCTAAATTAACAAAATCAAATACAAAACTGACATAGATATTTTTGTAGAAATGATTAACTTTAAAATGTTGTTAATTTAGATGGTAATAAATAGTCTACACGATAAACAAATATTATGCATGCCAGAAACAAATATATCAAATGAATAATTTGGTCTTTTAAAAAATTTGGACTAATTCAATTCAATCATATAATTTCAAATAACAAATTGATACAAATAAAAATTCAAAAACCAATTTGGTTTTTCCAAAAATAGTTTAAGGACTAAATGATAAAATTTCTCTTTCATAATTTGATATACTATGTATCGGAACCTGTATCGGACATGACTACTGATACGCAGTCATATAATTTACTGATACACGCAGTCATTTCATTTTTAGATCACAACTGCTGGTATATAGTCATTTCATCCATCGCATGACTTAGAACGCTCTGAAATATATGCGTATGTACCGCACCAATAACATATTTAAATGATACCATTCAGACAAAAAAGAAAAGAAGAGAAGAATGAGTAAACAAAAGGCTGAACCCTAAGTACGTCTCCTTCCCAGAATTCATATCCGCTGTTATTCCAAACAGAACAACAGGACCCTGCTACTCTAACTCAGACTGCTGGATCAAAATCAACGGACCAGATCTATTTACAAAAGACTCCTAAAGAATCTAAAGTGGGCCATCAGATCCGTCGGTTTCGATCGAACGGTCCAAGTTAGAATAGCAGGGTCCTGTCCTGTTTTTCTTTGAGAATAACGGACAACAGATACGGACTCCTCCTTCCTTCCTTCCTATCCTTTCCTTCCTGCTTCCTTCCTTATTACCCACCCACCTTCGTAGCCCCCCCCTTTCCCTTTCCCACTCCCATCCTCTCCTTTCCAATCGATTCCCTTCCCTTCCCTTCCCTTCCCTTCCCCCCATACATAGTCAGCGCTTCCTGCCGCCCTCCTCTATTTCCATCCATCCATCTATTTACCCTCTTTCAACCCCTATTCCCCTCTTTTTTTTTTTTTTTGTTTAACCTTATTCCCCTCCGACAGCCGCCGAATCGGAAAATATGGTCGTGGAAGGGTGACATCCATCATCCGGTGGTTCTTCTCTTCTCTTGCTGGATTTGGAGATCGTGCGGGGGGAGGTTTGATTTCCGGCCCGGAGGATTCTAGATCTGGTTGCAAACGGGAAGTTTCTTCTGGTTTTTGCCAGATTTGTGGCTGTGGATTGATTAGCTTTGCGTGGAGAGGAGACAGGAATCTGGAAGAAGAAGAGGATTGATTGCTTGTGCTTTTGCTTTTGCTTTCTTCCGCTACGATTTGGAGATTTGGAGGAGAAGATAAGAAAAAATCAAGGTGTGGTAAAAAAAAATAGTGGAAAGTAATTTATTCTCGTCCCCTGAAATGAAATCTCTTGCAAAAACTGTTCGTTTCTTTCTCTGGAGGAAGAACAAACAAACGGATCTGATCTCGAGTTGTAGCAGGTTGCTAACGGGGGAAAAAGTACACAGCTAGTTGCTTAAATAGATCTGTTAGGAGTTATTAGAACTTACAACTACATGATCGATCGATCGATCGCAGACATTCGTGACACGGTATCAATCAAATCAAATCAAATCAAATCAATGAATTCACGTATAAACATAAACATCTGTTGCAGATTGATTGGTCTTCTTCGTCGTCTTCGTCGTCGTCTTCCTTCCGGACAGGATAGGTGATTTGTCTGGAAATATGTTGAGCAGTACTAACATTGGCTTGGAGCTCCCTAGGGACATAGATCCTTGTGTTAAGTGGAAGACTGCGCCTAAGGGCAGGCGGAGGGGTGCCAGACGCGGCCGGGATTCGACCTCGGGAGATAGTAACCGACAGAAGGCTGCCGTGACAAGCTCAAACGGCAGCGAGAATGCCTCCGATGAAGATTTTAAGGATGCAGATCAAGTGCTGGCATCGGAATCTGAGAAGGTTTGTGAATGTTATTATTGTGGTATTGCATGCCATAATTGTAAGGTTATTGTTTGTTGTATCTAATGTAATAAACAGGTTTATCTGATTGATTGTTTGAACTGTGTTCTGTTTGCAGTTAAGCGTGACAATTCTAGGCAGGCGCTTTAGTGATACTGTCCAAAGTGTTCCGATCAAGAAAAGGATGCGGCTGCAGACTGGCTCTTCTGCAACTCTTCCCCTTGACGGCGGTCGGGCGTCAACTGCTGAGGCTGGCTCGGCTTTCCCGGTGGAAGACTCGTCACTGGACCACCACATTGATTTCTCTGGAATTTCAATACTTGCTGAGGCTGCATGCAAAAGTGATGAGGACACCAACAACATCCCTGTTTCTGAACCTACTGCTGAAGTTCAATCACCGACAACTTCTAAAGGAGAAAATGGTGTGGTCATGCCTGAAGAAGCTCTTGAAATTGTTAAGTCTCCTAAATATGATTGCACATCTGTACCTTCTGAGGTTTCTTCTACACATGTTGTGACTACAGAAGTAGTAAACAATGGACCAGAGAAGTCATCTAAGGCTGAGAATGTTTCACGGGGTTCGAGGCTTCATTGGGATCTTAACACTGTGATGGATGCTTGGGATTGTGACCAACAAGAAGGTGGCGATGGTGCTGATTATGAACAGAAAAGCACTGTTGTGTCGTGTGATACTGAAATCTGCAATGACCTCAAGGAAGAAGCTGACAAGGATGGCACTGAAGCTGAAGCTCAAAAGATTACTTGTAGGAATGATGGAGATGTTCCAGAGCTTGCTTTACCAAAGAGTGAATTGCATGGGACCGAATTGAGGAAAGAAGGTGCCATTTCTACTGAAGTTGATCCAAAGGAGTCTATTATGGAATCCATCATACCTCCTAGGGACTTCTCATCCCTGACAACTCCACCCTGTGATCTTAGTTTAACCAAGGAGGAAGTTGAGAACCAGAATGAACCATACTCCAACCAATTGTCTGCTACTGAACATGAACAATTATCCGTGAGCAAACCAGATGAAATGAAAGAAGAAATTGAATTGGCTGGATCGGCCACTGAAAAACCATTTGAAGTTGAAATGGCTGGATCTGTCACTGAAAAACCATTTGAAGTTGATCCGCTGATGGAGGCAACAACTGGACCTGAACTGATATTGGAAGCATGCATTAAGGAACCTGTCGCCGGTGCTCCTGGTTCTGGGCCTAAGGATGCTATGATGGACAATGATGAGACAGGAACTAATGCCATGATGGGAGGTAATATAGTGGAACATGATTCCATGGCTGTAGATGATAAACTGGAGCATGATGCCCTGCAAGCTAACTGTGATCAACTTTCTGAAGAGAAGAACCAGGCTGATCTGCAACATATTGAAACTGTCCTGATGCCGACAATTGATAATGATAATGGTAATACAACAGATGAGAAGGTGGATCAACAAGTTGATTTGACTGCTAGTAACAAATTCAGCATGGAAGTGGACAAACATGGGAATTCTGTCAAGTTTCAGAGTGATCATAATCATTCCGACTTTTATCCACCAAAGAAGGATCTTGAAGAAGATGACTATCAATATGAAGATGGAGAATTGAGAGAACCAGCTATGCGCTACTGGGAAACTGATGGCTTTAAGTTAGCAGAGAATGAACGTGGGCCCCATGGAGCTGTTGAACGGGGTGATAAGCAAGCTGTCACCCTTGATCCCCCTCAAAGTGAAGAGAATCTGTTGGTGACTGGTACTGGCGTGCAACCTGACAATGGTATGGACAACAACGTGATTGTGAAAATGGATATGGAATCTAAGGACCAGATTGAGCTGCTGCAGAATGGCCAGGCAAACAATTCGAGCAAGAATGAGAGTGCGGAGTACATGCATAATTCTAAGCTGAAGGTTAAAACAGGATGGGATAAGCAACCAGATAGTTTGAGAAGAAACAGTGAATCTCCTTCGGAACAGGAAAATGTAGCAGGTGCATCATCTCTAAGGGTTGATACGTCGTTAAGCATTGACACACTGAGATCTTCTGATGACCCACATAGGAATGATATGCCTTTTGTCAGATCAACAAGGTACATATATTTTGAACTTCACATTTTATAGTTGCTTTGTCTTTTACACTATGAAATTTTGTAGTCTTAACTATATAATATGTATATGTCCAGGTCCAGGTCCAAAGAGGACGAGTTGGATGAAAGAGTTGAACTCAATCCTCGAGCTCCTAGGATGCATGAAAGGGGTATGCCTTCTCGAAATTCTGATACTAGCCGGAGAGAGGAACATTGGGTTGAAACAAGGATCAATACAGGTCGCACCCGTCATAGGACAACAGAGTTTGGTGCCCCATCGTATGCTCCATCTAATTCTGGAAATGCAACTGCTGCTTCTATTGCAAAGGTGAAGAGCAATGGCTTCATGGTTGCCCCTGACGGCACTCTGGTGAAGGCCAATGGGTCATGTAGCACCAGGAAATGTCAGAATAGCTCATCCTTCTTTCAAGGGTCCCCTACAGAGAGAGACCACAGGGGATTGGGTTCGTCTAGAGAGAGGATGGTAAGCCCTGGCAGATTTGGTGGCATCCGGGGCAGTCGAACTGGCAGGTGTGCAGTAGAGTCAAGGGAGCAATTTCATAGGCCTACTATAGAAATAAGTCCAGATCGAAGGAGGCAAAGGAGTTTCTCCCCACATAGGGGCCACATGCGCCACATATCTCCATCACACATTGGATCTCCTTCTAGGTCGAGAACCAGATCGCCTAATGCATGGGTTTCCCCACCAGCAAGAGGTCGCTGCCTTGCAGATCATGAACCAAGGCATGAGAGAGGTAGGTCACCAATTCACAGAATGAGACCTGATTATGATGATCGGATTGGGGCACCAAACCTGGTGCATAGTAACCACCACCACCACTTCCCACCCCATGGTCTGAGGTGTGTAAATGACAGGAGATGCACCTCCCCTGGTAACATAATGAGGAGAAGCCCACCCCGGAATGCAAGGTTTTATCAATTGGACTCGCCACCGCCGCCACTTCATCGGCAGAGGGATGAGTTCTATCACCATCCAGTGCATTCCGCACGATGCAATGGGTTTGACCATCGGAGGGGGTTTGAAGAGGAGCGGTACGAATTGGTTCATCCGGAGAGAACTTTTCATAGGAATATGAATGGAGATAGGTTCAGGCCTCATAATTCAAGTCAGAAGTCATTTGACTCTCATAGGAGGAGCCCCCCAAGGGGATTCAACCGTGGTTTAGTTGGAGCTGTGAATCACAGAAGCAAGGAAGACAGGGACGGTTTCAAATTTGTAACAGGCGGAAGGCATAACAATGGAAAATATGAGAAACGTGAGATGCGAGATCGTAGCAGTGGAGGTGATGATGCAACTGCGAGAAGAAGGCTGCCATGAGTTGAGACGATTGGGTTAACCATGCCTCCATCTCAAGGGAAAAGTTAAATAACATGCTGTTATTTAGTTTTCTAGGAAGTTGTATATAGTTGATAATGCCAGTAGGGTCTAGGAAATCTCTATTTCTTTTTAACGTGTTTTACAGCTTTCTTTTCAGATCATCTTTTGATTATTTTCTGTTAAATTATTTTCCGTTTTTCTGACCCATCAGTCCTGGATCTTTTTGTCTGCTTTTTATGTCATTGGGAAGAACAAAAAAAAAAAAGATAAGAATCTCACTGAATGAATTTAATTTTGTGTTTTTTTGAACTTTAAAAAATCCCATCCAATTGTATGTGGTTGTGCTCATCTTGTCTGCTGGTATATATTCTCTCATTCTGCCACTATCATGTATTGTAAACATGTAGATGCTACTTTATTATATGAGTGAAATTGTACATGGGCTGTTTAGATTATCTCCTGTTGGATGTTTGTCATTTGCTTGACGCAGCTGCCTACTTGCTTGCCTGCCTTCTCATCCATGCATCATGCCTCTTCTGGTCAAACTCAGTTATCTGTTTTGCTTTCTGCACTGTTCTATTGGATTGGGTATTCAGTCCCTATCACAGTTGTATTACATGTGTTATGTGCAAGCATATCTTTGGACATGGAAAGGAAACCATGCCAACTTGATCCTCTGGAGGATATACAAATCGTAAGAAATACTAAACAACAAATCCTGAATCAGCATTTTGGAGCCTCTTTTTGTAGTACAATGGCAACAGTGCAGTTGCTCAGAAAAAGTGTCATAACTTTTCTCCTTTAAAATGCAGAAAACCTAATTCATCACTTCAAAGTTCAATCGACCTAAATTTTGCACTTAGGCCCCTAATTTCCTAAATCCTGTTTTGCTTTGCAAAGTGTGACTAATTATCAAATTAACGATAAAGAAGTTCAACTTATAAATTGGTCCTACACCTTATCCAGTTCTGTCAGCAGCACTGTGTAGCAGATTAGGTGTACCTTATCATATTGAGGTTGAAGCAAAGAAAGAAATATTTAGTCATATAGATTATATTGACTTTTATGATTAGGAAGTATCTTTAGGGACAAGTCTGGTACCCTTTACTTCTGTAGAAGTTTCAATGTTTTCAATGGAATCAGTGGTTTTACCCCCAAATTTTTATTTTAAAAAAAAGGGATAATGGCATTTGAACAGTTGAAAAATTAGAATATTTGATGCTTATAAACAGAAGCTTTTTACCCTATTGTGCAACAATTTTAACAAACAAATTGTAAGCCTGCAGTTGTTATTTAATCAAGCCCAACGGAGTCTTAACAGCTTGTTATAAAGCCAAAAAATAATCTTATGGTTTTCTGATTCTTATATAAACATTAAACAAAACACCATAATTTGGTTTTCTGATTCTTATATAAACATTAAACAAAACACCATAATTTTCTCTATATTAAGTACCTCATTGTTGTGAATTTAACATAAGCTGCCAAAAGATGTCTAATTTCAAACAATAATTTACCAAACCACCCCTGATATTCTTCTTAACATGCTGACATGCCGGTCACTTGGTGGTCAGCTTGCACCCAATACCAGTTCTGGTGTGCTAATTTGCTGAGCTGAGATTCAAACAAAGTTAAACAGTTGTTTTACTGATACTTTCAGCAATCATAGAATTGAAACAGTTCTATGCATGTGCACAGATGATGTAGTTAAAAATATTGAACTCCGAATGTGCAAATATCTCACCAGAATCCTTTGGTTATTACTCAATCAAATCGAAGTAGGCCTTCATTTATGTGAAAGATACAATTGCTATATTGATCAACAAAACCCAAAAGCTCCAAAATGAAAAGAAAGAAACGGGAACCGAACTGGATTTAATCCAGCAGTCAAACATATATAAAGTGAACAATATGCTGCAAATTAAAAGGGGAAACAAATATAAACCGAAATTCATTCAAAGTGCCAGTTCTGCTGATGTCTACATGCGCTTCTACCAGTATGAGACGATACAAACTAGCATACCAGTATCACATTTAATTGGGCAAGGAACCATGCTGCAGAGCATATTGGACATATGTGTGCAAGAATTTTTCTTGGATTTCAAATGCTAACCTAGAGGCTATTAATAACATCATCCTGAAAAGAATCATAAGAATTTCTGACAAGAACATAGATGATACTGGTA
The DNA here is from genome assembly GCA_030179965.1 of Cyperus esculentus. NCBI lineage: Eukaryota > Viridiplantae > Streptophyta > Magnoliopsida > Poales > Cyperaceae > Cyperus > Cyperus esculentus. The sequence continues at coordinate 3,250,356 of JASGLE010000039.1, read as the reverse complement.
AACTCTTAAGATTCTTAATCAACAGGCACTATAATGTGTTTGATAATGATGGCAGGCAGAATCGGTGATCACGAGCAACAGTGTATGAGATGATACCTATTGTTTTGCAATTTACCTCGAACGTGTGGACAGACCTCGTACATTTAAACTGTTCAACATCAAATAGCAGAATCAGATTTTGGTATACAGATTATCTTATAACATGCCAGAACAATCTTGTAAGTACCATCACAGCTCACTTTTTACAGTCATGAGATGCATTTTGGTGCTTCATTATTTGTTGCCAGACTAATTTCCACGGTTTGGCCTGGGTCCAATCCATTGAAGAAAGATAAAACTGGTGGAATGGCACCCGTAGAACTAACAAATTTGTTATATCAATTGCCGAAACTACTTTGAGTTGCGAAATTAAGGAACTTATTAAGGTGTTTGACGCATATTTAGGCTCAAAGATTTGCGATACCAATGTGTCGGTTTGCCATATGGGTATCCCTGAATCACTAATGATAACCAAGACTGATTCTGAACTTAGCCAAAGTGCAATTAGTGGAATTAACATTGCAAGGGAAAATCTGAATCATGCTATCTCTTTCATTGACACACTTTCAAATTCCAATTCTACTTTAGAATTTGATTTTATACGAACAGCTCCCAGCAAAGATTTTCAATATGCTCCTTGTATATTTGATATTTTTTTTTACAATTTCCAGGTATGCATACAGAGTAACAGAAAGCAATTGTACATTGTAAGATGCCGATTTCAGGTACTTCTGGTAAGCTTTCTGCTCCTAAACACTGATCTCCATATGGGTGACGCCGTGACGGGTTCAACTAAAAGTGCACTGAAACTTAGTTCTTCATTGGCACTTCTTGCTTCTTAGATTTCAATTATGTTTCTTAAGAACCCAGCTCTTCAATACACTGATGAAGCATACTGTACCACCTTCCGGTACGGTGCTGGTACCAGATAGTACATATTTAGGCTTTAATGTGAGGGCTTAATTCATCCTCCTCAGCCATAGCAGGATCTTTATTTGATTTGATCTGTTCTCTTTGTAACTTAACAAAGAGTATCTGATTGAGAAGGGCAATTATTTCTGTGGGTTCCTTCACCAGAAACTTTTTCTGTTAGATTTGAGATAGATGTCAGATTCTAGTGTAGTTGCAAGGCAGGAATGAGTGTAACGGAAACATCTTGCGTCCACTCTATGAGTTACATTGCGGGTCCCACTTATCACATTCTTTGTGCCTTCTATGGTTGTCCATAGAATGGACGCTAGGTCTTACTCTGAGTGTAATTTGTTACCTTTTCTGTGTTCTGTATCTGTCCATAGGATGATGGGTACATTTCATTGTGCCAGCAAGCAAGAGTGCATAATGAGCAACCTAACTAGGGTGGTTATCCAAATTCAAAACAGTGACCATCTTGATGTCATACATTAGCGTTAACATACCATCATACATATATTTGAACATTGTAAATTTTCTAAGCTTCATCTATATACTAATACAATAAGCGTAAAAATTTGTATTTTATAATAAAAAATATGTCCATCAAAAGTTTTTTTTTAATGATATGAAAATTAATGAGCCTTGATATTTTATTAAATTATCTTTAAAGAGTGAGGCTATTGTACTATTAATAATACGGGTCACATCATACTATTGACTCATATCTCCAATTTCAAAATATTAATAATCGATTTGAACCAATGTTATGATATTCATATACAATTTAACTTTTAAACCAAATTTTATATTTTTTTAGAATTTTCTTACTATTATTAAGATATTTTAAGATGTCACTTGATTAAAACATTATAAACCATTGACATTTTAAAATATCTAAAAAATTAGTAAACAAATTATAAAAAATATAAAATTTTCTTTATAAGTAAAATTGCATATAAAAATATATTGAATGGCTATACTCGATTATCAATATTTTGAAATTAGAGATACACATCAATAGTTCAGGATAATATGTAATATTAATAGTACAATTGCCCTACTCAAATCTAAGTTACATAAAGATTGAGTTATATATTAAGCCGTTTTGTTTAGTAAAAAGATTTATTCTTAAAATTAACCGTCATTTAAATTTATTTAAATTTCTTACCTTCATTCAAGTTTCTAAATCCATAGTCAAAACTATCAAAATTATCATCATTAAAATGTAGTGATCCATCCCTAATTAGAAATTAACAGTCATGATTAGGAGATCAGATCCCGGTTTCTATGGGCAACACGTCTCTCTCAAAGTCCTACGCCGCACATAATAAATCCAACGTGAGCAGATAAAATCAAAAGCAAAAAGAAAATCGAGGAAAATTGAGAATGAAAATTTGATCACGGCTCGCTATATATAGTATAGGAAAAATAAAAGAAAAGGAGTTCCATCACGGCACGGCTTCGGCCTGTGCACTGCCATGTGGGGGTTTCAACTTTCACACTTGCTCCCCTCACTTATCAGTTATCACTGCCTTTTCTTGTGCTCTTACTTGATGTCGACTACTGCTACTGCTACTATACTGCCTGAATTAATATACATGAGATCCGTGCTGGCATGAATCTTGAGACAATCCAGCGGCTGATGCTGTGAACTGCATTAATGCAATATGATATGAATTCCTACTTTGTAGGTCACTCATCCATATTCATAGTTCTGATACACCATGAGTACTCTTGTATTAACTACGGTCGCATTAATATTTACTGGAACCCGTAGTGGATCTGTTCACTAGAAAACGATATCTATTTATTAGAAAGATATATAAACGTTTACTAAAAAAAATGATATTTGTTTATTAAAATGAAAATAAGATGGACGAGTGGATTGGTGAAAAGGTGGACGTTAGCTCTTACTCAATATATATATCTCTAGCTTTCCCCAAGTTCCAATTGCTGTGCACTATCTTTTGGATTTCACATCCTCTGCCTTAAGGCAGGGTGCCATGAAGCATATGGCCGTTAGATCGCTTTGAGATTCGAGCCTGCACGACTTTTGAGGCGATCCGGCTCGAATCTCGAGGCGAGCCAATGGGCATGTGCTCCTTGGCACCGTGCCTTAATGCAGAGGATAAGCACACCATGTTTTGGGCAGCATGGATTCAGATGCTTATCCTCTGACCCGCGGCAAGCCCGGCAGAGAGAGAAAGACAGAGAGACCGAGGTGGACCCTCGGTTCGGTGGATCCCGCCTCGGTCTCTCTGTCTTTCTCTCTCTGCCGGGCTTTGGTGCCGCGGTCTGAGGATATCAATTCCATGGATTCACCATTCACCAACTCCTCGTTATCCTTCTGGCAGATTCCATATCCTCTGTAGCGCTGCATTGTGTAGCACAGGATATGAGCCGTTAGATCATCTTGAGAGCTGTGCAAGATTGAATCATGAGATGATCCAACGGTTCACATCCTGTGCTACACAATGCAGCGCTACAGAGGATGACCACTCCTTTTGGCACAAGCAGGCGAGCAGCTACTGGTTATAAAAATATTTTTACCATACGAGCCACACGCGCGCTTAAAAAATAGTATGAATTAATTAATAAATAATAAAATAGATATATGGATATCTGTCAAATACTTTTTTATTTTCTAAAAAAGAAAGGAAATGTAGCAATAGGGTGGCAAAAAAATTCGGACCTCGTGGATCGCCTGTGGATCGCTCGTGACTTGCGATTAGATCGAATTAGGCTTGTTTGTTAAGCTCGTTAAGCTAATGAGCCGAGTTTGAGCTTAGCATGGCTATGCTCGTTAAATTCGTTTGGCTCGATAAATTATTACTAATTGCAATTTGTATTGTTCTTATAAAAAATTATTAATATATTATACAATATATGGTCTAATATATATAAAATTGTTATGTAAAATGTGTACAAACATATTTTTGTTAGTCATTTTGTTGATTTTTATATAAATTTTGATATAACATACTTAAAATTTTATTATTAAAATATAAACGAGCTTAATGAGCCAGCTCGGTCAGCTTGTTAATTAAACGAGTCAATCTTGAGCTTATGTTTTTAGCTCGTTAACTTAATGAGCCGAGTTTGAGCTTAGCCGAGCCCGGCTCATTTACACCCCTCTGTAGGAAGCTAGCTTGTGGTTTAAAATAAAAAAAAAAAGGAAGTTCGAAGTTCAAACTACGTGTAAAGTGATTCGTGAACAATTTTTGTTTTGCAGGCACCTTTAATTCGGTAGGATAAGCCCTTATTTCCAAATCGTTAGGGTTTGGTCTTCTGCGTCCGCATCGGCTGAGATCGTGAGGGATCTCGGGACCCTGCGATCTTGAGATCTGCTCCGTCCATTTAAAGCAACACTCCAGATTATTTCACATAAAGTATTCTCTACCCTGCCCTGGCAAAATCTAATCTGACCCGACCCGACCCAACCCGACCCGTGTTTCATGAAAAGTTAGATTGACTTGAACCCGACGCCCCGTGTTTCAGAGAAAGTCAGACTGACCCAAACCCGATCTGACTCGAAAAAATGTCGGCAGATGTCAACCCGATACCTGACCTGACCCGACTCGAAAAAATGCTGGCAGCCGTCAACATGATACCCAACCCGACCCAAAAAAATGCCGACAGCCATCAACACGATACTCAATCCAAACCCGACCCGACCTGATCCGACCCGACAATCTGCCACCTCTACCATCTCTATTTACACGGTGATACACCTATTTCATATATGCATATTAACCAGACTTGCACCTATATTTGTACCTAAAATCCTAAGTTCATTTGCATTTAGGTAGAAAATTGTCTAGAATCCAGTTACTTCTGTGTTTTGGCCTAATTTACAGGTATACAGAGCTTTTGGAGCTATTTGGGCCAGAATTGGAGCAAAGGAGCATTAGATGTCGATGGGCCACATTACCTGCGGACTGTAATCCACCAGAGACGGCCCGCAAGCACTTCAGAACTGACGTGTCCATGTCATGCCAGCTCACAATCGCCATATCTAAATCAAGGAAATGCGCAGAGAGCCAATTTAAGCGACAGACAGGCTATTTCAAGGCCAAACTCTCTTTGGAATACTAATTTGCGGACCGCACTCCTATTCCTGTGGATCGCAGTCAGTTCAAAACAGAACAGAACACCTATTTTCTGGCTATCTCCTTTGGGACTTTTCCCTTAATTTCGCCCCAAAAAACCAGAAGTTAGACAACCATATCTGGGACATCTTCTCATATAAAAGAGACCCCTTGGGGTGCTCTCATATAATCTTGTGTTAGCTGTTAGGTCTCATGTGTTGAGTTAGTTAGTTAGTTGTTAAGTTAGTTGAGAGCCGTGTCAAGGGTGGAGCTAAACGCCGCTAAAGTCAAGAAGACGGTTACTCGCCTCTTCCTAAGCTTACTCGGTGCTTTCTTTTCTCTTATTTTGTTTATTTGTTATAGATATGTCTAGGTCCGAGTAGTCGTGTTTGTTCTTAGGGTCTAGGATGATGTTTGTTTGTATGGATTAATTGAATAGTTGATTTTCATGTTTATGCATCAAAGTTATTCTCAATTTGCTTTGCGCTTAATTATAATTGTGCTTGAATTGTTTCTTGTTCGTTTGTAAGAACCTGTGGATTGTGCACGATCTAGTTGGTTAACATAACTGCAATTGATCAAGAATTGTTACTTGTGCTAAATTGGGTAGTCAACTTGTTGTCCAATTGTACCCGAGAGGAGAAATTGTGGTTATAACGAGAGTTAAACCAGACCCGAGAACGAAAGTGAATTGAGCATAGGATTAGATAATTTGAACTCGTGTTTGATATTATCCTTTGAATTTCAATTGAACTAAAAATATTTGCTAGGATTAGACGAATTGATCTTAGGTACGGGGATAATCTTTAGTTAAGATTAGAAGAATTGAAAAAGGATAATTCTTAGCTAAAGATAGACGATCTAAACTTAGGAACAGGATAATCTTTGCAACTGCTTTGGTTTTGTTAGGAATTGATAACTTTAGTCAACAATCGAATTAAACAAAACTGCTCTCTGTCTATTTCTTGCGGACCGTAAAGTGATAGTTGTGAACCGTAAACAGCAAGAAACAACAGAGAATCTATCTCTCAGACAGTTATCTGCGGTCCATAGTTAACCACTAATGGACAATTAAACTGGTAGCTGAAAGAGAGGCGAATTTGTATGTCTTGCGGACCGTAACCGAGAGGTGTGGACCGCAGGCAATTGATCCAGACAGCAAACAGATTTTGAAAACCCTGTGAACGTTTCTTTAGTAATTATTTTAAGTCAAGTCTTAACTGTTTTCTGTAATTAAATAATTTAGGAAACCAACTTCAAACAACCCCCCCAAACAATCACATTCCCTCTAGGATTAGAATAGAGTTTAAAGAATTATTTGGAGATATAACCGTCCCTGTGGATTCGATCCCGACTATATTGTATAATATCGTACGCTTGCGATTGATTGTATTATTTAGGGCAAAAGCCTATACACTCCACGCGTATCACACGGCAAAGAGATGGCACCGAAATAACATGAAAATTGAATCAAGTAATCTAGAGTGTTGCTTTAAATGGACGGAACAGATCTCAGGATCGTAGGGTCCTGAGATCTCTCACGATCTCAGCCGATGCGGACGCTTGGTCTTCTTATGACAAAACAATATTTTATGTATAAGAAATTAATGGCGTGTTATTTGATCACCATAGAATTGAGAATGATTTTTACTCCTATAGTCGTATGCATAAATATTGCTAAATTTTTGTCTAATACAAAATTCATTATTTTCGCTAAAAAAAAAAATTTTAGGTACATTTGCAGAGTTTCTGGTACGATATTTAGTTATTCAACCTATACCAGATAAAAATAGATGATATTTCGCTAAAATTAACAATTTAATAAATTTTACAAATATGCATTCTTATGATTATGAATTATGAACTAAACTAACAATTTAAATTTATAAATAAGGACAGAATTTAAAAAAATGAAAATTGAGTCCGTGACATTGAAATTTAGAACTTTCAACAGTGCATATATATTCATTTTGATCTCGAAACATGAGTTGAACTAGTTGAACCAACCGTGCAAAATTAATTGTTGTTGAGATTCCAATAGAAGAATCAGCCTCTTCTATTCTTCTCAAAAAACAAAAAAAAAAAAAATATTGCAGGGGTCCATAAGTAGCTGACTCATTAAGAAATGCTAATTATTAACTAACTCATTATGGCATGCTTATTATAAACTAACCTGATATTCTAAATCCTAAATATCAGTCTCATGGATCATATTCATAGGTCTTAGCTTAGCATTCATTAAAATTTGCACATATTAATTTACTTATCAAAATTATATAAAGAAACATGTACTCCTAAGTACCACTATTTATTAATTTGAGCCATAATTGATTTGTAACATTTTTAGCAAACAATTATATCTTTGTAAATTAATAGTACGCCAAAAAAAAAAAATTAACAATGTTACTCTAGTAAGAATGGTAATTTAGCTATGCTCATCATCATTATTCTCAACTATTGATTTTGTTTCCCTATTCATTTATTATAATCAAATTACTCAATTTAATTTTTCTTTTTCAACTAAAAAGATAATATGATGTGCGTAAAGAACAATTAATGTCTCCAATGAATCTGGTTCAACATAGAACCATCCAAATACTTCACCCCAGACCCCAGTCGTCCTTTCTCTTTCGTTTCGCTTGTTTCATTGTACACTGCCTTTAAAGTACCGTGCCGGCGTGAAGCACGTGAACCGTTGGATCGCTCCCACCACCGCGTCCCCCTCCCCAGCACACCTCAAGAAGCGCGCGTGAGCAATCAAATCTCCTTTTCTCAGTTCTCAGTTCTCACCTTTATCATGTCTATTTTTTGTGCTCCGCCTAGCTTCTCCATTTCCGTCTGGATCATTCCATCCGAGTTGAAATATGCGAATTATTTAATTTAATTAGATTTCTTTTCTTTGACTGATTGTTAAAATTAAGAATCCTAATATCCTATGATATAAATAAACAAAGGGAAACTCTTCTTCTGCGGCTACACGGTCTAGTATGTCACGAAACGTCCAAAAAAATAATCATAAATTGACGCCAGCCATCGTACTATATATAAGTAGTACTCGTTCGTATTTCAGATCAGAGCCAAGGGAATTAATTGGGAATTAGCGGTCCCTCATTTAAATCGTCCAGTACCAGTCCGTCACTTCTTTAATCCTCTCCCCTCTTCTCTCTCTCTCTCTCTCGTCTTTAATTCACTCCAAACACGGCACTGATCTGATCGTATAATCATACAATGGGAGGAGGATTCACAAGAAAAGAACACCAGTTTCTCTCGGACCTCGGCCTCGCGCCGCGCAATCCGGGGGCGTTCGTCAACGGTGCGTGGAAAGGCAGCGGCGGAGCTGTGTCCACCGTCAATCCCAGCAACAACCAGGCGAGTTACCTTTTACTCCTCTCGTGATCTGATCCCTTTTTTCTCCTTCTCGTGTAATTTGATCGGGCTTTTACTTTATCGTCTGATTTCCGATTCTTTTTGTTGTGGAATTTTTCGCAGGTGATCGCTGAGGTGGTGGAGGCGTCGATCGAGGACTATGAGGAGGGAATGCGGGCTTGCGCCGAGGCTACCAAGATCTGGATGCAGGTTCGTAGTCTGGAATAAATCCTCAATAGATGAGAATCATTGTTTCTTGCTTTTTTTAGGATTTTACAATTATCAATGCGAGCTTTCTTCTTCTTCTTTTTTTTCAGTTATTTCCTGCATATTTCTAAGTATTTAGCTCTCCAAATTTAGAGCTATTGAAAAACTTAGATAGATAGATGGTATTACATTTATCTTTGATTATTGTGGCATGCAGTATGTGTAGAATCGTTGTTTTAGTTAGGGTTAACTGTGTACAGATTTTACTGAGTTTGAAGTATCATTCATGTTCATGGGACTTATTAATTTGTTGTCAATTCTGAAAGGGATATAAATGTTTTAGGCTATAAGTGAAGAATAGCAGCTTGGACTTTGGACTTAATCAAAGTCACGGTATCTTTTTGTTGAATGTTTATGTGAAATACTTTTATGTTGATCAATAGATCCCTGCTCCGAAGAGAGGAGAAATAGTAAGGCAAATTGGAGATGCTCTGAGGGGCAAGCTTCATGAACTTGGCAGACTTGTTTCGCTTGAGATGGGCAAGATACTTCCTGAAGGGATTGGTGAAGTTCAGGTACTTGGTTTAAATTTGAATAGTTAGTTCTTACGTGATTATTGTACTGTAATTGCAAATTGCATGTCACATCGTTCATGTTTCATAGTATTTCTAAAAGTTCATATTATCTGGTTACTTGAGAAGAATAGTGGAGTTCTGATTGAATTCCTGCAAAACACTGTATTATTTTCATAATTTTTTATCATGCCGAAATCATTTTTCTAATAATTGCAAAATATGACCCAATATTTACAAGCACTGAAGTATAACTATTGTCAGCTGCTAGACCAATAAACTGTTATTACTTTGAATGCGGTCTCCTTTAAATTTCTTTCCTGTTAATGAAACCAAATTGAACAAAAATTTGGTCAATCTAGCACTTGACAATTTGATTCTACGGATGACATTTGCAACCTTTATGAAAATTTTTTTATATTTATATCATTTTGATTAAATTATAATTGTACGCTCTTCCTTTGAGTAATTTCCTTTTGGTAATATCCTCGTTAGTTTCTTTGATTACAACTGACAAATGGCATTTATTAATTATGCAGGAAATAATTGACATGTGTGATTATGCTGTTGGATTAAGTCGGCAGCTCAATGGATCAATCATCCCATCTGAACGTAAGTTTAAGTACCTTTTAATGGACATGCTGGAAGAGTGGAAGTGATTATTTTGTATACAAATATCATTTTTTTTAACATCTAGAAAAATATAAAAAAAACCCCAGTGACTGATGTTTTGCCCAGGAAGCATTAGCTTATTGGAGTTGGAAATTTAAAGATGAACATTGACCTTTAAGTGCAAATGTTAATTAAACTATGGGCCAAATTATTAATGGTACTTGAATTGTATGAAATATTAATTTTCTACTGATACCTCGTTGTTTCAATTTTTTTCTTTTTGGATATCCTGTTGCCTAATTCTGCTACCCGACACTGTTTCCTTGCTGCAGGTCCAAATCACATGATGATGGAGGTGAGTAGCAGCCAAAACTCTAGGATTGGTAAAATTTTGTTAGATTAGGTACAGAGAATAGATGTGCTTGATTGTGTAATCATGTTTTTGTATGACTCAGGTCTGGAATCCCCTTGGGATTGTTGGTGTCATTACGGCCTTTAATTTTCCATGCGCTGTACTCGGTCAGTCTTTTTTCTTAATTGTTTCTTTTGTAAACCAGGCAAACTGATAAGTTGGAGGTGATAATATCATGTATCAGGTACAATAATTGTCTGATTACTTGTTGGTTTTGCAGGGTGGAATGCATGCATTGCTCTTGTCTGTGGAAATAGCGTAGTTTGGTAAGATCTGATTACATTCCAGTACGATACCTATTTCAACCTGAGGTTAGCAAGTAATTCTTAGTTCTTAACTTCTTAACACACCTGATTTATAAACTGGGTAACAGGCAAGTGATGTCATTAACCGCAGGAATTTTAGATTTGCATATTCAACATAATTTTAGTGTCATTGGCACAAGAGTAATATATTGAAGTTATATAGGAAAGGAGCACCTACAACCCCTCTTATCACAATAGCCATGACTAAGATAGTTGCTGGTGTATTGGAGAAGAACAACTTACCAGGTGCTATTTTCACTGCATTTTGTGGTGGGGCTGATATTGGCCAGGCAATTTCTGCTGATACAAGGATACCTTTGGTCTCATTCACTGGCAGTACAAAGGTACCTTAAGATAATTTATTTTTTCTTCCCAAAACATCCTACACCAATTCTTATTAAGATTAATCTGATAACTTTTGGCATTTATAGAAGTAACCATTCATGAAATCCTCCCAAAATTTTGCAAATGCTTTTTCTCTTTTATTTACTTTTTTCTCTTATATGAGAAATGAAACTTTCAGTACAAATTTCATAATTTGATTTTATATCAATATTTTTTCTATTGATAAGTGGGAGTTAATTTTAGGGAAATGGGAGAAATAAGAAGAATAAAAAAAGTCAAGTTCAAATTAGGTTATTGCTCCCAGTATATATATGCCCTAATGAGGAAAAATTATGTTGGGATTATGTGCAATATAAATAGTAGTTTGTTCTAGTTCTGGTTAATGAGTGCCTTCTGTATATATTCCGGATTGTAAATGTTGGGTGTTCTCTCTTTGCAAAAGATTTCTGCGATTCATTTTTTGGTCAGTACTATTTTTGATATCTGCTATACCTAAATCTCTCTAAAACTTGTTCAAAACCTACAACATTTTTGTTTGGTAACCTATGCAGGTTGGTCTTGCTGTCCAACACAAGGTCAGTGAGAGGTTTGGCAAATGCTTACTTGAGCTGAGTGGGAACAATGCCATTATAGTAATGGATGATGCTGATATCCAGCTGGCAGTTCGGTCAGTCTTGTTTGCAGCTGTTGGAACTGCCGGGCAACGCTGCACCACTTGCCGCAGGCTGGTAAGATCTATCTCCTATAATTTGAACCCAGAATAATCATGTCGCATCTCTATGGTGATCTTAGTTAGCTCTTTTACCCCTATCCCATTGATCATACTGATTTGATTACAACTATGATACCCATAAATGTGCATACCATCTTGGAATATCTAAATTATTTTAGTGTGTTTCCACACCATGTCACATATCATATCTAGTGCATATGTTTTTGAAGTATGCAGTCTATATTTCTTAAAGTATACAGGGTTGTACTGCAGTCTAATTAGTGTGTTCCCCCTTTTTCTGACCTACATATGCCCTAAAAAAATTGCAGCTTCTTCATGAAAGCATATATCAGACTGTTCTTGAGCAACTAATTGAAGCATATAAGCAAGTTAGAATTGGAGATCCTTTGGAAAAAGGCACTTTATTGGGACCACTCCACACTCCTGCCTCAAAAGAGAACTTTGTGAAAGGACTTGAAGCTATAAGATCTCAGGTTAAATTCATTTTACGATCTCAATGTTTTTGCAAAAATTACAACAGCAATGATAATAACAACAATAAAGCCTTTAGCGCTAACAAGTTGGGTAGGCTATTACATGAACTGCAACATGTACAGAAATCTAAATTAGCTATACTACAGAATATATCATGTATAATTGAAGGTTTATTCTGGTTAAGTTGCACAAATTAGCATATTAAGGGCACTATCTATAGCTTATGACATATTTATTGCTCTTGCAATTACTTAAATTAAAAAATATCCGAGATTCAATTTGAGTTCGAAAATTTAAACTTCTGCTCTTCATTTTCTTGATTTTGTATGATCATGCCTGTACAGGGTGGAAAAATTTTAACTGGAGGGTCAATAATTGAATCAGAAGGAAATTTTGTGCAACCAACAATAGTGGAGATTTCATCCAGTGCACCTGTTGTCAAGGAGGAGCTATTTGGCCCTGTCCTATATGTAATGAAATTCCAGGTATGATGATGAATCACTTAAACTATGAATTAGTGTTGAGAGGGTTTGACACATGGAAAAAGAAATTATTAATGACATTTTTCATTTTTATACTTTGTTCAGAATCTGAAGGAAGCAATTGAGATTAACAATTCTGTACCACAAGGCTTGAGCAGCTCTATATTCACACGTCGACCAGAAATCATCTTTAAGTGGATTGGGTAAGTGTTACGCTCTAAAAGTTGTTATCTCCAGATGTGAATAAGTAAAAGTTTGCAGAAATTTCCTCCAATTCTTCAATAATGCAAAAGTAAATTTTGCAGTTTTGTTAGGAATTGGAGGGTGTTTGTATTAATACTTGCTACTGAGAATGATAATTTTGTTTCAATAGAAAGTAAAGATGAACCAGATTATTTTAAGCAAAAGGTATTGTTTTTAATCAACCAAAACTTAACTGAATAAAAGAGATTGAGAGATCCATTCTTGAGATGTAAATTATTGCTTAAGTTTGATATCCATCTGTTCTGATGTTACATAGTTACTTGCCTGAGTATAATAAAAAGAAAAACATGATAAAACTGAGAATGATGCAAATATTTTCACCCACTCATTGAAAATACTGGATAAGGGCAATATTTGCCTTGCCACATGAGGAAGTTTTTTTTTTTTTTTTTTTTAATTGGCTGTCAGATATCTTCTTGTGACAAACAAATAGCAAATAGCAAAGTTTCTTAGACATGTTAAATTTACATTTTTTATATGACATATGCTGTGCAGTCCACATGGAAGTGATTGTGGTATAGTAAATGTTAATATTCCAACAAATGGTGCTGAAATTGGTGGAGCATTTGGTGGCGAGAAGGCAACTGGTGGTGGTCGTGAAGCAGGCAGCGACTCCTGGAAGCAGTACATGCGACGTGCCACTTGGTATCTCCATTATCCTTAACTATAATTTTTATTCTCCTTTTTTTTTAGATGCTATCAGTGGCTGCATCATAAGATGTCCACAATTCCACATAAAGGATCTCAAGTTAACACTGATATGATGATGTGATCGTATTTAGGGTTAGGCACTGTAGTAGGGCCTTACAGGCTTGTTGCATGTTCGATGAAGCTTCCATACACATTTATCCTCGTTTTAGTTCTTTATCTTGAGATAAATAATACGAAAAGAAAGAAAATAAGGGCGTAGAATTCTTGATTATGTAGGTTACTGTTGGGTCTTTTTAGAATTGTTAAACTCACTGGGAATTAGGACATGCGGGAATTACTGTGTTGGGTCTTTTTGATTATGTAGGTTACTGTGTTTGCATCCTAACACTCGAGAAGTTTAAAACTGGATCTTTGTATGAAGACAAAATATTTTTTTTCAAATACATATTCTAGGTTAGTGAACTGGATTGAAATTTTGGTATAATGCACGGAACAAAGAGATAATATGCAAACATATGAAATCTCAAAGTTTCAAAACTCAAAAGAAAACTACAAGATCTTAGAAAATAAGATGACAAAGACATGTTACCAGTACAAACATTATTACTATTTATTATGTGATGTCTATAAATATTTTTGCTTGTTTGATGATATTCATCCTGACTTGTGGAATTTTCAGTACAATCAACTATGGAAGTGAGTTGCCGCTTGCTCAGGGAATAAATTTTGGCTGAAGACTGAGTTTAGCATTTCTTCTTCCTTCTCTGATAAATAAAAGGATATATATATATATCTGACCAGCATTGTAAGACTTGTTTGTGAGTCATCTCCTTTAGAGATAGAAATTTCAATGATGGCTCAAAACTGGATAGTGATTAAAGACTTTTCATATGTTAATTTTAATGCTCTCTATTGCTCTCTCTCTTTTCTCCAATTTAATTAGTTTTAATATTCATGCTTATTATTATTATTAGTAACATGATATTCATTTGTTAGCAATTAAAGGTGCAATCAGTATATCCATATTTCTGTACTTTTTTTTTAAAAAAAAAGTCTTAGAGATAAAATGAATGAATCTGGAATCACTCAATTCAATTTGGGATTCACATTAAGAATCTCCTTAGCAAATAACTAAAAAAAAAAAGATCAATTTGTTGTTGTTTTTGTAATGAACACGTGCATCTGAATCCTGTGGTAGAAGTAGAACTGTGGGAGGCTGTCGCCTGTCGCAATCTAGCACTAATCGAAATACGAAAACAACAATTTCGTACAGCTGATTGCAAAGTTGCGAGTGGGACGTCCAATTAAAGATCATTGGAGCATCTTGTGCATGGCTAAGAATAGTTCATGAAAATCAATTAGTGGCAGCCTCTGTTGCAAGTAATTGTATGGAATGAAGATGATCAGAAGTGAGTTTTTGTATAATTATAAATTCTAAACGATCGACAAGCTTGAATTTGGGGTGATGGGAGCCTGGGAGCGCACATCCTTTGTAGCAGGCAAATTTGGGCCTTTTTTTTTTTTTTTTTGAAGATAATGATGAGGGTCAAGCCACTCAAATTTAAATGTTTATAAAAGACCCTTCCCGATCTAGGTTTTGAACCCGCGACTTTCCACACGAAGATCATTGCCCTTAATCACTAGACCAAAGGCTGGTTCTTGACAATTTGGGCCGTTGGATGAATGAGATTTCAGACTAGATGGCTAGTTGGCTACAGTACAACCTAGCGTTTATAGATGGATTGTCCATAATACTTAAATATTACAAAATTAAATATAACTGTTACAAAATTTGTATTCTATGGACATATGAGCGGTTACTTTAGTGGACACATACATGTTTCCATATGGCTAAAATCTGCATGGCGGACCTCCCAACCTGACACCTGGAAAAAGTTATGGAGTGGAGATGTGGAGTCCATTGTATGACTGCAACTCTTCATTAGAATGCAAACATAGAGAAAGCTTCAATCAGGGGAAAAAAAATGAATAAATTGTTTGGCCATCAGCATCACATAGAAAATCCTAGCAATTAATTATATAATTAATTAATCAAAAACATATTTTAATTGGCCAAACGATACAAAAATAACAATAAGTTCACAGATATAATGCAAGACTCTATACCAAGACCCTTTATGCAATCCGTAAGTTGGCTCAAGAGTTAAGATAAAAAGAAAGATATAATTACATTTTGGTTAATTCTGGTATGGATAAGATGAAATATGAGCTGTTTATTTTTCATAATTGGATGGTCACGATATTTTTTAAAGATGCAATTAAAGAGACATATTAGATAAGAACCGCTCGATTCAAAATGAAATTTTGCTTAGCTGATCCATAGCACAACCACTGAGCACATGTAATTATTTCAAAATTTTTCATTTCATCCGTTTCTTCCCCCTCTAATACATTCACACCTTTTCTTCCACCGTCGTAACTTGTTAAACAACAACACCAAGCCTAACATATATGCCATATTTCCATTATAAAGGCCCCTAAAAAAATATTGAACCGTGTAAGGACCTCACCATTGCACAAAAGAATTCGTATGCTAAAAAGAAACATGTTAGTGTTTTCTTTTCTTTTGTTTTTTTTGGGGCCATATCCAAATAATTGCAATTTATGCACAGTGGATAATTTAATTTAGAACGTGACATGCTTGATGCTCTAATCCGGTTGCATGTGCTGGTGCTTTTCCAACAGGCAAACCATCTTTGTTAACAGTGAAGAGCATTTCCTCAAAAAAAAAAAAAAAGTGAAGGGCAATTAATCAAATTTCTTTTGCAATTTCACTTTTATTCAACGAACAATATTACAAGGTTACCTACCAATGAGTTATAAATATGTTACCAAATGTACATATATACGGCAGCGTTTATTTAATTATACGGTACCAATAAGCATCCCTTGAAGCATGTACGATGTATACATAATCTATTCTACTTCAATTTTGTACTAAAAGTTAGCAAAGAAATATGTTTAGATTATTTTATGTTTGTACAAACATACATCATGGTAAGGTAATTTAATTAAGATAGAGTAAATTGAGAAATTGACCACGCATATATATATTTTTTTTCACCATTGTAAGGAACTATAGATAGAGTAATATATAAAAACTAATATTCGATTAAATTGAGATACAATTAGAATTATGAAACTAGTTAGCAAATTGGAAAATAAATAATATATATAAAGTGGACTAAAATATTCTATCTAACAGCACCCTAATTTTTAGTGCATGAGTTTAATAGGTTTGACAACCAGTTGTATCAAATCCGAACTTTTCTTTCCTTTTGAAAAAAGTTTTCTTTATCGGACGGTCAGGATTGATGTTGTGACAACCAGTTGCAACAAATCTGAACTTTTCTTTTCTTTTGAAAAAAAGTTTTCTTGATCGGACAGTCAGGATCATGTTGTGCTACAGTATTGATGCACTGTAACGAATCTGAACCATCCGATCAACAAAAGCAGGTCCCTTTTTTAAAAAAAAAGCAAACTACTTGGTGCTAATTAATTGCATCTCAACAAGTAGGAGTGGCAAAAAAACTCGTGGCTCGTGGCTCGGGCTCGACTCGTTATTGGCTCGCTCGTTAAGCTAATGAGCCGAGCTTGAGCTTGGCATGGCTCGGCTCGTTAAACTCATTTGGCTCGATAAACTATTACTAATTACAATTTGTACTGCTCTTATCGTAAATTATTAATATATTATACAACATATGGTCAAATATATATGAAATTGTTATGTAAAATGTGTATGAACATATATTTATTGGTCATTTTATATTAATTTTTATATAAATTTTGATATAACATATTTAAAATTTTATTATTAAAAAATAAACGAGCTTAACGAGCCAACTCGGTCAGCTCGTTAATTAAATGAGCCAAGCTTGAACTTAGCCTACCTCGGCTCGTTTACACCCCTATCAACAAGAATGAGAAGAATTAATATATATACGCACGTGTCTGTAAGCTTCTAAATTTAAGTTTGAAAAGACATCTTATCTTATCTAAAGTCAATGTGAAAACTATGCTCCACAAACCGCATTAGAAAACGTAGCGCTCATCTTAATAAATTACTGAAAACTCTATTTTAAAAATTGGAACAAGGATGTCTATATATATAGTCTAGTGTGCACCAATCCTTGTACAATAATTATATCTTTAAATTCTTCAGACTTTGCTACATCAGTTTTTAATCTCTCTTCCAAGAAATAGCCTTTGATCTAGTGGTTAAGAACAACGTTCTCTGTGTGGGAGGTCGCATGTTATAAACCCAGATAAAAAGTCTTTTATAGACATTTAAATTTGAGTAGCTTGACCCTCGTTTTATCTCAAAACAAAAAAATCTCTCTTCCGGAGTATCTCTATCCCATTTATGATTCTCGAGCACTTTTCACTACTAAACAGGGAAAGAATGGCAAAAACACGCCAAAGTTGCGTGCTTAACTAATCAGTGGAGTTTCGAAGATGCAATGCAATTATATATGCAAGTGCCTCGTGTCCCCGTGCTGAAATTAAATCAGTAAACAAACCATGTGCGTCACTTTAGAAATACAAAACATAACCTAACTTTTGATCTGTGAAATATCTTGTCAAAGCTACCAAAGGAAATTAAGGAACTCAGCCAACGCTAGCTGATCGAGCAGCAAGTCGATCAGGTCAGCAACTGATACCAAAAACAGAACAAAACCCACACTTAAACCCGGCTAGATTAAAGGTGCAACGTGGCCGTTTGCTGGACGTCAATGTGGGCACCACTTTTGATTGTTTTAGGATGCATGCTTGTTGGAGGTTGGTTTTAGTGAGCTGCAATTGGGTAATGTACATCATTTGACAGTGATTTTTTTTAGATGGATGCATTCTGGTTATCTTGACAATTTTGATAATAATATTTTCTAAAAATTTCAAAAAAAATCATTAAAGTTTTTTTTTAAAAATAGAGAAAAAAGTTTACGGAAGTATTATTTAACTTATAGATAAAATATGCTTCCGATTATATTCAATTTAAGTAATGTTTGATAGCTCTATACAGACTTGTTAAATTACAACTGTTTTTTTTTTTTTTTTTTTTTTTTTTTTTTGAGGCAGCCGACAATCGTCAGCTAATAAATATCATTAAAGAAAATATTTACAAAGTTGCTGGGTAGAAACACTCAATTCATAAATAATCCATCAATAAACATCTTTTCATTTTTAAGAACTTTTATAAATTTTTACTGATTTTTTAAACCCCCATTATCAAAATTGTCAAGATAAGCATTGTCGATGGATTCCTACTCTTTTTTCTTTTCTGTATTTTTTTTCATTAAATTTAGCATTCTCCATGCAGCTAGAGGATATTAAAAGAAGAGACATCAAGTTTCTTCTTTGTTAATTCTTGTCCTTCCAACTTATTAGCTTAGTTATATTTTATTAATCTATCTGAATACTAGTCCATGTGAACGTGTGGTGAGTTCGTGTTATCTGTTCCAATAATTAATCCGTCTTGTCTGACAAAAACTTCCACGGCCAGTAATTTACTAATTGTACCATCTTATGTCCATAACAAAAGGACTGCTCAAGTAAACATCTAATGTGAAAAGTTTATGGTTACATATATTTCAATATTTGGAAAATATCATATAAATAAAAAACGTAAGATTATGAATGTAATTTCATTGATTGAATAGGAGAGAGGATATTCAATTTTGCTTCATTATTATTATTATTCTTTTTCTTGAAAAAAAGTATTTAGTCTTCCGTCAAACAACTTAAATATTTATGGCTGAATATTTCCGAAATTGACTAAGTTATTTTCTCAATATACCTAACATATATTAATATATTATTATCATAATTAAGTTTATATTTCCAACAGAACACATGGTAATGTTACATTTTAGAAAAAAAGGAGATTAATTGACTAACTGAACTCCAATATTATATTAAATTTTTGTGGGAGTATTGGAGTAAAATTCTATTAATTATACCCTTAATTATTTTCCAACATGAAATTAAAGTGCTGGAATATATAGCTATCACCGTTCTCGGATAGCCTAAATCGCAAGTCTTTAATTATACTTAACATATCAATGCTCAATACTAACATTCCAAGTTATAAAACCAATCATATAGTGTGATTATTTTGATTCAATGTTCTGAAATTAAGCTCTTCATTGTCTTAAACTCAGAAAGTTCTATACCATCTGATATATGAAATCTCAATAACTTACCATTCCAACTTATAAGTCTGCATATATATATATATAGAGGAGGGATCCATTGACAATAGGTTTTTTGACAATATTGACAATCATATCTTTCAAAATTTTATAAAAATTCATAAAAAAACTTAAAAATAGAAAAAAGCCTATGGAAGTATTATTTAACTTATAGATTGATTATGTTTCCGATTATATTTAATTTGAGCGATATTTGATAGCTTTTAATGATCCGTTAAATTACAACCGTTAAAAAATACACAAAATTTTGATAAGGCATCAAACGATGTTCAAATTGATTGAAATTTGAAACACTATCAATTTATAAGTTAGATAATACATCCATAAACTATTTTTCATTTTTAAGAGTTTTTGTGAATTTTCACAAATTTTTAAAAATTCTCATTGTCAAAATTGTCAAATTAAGCATTGTCAATGGATCGCTCCTCACATATATATATGTGTACATGACATACGTACTAACCTAGTAACCCTTAATAATTACCTAACAATCTAAGTATGAATAAAAAAATTATAGAAAATGACGTAATATATATATAGTTTGTATCATTATCCTTTTATTATGGGTAAATACTCTCTAAAAAAACATTAATCCCTCTCCCCCCTTTCCCCAGCACACCAAATCGACATTATTTGTAATTTTTTGTTGTATATATCCTGTTGTCCAAACTGCAAACAAATTCTGATATTTATCTCATACTACATATTTTTACGCCATGTACGTAATTCCAATTTTCTTTTCCCCCTATTTATCTATTTTTCTGAGGTAGGTAAAAGTACCCTTCTTTAATAGCAACATGTGTGTGTGGTTCACTATGTTGGGTAATTTGCACATGACACGTTGTCCCCCAAGAGCTGTGATAATTGCGACGGCCTGGGACCCACTCCTCACTACGTTACAAGTTACAACACTTGCAACGACGACAAGCCATCCCTTTTCAGCTTAACACTTATCAATTCTCTCAAATCTGAATAGAGAAACATCCTGCGTCCATTAACAAACTGTCCATACATTCATAGAGGTCTGTACACAATATAATATATACATTCTGAATTAATGTAAAGGATGCATCTTGAAATGTAACCTGTAGACACTATAGACAGTTTCTGTTCATACATCCTGTAGAGGTGTGTATGCAATGTAACAGATACATTTTGAATTAATGTAACAGATACATCCTGAAATATAACATGTGGATATATGGACAGTTTTTCTTATGACGTAGATATCTATTACTCATATATCCTCTCTTTATACATACAAAGATCGAGAACGCAAGCTTGACGAACCAAATAAATTAAACAGATAGATAGATAGATAGATAGGAAGAAAGAAAGAGGTAACGTAGCGCCTTCAATCAGCCCTGAACTGAATCTATCTATTCATCAATCATCACTCATTCATTCATCCATTCATCTTGTTGTTATAAGTTCAGCAAAGTACTCTTCTGGAGTATATATTGAAGTGTTTGCTGATCACTAGATTCAAAAACTATGTCCAATATGCCGGCCGTACGGGGACAAGATCTCGAGTCAGCGACATGCGAGTGCTGCGGCTTGACCGAGGAGTGCACCTCAGGGTACGTGAGCAGGGTACGCGAGAGGCATCACGGTCGTTGGATCTGCGGGCTGTGCACTGAGGCGGTGCGGTACGAGATGCACCGGTCAGGGTGGAACATATCCGTGGAGGAGGCGATCGATCAGCATGTGCGGTTTTTAGAGAGGTTCAAAACCGGGACTGCGCCGCCTCCTGATGCGGCGTCGGAAGGGCTGATCCAAGCTGTCTGTAAGCTGCTCCGAAAGAGCCTTGACTCGCCACGTGTTACGGTCGGAGCAGAAAGGGATGGACGAGCAGGTCGTGAGCTCGGTCGACGCACCCGCAGCTGCTTTGCGGCTTTAGGCAGATGAGTTTCATGAGGTATTAGAGGAAATGCTTGTAAATGTATATATGTATATGTATATGATTGTCTATGTATTTTCCTTTTAATTTAGTGCTTTATATTATATACTAAATTAACTACTAATGTAGTAATTATATATGTGTGTGATCTCATTTTCTGTTATGTTAATATATTCTAAGGAGGTGGTGTAGCTTGTAAAAATGCAATATGAAAAATCTCATCCAATCTAACCGGTACCGGTTCATGCTATTATTTGTATATTGAAAGAAAAAACAAATGAAGAACTCAAGGAGGATCTAAATTTCTCTTTTAAAAATTATAATGCTCACAACATTTTTTTTAATTTTTTCAATTTGAGAGAATTTGCAATTAAGGGATATATCATATATCATATGTAGCTCACAATTGACAAGGGGTTGAAGATTAATTATTATTAGGATAAAAGAAGTACTTACAACCTACATGTTGAGTTGGGTACTTAGGTTGTTTAATCACTTGTTTCCACTCAGGGGAGGGAACTGATTCTGCATTCACAGATTGGGCCTCAGTTATCCATTCACAGAACAAAGTTCAATGGAGACTGCTTCATTTCCAGTCCCTGCAACAATTCCGGGATTCCTTTACCAGTATGTATGTATTCTCTGATAAAGTAAAGAGTTGCAGGTAGCTATCACCCATTTTATCTATCCACTGGTCCATCGTATTTTTTATGAATAAATATCATTTTTCAGTAAACATTTATATATTTCCGATCAACATATATCATTTTCTAGTAAACAGATATACTACGATTTTCAGTAAACATCTATGAGTTTCATGAGGTATTTTTGACAAGTATATGGGTGCACGTGGGTGTGTCAGATTGTGAGAAATTGGTGGATGGGTGGTTTACTTTATAGCGCTAAAATCAGCTACGATCCAAATGGGATCTGAGGACCCTCCAATCCCAAATGGATGGTTGGGATTATTTCATAAAAAAAAAACCCCCTAAAATCCACAGCCGTCGGATCAGGAATTGGAGGGTCCTCCGATCCAATTTGGATCGTAGCCGATACGGACTCTTACTTTATAGGTGGATTGTACACGTTTTCCTAAAGTAAACTATCATATAGATTTACCACCATCATTGAATGAAAAGTTGAAAACCCAACCGCTAATGTCATGCCAGATAGTTAGATTGCATTTAAACGAGGCATTTATAATGAGACTTAAAAATAAGATCATATTCTAAATTGGAAGAAGCCAAACTGTGTTTTTTTTTTTTTTAATAAATTTATGGGAGGTGATAATTGTCCCATTTAAAAATCTCTATTACTCATCCTCCAATACATTTTTCATTGAAAAATTCTTTTAACATGTGACAAATATTTTTAACGGTCAAAAGCATATCCTTAACCATGCAAAAAGCTCATAAATGCATGATGGAAGGAGAAATAGTGAAAAAAATTTACTAAAAATTGAGAGAGTATGAGAGAAAATAAGAGAATATTAAGCAATTTAACTGAATAAGGGGGAAAGTTAAGGGGACAAAGATAATCTCTATATTTATTTACCAATATTATTTTTTCTGATGATGGAATATATGCTATTTCCTTGCATATGGTTTTTGATTGTGCTACCTGTCTGGCTTAGAGAGAATGCTTCTGGTGTATGTTTGTTTTTTTATTCCGCAAATTCTCAAAGAAACCACATCCCAGAATATAATGTAAGAAGATTTTTAAATGAGAGAAAATGGCCTGCACGTTGATTTATGACTCTTCCTGCTTGGTTTGTCTATCAAAGATGACATCTCCTTAATGAAAAATATAAAAAAAAAAAATAGAAATACTCTGGCAATTCATGAGAAAGTCAGAAAAAAGAAATTTCATCATCTGTTCAACGCCCCCAGACACTGCCTGGATTTGTTAGCATAATAGCTGACAGTTTATAAATAAAAGAATGTCATCAGCTTGCTCCCTACAGTTATCAACCTATGTTTACATATATATTAACAACTGTAGACTGTAGATAAACAATTTGTTAGTATAGTAGCAGACAAGTTATGAATAAAAGAATATCAGTAATTAGTTTGTTCTCTAATCTCTACAGTTATCAACTTATATACATATTTATTGATATTACATGCATGCACACAAACGCACTAATTTTGTTAACCCAAAATCAAACCAAAAAAGAAAACACTTGCTGCAATTGAGGATTTTGCGTTCCTTAATTCAGTTGTTAATAAAAAAAACTGATAAAATAAATAATCCCTCATATCCAATCACTCATCATGTCCGGACCAACAGCTGATAAACATTGCAGTTGGTCTCTCCATTAAGACGCTTCAGCGATTCGAAGCTCCGTCTGCTACCCAAAAACTCAATTCGCTTGAAAGAAACAAAACCCTGCTTTACAGACTCAGTGCTCGCATAAAGAGAACGAAGCCGATCAGCATGCCTCGAGTCGGTGTGAATTGCTGCCTCTATCTCATGTTCTGTCATGTTCTCCTGAAAGAAGTATAAACTGCCTTAATTATGCTTCATATGAACTAAGACCAGCTGCTGGTGCAGTTCCGACAAGGAGAAATATACAAAAAGTTGGTAAAGGCTGTTGCAGCAATTCAGAAAACCGAAAATGTAACATGAACATATAGTATTTGTACCTGATAGAAGTTGTAGATACTATTCAATAACTGTATACATGTGAATCCACCATTGCTGAAGAATGTTCTTGATGTGGGTCCCAACTCATCGAAGCGATCAATTGGAAAAAGGATAGTGATTAAATGGTTTTTAAATACCACCTCACTTTTCTCACTGTGAAAAAAGGGAGAAAAGGCACACAATATTAGAACGAAGTTTTGAAGTTGGCATTCCTGTACTGTAACTTGTCAAGTGCATTTTACATTTCAAACCTTTCTTTAAGCGGTCTGAACAAGACATCGGCCAAGAATTCTGCTTCAGTAGGCTCTCCATCTGTGTCATGAATAGGCGTCTGTTGCTCACTAACCTCTTCGGACCATGAAGAATCGGTGTAGGTACTTGCTGATGTGGTGGGCTCTGAGATGGACCAACAGATAGAGTCCAAAAGGCTGGTTGGGGTGATCGGATGGATAGGGACTTGACACAACTGGCATGCATCAAACAAAAGCAAGTTCATAAAAAGTAATTATAATGAACTTGAAAATTCTTGCTAATGCAAGTACGAAATCATGTGTTCTAATATTACGTGCACAATAAAAGGAAAATCTCGGTGTAATCAACAAAAAACCTAAGAGTATACATTCTCATAATACATCTCCAAAAAAAGGGTGTGGAGCTTAAGAAAATTAGGAGATCATGTAAGTATAGATTCCTGTAACGCATATCAGATGCCTGCCCTATCAGTGAAATATATCGGAATGCATAATGTATTCAAGGTTATAGGGGCATGTACAAATTGTTCTTATTTACTTCCTGCATAATAATGGAGCAAATTAATAACTTCCTTTTGCCACACATTGAATATTGTATACTTAATAAACACAAGCTAACAAAAAGAAAACAAAAGGTTAATTAAAGGACAAAAAGAAAATTAGCTTGCTTACTTGCATGCGTCGGCTTCGACGGTCACGCACTCCCTGCTTTGCATGCTCAACGGCTTTCTTTCTTTCCTCGATAATATCTTTAGCTTTTCCATCTGATGAAGACATCTTGGGGAAACTGAAGGAAAATGGTGAGGTGGCTTTGTTTCCTCCATCCTTAATATTAAGCAGAAAAAAGGTATATCACTTTAGAAGTTTTTGGAAGTTCCACTGAGTTCGGAATACTAGAATACTACAATGCTAGACCCATCCTGTGCTACAATACAAATGGCCAGCATAATCAAATGATGACTTCACGGGTAAATCGGTACCTCTTTTGATAGCCTAGTGTTTTCCAGTGTGATGGCAACATGCTTTGCTAGATCTGAAGAAAGATGCACAAGGCGCTGAAAGCTCCTCTCTTTTATTGACTTCAGTACCCAAAGTGGCTGCATTTTTAACATATTGAATGAGGGGCAAAAAACTAGTATCATTCTCATCACTATTATTATCATTATTACTAGTATTATTATCTTGTCATTATCTCTAGGACTAGTTTTTCACTATTACTATTGTTATTATTGTTCTTTCTTTATTTATCTATTTTATCTTTGTTATAATCATGATCATCATTGGTATTATTATTATGTAGTATCATTCTCATTACTATGATTATTACTATTATTATTTTTATTACTATTATTATTATCATCATCATCATTATTACGATCATGATCATCATCGCAATCATCATTATCTATACTAGTATTTTCACTATCGGACTACTATTATTTTCAAAATCATCATTTTGGCCACCGCCATTAGCATTGGGTCCTACTTGGTTTCATTTCTAGCCTACCCCAACTTGTTTGGGACTAAAGGCTTGGTTGTTGTTGTTGTTGCTTAAAGAGAACCCAATGCAGTTGAACTTGTTCTCTTCATACTGGTTAGGCAAAGCACAAACTGTAGTCAAAATTTGGTTGTGCCAGTCAAATTCTGCAATTCAGTAACTTACAGTGACAATAGTGTTGGAGTGAGCTACATATTTCTGCATTGAGGATCCTTCGCATATAACATAACTAGCTTTAGAACCAATAAACCAGTGGTCCAACAATTTTGCACCTTCCCTACTAACGGCACCAGCAATCTGCACAGCACAAAAATTTTCCTTACAAATCTAAAGAAAAAGATGAAATTATGACCAAAACAAAAATTAAACAATGAGAAATGATACAGAGACTTCTGACAGGACAAGTAAGAAAAAGTACAAATTGCAAACAACAGATAAAGTTGACACCAAAATGTAATGACCCATTTGTTTAATAAATTATTATAAATTATTCAACTTTTGTCAATTGACACCTTTTACATGTCTATCTTGTGATAAAAGAAAAAAAAATTTCGTGCAAGTATATCATGTGACAGAAGCATAAGGTCAATAGGAAAATGCAAACAATATTGCATCACAGAGGGGAAATTTCTCAAAATTAGAACTTTTAACAAAATATTGAAACAATGTAAATGGTAAAATGTAGAAGTGATTATTATCTCCTTTTTCTTTCATGAACAACAAATTGAAACAATTTGAAGATGATAAGTTTATTTGCATTAGTTAAACCTTAATTTTGGTTTCCGCTGATACGTCAGGATCAATGTAAATAGCATCTTCATTAAAAATAGGTCGCTTGCCCTCCCATTCCCTTTTTGATGACTTGGCCTCCTCAATAACTGCCAGGGGTAAACAGGATCTCTCATTTCCAGGTAAGACTGCAGACTGATTCAACTCCCCTAAAGGCAATCCATTTTCTCCATGACTTCTTATGCTGTATAACGATTCATTTAACCTTGCTGTAACAAAATATAACAAAATACAATGGTATTGTCAATGCATTTAATTTTAGAGCTTTTGTGACTAGCTAAACAGTTGTATAGTTACCCTTCTAACTGAACCCTATATCAGCTACGATACAGGAACATATCTCAAAAGCAAGTCTTTATTGTACAAAATGTCAGACAATGCTAAATCTACAAAATTAATAGTCCTTGTAAAGGGATGTATGCTCAAAGCTGCCTATCATTCACTACTCAATTTCTGTTAAACTTCTAAATGAAAAGACATAGAAGCCCTTCAACAAAGTGTTCTTTTTCTCTTTCTAAACACAACTGGAAAAATTATAAAGCAGAAGTGAAAAGCAATTAAGACTTACTGTTTTTCCTTACACTGTCAACAAACCACCCAAGTGTAACTACAAAGAGGCTGTTTCTGGCACTATGTTTGATCGCATGGTCATACTTCCTCCCACCAAAGCTGTGTGCTTGTTAAGTAGTTACTTTTACCAGTAAATTTGATTCAAATATTAGATATTCAAGCAGTAAAAAGGGATTACCACAAAAAAAAAAAAAAGAATGCAACTGAAGAATGACAAGTATACGAACAGAAAGATAATAACACAGACTAAAGCACAAAAGAGAAAAGCAAACTTGCAAACTACAGAAATTTGAACAGAAAGAGATAATAACACAGACTAAAGCACAAAAGAGAAAAGCAAACTTGCAAACTACAGAAATTTATTACGAATAGTGAAAAGGATATCTGGACCACAAGATGAGTGCACTTTGGGTGCAAGCTCCCACTGTACTGACCACCTAACCTCTCTGTGGCTTCCATAACTTGATTTCTTGCTTCTGCCATTACAAAAAAAAAAAAAAATTTATCACTTAGCCATATGATTTAAAACAGAAAATGTATACAATAAATCAACCACTGGTTTTGGTTACTGACTCGTCCTAGACCGGTACAAGGATGGACCAGCATGCGCAACGAGTATGATATTGGTACACATGAATAACTGTCTTGCATTATTTTTTGTATTGTTTGGTTCTTAAAAAATTCAAATTAGATGGTAAATAAGAAATATTGGCATAATTGACCATGCATTAAAGATTTATAGGGTTTATGATGAACTGTATGAAAGGCAAGAACACAAATGCAAACTTCAGTAACCAATTTACCTTTCGACAGGCCGGTAACGCAAATCACCAGTCCAGAAAAGGGCCCATCCGTCTGCCTGTCGGTTCGTTCCAGAAGAGCAACCGACGAAGCCGACGACATCATCTCAGTCGTCGACCGGACGCTGCAGAACGCAGGCCGGGTGGTGCCGATGTGCAGTCTCGAGCAGCCCTTCGAAACCACCACTTGTACGCCGTTACTCGTCATCATCTTTACATGCATCTCCCTCACCAGATGCCCCCGGGAAGTGAATCTCAGGCAGAGAAGAGATCATGTTATGTTATGCTATCTATCTATGTCTTGTGTTATCTCAGTTCTGTCACCAAACACGCCTAATAAAAATAATGCAGGATTTTAGTTGTGCTCTGGTTGCTGTCAGGTTGACCAAACCAAATGACAAGTGACAGACATGTTCACTTTAATACAGTTACACATTTACATAAACAAACTCTGATGCATTTTAATTATAATTTTATGATTGTTTATTTATTTATTTATGAATTGGACATGGTTTGGAGCAGAACAAAGAGACAAGGATTGGGGTAGAGCCAAAAGGTTGCCAGTAGAGGGCAGTTGATACGAGAGTTGGATAAAGACAAGGAGCTTTCTTGATCTCATCAAAGAATCAAAGACAAACGTACCTAACAAGACGACAAAAGAAGGGTTTGCCGTTCGAAACTTTGAATTAATTCATGTCATGAGGAAGATAGAAAGGGTAAGTAAATACTTACTGTCTTTTACCCCCACCAAAGTATAAAATTTAACTTGATCATCGCGGTAGAAATTTGAAAGCCGGAATTCAAACCAAAGAAACCTTCGATTTCGACAATTTTAAATGCTCCCGAACAAACAAGATTCACTGGACTTACCAGAGAATTTCAAGATTGAATGATTTTTAAATTAAATTCAAGATAGGTTCTTTTCCGTATTGAACTAAAAAGAACCAATTAAAGAGAGAAGAACAAAACCAGCTCAAATTTCCAAATTCAAATACGATCAAGAAGAAGAGGAAGAAAGGAATCCACTCACATCCGAGCTAGGCACCCTGCGCGCCACCAGGGAGCAATAGCCACTCCTCTCCTCTCCTCTCCTCTCCTCCTATTAAGCGAGACGGGTTGGTCAGTGCGGCACCCAATAAAGGTCGATCGGGTAGTTTCGTACTTTCGTTGTCCGTGGGAGTAATGATTTGATCTTGAGAGTTGGTAGTAGTTGCGACTGATCAGTCGAGGGAAGGAATTAAGGATCGGGGGGGCCAGTCAGGTCCCGGTCAAGGATGAGAGTGGAAAGGGATTGCAGGTGGTGCTTTCTAGGAGGGAGGGAGGATTTGGAGAATCTTAAAGCTTCTCGTCTTCTGTGGAGGTTGTGGGTTTTTGAGAGAGAAAGGGAGAAAGGGGAGTCGCGGAGACGGACGGACGGACAGGGTTACCGTTGTAAATTCGAACTACTTTGGGTGGGCCAATGTTTCAAGAATAAAATTGTTTTGGGACGAGACTGTAAAAATGTTTACGGTGGTGATACCGTTATACAAGTGATTTAAAAACGGTCCGGGTAGTCCGGGGGACCGGGTAGTCCGGGTCGGTCCAAACCCGCCCCGGTCCACAGGTTTCTCGGTCCACGGGTTTTCCCGGTTCGGAAAACCTCAGAAAAATTTTGGGGGGAATGAGATTGGACCTAGCTTAGGACTGTCCCTCCAGGGTTGTCCGGGTTTCCCGGTCCAGGTTGCTCGGGTTGCCAGGTCCAGGAGTTATGTGTCAAAAAAATAAGAAAAGAAAACAAAAAATATATAAAAAATATGATACACCTATTTTACAATAAAAAATCGAAAAATATACTTAAAAAAAATGAAAATAATTAAAAATTAAATTATTTGTTTTAATCATATATATATATATAGGATAAATTTTTCGGGAGGTCAATAAACTTTGCTCTAAATTCATAATTGGTCACTGAACTTTCATTTCTCCATTTTTGGTCACTAAACTTTAATATTTATCCAAATTTAGTCACTCCGTTAGTTTTTCCATCCAACTTAACGGAATAGTTGACATGACATCAATTTTATAGTTTAGACATATAATTTTTAATGTAAATCTTAAAAATATAAGAATATAAATAAACAAATTATTTTTATTTATTTTTCTTTCATGATAATAAAATACTTTCACATTTTTGGACATATTGAAAATTGTATACTTCATATGAAAAAATAAATGGAAAATAATAATTTTGGAAAAAAATTAATATTGTAAAAGAAAAATAAATAAAAAATTTGAATTTCACTTAAAATCTTACATGTTGTATAATTTATATGAAAAAAAAAGTTAATATTCAAAGTTTAAAATTGGAGCCATTTTAATTATTCCGCTAAGTTGGATGGAAAAACTAACGGAGTGACCAAATTTGGACAAACATCAAAGTTCAGTGACTAAAAACAGATAAATGGAAGTTCAGTGACCAATTATGGATTTGATGTAAAGTTGAGTGACCTTCCCGAAAATTTACCCTATATATATATATATATATATATATATATATATATATATATATATATTATACATTTAAAAGTTAGGAAAATAGTATTTCTATATTAAAAATAAAAAATTAAAATAATATTATTTATACCGAAAAAATAACATAGAAAATCAGAAAAAAATTTAATAATTATATTTGTTGTAAAACAAAAATTCTTCTTGAAAATAAAATTAAAATAATATTATATTAGTTGTTAACGTAGGCGGGAAAAGTTGGAACCAAGTCGGGTTACCTCGGGTTATTACCCCGGTACCCCGGGTCGGATAGGATCCGATCTTGGGTTGCCCCGGGTCGGGTAGGGTCGGGTCCCGGGTTGCCCCGGTACCCCGGGACGGGTAGGGTCGGGTCTCGGGTTGCCCCGGTACCCCGGGTCGGGTCCCGGGTTTGCTCGAGTCGGGTTTCCACGGGAATTTTTCTGGGAACATGGATACCTACCCTTGCGAGGACCGTCCCTTCCAGTCCTCTCGGTTTGCCCCGGTCAGACGCCTGGGTCGGGTCGGTCGGTCCATTTTCCCCGGGTTTCTCGGGTCGGGTTCGGACCTCTCGGATTTTTTTAAAACACTACGTGATACTGATAATTTAGAGCGCTCATCCTCTATAGCGCTGCAAAGTGTAGCGCAGAATGTGGGCCGTTAGATCATCTCCGGATTGGTGCCGGCACAGATCTCGAGGTGATCTAACGGCCAATGTTCTGCGCTACAAGGATATGGAATCGATAATTTATGACGGATGGCCGATTGAAATTATTTTGACGAAATCAATTTTTATATATTGATTATTTGATGTTTTCTTTTTTGTTCTTTTTTTTTAGTTAATTTTTTTTTTGTTCTTAGGAACAGAATATATTTTTATTGAGTTGTCTTATTTGAAATAAAAATTTGCCAAGGACCCAAAATAAAAAAAGAATATATTTTTATGATGGGTAGTGTTAAAATCGTATCGATCTTGTTAATTGTATGCCAAAAATCAAAATATATTTAAATGGGATACAAATATGAAGCAGATAATAAACAAATATGATCATTTTTTTAGTTACAAATTGGAAAAAACGACAAGTATTAACAACAAATGAATTAGACTAAAATAAATGGATCAAAAGAAAAGAAAGAGAAGGTCAACACAGTTAACATTGAGAGATTCACTTAATTCACACTATACATGATTTCTTTTGGACGATTTTGTCAATTTCATTGCAATTTTAATGGGACATGGAAATATTTGTTCGGAATTAGTAATTACTGCTAGCCTCTTTACGTCTTTTTTTTAATCAAAATTTTATTTCTGTGTTTGGTTGGTTCTTCCCATTCTAAAAGAACTTACATAAAATGCAATAAATCTGATGTACAAAAAAATGACGGAAAAACTATTAAATCATCTCTACTCTTTTAAAAAAAAAAAAAACTAAGGAATGGACTCTCCATTGATAGTCATAGTCTAACTTATGCCTTAATCTCTATCCATCAAATAATTTATGGCTTACATCACATTAATTTCATATTGTATTCCCCTCCATTTCTACCTCAGCACAAAATCGAAGTGGCAAATTGTCAAACTGACCTTTTAAAGCATTGACTATTGTAATCACAAACCCATTTTTTCTATTCGATTATTTCACTTTATTTAGCTTGAACGGAAATTAAAATTGCCCACAACAGCGTACGAATACATTTCTAGTTCAGTAAAAATTGTTTTGGAACTTCTTTTTCGATATCAAAGGTGTCTATTAATGAAACCACTATATAGAATCAGTAAAATTTTTTATATAGAAATTTAATTCTCAATTAAGATGATAAATGCATATATTAGTTCATACTAATTCTATTGTTATAACTCGATTTACCATTATCTTTCTATTGTTTCTGTTTTAATGTGCTTATATGCACTCCTTCAAAAAAAAATGTGCTTATGAGATAAAATAGAAATATAATCGAAGGAGATTCTTACAGATAATTTCTCACTTCAAAGTTTTTAACTTTTAGCATTAGACATTATCCTCAATTGTGTTCACTTCTGCCATTATCCCAATTTGGAAAACAGGACCCAGGACCCTGTTATTCAAATCTGGGCTGTCGGATTAAAATTAACGGATGAGATTAATTATAAGAAAGATCCCTATAATCTTAATTGAGCCGATCTGACCGTCCGTTTTGATTTAACAGTCCAAATTGGACAAACAGGGCCATGTTATTCTCATAGAATAACAGCAGATTCGGACTCATCCTCAATTACATCCTAACAAATAAAGATCACCATTGACCACTTTTCCATTCATTTTTCCTGTTCTTGTTTGTTCTTTCTCTCTTATCGTAGCTGGTTGGCAGATAGTGTAATTAATACGTGAAGAAGAAAGAAAAGAAAGGTGGATCCATTTTCTAACCGCTTGCAATCAAAGCAAGCATTGCCTGCCTTCACCTTTTCTTGTAGTAGAAGGCCTTGAATGGTAGCTTTCGAGAATGGGCCTTCCTTGCAATGCAACATTTGACCTGGATATTGTGTGAGATCCGTACTTACTGGCTTTGATTGACTGTAACATGTACAATTTTTTTTTTTCACAAATAAATATGATGCATGGCACTGGCAAGTGGCAATAGGCAAAAGAAACATGTGAAGACCTGCCAGCATAGAAAAGAATTTTTGGGTCCCTTCAAACAGAGACCAGAGATATAAACTTTGCAATATGTTTTTCCATCAGAACATCACAGAATGGGGGTCTGATTTTATTTCAGGGTACATTTCTGGTTCTCCTCTGGAATTTTTTTTGAGAAAAGGTCCTCCTCTGGAATGATTATTGTCTCAAACTTCGTGATGAAAGCGTGTTTCTTTTTTTTTTTTTAGAAAAAAAATATGTTGGATTTTGCGAATAATGATAAATTATGCATGGAGAGAAAAATTAAATTACTTTGAAAGATGTTCATTTAAATTTTTATTTTAACAAAATAAAGATCTGTTTACTGTTCTTCTGTCAATGATTTCAATGTAAAAGCTAACATATTGTACTCAGTACTCAACTAAGAGGAACCATATGTTATACCAAAATGTTAAAATATCATACAAGAAATATATATGAATATGTTTTTTTTTTTTTTTTTTTTTTTTTTGAAAGAAAGGCAAAATTTTGCCCGTTTTCATTGAATGAAAACCAGAACCCATACACAGAATCATTTGTCCTATAACATCTATAATACTATTCGTTCTATACTCATTGCTATGATCCTATTTGTCAGCAAGAAATCACCAGTAAAGGATCAGCCAACAAAAACAAAACAACACAAACTTTTCTGACAGATATACTTCACAAAACAAACCAGCAGGATCGTATGCTTAGTAAAAGACCATACTGAGCTTAAGTTTGCAAAAACAACTCCTGTGTAATACTGATTGAAACTGCATCTTTTATCCTCTTCTTCTCATCCAGTCAGCATCAGCTGAGGAGGCAATGCTTGGATAGGAATCTCTTCCATACTTGCTGGCATCCACCTCTTTGTTAGCTTCTTCACTTCCTCCTTAGCCAGACCTGTCCAATAATTAATCAAAGCTACAGTAAACATTACAGCATTTCTAACAGAGATAATAGGAGTATTATTAAAAGTTATGTCATTCCTTGTTTTCCATAATACCCAACATACAGCACAAGTAACTAATAGAAAAGCCTGTCTTTCACGGCATGGTAAGGATATGGCATACTCAATGATATCTTCAAATTTGTTCCAAAACTGAATTAAATCTTGACTAATCCCCATCCAGAACCATACTTGTCTTGCAAATGGACATTGTATAACTAGATGCTGAGTTGTTTCATGTTCAGAACAAAAAGAACAATTCAAAGGACCAATCCAACCTCTCTTGGCCAAGTTATCTCTTGTTTTCAGTCTTCTTCTATACACTAACCAGATGAAAATTTTAATTTTTAAAGGGACAGGTATTGACCACCAGATATTGTGTAATTGAGAAGACACCCCTCTAAAAACTAACCATTCATACATTGAATGTGTAGAATACTTCCCATTTGGTTCCCAATCCCATATCAGTTGGTCATTTTGGTCTGACAATACACAAGAATGTATCAAATTATAGATATCATTTAAGTCTGACCATAATACCCCTGTGATTTGTCTCTTAAACTTTACACACTGACCCTTTGATGTCACTACTGTATATAAAGACACAAAGGGATCCTGACATATATCAAATAACTCTGGGTACTGAATGTTTAAGGGGCTTGTTCCTATCCATCTGTCCAACCAGAACCTAATTGATTTACCTGTACCTATTTTCATGCTACATCCAATATCACCTATGACACCTAATCTATCTATCTCTTTCCAAATAGGAGATAGTTGTGTAATATGAGTCAGGCCACCATATTTACCCAAGATTATTTGTTTCCATAGGCTATTATATTGTGGGTCTTTTAATTTCCACCACCATTTGAGTAAAAGAGCTATATTCATTAATTCTAAATTTACTGTTCCTAGACCTCCTAACTGCTTAGGCATGCAGATTTGTCTCCATCCTACCATTGCATACTTCTTTTTCAGACTAGTCCCTTGCCAAAAAAATCTAATCCTAGTCCTATCAATTCTTTTTCTAATTGTAACTGGAAGCTTATAAATTGATATCATGTACATAAGTGCAGCTGAAACTACTGAATTTGTCAAGGTTAGCCTACCACCAATGGACAGCATGGATCCTTTCCAGTTTGGCAAATGGTTATCTACTTTTTCTACTGCAAAGTTCCAATCAGATAGTCTGAGTTTTTTATTATGCAGAGGCACTCCTAGATATTTAATTGGTAGTGAAGATACTTTACACCCTAAGATTTCTGCTAATTGCTCTGCATCTAATCTAGAAATATTTAGGGGAACTAACTCTGTCTTACCCTTGTTCACCTTAATACCAGTAAGTTTCTCAAAGATCAGCAAAGTCCACATTAATGTTTCCACTTGTTGTACATCAGAGTTTAGAAAGAAAATTGTATCATCTGCATACAGAGATTGTATAATTTGATAACCATCCTCTAAAACTGAACCTAGACCTTTAAGACAACCTATTTTTTTCCCCCTTTCTATCATTTGGCATAAAGTATCAGTTACTAAATTGAACAAAAATGGGGACAGAGGATCCCCCTGCCTTAATCCCCTCCTGCATTCAAAGTATGGGGTAGGGGTTCCATTTATATTAATACATGTCTTTGAACCTCTAAGAAGACTCATAACCCAATTTGTCCACACTAGCCCAAAACCTCTACTTAATAACATTTCTCGGATAAACTGCCAATTGACCATATCATATGCTTTTTCGAAATCAATTTTTAAGAGTATACCTTTTTCTTTGGTGGTTTTCACTGAGTGTAAAATTTCATTTGCAATTAACACATTATCCAGTATAAACCTATTCTTAATGAAGGCAGTTTGACTTGAATCCACTAATCTATTCATATAAGGAGCAATTCTATTTGTAAGAATTTTGGATATCAATTTAAAGCTGCAGTCTACTAGACTAATAGGCCTAAATTTCTTAATTGAGAGTGCATGTTTCTCTTTTGGTATAAGGCAAACCATGGCATGATTGATTTTCTCTACATGTAATGCTTCTTTATGGAAAGTATTCAACAGTAAGATCAAGTCTTCTTTTATTATGTCAAAAAAATGTTGATAGAATAGAAATGGGAAGCCATCAGGGCCAGGGGCCCCTTTGGCATCTGACTCAAAGACTGCTCTTTTTATCTCTTCTATAGAAAAAGGTTTTTCTAATTCTAATCTCTCTTGATCCTGAAGACAGAACCTATGTTCCCAAAACTCTGAATCAAGACTAGCAATATGTTTTTTGTATTATGTATATTGTTGAGTATGGAGGCACTAGCTATAACAATATTTTCTATTATATCTCAAAATATTGTTACAACTACTACTTAAATACTAAACCTCCATATACCCCTAGCTTCTTACTACAACCTAACCTCCAATTCACTACTATCTCTTGCTTGGTTTGCTTCATCCAACTCCACACCCCTATTTATACTAGTTCTATGGAGAATTCTAGAACCTAGATATTTTTCCATAGATATTTTTATAGATAATTCTAGACCTAAGATATTTTTCTTATATCCATAATGTTCTAGATTATTCCTAAGAAATATCTAAACACCACATTACTCTAGATAATTCTTGATCTTGAGCTTGATGGGCTTGGGCCTCAGCGTTGATTCTCAACACTCCCCCTCAACGCTGACTTTGTACTATTCCGATTTTGGTACTCCGCGTCCATCCGGATCATCATACTTGCAACCTCGCCTTTGTGCTCGTTGAGCTTGGCACTCCTCAGTTATTTGCGATCGAACTTCCCGATGGACTTCTTGAACCCGCTTTACTAGTGGTCCCGGCACTAGTCTTCGTCGAGGTCCGACTTCTCGACGGATCACCGGACGGGCTGTAACTCCTTGCACCAACTCACGTCCTTCAGCTATAGTGACACTTCTATATGTCATCCTGACAGCATCACCCTCCTTGGTGATGACTTCCACCTTGGCGCTCTCTTGTGGCTTCTCTTCATCAGCCACGATGCAGCTTATAATTTCGGCCTCTTTTACGACTTTGGTCTCCTCATCGACCAATTCTTTAATTGGTTCTTTAAAAAACAATGACTCAAAGTCAGTTCTATTTTCATACTTACTTACCTCTTTGACATCTTTGATGTCTTCCATGAACGATGACTCGGAACTGATCTCTTCCTCCTCGAGATCACTGGCCTCCTCGACATCTATGCCATTGATGAAGGACCGCGATTCGACGTCTTCTTCCTCAAGCTCATCAACTTCTACAATGTCTCGTATATTGTCGATGGGCCAAGCCTCGATGTCGATCTCTTCTTCATCTTCTATGGCATCTTCTTCATCTTTGATCGGCCACGACTCCATGTCGAACTCCTCTTCCTCTGGCTCATCAACCTCAGCAACCTCTATGCCAACTACCGACTGTATTCCAACAGTCGCCACCGCGTCCCAATCTTCTTCATATGGGACCTCCTCCGGCACCATCTCCACTGTGGTCACCGCGAGGCTTTCTTCATCTTCCATGATTGCAGCAGTGAGTGCTACTTCTGCATCCCACTCTTCTTCACAACCACTGCTCTCATGGACAATGTCTTGGCTTCTTGAGGTCGCCACATTACCATGGCCTTTCTTCTTCTTCCGCCAGCAATCTCGTGCATAATGCCCTCTTTTGCCACAATTATAACATCGATCGTCATCGTCTTCATTGTCATCGGATGAGTCTCGAGCTCCCCCTGAAGAATTAGTCTTCTCTTTAGGCCTTCGTTGCTGGCTAGACCTTCCTTCGGGTCTACCTCTTGACTTTCGGTCAGGTCGACCCGTCTTTCGGTTGCTGAACAAGGCCTCTTCTTCTTGCTTCAACGAGACTCCGGCCATTTGCTTCACTAGAGCCTCCTGGTTTGCGAGCATATTCTCCAGCTCCAATAGTGTTGGCTGCGTTGGCCAACCTTGGACGGCTGCTATGAACCCGCTGTACTCGGGTCTTAGCCCATTGATGAGAATCCTTCTCATCCTTTGCTCGCTGATCTTTTCTTCAGGGTCTATTTGAGCAATCTCACTACAAAGAGATTTTACTTTTGTAAAGTAATGGTTAATCATCATCTTACCTTGTGAGATTGTCATGAGCTCCTTCTCAAGTAGTTGGAGGCGCGCGTCGTTCTTCTTTGAGAAGAGTGTTGCTAGGGTATCCCAGGCTACCTTCGGCGTGGGCACTTCTCTGATGTACTCCAGTAGCTCGTCTTCAACGGCTGTCCTGAGTACAAACATCGCCTTCCCAGCCTTGATTCGCCATTTCCGCAGAGTTTCGGCTTGCTTCTCCACGGACAGAGTTTCAGCTGGCTTCTCTGAAGCCTTCTTCTTTTTCGTTTTGGGGCCAGCAACTTGTTCCGATACCGTCTCTTCTACGGTATCAACTTTCGGCGGGGTCGTCTCAGACCCGCCTACTACCTCCCATAGGTCCTGCCCTTGGAGGTAGGACTCTATGCATGCCTTCCAATATATATAATTACTAGAATTCAATTTCTTCATTCCACCAATCGTACCTGAGAAATCCATGGCTTCAACTAGCTCGCCCAGCGTCTAGTAAGCCTTCTTGAAGATTTCTCCTCCTCCGCACTTCGCAGTCCCGGACTGTCGTCAAGCTGCGGCTCCTTCGACAACTTGTCGATACCACTATACTGACTGGCGGAACACCGGCAGAATTCCGGCTCTATGCTTGACCCCTACCACCGACTCTGAACAAGCTCCGACAACTCCGGCTCTGATACCAGATTGTTGAGTATGGAGGCACTAGCTATAACAATATTTTCTATTATATCTCAAAATATTGTTACAACTACTACTTAAATACTAAACCTCCATATACCCCTAGCTTCTTACTACAACCTAACCTCCAATTCACTACTATCTCTTGCTTGGTTTGCTTCATCCAACTCCACACCCCTATTTATACTAGTTCTATGGAGAATTCTAGAACCTAGATATTTTTCCATAGATATTTTTATAGATAATTCTAGACCTAAGATATTTTTCTTATATCCATAATGTTCTAGATTATTCCTAAGAAATATCTAAACACCACATTACTCTAGATAATTCTTGATCTTGAGCTTGATGGGCTTGGGCCTCAGCGTTGATTCTCAACATATATATTCAATCTACACATGTAATATGAATATGTATTTGCACATTTAACCTAGTCCTATCATATCATATTCAGCAACATAAACTTCATGCGTCCATTGATAGACAGTCCATAGAAGTTACACTGTGAGTGTAACTGTTACATCTAGACTCATATAGGATCCATTTGTCATACTATTTGTTACTTTTATAGACTATCCATCAATGAACGGTAGGTCTTACTGATCCAGCAATCACTTTCTCTGAGTTTGGACCACCTTTCCCTCGTCCTGAGCTAGAGCAAAACCTCTGAATCATCACTTCACTTGCGGTGTGAAGGGAACACCTAAAACAGAACAAAAGGTCTTAATTGTATTGCCTGTCATTTGTTTAGCAAGAAAAGTTTCCAAATTCCAATCATTTAATTTTGAGGCATGTTGCCCTAAAAAGAAAATTGGCAAGGCATGCAGCATCTACTACCTGCATCCTCCTCCTTTATTGCCTCCTCGGCAACATAAATTTTGGATCCATATTTGTATCTGTTCAATTCAATACTGTTCTTTATCTTTCTTTAAGATAACATAAAAAGCCATTGAATATTTTTGTATACCGAGGAGGAAGAGGTAGAAGTTAATTGAGTAATACATAGCATTTATAGAAAAATTATTCATCAGTTACATTTCAGAATGTATTTATTACATTCCGTACACCTCTATCGATGTATGGACAGTTTTTCAGTGTCCGCAAAATGTTTCTCAAGTTAATTTGTATGCAGATTGCAGAATGACAGAAAGTGAAAGTGAAAGGTTGTTGGTGCCTAATTAACGTGGCCCAAAAATGGTTTGTTAAGCAGGAACATTGACATTAAAACTTGAAAATGACCAGGACAGGGCGAAAGTAACATTTTTTTTTTCTTTTTTTTTTGACGTGTTGAATAGTTTCGTTTCCACTTTCCACAATGTGCCGATGTAATTTTCGCTTGAAATTATTTTTCTTCTTTTTTTGCTTGAAAAAAAAATTATTCACGAATGATTTGTTTATTTACTAGGGTATAATACATCCAATAATATATAATGTGTTTTAATCACATTATATATTATGCGAGGAGGGATCAAATGACCGTAAGTTTTGGTGTTACAAAATTAAATTCTAAATGAGGAGGGATCAAGTGACCACAACTTTTGGTACCCATCGGTAACTACAAAATTAAATCTCAAATATATACATTGTTAATAATTAAATGACAAACCCAATTGATGGAATGTTTTGTATATATCATATTTTATGTGTAATAAAAAAATATATCATTTTGATTTTATTTACATGTGAATTAAGCATTAACAAAAATCAACGGTTCAAATTTTATGATTTTTTTCTTCTCTCTTGATGGCAATCGAAACAATTTCATCATTTTTTTTATATATGTTATTGAGATAATTAAGAATACATCTAACGATTTAGATTTATTAATTTATGTTTAATTAACAATGTGGTCATCAAGGGCACTAAAATTTGTGGTTATTGGATCTAAATAGCTACATTTTAAATTTAAAATGTAAGCGTGTTTCTTTTCTTTATGGAAAAATATATGTTGGATTTTGCGAATAATGATAAAATATGCATGGAGAGAAAATTAAATTACTTTGAAAGATGTTCATTTAAATTTTTTTTACAAAATAAAGATTTGTTTACTGTTCTTCTGTCAATGATTTCAATGTAAAAGCTAACATATTGTACTCAGTACTCAATTAAGAGGGACCATATGTTATACCAAAATGTTAAAATATCATACAAGAAATATACATGAATATGTTTTTTGTTTCATGTATATATTCAATCTACACATGTAATATGAATATGTATATGCACATTTAACCTAGTCATATCATATCATATTCAGTAACATAAACTTTATGCGTCTATTGATAGACAGTCTATAGAAGTTACACTATGAGTGTAACTGTTACATTTAGACCCATATAGGATCCATTTGTCATACTATGTGTTACTTTTATAGACTGTCCATCAATAAACGGTAGGTTTTACTGATTCAGCAATCACTTTCTCTGAGTTTGGACCACCTTTCCCTCGTCCTGAGCTAGAGCAAAACCTCTGAATCATCACTTCACTTGCGGGGTGAAGGGAACACCTAAAAACAGAACAAGAGGTCTTAATTATAATGCCTGTCATTTGTTTAGCAAGAAAAGTTTCCAAATTCCAATCATTTAACTTTGAGGCATGTTGCCCTAAAAAGAAAATGGAAAACACTTTCTCTCCCGAAGAAATCCCATACCCGAAGACCCCGAATGTTACTTTTCTGATGTGGCGTCACTTTTTTTTTAAATTGTTTCCCTTAGCCAGTTTAATGGAACCGTCCATTTCATTGGTATTAACAATTACACCTAGCTAGGGGTGAAACGGATCGGATAATATCCGTCCGTATCCGGATTCGTATTCGGATTTTTGCGGATACGGATATTCGGATACGGATATTTGCGGATACGGATACGGATACGGATAAAATTTATGCGGATACGGATACGGTTTTGAATATGGATACGGATACGGATACGGATAATTATCCGAATCCGGTTATTATGGTAATTCGGATATCCGTTTCAAAGGCTTATTATATGTCTTTCAATTGGATTTTTTATGTAGATTTCAAATTTAATGAAGTTTATATCTAATTAGACTTTGAATTCATCTCTTTTATAATTATTTATAACTTGTAATTAAAAATATAATGAATATTATGGATTTTTTTTCTTAACTAAC
This sequence comes from Cyperus esculentus, assembly GCA_030179965.1. Taxonomy (NCBI): domain Eukaryota; kingdom Viridiplantae; phylum Streptophyta; class Magnoliopsida; order Poales; family Cyperaceae; genus Cyperus; species Cyperus esculentus. The sequence goes on along the minus strand of JASGLE010000039.1, from coordinate 3,208,228 downwards.
ATGTAATTATTTATGATAATAATGATCCATGATGAACTAATAACATATTTATGATTAGTGATTAATTTTTATAGTAATTTAATCATTTTAGTTAGTGATTTATCATGAAAAGGTTATATAAAATATATTTTTTAATAATAAGTCTAATATCCGAAGTATATTCGTATCCGCATCCGTATCCGTTTAATATCCGATCCATATTTGTATCCCTTTAATATCCGATCCGTATTCGTATCCGGAACTATCTGTATCCGTATTCGTATCCGAAAAACTAAAGCGGATACGGATACAATTTTACCCACTATCTATTGATATCCGATCCGTTTTCACCCCTACATCTAGGCATGCTGCCTATGTATTGTGTCAAATCATATCACCTTTAATGTTTTCAATTGGATTTCAAACTAAAATCCCGCTATTTGTCTTTATTATAAGCTGGTTCTAATTTTTTTTATTTGAATGAAAGTGCTCTTGACTAATAAATGCATCAGTTCATAATGATACTTATCTTATGAGTCTATTATGCTATTAATAGTACGGAGCAATATTGACATATATCTATAATTTCAAAATATTAATAGTCGATCCAAACCGATCATTATGGTCTTTATATACAATTTTACTTGTAAACCAAATTTTATATTTTTTGGAACTTTTTTGGTATTTTTTTAGATTTTTTAAAATGTCACCTAGGTTCATAATGTTAATCAAGTGACTTTTGAAAATATCTTCAAAATAGTAAAAAGTTACTAAAAATTTTGAGATTTGGTTTACAAGTTAAACTGGATATAAAAATCATAATGAATAGTTCGGATCGAATATTAATATTTTGGAATTGGAGATACGGCCAGTAGTACGGGACAATTTGTATTATTAATAGTGCAATAGCATCACTCTTATCTTATTGTCACAAAATTTTCAATCGTATTGATGCATTGTTCTCACTTGAGTTGACTTACTACAAAAGACTTGACTAATATAACATATATTGCTTTTTCAAAAGTTTAATATGATATTTTTATTGTTACTTTATGATTTTGATGCGTTGCATGTGTTAATACATATGTTACATTAGATATTTTTATTGTTACTTTATGATTTTGATGTGTTACATATATTAATACACTTGTTACATTAATTATATTTATTGTTACTTTATGATTTTAATTTGTTACGTAAACTAATATACTTGTTACATTATTTTGTTCTCTTATACATCTGCAAATATGTTTACAAATTTGTAGTCCCAATTTATGGTCATTTTCTACTCCCAATGATAATTTTTAATATAACATGTATTGTTTTTCAAAAGCTTTTTATGATATTTTAATTATTACATTACGATCTTGATGTGTTATATTTATTAATACATTTGTTACATTATAATTTTGATGTGTTACATGTATTAATACACTTGTTACATTATTTTGTTTTCTTATAGATATGCAAATATGCTTGCAAATTTGTAGTACCAATTTATGCTCATTCTCTATAACCAACGATAATTTCTAGAGTGAGGCTATGGTACTATTAATAGTACAAAATCGGTTGTACTACGGCTCCATATTATGGTATTTGAAGTTCAATTGATCAATTCAAACCGCTCAATGTGATCTCCATATGTTAATGTAGTTGTAGACCAAATTTTATATTTTTTAGAATTTTTTAACTATATATTTTGATATATAAAAAAACCACATTTTTGAATGGTCTATAATGTTTATATTAAGTCATTTTCTAATTATACAAAAAAATAGTAAACAAGCACCAAAAATTATAAATTTTGGTCTACAATGATATTTATATATGGAGATCATATTGAGCGGTTTTGGATCGTTTAATTAAACTTAAAAAATGATAATATGGAGCCATAGTACGGTACACTTTGTACTATTAATAATACTATAGTCTCACTCTAATTTCTAATATAACATGTATTTTTTTCTCCAAAAGTTTATTATGATATTTATAAATGTTATTTTATGATTTTGATGTGTTACATGTATTAATATTATTTATTTTATATTAGATATGTTTATTGTTACTTTATGATTTTGATGTGTTACAAGTATTATTTTCTTTTTATGAAAATATATCTTTGCTAAGTCATATTTCATTTGATAGATAATACTTACCCCTCAAATATATGTTTGTTAGTTAGCTGCAATTATAATTTAAAGATAAAATATCATGTTAAAATCTCTGATTGAAGAGACATATGAAAATAATAATGCGTCCCTAATTCAAAATTGAAAGACAACTCGTTATTAAATCTGGACCTGTAGATTTAATGGGACCCACAATCATCTGACATTCTGTATGGTAGAGGCGTAGAGCTAAGGCACTAGTTCCAAGGCAACTGGAGAGAACCAAAGAAATTGAGAAATTGTGGAGAAAATTTTCGGGCCATTTCGGTACAACTTTTTTCGGGACGGTAGTCACGACTCAAAGCAAATTGGCAAGGTCTACGGGTTCTTCTCAAAAAAAAAAAAAAAGCAAATTGGCAAGGCATGCAGCATCTACTACCTGCATCCTTCTTGACTGCCTCCTCGGCTACATAAATTTTGGATCCATATATATCTGTTCAATTCAATACTGTTCTTTATCGTTCTTTAATATAACATAAAAGGCAATTAAATATTTGAATTTTACTTCAATACTTCCATTAATAGAATTTTCTTTTCGATCTGATGATTATAAATGAATATTATCTATTATGAGATTCATCTGTAACCGATAAAATTATTTGAGTGTGAGCCTAAATGCAGATTGCAGAATGACAGAAAGTGAAAGGTTGTTGGTGCCTATTAACGTGGCCCAAAAATGGTTTGTTAAGCAGGAACATTGACATTAAAACTTGAAAATGACCATGACAGGGCGAAAGTAACATTTTTTTTTCTTTTTTTTTGACGTGTTGAATAGTTTCGTTTCCACTTTCCACAATGTGCCGATGTAATTTTCGCTTGAAATTATTTTTCTTCTTTTTTTGCTTGAAAAAAAATTATTCACGAATGTTTTGTTTATTTACTAGGGTATAATACATCCAATAATATATAATGTGTTTTAATCGGGAATAAAACACATTATATATTATGCAAGGAGGGATCAAATGACCGCAAGTTTTGGTGTTATAAAATTAAATTCTAAATAGCTACATTTTAAATTTAAATAAAAAATTACTAGTTGATGAAATATCTTGCATATATCATTTTTTATGCGGACACAAATAATCATAAAATTTTGATGTTTTTTAGATGTGCATCAATTATTAACAAAAATCAACATTTCAATTTTATGATTTTCTTCCCCCTATCTTGATGGCTATCAATACAAGTTTAAGTTTTTATTATTTTTTGTGCATATGATATTGTGATAATTTATAATACATCTAATGGTTTATATTTGTTAATTTATATATAAATAATCTCGTAGTCATCCAGAGCATTATTTTTGTGGTCATTGACCCCTCCTCTTATTTTAAATGATATATTATGTTATTTTATATTTGATTTTTGGTATTTCAATATTTTTTATTATATTATATAAACAAAACTATTTCTAAATTATATCCGAATAACGAAACTTTAACCCAATTGCAAAGGGACGATTGTCCTCTGACCCGGGGTATGGTGACCCGGTGTATGTGACCCGTTGGATCTCTTCGGTATTCGGACAAATCCGAATCCCGAGGAGATCCAACGGGTCACATGCACCAGGTCACCGTACCTCAGGGCAGAGGATATGAATTGCAACGAAATGACTGTGTTGAACGCTTCAGCTGTGAGTTGTGACTTGTGAGTTGTGACTATGCTTGTACAGTTGTACATGTTCGAATATGGAATATGGAGCTGTACCAATTTATATCCTCTGCTGTGCAGGGAATTACTGCGCTGCACAATCCAACCATTGGATATGTTTTGAGATTTGTGCAACTCGATCTCAGAAAACCCTCCTCTAATCTGTATCGTTGATTTTCTGTGCAGTATTCTACTTCCTCCGTCCACAATTAAATGAATTTATACCCTTTACAACTTGTCCACAATTAAATGAATTTATACCCTTTGTTTGAATCCACTTTCTTCCTAAAAAAAAAAAAAATATTACGAAATTCTCAAAATGCCCCTCGTCTCCTTCTAAGAATGTTCACTTTTCTACTAATTGAGGGTATAAAAGTAATTTCACTCTTCTATTATTTTATTTGACTTTTGCTACAAATTCATTATTATGTGAACAGAGGAAGTACTACACATTTATTAGAGGATAAACAATCAATCTACACATATAATCTTGTTGTGAAATCATGGGAATATTGAATGGGATATTATGGGATCGGATCTGTGTAGTAAAGTCAGAGCTCCCTCCAACTGCAACTGCAAGCGAGAATCTGGACCGTGCACCGACAACCCATTTGTTCAACTCTCCTTTTCACGAACAAAAGCTGCCTTCAATTTATCTTCTTTTCGTGGCGGGGCCATGCCTTGCCCAAGTCCAAACTTCCACTTTCTTCATCTCCTCACATTCCCATCTCTTTGTTTAAAAGTATGAACTGATAATTTATTTATTTTATGGATTATATCCGCTCTCGGTTTGAGCATATATCGACGGTTGACACTTTTAGGCACATTAATTGATTTACACAATCACTCGTGAATGTAAAATCGTGAAAACTCACATATATTCTTTACAAAGATATTGCACGTATGCCAAATAAATATAAGCTAATTAAACCAAATGTATAATGTATAATGAGGTACATTTTGCATAAAATTCGCCTAGATTTCGAATATACGTAGTTAGTAGACTGTAGACACGAGACATTTTAGTTCTCAAAACAAATACAGTAAGGCAACGACCCAAACTTGAATCCATGTACAAGTAACAACAACAGGCCGCTCTGCCATGAGCCCATTAACCATTTACTTACCTACATGGAGGGAAAGGTAACGTAGTACACATAAGGCCCAGATTGTAACAGTGAAATAGTCTTACCATTTGATGATTAATTTTCAATAAAGAAGTGTGTCTGGAGGGGTTTATATAGAGCCAATTAACTGATAGAACTTGGGGGCAAAGCTTGCTCTTCTGATTGATTGGTTCAAGCCTTGATCACATGGATTGATCATACAACTGGCATGCCTTCTCTTCTCAGCCCTTGATAACAAAATATAAATACTTGACAGAGTAATATAAACACCTTAGTGGAGATCTATAAACACCCAGTAATATAAGAACCTAGTATAAACACCCGGATTTGAGATGTAATCATATGAGTTTTAAATATAAATACCTGGATGTAAAATATAAACATTTGGTTTTGAAATATAACTAGGTCCTAGAGGATAAAACAACTGGATGTGAAAATATAAACACCTAGTTTTGAAATATAACTGTCTGGTTTTAAAATATTACCACCAGAGAGTTAAAGTAGTTAGATGTGAAATATAAACACCTGGTTTTGAAATATAAACACCTGGCTTTGAAACATTAACACCTGTAGTGACATACGGAGCCATTGCGCTGCACGTGACACGGAGCGACATGAAATCAGTAGCAACACGTTTTCTAGCCTTGACCAGTCAACACGTTTTTGACAGGTGGCACGCTCTGATTGAGGGGGACGAAATTGGGAGATTTTTGTTGGGGGACTATTAGTCTAACCCTACTTTTTTAGAGGTACAGATGTTCAAGCATGCATCAGGTTTTCAGGTGATAAGGATTGTGTCCTTAGTCCTTACTGCCTGATACCCCTATAGGCCAGTACAAAGTCCAATTATCCCCTCTCAACAGCTTAATTTTTTTTAAATTGGTAGTTGTGACTTGTGACTGATTTTACAACTTTGAAATTTTCTGAAATCTTAGGGGCACAAGAACAAAATATCCATTGTACCTTTTTCACTTTTACATTTCACTGTCACTTCCATTTATTTTTATTAATTACAATTCATTGTGATCAGTGGATATCTTTAGATGTTCTTTCATGTATTTGAAACTCAAGACAATTGAAGGGGCTTGCTTGTAAAAGTCACATAGCCTTTTTTGGTTCCTTCACTGTTTTCTCAGCTCTGTTATCATGTTATGTGATGAAGTTTGTCTTTTATCTGAACATGACATCCCTCATTCATGGCGCCTTGCACTAATCCTGCTTCTTTTTTTTTTTTTCTTTTCTTTTTTTTACATCTTCAATCAGTGTGCATTGAGTGTTGAGGGAGAGCTTTAGTTGTGGATTTGAACTAAGCCTTGAGAGGTCTCTACATGCTCCCTTTCTTTCTTTCTTTCTTTCTTTATTTCTTTCTTCTGATTATTTCTGTGTCTTTAGCATGGTCTGTACTCACCTTTCCTCTCCTTCTTCTCTTCGTTTCAGGCCTTAGTCACGGTGTTAAGTACAGAAAAGTGGCTGCAATTTATACTCTCAATTGGACTTACAAGTTACAAGGTACATACATGATACATCCACACTTGCTGTCTGTTAATCCCCTTTTCTATTCTTCCTATATTCTCTCTCCTTCTGCCGATTATTCTTTTTTTGACGGAGTAGACGAAGTCTACTTGAATTTTCATTAAAAAATAAAAGGAGTTTACAGCACAGATTTATTTATTCACAGCACAGATTATTCATACCGAGATTTGTAATTACTCGAGCAAAATTACCCTAAGCCGGTCACCACCTTGTCGGAACCTGTCAGAAAAGGCGTTTCGGCGGAACTTGAGGCCGGAAGCTTTGGGGAGGGGATCCAGCCGTCGGGATAGTGCCGTGGTGTCTCCAGGAATCTCAGGCCACCTTTAACTTCGCCGCATTTGGAGCGGAGCTCTTTGGGGTCAGTAGCTCTTCCCTCTTTTCCCTTTACTTTCCTTCCTTCCCTAGCTCGTAATAGTTCGTACAGCTGGGGTAGTTGGGTAGAGCTCGGTCAGGCGATTCCAACGGTACCAGGAACTCCCGGAGAGGTGGCCGGAGGAGAGAGAATTCGGCCGGTGAAGTTGGTGGCGGGCGGCGGCAAGAGACGACAAAGCTTCTGCGCGCTTTTTCTGTTTTCGTCTGAATCTGACAGGTAGGGCCAGGCCTACATTTGAATTGGCTGACTTGTCAGGCCTTAAACGTGTCGTTGCTGCTGATTTCGTAGCCTTCAATGTGGTACCTATTTTGCACAGTAAACCGGATTGTCAGTGATTCATTACACAATACGACACTCTACTCCAACCAACAGCGCCTTTACACTTTCTGTTGTCAAGGTTCGTGTAGCCTTTAGTGTAGTGCTCCCTTTGAAGTCTGAACTTTGAACACAGATGCGTTGTCAGTGACAAGTAGGTCCCACATGTCAGTTTATAATCTTTGGACTCGCATATCCTTTTGAACATATTTTTTTTTGAGCAATTACTCTTTTGAACATAAATGGGTTGTCAGAGATTCATCACACTCCTTTCCTTTTCAAATTTCCTCTTTCCTCTCAATGACAAATTGGTCCCACATGTCAGTTTGATCTTTGAAATTTTGATGCCACGTGTCAAGTTCTGATTGGTAGAATATGTCAATTAATCTTTTGACGCTTATTTCTCATCCAATTTCTTGAGAAATGACCTTATTTTTCACTATAAAATGTACCTATTTTTTAGGAAAATATTTAAGAAATATTTGACGAATTTTATTATGAGTGAGGCTATGGTACTATTAATAATACATTATGGACCGTACTACGGCTTAATATTATGATTTTTAAAGTTCAATTAATCGATCCAAACCGCTTAATGTGATATCCATTTGTTAATGCAGTTCTAGATCAAATTTTATATTTTTAAAAATTTTTTAACTATATTTTAATATATAAAAAAACAACATTTTTGAATGGCCTATGATGTTTACATCAAGTCATTTTCTAATTATCTAAAAAATAGTAAAAAAGCACGAAAAATTATAAAATTTGGTCTATAATAACATTTTTATATTAAGATCACATTGAGCTGTTTGGATCAATCAATTGAACTATAAAAATTATAACATAGAGCCGTAATACGGGATACTCTGTAATAGTACCGTAGCCTCACTCTTTTATTATATGCAATTTTCATTTTTTCTTAGTAAAATTCACATTTATTTAGCTCCCTTAGGCATTCAATCAATAAATCCGCTGTGAAAATTGATCATCTCAAGCTCTGAAACTCATAAAATTACAAATGACATATGAAAATTCTCAAAATTTGAAAGAAGATCTTAAAATGACATAATATTTATATTTTGTGAAAATATCTCTCTTATAAATTAAAACAACCGACCAAAGATTAACCTATTGTTTCTTATTCAAAATCAACCTATTGTTTCTTTCTCCTGCCTCTCTTTCATCAATTTTACCACTACCCCCTTCTATTTATTTATATAACAATGAGCCTTTTTAAAGGTCAACACACATACGATATAGCATTAAAATTAATTGAAAATGCCTTTAGATAGCTCTATTTGCATTTTAAACAAAATTGGCATAATTTCAGCATAAGATGAGGCTAAGTTCAGTCTAAAATTATATTAATTACATCTTCCATATGTTATTACTTTTTTCAGCAAGTTAACTATTTTATTATGTCAAATACACACGAAATAACATTAAAATACATTCAAAATGCCTTCAAATAGATATATTTGAGTTTTAAATCAAATTAAGTCTCATTTTTTAACTTTATGAGGAAATTAGTAGATTCAGTCTAAAAATGATAATTCCATCTTCAACTTGTTTAGCTTATTTAAGCAAGATCACTTAGTTTTGGATGCCAATTATACATGAAATAACGTTAATGCATTCAAAACGCCTTTAAATATATTTATTTGTGTTTTGAATCACAATTTGCATCCTCTGTGAATGCTAGGAGGCTAAGCTCAATCTAAAATGATATCAATTGACTTTACAAGCAAGGTAACTATCTTAAAATGCAAGTTACACATGAAACGATGTTAAAATAAATCCAAAATGCCTTTAAACAACTCTTTTTGTGTTTTAAATCCAACTAGGCCTCAGTTATGAACATTATGAGGCTAAGGTTGGTCTAAACTCTAAAATGATATAAATCGCATCTTCGACATATTAATAGTTTATTTAAGCAAGATAATTGTTTTAAAATGCCAATTACACACAACATAGCATTATAATGAATTTTAAATAGTTCTGTATGTGTTTTAAAACAAATCAAGCCTCGTTTATGAACGATATGAGGCTAAGTTTAGCATAAATGATGCAAATCACATCATGTTGTATTGCTTATGTAAGCAAGAGAACTGTTTTAAGATACCAATTACAAATAAAATAACATTCAAATGCATTCAAATAAGCAGCTCTATTTGGCTTTTAGATCATATTTGGCCTTGTTGATGACGTTATGCGGCTAAATTTAACCCAAATGATATAAATTGGCATCTACCACATGTTATGTTGCTAATATAAGCAGGATATCTATTTTAAGATGCCAATTACATGAGAAATAACATTAAAATGAATTCAAAATATCTTTAAATAGCACAGTTTGTGTCTTAAAACAAATTAAGCCTCATTTTTGAACATTATGAGACTAAGTTTAGTATAAAATGATATAAATTGCATCTTCCACATGTTATATTGCATAAGCAACATTATTGTTTTAAGATGCCAAATACACACGAAATAGCATTAAAATGAATTCAAAATGCCATTAGATAGTAATGTTTGTATTTTAAATCAAATCATACCTCATTTCTAAATATTATGAGGATAAGTTCAGTCTAAATGATATAGATTGCATCTCCTATATGTTATAGAGATTATTTAAGCAAGATAAATGATTTAAGTTACCAATACACACGAAATAACATTAAAATGCATTTAAAGTAGCTATTTATGTTTTAAATCAAATTACGAGGCTAGATTCAATATAAAATGATATAAATTGCATATTCCACATGTTATATTGCTTGCTCAAGCAAGATGTTTTTGATGCCAAATACACACGAAATAATGCTAAAATGCATTCACAATTTCTAGTTTGAATTAAAACACAAATAAAGTTTAAAGGCATTTTGAATGTATTTTAATGTTATTTTGTATATCTTTGGCATCTTGAAACAGTTGTCCTACTTAATAGGCATTAAAAACATGTAGAAGATACAATTTATACCATATTAGATTGAATCTATCCTCACAATTTAAAAAAAAATGAGGCCTGATTTAATAATAAAAGCCAAATAGAGCTATTTAAAACTATTTTGAATTCATTTTTAATGCGAATCCACATGTCATTAGAATCATAGAACAATCATCATACTTAAAAAGGCATTATAACATGATGAAGATGCAAATTATATTATTTGTAACTGAATTTAGCCTCATAATGTTCAGAAATGAGACTTAATTTTATTTAAAACACAAAGAGAGCTATTTAGAAGGCATTTCAAATTCATTTTAATGCTATTTCATGTGTAATTGGCATCTTAAAATAGTTATCTTATTTAAATAAACAATATAATATGTGAAAGATGCAATTTTTACGATTTTACAGTGAATCGAGCCTCATAATGTTAAAAGGTGAAGCCTAATTTGAGTTAAAACACAAAAAGAGCTATTTAAAAAGGCGTTTTGTTATACTATAATGTTACTTCGTGTTGACATCTTTTAACAGTTATCCTACTTAAAAAAAAAAGCAACATAACTTGTGGATGATGCGATTTATATTATTTTAGACTAAATCTAGCCTCGTAATATTAAAAAATAAGGCCAAATATGATTTAGAACACTAATAGAGCTATTTAACAACGTTTTGAATGCACTTTAAAAGAGCTATCTTGCTTAATTAAGCAATATAACATGTGCAAGATGCAATTTATATCATTCTAGACTGAATATTTCTCGTAATGTTCAGCAATGATGACTGATAGGATTTAAAAACCAAATAGAGCTATTTAAAAGCATTCTTAATCCATTTTTAATGAGATTTCATGTGTAATTGGCATCTTAAAACAATTATCTTGCTTAAATAGGCATATTAACACGTATAAGATGCAATTTATATTTTTTTTACTGAACTTAGCCTCATAATGTTTGAAAATGACGCATATTTGATTTAAACCGCAAAAAGAGCTATTTCTCTTTAATGTTATTTTGTGTATATTTAGCATCTTGAGATAGGTATCTTGCTTAAATAGGATTTATAACACGTGGAAGATGTAATCTATATCATTTTAGAAATAATATATCCTCATAATATTAAAAAAAAATGAGGTCTGATTGGATTTAAATCCAACCGAGCTATTTAAAAATGAGACATAATTTGATTTAAACACAAAAAGAGCTATTTAAAAAGGCGTTTTGTTGCGTTATAATGTTATTTCGTGTATGTTCGGTATATTACAATAGTTGTCTTGCTTGAATGAGCAGTATATGTAGGCGATGCAATTTATATGCATTTTAATGTTAAGCGGTATAACATGTCCAAGATGCAATATCATTTTAGACTAAACTTAGGCTCATAGCGTTCAATATGAGGCCTAATTTAAATTTTAAAACATAAATAGAGCTATTTCAAGGTGTTTTGAATGCATTTGAATGCTATTTTGTTTGTAATTGGCATCTTAAAATAGTTATCTTGCTTAGTTAAGCAATATAACATGTAGAAGATGCAATTTATATTATTTTAGAGTGAATCGAGCCTCGTTATCTTAATAAATGAGGCCTAATTTGATGTAAAACACAAAAAGAGCTATTCGAAGTAGGGCTATAAACGAATCGAATCGAATTTGATCTAAATCGAAATTGAATCAAATCGAGCTAGAGCTAAATCGAGCTAAACCGAATCAAACTAGCTCAAACTCGAATTGAGCTCCGAGTTCCATACAAGCTCAATTATTATAATTTTATATTTATTTTCATATTACCATTGATAATTAGAGTTAAAATAAGTATTTTATTTTGTCCTTCTTTGATAGTATAAACAAATTATCTCTATTTTTACTAATTTTATAATAAATTATGATTAAAAATTTATATTTTATTAATTAATAAAATAAGTATATTTTGTTAATTAAATATTACAAACAATTTTGACCAAATAGTTAAAAAAATGTGTAAATCACTATATATCAAGCTTTTACATGAACTACATGCGAACAATGAATTTTTGTGATGAAGGACTCACATCTCAATGTTTGAAGAGTGGCGCTACAGTACTATTAATAGTACAAAATGACTACGGCTTCATATTATCATTTTTAAAAGTAATTAATTGATCCAACCGCTCAATGTGATCTCCATATATTAATGTTTTAGATCAAATTTATATTTTTAAAATTTTTTAACTAAAAATTTTGATATATAAAATAAGACACAAATTTGTATCCGAAACAAATAGACACAAAAAAATCTGAAACAAATACTTTAAAAGCACAAAAAATAAAAAAAAGTTTGTATCAAAAATATTTTCATACGATGAATTTAATTGTAAGTTGCAACCATGATTCAAAATTTAGAACATATAATTTGAGTTTTAATATTTCAAAGTAAAATGTAAACATTTGCCCATAATCAAACTCAATTAACCTATAAATGAATCCGATCCTCTATAAAAATCTCAACTGAGCATGCTTCAGTCCCACGCAGCTCAGCTAGACCCAGAGCGCGAATAGTTTAACGGGGGGGCATACAGCTCACACCGCAGCTTTCGAAAGCCGGGCGGGCGAATGAGCAGCGAGTCCGCAGTCCCGAATCCCCGATCTGCGGCGAGTCCCACGGAGCGGTGCGTAGGGCGCCCAGGTGTCAGGACATTGATGCGATGCGCTCCCAATCGCATCTGGTCGGGACCCGACGCGTGTGCCCTCGATCATTCCCCGCCATGCCCTCTCCTCGGACCGGTAACTACTGATCCATCCATTAGTTTTATTCATCTGCGCACCTGCTTCTGCCTCGGTCCCCGTTTAGTTTAGTTTAGTTTAGATTAGTTTAATGCCTCGGTTATGGCTTTGAATTCATTATTTTTTCCTGGTTTTTTTAGTGTTAGTTACGTTAAGTTACTTAAGTAAGTAGTAGGTTTAATCCTTTGTTTACTTAATAGTTTTCTAGTTTTGTACCTTGTAATTGTACCCAGGCATTCGGCAAAATTAGGAACTTCAGGCATTTTTATTTTTATTTTTTACTGTGTGAACCTATGTACAGTAATGGAAGTCTCAAATTATGTTCATGTTAGATTGATTTTCTTACCCTTGGAAAATGGATGTTTGGCTGTCAGACAGAGTAGGATTAGTGAATTTGTGATTAACTTGTTATGAAGGAGTATTGATCAATTTACAAGGAAAAAGAGAATCCTGCATTCAGCAATTAAAAATAAAAAAAAAATGGGCCAGAATTTCAGTGAAGTTTGGAGTTGAGTAATATTCTACGAATGATACTAGTTATTCCTCTGATTTATTTGCCTTTATATTCCTGTCTAGGCATGGCAGGCACACTGTGCTGCATAAGGTGATTTTAGAGATGGAGCTGGAGAAAATGGATAGAGGGGCAATATTATCAACAACACTTGGAAAAGTGAAAGCAAAATAGACAAGAAGATTAATAAAACAGAAATAGGTACTGTTGGTTAAAAAAAAAGTCAAAGAAAAGGATTAAAAGAAAATCTCCTGCTTATATCTTGTGTGCAAGTTTTGGGAAAAAAGATTGAAGTTTATTACTCCACTTGTACATTGAAAGTGGCATTAAAACAAAGTGGGTCCAAATCGGCTGCCATAAGAAACTAGGGCAGCAAAGTGCCATTGTTAATGGGGGCCATTGGATTGATTTAAGCGGCCTAGATTTTAGAAGTCGGGTATGCTTATTATACGTGGGTCCCATTTTCATAGATACAAAAAAACTATGGTAATTTGCTGCCATAGAAAACTATGGCAGCGGTGTGAATCCAAAAGAAAGTATGTGGTGTTCAATTTCACACCTAGTAGCTATAAGGGGTTATGTTAATTGTTTAATGCTCTTATGGCTTGGAGTCCAGTCAAGTACTGTAACCATATTTAACAATGTTGTACGAAAATAGTATCAAGTGGGATTGGAAAGGTTCTCTTTCCAGAAAGGATGGCCAAACTTGGAAGGGATAGAGTACTATCTGAATTCAAAATGGCTATTGAAAATCTCAAACCAAGAGGCAACTTCCCCATAGAGGCAGCGGAAACTTGGACCTATGCCATAGGCCATAGGCTACTCTATATTGTTTCTTGTTAAGCTTTTTTTTCTCCTTACCACTCTTATCTTATTTAATATCCTGCCTCTTAAGATATTGTCTCCAAAGGATCTTGTTATTCATCTCAATTGCTGGTCTCTTTACCTGATTGCAAATGAGGGTATGGATTTTAAAACCTTTTTCTTTGTATTAATGGGATGATTGCTGTCTCACCTTTTTTTTCCTTATTGCATTATTTGGAATAGATCTTCAATTGGATGTTTAATAAGCAGAATAGGCACCAAGAAAACAGCAAGCCTGATCATGCCACAGCCTCCGTAGCCTGCTGTAAGTCCTTCAGTCCAGCATTTCAAATTGCTTTTCTTTGCTTATTTCTATTTATTTGATGGTGTCCCTCTTCTTTCAATTCATTTTCTAAATTATCTCACTGCCTTTCCCCCCTTTTAGAACATTGCATCAGTTTTTCCTTGTTTGTTGACATCATACATCTACTGTTTTATCAGTACTATTTTGTTGACAATGGTAAGCTTTATAATAATGCTCAGCTGTGATATCAGTAAATACTTGCTGAACTTTCTAAAAGTAAATATAAATAGAGCAATGTTTTTGCTGTTTTCCTTTTCTGAAAGGCGAAAAGTTTAGTTTTTTCCTGTTACTTCATTGGGTAGGGCTGTGTCTCATATATAGAAATTCAAGTCTCATCATCCCCCTTAATGTGCAATGTGTATAAAAATGTTATACTCAAAGAAGTTAGTTGTAAATCTTACCTTTTTCAATGCCACAGTCCAGACATCCCCAAATTTAATAAGGCCCCTCTGGTACAAAATAAAACATGTAGCATGTGAGTTGAACTTGGCGGCAGCGTACCAATTGAGTACTTCTGTTCCACATAGCATGACTGCATGACATATTTTAGAAATTGTGGTCCATAACCTATGTTATAGCTCTCCCTTCTGGAAAACGAACATAAGAGTGGTCCTGATCTCACTTTTTTTTTTTAATTTCTTCAGTTAGTTATACTCTGGTATATTATGTTGAGGTCAAAATACAAAAGTGCCCACATTAAGCTATTCTAATTTCAATAACACAAATGCAGATATGAATATTCAAAATACACACAATGAAGAATTTAGCCCCACGCCAGAATCACTGCTCTCCATTGGGACATTTGGTACATGTGACTTGAAGGCCCAAAATAGCTCCCTGCCAAACATTGTGGAACCAGATTTCTCAGATTTCACTTTTGAAGAAGTGGCAACTCTAGTGAAGAAGTTGGAAAACATGGGAGTAGATAGATGGAATTTATCAGGGGATAAATGCATGAATTGTGCAACTAGCTTAATCGATCCCAACTGTGAGGATTATAAACATATTTCGAGTGATAGTGAGATTGTTTTAAGCAAAGGGAAGGACTTGTTAAATGAAAGTACTAGTGTGCTGAAGAAAAAATCAATTTCAGTTTTCATTAAGAATGTATTTGCTTGTCGAGGTGGCTTTGCACCTGTACCAGCTCCTGAGCTGAGGGATCCATTCTCACAATCAAGGATGGAAAAGGTATGTATATAATTTTGTTGATAAGTTCAATCTTTGTGGTCATGCTCTTGTTGCTATAGGTCTGCTGAAAAGATGTTACATTTGGTTTGGAAAAAATGTTTCAAAAAATTTGGCTGAGACATATATTGTTGAAGGTGACCCATCCAGAAAATTCATGTTTATTATCTGAGTATTTGTGTTTGTACTGTATAATCAATTCTTTTTCTTTAATAAAGTTATCATTTTCACTTTCTTACAAAGAAACTATGTTCTATCTTCTCATGCACTTGTATGTTACCTGGTTTTGTTTTGATGATGTACATTAATTAAATAAAGTAGGTTCAAGCTGTGGGCCTGTGGCCAGAAAAATCAACTGCTCTTTGCTTATGTGTTTATTTCAAAAAATAAAAAATATTTTAATTGAAGGTAGAAACAATAATGCTATATTTTATACTAGAAACAAAATCCAACCATTTTGTTCTTTGGTTGTTTGCATCTCAATACCTAGTGAATAATTGGATGTTGCAAGCAGCTATTAGACTACTAAATAATTTTCTTAGTGTACTTCATGAAAGCTGTCTTTCAGTTGTGTTGCTTTGGAGAGTGCAAAATCAATTATATCATGTACTTGACACTTACAAACCTTAAGTACCTTTTTTTGTTATTTACCACAGTTTCATATATATATCTAATATTGAGGTTTCTGATGTTATTTTTATATTTGATAGCTCTTGAAGTCCTTACTCCGTAAGAAAGTATATCCTCAAAATGCCACGGCAATTCCTACAAATAAACATCTGCAGAGGAAGCACCAAGAGAAGTTGAGCATTGAGGCAGCGGCACATGATAAAGGGGATGATGGTGAAAAGTGGGTCAAGACCGATTCAGAATGTAAGTGGTCATACTCAAGAGAACATTAGATATTTAGATTAAATTTCTCCTTTGATTGTTTTCACTTGTCAGTTGTCATTGAATTTTTTTTTTCTTTTCCAGATATTGTTCTTGAGATCTAGATTCCAATTGTGGAGGCATTCAAACTCAATGAGGCTCATTTGGGATTGTCCTTTGTGCTGCTCATGTTAAGGATATATCATTTCTTTTTTCAGGAGTGTTTATCAGGGTTTCAGTGGTACAGCTTTACGTACAGGTACAATAACAAGGCTAGGTTTGTGCACAACCCCCGCTGTTTCTCAGCACTGTTGTCTCTTATTGTTAAATTTTTTTGTGTGTGTCTGATTGTTCTTCTTCATCCTCTTCTGTAACCATATATGTACAATTTCACAGGACGTAATACTGGTAACATTTTTCCCCATCTCTTTGGGTTCTTTTTTGCCCTTCTACAAGGGTTGGATTCTCTTTGTACCTTAAACAAAATTTTTATATATGGTGACTGAGATCAATTTTAGCTTACCTCAATTATTGTGAAGAATAGCGTCAATCAATATCTTATTGTATTATTTCCATTCTACCTTTATTTTTTTTCTCAACAATTTGCAATCTGCTTATCGTACTTATGATTGTGAATTGTGATGCGTTGATTGAAGTATTATTCATTGAGATTTGAGAACGGAAAAAAATGAAGAATGAGGTGTCTCCTTGGTGAAGAGAATGAAGCAAGAAAGGAAAAAAAAACTCAAATTTTCCAGCCTGCTGGGCCATGTGAAAACCCAATATGCATTTTCATTTTCATCCTCTTTATGTTTGGTTTGTGCATAGTGCCTATTTGGGCTCATTGATTTGAATCTCTCCCGCAACATTGCGGCCGACAATGCCATCAACATTTTTTTGAGAAGTCAATGCCATGAACATTTGAGTCGCGTGAACCGAAATCTACGGCCTCACGTCAAAACGGATCCGCAATTCCGCATCATCAGCTCCGCAATATTTTTGTACTGTGCAGTTTGTGGTACATTACATCCTATCAGCGTCAAGATTCGTGCACTTCACGCATCTGAACTCTTATGGACGCCATCAACGGGCCCCAATCCGTGAAATGCCAAGATATCGGGTCCCATTCGTCAGTGACAAGTTCTACTCGCACCTGTTTTCTCCCCATCTCTGACTTTGACCAGTGCGACCTAAGACAATTCGTGCACTTTACGCATCGTAAAGCATCTGGACTCGTGCACATTAGCGGTCAAGCTTCGTGCACTATACGCATCTTGATCCTTTAGGACTAGGGCTGACAAAAAAAACTCGGACCTCGTGGATCGCTCGTGACCGGATCAAATTGTTAAACTTGTTAAGCCAATGAGTCGAGTTTGAGCTTAGTATAGCTTAGCTCGTTAAACTCGTTTGGCTCGATAAATTATTATTAATTACAATTCATATTGCTCTTATTGTAGATTATTAATATCTTATACAATATATGGTCTAATATATATATAATTGTTACATAAAATGTGTACGAACATATTTTTGTTAATAATTTTGTTGATTTTCATATAAATTTTGATATAACGTACTTAAAATTTTATTATTAAAAAATAAACGGGCTTAACGAACTAATTCGGTCAGTTCATTAATTAAACAAACCGATCTTGAGCTTGTGTTTATGGTTCGTTAACTTAATGAGACGAGTTTGAGTTTAGTCTAGCTTGACTCGGCTCATTTACACCCCTAATAGGACGTGATCAACGGCCCCGACCCAAAGACAAACAATCTGGTCCCAGTTGTCAGTGACCAGTCAAGATTCGTGCAATTTACGTTTGCGCATCTAGATTCGTGCACGTCACCGTCAAGATTCGTGCATTTCAGCATCTGGATTGGGCCCCGACCTATAGACAAACAATCCGGTCCCACTTGTCAGTGACCAGTCCCCCCACACCCATTTATTCTCCCCCCATCTGACTTTGGAGTGCTCATCCCCTAATTTACTGCATTGTGCAGGCCACAACGAAAACTGTTGGATCATCTCGAGATCTGTTCTGACACGAATCTCGAGAAGATCCAACGGCTGACGTTGTAAATGCACAATGCAATACAGCAGGGGATATGAAGACCAGTGGGACTGTGCGACCGAGCAGCTCGGTTTCACTTCCACTTCCTTCCACTCGCCAGATCCACTCCTCAGTCCTCTCCCTCCCATGGCGAAGCCGATCCTCTGCCCACTCCTCGCCCCGCTGCTCCTCTCGCATCTGATGATGATCGCCTACATTGCGGATGCGTCGGTGCACGATTACAGGGGCCAGGTCTTCACGCCCACCGGCAACGCCTTCATTCTCCACGGCGGGAGCGAGGGCCTCTACGCCGCCGCCGCCGCGTCTCCCGACTCCTCCTCCGACCCCGACTCCAACTCCAACTCCACCGGCTCCAGCGGCCAGTCCTTCATACGGTAATATGATCAAATCCCTTGGCATTGCTTGCTTGGATTAGAGTGCGGTACCATTGGTTGGGCAAGTTTTGTGCTTGGATGAGGCAGATAGACGGGGGTTTATACCGGGGGAACATTGGTGGCGGTTTCATGGGGTTTAACATGGATGTGGAACTGTCGGTGGTTAGATCTGAGGATTTGTCTTCGTTTTGTTTGCCCCTCCCTAGCTGTCCAAGTCTTGCTTACGTCATCCCTCAGAGTCAGACATTGTTGTTTGTATTGTATTGTGCAACCTGAAGAAGACGATGTTTTTGTTTGGTGTACAATTGAATCGAACCTCACTTTCGAAATTTCATATGCAATGATTGATAGATATGTTGTTCTTGGCATGTAATTGTGGTGCAAAAATTACTTGCCTTTTAACTGATATATGTCAGCAGTCAGCACTATTTCATGCTTTGATCTGTCTCGTATTTGAAGTATTTTATTTTATCAATGATCAACTTTTAATTGTGGGTTTATTAAGCTTAGTTGTTTATTTTTATTGTGTTAATCAGTTTATCTTTAACCCCCAAACACTATGGTTGTTATTGTGTATATTACTTTTTTATTTGTGAAATTATATATGCAAAGCTGATTTTATTGGACTTTTATATGTTCGACATGCACCAGTTGGTAAATTTTCTTATCTGGATTGTATTTGCTGTTTTCTTGTCTATCATTTGGCAATTAGTTGACATTTGCGCATGCTGCATCAAGGATGCATACTTCATAGGACATTTTTTTTTTCCTTTTTCATACTATCAATCAAACATCTTGTTTTGAGCTGACTCATGCTGTGCTTTCTTGAGCTGTATTGTTGGAATATTGAGCTGAGTCAATTTGAAGGAACTCGAAACTGATATAGATAAATAAATATTGCTCAGGATGCAATTATTTATTTCACTCTATTGTGTGTTACTAAGTATGTTTATGTAATGTGGGTATTAACATAGTTAATTTCTTTTTCAGTGCATTTATCAGTAGATAAAACACATGCTACCCTTCATAAATTAAGATTACAAACACTAATATCCCTGATGTCCTTTAGTTGGCAAACACCCAAATAAGTTTCTTTATAATGAATGGAAATGTATGTTTCTTTGTGCAGCTTTGACAAGATAACTTTCAAAAGGCCAGAAAAATCCCTCGAGTTACCAAAAGGAACTGACTCACCAAAAGTCCAAGCTATAATTTTTGAAGTCAATGATAAAGAGACGATTGGTGGGTCGGCATATGGGGGTCAGCGGGCAATCTGCTGCACAGCTGACCTGGCAAAACTGGGTGCTTGCACTCAAGGCACTGTGATTTATCGCCCATCAACCCAAAACCCTGGTTGGCCCCAGCTGCTAGAAGCTTCCTTCCAAGGCAGTAACCTTTATGCAACTATGCCATCTGAGACGGTATCTGTATCGCGCACTGGCATGTACAACATGTACTTTGTGTATTGCGACCCTGTGCTTGATGGGCTTGAGATAGAGGGGAAAACCATTTGGAAAAACCCTAATGGGTATCTACCTGGTAGGATGGCACCTTTAATGTACTTCTATGGGTTCCTGTCCTTTGCATTTGCCATCCTTGGAGTATATTGGTTCTCTCAGTATGCAAGGTTTTGGAAGGAGGTTCTTCCGCTCCAGAACTGCATAACCCTTGTTATTACCTTGGGTATGTTTGAGACAGCATTATGGTACTTTGAATATGCTGAGTTCAATGAGACGGGTGTAAGGCCAATGGGGACCACATTCTGGGCTGTTACCTTTGGGACTGTGAAAAGGACAGTGGCTTGGGTTGTAATTCTCGCAGTTTCAATGGGATTTGGTGTGGTTAGGCCAACACTTGGGGGCCTCACTTCGAAGGTTCTCATGTTAGGGGCAACCTTTTTTGTTGCATCAGAGACTCTTGAGTTGGTTGAAAATATGGGTGCTGTAAGTGATATTTCAGGAAAAGCTAGGATTTTTTTGGTGCCTCCTGTGGCTTTGTTGGATGCTTTCTTTATCATTTGGATCTTCACATCTCTATCAAAAACCCTAGATAAACTTCAGGTGAGTGTAATTTGTCAACCCTGTGTTTTTTCCCTCAGATTTTTATCTTCCTGAAAGAAATTGTAATTTCAGGTCCAAGTTAACGGTTATAATTGAGAAAAGATGGTCAGCATGTACACTTCCTTAATTAATTTTCTGCAATTTCAGGCAAGGAGGTTAATAGCCAAGCTGGATATCTACAGGAAGTTCACAAATGCACTCGGTGTCACTGTTTTGTTATCTGTTGCATTGATTTGTTATGAGGTAATTTCTCGTCTTCTTATTAATGTAACTGCCAAATTAATTTATATTTGTATAATTATACGCACAAATTATGTTGTGTTGAACTTATCGCACATAATTAATCACTGGTGTAACTACTACGTTCAATTCAACCCAATTTTGTCTAAAAGTGTTTGAGTGTGCATCCCATATAAGCTGTTCATGCATCCAATTTAGTCCGATTAGCATCTGGTCTGGAATTAAGATCCAGAAGATCTCTTACTCGAAGATTACTTAAAAAAAGTTTTGAATTATCAGAATATTACAAGCATCATTATGTATGTATCTTGCTGAGTAATGGTACCAATTGCTGATTTTGAGATACTTTGTAGTTAAACTACTAGAATTTCTTTTGACAGCTCTATTTCAAATCGACTGATGTGTACAATGAGAGATGGCAGAGTGCTTGGATTATACCAGCTTTTTGGCAAGTCCTCTCCTTTTCCCTCCTCTGCGTTATTTGTGCCCTTTGGGCACCCTCTCAAAATTCCAGAAGGTTATATCTTTTTCCCAACATATTTACTGTTTCTCAATTATTTTTTTAACATTACATGTACATAGATTTAAAACATCATAACCTGAACTAACAGTAGCCATGCAATCATTTCCATTCGAGAGCCGGCAGTCTTTAATTTGAACAAGTATCCTTGTTAGTTGTTATTTTTGCAATTAACCACCCAAACTGCAACCAGTTTGCATACCTTAATTTGCGGCTGCTAGCTACACCTGAAATAGGACAACTTTTGCTTGAACAATCGGACATTAGGTCAACTTTTGCTTTAAGCTTGATCATCAGAACTTCACATTTAATGAGATATCAAATTGTCTGTTTTATGTAGATACGCATACACTGATGATGGAAATGAATTCTTCGATAGAGATGAGACCCTAAATCTTTCTCTAATTAGGCCAGGCCCAATTTCTACAAAGGATGTTCGGGTCTCTATTCCCATGTCAGAACCAAAATCAGTAACTGGGATCCCAGCTACCGTTTCAAGTAATGAGGATGTCGAGGAAGATAAACGTGAATAGTTTTCTATTTCCTTGCAATCAAAGGCATGAGATTGTAGAGGGTGAATATCGATTAGTCATGCTATTGGTATGGGGATATAGTTTGCTAGATTACCATTTTTGCCCCATCCAATAGCAAGTTTAGGCTAGTGAATGGTTACTAGATACCATGTTTCAGGAACTTTTGACAGATTTTGTTTGATTGTGTTATATTGTTCATGTAGTTACCAATCTGTTAAATTTTCCAAGGGATGCGTCTATACTTAGTATTGTATTCTACTTGTATTATTTTTTACTAATGGAAATCCCCAATAATTATTATATTTGCGCCTACTTGTCTTCTGTCAATATCTCATAGTTAATATATTTGTCCCGTCAGAAGGCTCCAGCTAGCTTGTAATTTGCTTACAACTTCCATTCGAGTTAAATTAAGTTAGCATTCCTGCCTATATTTCAAATTTCAACGGTGTCTAGATTCGATTCAAAACGAAGTTGCAATCAATTGCTAGAATTAAATATGCATACGATTTAAAATGAACACACAAAAACGTTCCAAGAACATACTATAGTTTCAAAAGTTCGGCATGTCACGTCACAGTTCATAGATAATGAGATCAAATACTATGCAGCAGTCCCACAAAAAATTTACTATCTAACAAGTTCGACAAGATGAGAAAAATGAAAGATAACACAGCAAACATAGTTAAAGAAAGCTTGTCGTCTACTTCACCAAATCCCTTCCCAGTATATTAGGAGTTCCATCTTAGAAATGAGCTTATACACAAAAAAAATAACCGTGCGGGGGCAATAGTTAATTTCAATTCCCTCAATAGAACAGAAAACAAATCCACCAAAATCATGAACCATTGTCCAGTTCCCATCTTCTAGATCACCCCCCAACTTTTCAATTTTTTTTCCCTCTTAAAACTCAAGCAAGATAATTAAGAAATGGTTCAGCTTTGGGAACAAGATCCTTCAACTCTTCTTTAGATGCTATCTCAAAGTCTTCATATTGGAATCCAGGGGCACAAGTGCAACCTACCAGGGAATAGTGGGTTTCCGGGTCCCTCTTCTTGGACTTAACAAGAACACTGCCGTCAGTGGCAAATGATTCAACATCTAGAGTAGGGAAAGAACCAAACCATACATTAGGCGGCACTGTGTATTGTGGGCGATGACCTGCATCAAGGTCAGGGCCAAGCACTGTAAGCTCAATGTGCCCATCATCATGCAATTCAAACACCTAGAGAGACAAATCAAACATAGATTACTAATAATTAAGATTCGAGGATAATAACCAGCATTCATTGTGGGTAGAATGTCATTATGATCTGATCTTGTTAGGTTTTGTTGTTGTACAGATCAAGGGTATACCTATTATTTCCTAATCTACTCTTCCAAACAATAGAAGATTTTTAATATAGTTATGAATTTTAAGTTTGCATGAACTGGTTAAAAAACAGATTGAGGCCAGTTATAACAAAATTGAAGGACAGCCGAGTCATATTATTGAACTTCTGTTTGAAACAACTTGTACATGCCTTGATTCTGATTTACACCCTAAAACTAATATGCTAGTTGCTTTAAGCTTTAATTGCCAGATAAAAATACTGTAATATCTTTGGTATAATCCGTAAGAAATAACTTGCATCACATTTCCCCAATTAACACGTCAAAGAAGAGAATAAGACAAACCGTGAGGGGCTCTCCCATGTAAAAGTGCCAAGTCTCGGCGCATGGGATACGGTGCAGTCGCGAGACGCTCCCAGCTGGCATCAAGAAGTAAATGGCAGTGCTAACTGCTCTATCCACCTTATCTGCATACAATTCCATAATAACACCGCTTTAAACACGCAATTAACTCTAATCAATCGAAGGAGAGCTCATATATAAATAGTACACTGACTTATTACACTCTTGAATACAACAACAACAACAACAACAACAACAACCAAGCCTTTAGTCCCAAACCAGTTGGGGTAGGCTAGAAATGAAACCAGGTAGGACCCAATGCTGATGGTGATGGTAAAAAGATGATCTCGAAAATAATAGTATTTCGATAGTGAGAATACTAGTATAGATAATAATGATGATGAATTACACTCTTGAATGGTTAATAAAAATTCTTGATTACTCTTGAACACTTATTTTTCCATGTCAAATCTTATAACCAATAGATATGCACGATGGTACGAGACAGACAGTCAAGAAACTACAATGAAGGTAAGAGCTCTAGCCAATCAAGACCGACGGCTAACTAAATTGGAAACAGATTCGGTTAGAGCTTGAAGCTTCAGTCAACAAACCCCTATGGTAGGTATATCAGATGGCGTAGAATCAGTACTCCAGCTACCTGTAAGCGAACACAAATCTGCTTGCAATCGGACACAATTCACTACAGAATCACAGATCATTCATTGCATGAAAATTCTCACAGCAAAGTGGCCATCACAGAGTGAGTAACGAACTAACGATGGATCGGCTTACAGTGAGGGGGGAGCTGGGAAGTGGAGAGAGTGATGGAGGAATCCCGGAAGGTCTCGGCGTAGAAGCCGCCCTCGACGTGCGGCTTCAGATCCAGCAGCGCCACCACCTCCGATGCCTTCTTCTTCGTCGGGAACATCTCCGTAGTTGCGAACTTGCGATCGAGAAAGAGGATCTGAGGATCTGATTGATTGATGCTGGTGACGAATGAGAATGACGAATGACGAATGTAATGAATGAATGAATGCCAGAAAGTCACGGCACGAAGTCGCCCCGCAGTTCCGCGCCGCCCGCACAGATGCGAGTGCTTATCCTCTGCTGCGCAGTATTTTGCTGCACAGCGAACCAACGATGAGGATATGAATTGCACGAATCTTAATGATTGCGTTGCACGAATCTTAAAGCAGATCCAATAGTTGAAACGCGGCGCACTAACTTACTGCGCAGTAGAGGATATGAATTGCACATATGCTGGTATGTATCATATAAAATTCGTTTTTCTGGTTTTTCTTGCTTGCATGACCCTGTAGCCGTTTATATTTTTGAAACTGTATGTAACTATGTATATATAGAGTAGAACTATTGCGTAACTGTTCAAATTATATTCTGTCATACCAAAAATTTTAATTTATAGTTTCCATTAAATTTATCATATGAAAATATTTGAGAATATGAATATTTTTCATTTTTAGAGTTTTTTAAGTATTTATTTCGGATTTTTTAAATTCCATATACAAACAATTATTTTTTTTATTAATATTTTAGAGTCATTTTGAAAATCTAAAATAATCACTTAAAAAGATCCAAAATGAAAAATTTTTGTATAACCAAGTATTTTTATATAATGAATTTAATGAGAACCATTAATCAAAATTTGGACATGGCAAAATATAATTTGAGCCGTTAGTATTTCACTCCGAAATGCTAACGTTTGCATAATAGTTCTACTCATATATATGTATGGGTTCATTTTTATGAAAGAAAAACACAACATACAAATTATCAAAATGCATTTATAAGATTTTTAAATATGGGGGCTTGACCTCTTTTTTTGTCTCAAAAAAAAAAAAAAAGAGAGAGAGACGTGTGAATCTTAATGGTAAGGAGAACATTCCAAATTATCAAAATGCATTTTTAAGATTTATTGTTTTCCGGTTTTCCCTACTTCATCAAAAAAAAAAAAAAAAAAAAAAAAAAGTTGTTATCATTGGGGAAATTTTCATGTGAATATAACAAATACTACGATAATTAATAATAATAAATTGTATGAGATGCTCTATATAGTTGCTTTTGCACCACAACAAAAAAATAATATCTGAATTGTGTGAGAAATTGTTCTTTAGAGCATAATTTAGATCCTAGTAATTACAATTTATTGGTATTTGCAATTTCTTTTTCTTTTTTTTTTTTTGGATAGAAAGAAGTGGTATTTGCAATTTCTAATAACGCCTAGTAGTCAAAAAAGAGTATACTCTTTACACTATTGTTTGTTTATTTATTTAGTCTGATTTTATCTAATAATTGCATTTAATAACTTCTTTTAAAAATCTTAACCAAATAGCCAACTTAAAAGACATTAAAAATTCTTGGTTTCTTTCCCTCCCATCAATTTAGAATACAAATGCAGATAAGCTCAAGGTTGATCATGCAAGAATCACAAGTAAACGGTCCAATGTCAAAACTTCAATAAAAAAGCCAGATTAGTCTAAGCTGTGGCCTCATTTGGATGTAGACATACTTGACCCGTCCAATTTCTCAGGAATGTTGTTATCTTCTTCTTCTTTTTTTTTCTTTTCTGTTGAAAAAATAAACACATTCATCACCCAACTCCCATTCCTCTGGAATGTTGTATTGTTGTGCAAAGAAGAAGCCACCAGACGTTTAATAGGCAGTTGGGTTGAGGCTCTTTAAGCCCATTGATGGCCTAGTAAATTTACTGGCTTAAAGTCTAAATGGGCCCCTTTAAAAGGGTCTGAAAAGCAAATATGGACCCAGATATTGCATCATTGAATCTGGGCTATCAGACTTTATGGATCCAGAGCCTGAATAAAAACATGAATTTTCCGGTACAGGAAACAGGATGGCAGAATGAAGCAAGTTGTGTGTCCTTCCGGAATATGAAAGACCAACTCGAAAAGTCAAAATCTCAAATAGTCCCATTAGTCATTAGTCATTACTATGACTCTTCTTCTTAAGTCCAAGGGACGAGGACTCAGACAGTGACGCAGGTAAACGAATTCCCTGTGAAGGCCTCAAAGTGTGAATGTCAAAGAGAAACATCTTGCGTCCACGTCCATAGTTACACTCAAAATGTAATAAATACATCCGATTTTGTAATAAATAGATATGATTTTGTAACCTATGGACGCTGTGGACAGACATTCTATGGACGCTAGGTATTACTCAATGTCAAAGGTGTCAACCAAGTAGTTTACATCATACATGAGCTCCCTTTTTTATGAGCCTCAAACCTCAGTACAACAAATCTGATGAATGGTATGAGTTGACAAATTTCTCAGGCTGGTCCCAAGCTCCTCCATGCCAGACTGGTCCGTCCATGCAAGAGTCCCTGAAAAAAGGGTGAACATATGTGTTTATTTTCTGCACACACATTTATGTAGATTCATGCAAACATAATAACCACAGTCACTGTCTCATTAAGATCTTAGGATAGTTGTATACTTGTATTATATGTGGCATATTTTAATTCTCAGCTTCCTCATTTTCTTTTCTTTTGTTTTTTTTTTTTTTGAAGAAAGTGGAATACTCTATCAGTTTCATTGAAACTTTTTATTTTGTGCCCATGGAGGATTGAACCCATGACCTCTTGGAAGTCATCCTAGTTAGCTACCACTTGAGCTACTAGGCCATTTGCAACTTCTTCATTTTCTTATTTCAATTGTGTTGTACCTACTAGTAAAGAGCTCACACCTTGTTTTGGGCTGAAATTGTTATTTTTTATAATAATTTTTTAAGATATTATGTAATTGGTCTTAAATTGAGAAAATTGATATGGGCCTTATTTTAATGAGTTGAGAAATTAAAGTACGTCAATTGTAGTGATCAATATAAGTAAACAATCAACGACTGAGATTTATTTATTAGGAAAGATAAATCTTTCATATCAAAAAATGTAATATGCTTTTTATTAAGAGTAAGGATATAGGAATTATTATTGCTATCTCCAAGGAAAAGAACAACACATATATCAAAAATCAAATTAACATAATAAGTTAATAACATTGGTCCCCCCTCCGTGCCATCATCATAGATAATACAAACAAACAAACAAACAAACAAACAAATATATTATTTGCAAGCTGAGTGAGATCCACCGTCAGATGGACGACAGGCTGGACCCAGGCTTGCCCCACTCTACTCATTTTCTAAACCTAATTTTACAAGGCTGAATCCAAATTTTGTATTGTCTCTCTGGCCACCTCTGATTAAGACAAAAAAATGATCCAAATGAGATGCATAAAATAGAGTAACACCTAGTGTCTACAGAAAAACTGTCTATAGCGTTCATAGGTTATATTTTGGGATGTATCTGTTACATTTTGTACACGTTTATAGATGTATAGACAGTTTTGTGATGGACGCAAGATGTTTCTCCATAAAATATTAATAATGTGTCAACGTATATCAGTATATGTATCATGGTTTCCTCCAGTCCGACGTGTCCGGTGTACAGTTGGGTTTTTTCTTTTTTCCGTACAGCTAATTAGTCGTGCAATCCTGCCGCATGTTGGCCATGTCAACATTTTGCAGGAATCACAAAAAAATGAATGAATCCTCATTCCTCCATGCTTTCTGGGGTCCGTTTGTTTGAAGAAAGTGTAATTTATGCATCTTTTATTTATGATGTAAAAGAAAAGGATCGCCCAAATTTAATTTACTTTCTGGATAATGACAGTGTATATTTATCTTACCTTATCTTATCATGAGATGTATAATATAAGTAAGAAGCGTTCATGATAAACTTGATAAATTGGTTGGACTATTAAATAAAAAAATGGGAGGAAAAGAAGAGGGACTCAAAACTAAACTCGGGAAATCACGTGAAATGATTGTAGTATATGTAGTCCCAGAAGAGTCCGAATCTGCTGTTATTCTTTGAGAATAACAGGACCCTATTTTTCCAATATGGACCGTTGGATCAAAATGGACGGGCGCGATCAATCCAATGAAGATGATAGGGAGCTTTTCTATGATCAATCTCATCCGTTGATTTTGATCCAACGGCCCATACTTGGATAACAGGATCCTGTTATCCAGAGTTGGATAACAGCAGATTTGAATTCATGTAGAGACTAGAAAGAAAGAGAGTCAGAATCTCACAGTCACGAGTGCTCATCCCCTGACTTACTGCAGCCGTTGGATGGTATCAAGATCCGCGTTGGAACGAATCTCTAGACAATCCAACGGCTGTCATTGTGAACTGCATAATGCAGTATAGCAGGGGATATGGATTCCAGTCACAGTCACAGTCACAGGCAGCAGAGCAGAGCAGAGGTAGAGCAGAGCTAGCTGTGATGAGGGATGACGGACACGTGGTGTATTGCCAGCGATCTGCAGGTTGTAGCCTCACGTGGGATGACGGGAATCTCTCGGTCACCCAACTCTAAGCCGAATAGCCGATGTATGTTCTGTTGTTGTTCTCGCTGTTCCTCCTCCGTTCTCTCGCACAAATGGATGGAATTGGAGCTGTCATATGTTTAAAGTCATATGCAGATGCAGATGCTCTCTTCTGGTTGCGTGTTTTACGGTGCTGGGAACAGAATATATATATTGTCGAGTGAAACTACTACGGTGTTTTTAAAGCTCACGCGAAGGTCTATCTGTCTATAAATTTACCACAAAAAAATATATCAAATTATATTTAAACGGTCCAGATATACAGATATTAAAACAGATATCAGTTATAATGTAAAATATATCTAAATTGAAACATTAACAAATTATCTTGAAACGATTAACATATTAACTTGAAACATTGTAGTATTAAGTTGAATAACACAAATCATAAATTAAATCATCTACTTGAATCACTACTAAATCACATAAATATTACCTTAAAGTTGTTGAGAGAACATATAGGAGCAAGATGAAGTGAAAGAGCAACAAAAGAGAAAATTATATCATTTGTGTTTCATTTTAATCTCATTAAGTTTCAGATTAACTTTATAGATGTTTCATTTTGATCGCAACATGTTGCAAATTAACGTTAAATTAACTTTGTATGGTGGTATCCCGACGGTATCTTTTGCGGTATCCCCATAGCATTTTCCATATTTAAATTTTAATTTACATGGCTCAATAAATTCTTTATATCAAAATCTTATAGCATGCAATTTTTTTTCATTTTTGGAGATTCTTAAGTATTGATTTCGGATTTTTTAATAGCAACTATACAATATTAATAAAATAATCCATGTTTCATATGTAACTTTTCAAAATCTGAAATAAATACTTAAAAATCTCTAAAAATAGAAATTTTTTTCATGACACATGATTTTGATATAAAAAATTTATTAAGCCATATAAATCAAAATTTGAATATTGTTTGATATGTTTTTGGTATTAAGCTCACGAGAGCCCTATGAGTTTAAGAACACCATAGTTTTGCTCTATATTGTCTCTATCTTTTTCTTTTTCTTTTTTTTTTTTTTCAATTTAAGGCCAGTACGCAACAAAAATGGAATGAACTAATGTTTGCTTTTAACTTCTATTAGTATTATTAAATGAAAAACTATTGACAAAACTCTTGTTTGTTAAATAAAAAACTATTAGTAATCCACAAGTTTCAATATGTAAATTAAATTGTGTTGAGCGACTTAGATGGACTATTTAGAAATGATATACAGGATTGGAGTACCGTTGTTATCTTGTTTTGCAAAACGTAATAACCTCAGTTATTATTTGTACATTTGCTGCATAATACGTAATGGATTTAGAAAACATACATTTAATCGGAGTTTTGAATTTTGATACAGAGTATGTAATTATGATGGCAAATGGGTTGTGTTGATATCTGTATCAGGCCATCAGGCTATTTTTTCTTTTCTTTTTTTTCCCCTTTAAGTAGCCGTATCAGGCTACGTGAAGCTTCGGCGCTCCAAAAGGAACAATTCTGATGCATCATAAAACAGTACATAAAAAAAAAATTCAATTCAATTCGTAGATTATCTATCTATATGCCAAATAATATATCGATAGAAAGTTACTATATATGAAATAGAAATCATCAATAGTCCCTCCTCTTATAACTATACATCGCAGCCTTCGCAGGCATAATGTTTAGTTGCTTGCAACCTTTTTGAACTGTCAATTATACCAATATGTATGGCTGCCTACCTATGCCTAATTTTATTCTAAGTATTGCCTATCAATGTCGTCTCCGGAATTTATAAAAAAAAAAAAAGAAAAGAAAAAAGAATCACTTCAAATGTATGAACTTAATTAATTCAATGTAGTCATACAACATAAACCTCTTGTAGTCATACAGATGTGTAATTGACTTCAATAGTTCAATTGGAGAATGTACACATAATTTGAAATTCTACACAATTATGAAAAAAACATCCAAAGAATTAAAATTGCATCTTGGGAAGTTCTTACATAAAATCCAAAAGATACTATTTTTACTAACAAGAAGGTATAAATCATAGTAAGCCAATTAAAGACTTGTTTCTTAACAACCATACAAAAGCCTTACATAATTTAGCAAAACTCATAATTTTGATTTTTGAATATTCATAAAATTACCGCGTTAAATTAAAATTAATAAAAAAAAGAGCTTTTAAATTAGCAATTACCAAATCAAAAACTCGGACCATCCATCCGTTCAATCCTTGGATTCCATTTCCATTCCATTCTTCCTGAAACGGAGAACAACCAAAAAAAACGACTTCCAAGTTCAAACAGCTCGCCCTTCCCTTCACCGGAATATTCTCCCCTTCTATATGTCTCATGTACAAAGTCAAACTCCCTCCCTCCCCAATCCACCCCTCCACCCGTTCCACTCTCCCGCCCACATAACCACCCTCACTGACATCCCGGCCCCCCCCCCCCCATCCCCAACCCCATACCTGGACCCGTTCTACCCAACATCTCACCCTCTCCCACTCCTCACTTCCTCTCTTGTCCTCTCCTCACTCCCAAACATCACATAACGAGTTCTTAAACGGAACAAGTTATCAAGTTACAACTTACAAAACCGAAACCGAAAACGAAAGCTCCCTCCCGCAGTCCCGCTCTTAATATTCCGAGCGAGTCCGCAACGGACCACCATTAGAAGAGCCGGGCCAGCCAGCGCACACCCGATCCGATCCGATCCGATCCGGTCCGATCCGTGCCGTAACCCGCTATGGACGGGTCGGAGGAGCTCGATCTGGAGGCGGCCGAGCGGGTCATAATGGGCTGGGAATCCGCCTCCTCGACCTCGCCCGACTCCGCGCCCCTCTTCTCAGCTAACGGCGTCAAGGCCGACGCCGACC
Organism: Cyperus esculentus; assembly: GCA_030179965.1. NCBI lineage: Eukaryota > Viridiplantae > Streptophyta > Magnoliopsida > Poales > Cyperaceae > Cyperus > Cyperus esculentus. The sequence goes on along the minus strand of JASGLE010000039.1, from coordinate 3,175,880 downwards.
GTTACCTCCGCGCCGTCGACAGGCTCCGTTTGTCCGCCAAGGACTCCCCTACCATCGCCGTCAACAGCCCGCGCCGTCTCTCGTCGTCCGCCTCGTCCCCGTCCTGCGCCGTGAACGTTCCGTCCCCCGTCACGGCGCTGCAGACCGCCATGGCCCGCCTCGAGGACGAGTTCCGCCAGATTCTCGTGTCAAGGACTATTGAGATTGAGATCGATTCGCTTATTGATCTGGGGTCGCTGTCGATCAACAGCACTGTGTCCGGGGAGCTGTTTCCCGGCAATGATGAGCTGGTGAATGAATCCGCATCTGAATCGGAGAGGTCGCGGTCGCCGTCGCCGGTGCCAGGTTCGGAACCGGTGTCTGGACCGGATTCCCGACCGGCGGCGGCGGCGGTGTCTGTTCCTGCACCGGAATGCAGACGCAGACCGGTGCTGACGATTTCTGCCCCTGAAAGGGGGCAGGAATTGGAGAGTTCGCCCAGTCCTGTAGCCGTGCCGGGGTTAGAATCTGAATCGGCGTCGACGCCTGATCCGAAGTCGGAAGGGAGCACCGGCAGCTCTATTTCGCAGAGGAACAAGTATCTCTCAATGCGGAGTATTAAACAGATTGATCTCTTTCCGCCAGATGCCATAGAAGATTTGAGAAATATCGCGAGCCGGATGGTGGCTGCTGGTTACTGGCGCGAGTGTATGCAGGTTTACGGCTCGGCACGGAAGCCTGCCGTGGACCAGAGCCTTCGCCGGCTTGGCATAGAGAAAATGAGTATCGGGGATGTTCAGCGGCTCAATTGGGAAGCGTTAGCAGCGAAGGTCGGACGGTGGATCCGATCTGCCCGTGCCGCAATCCGCATAATACTAGCAAGCGAAAGGAGGCTGTGTGAGATGATTTTCGATGAGGAAGGATTGGAGGAGGCACCTTTTGCCGAGGCGGTGAAAGGCGCCGCCTTGCAAGTGCTTGGATTTGCGGAGGCAAATTCGATTGGCCGTCGGTCGCCGGAGAAGTTGTTCAAGATGCTTGACATGTATGAGTGCTTAACGGATCTTATGCCGGATATCTCGGCAATTTTCAATTCCAAATCAACCGAGCCAATCCGTCAACAGGCCGAGGAGATACTCCTGCGTTTAGGAGATGCGGTGCGAGGGATTCTGTCAGAGTTTGAGAATGCTGTGATCAAGGAATCATCAAAGACGCCGGTACCGGGTGGCACAGTGCATCCACTAACCCGATATGTCATGAACTACATCATGCTTATCTCTGATTACAAAGTCACACTCACCAAATTGATAACTTCCCGCCCCTCGTACCGGTTGCCTGGATCCGAGGAGCCAATAAGGATTGATGATGATTTTCCTCAACCCCAAGCCCAAGAACCGATAGCTTACCATTTGGTATGGATAATTTTTGTCCTGAACCGTAGCCTAGATGTCAAAGCCGGGCTTTACAAAGATACCGCCTTGTCGCGCATCTTTATTCTGAACAACATACACTACATAGTACACAAGGTGAAGGATACACCGGAGCTTCGGGAGATGATAGGTGATAGCTATCTTCTGAGCCTTACGCAAGTTTACACCACCGCTGCGATCAACTACGAGCGCGCCACGTGGTTTCGCATCTTGCACTGCCTCAGAGACGAGGGTTTGCACGTAACTGGTGGGTTCTCATCAAGCATTTCAAAATCAACACTGAGAGATAGATTTAGGTCGTTTAACGCCTCCTTTGAGGAAGCGCACAGGGTGCAGTCAATGTGGCATGTACCTGACCCTCAGTTGAAGGAAGAACTGAGGATGTCTATTGGTGAGAAGTTGCTCCCTGCATACCGGTCTTTCCTGGGGAGGTTCAGGCAACACATAGAGGCCGGGAGGAACCCGGAGCTGTTTATCAAGTACTCCGTAGAGGATCTTGAAGAGGCCATTTTGGATTTCTTTGAAGGCACCCAGCCTCCTTCTATTCTCAATAGGAGGAGGTCACATTGATAGGAAAAACAATACTAGGTTATTCTTTAATTTTTCTGGGGGATATGGAGGAGGTAATTTGAATAAAATTGATGATTCTTCAAGGTGTATGTAGAGTGTGTATAGGTGCAGTCACACTTTTGTGTGATTTATTTTTTATTTTTTTTTGTTTCTTCCCAATAGGTAAGAGAAGAAAAAATTCTTTTTTGAAACGATTGTTTCGAAGCTCGGTTGAAATGAGATGGTGTCGATACGATCAGTCAGGTTTGTACCAGTACTGTGGACTGGTACCAGTAAGAGCCATCTTTCCCTTGTATTTGATCTTTCTGTTTGGTCACAGGTGCTGAGTTACCAGAGCTCAATTGAGGCACTGATTCAATTTTTCTGCCCTCAATTTTGATTTTCTAGTATTGATTGATTCTTGGAGGTGGATTATGGATAGATGAAGAAGATTTGTAAATCCTAACTGTCTGGTGGCTTAACATGTCTTCATGTGCCTGTCATTAAAATGCCATGTTCTGCTTTGTAACATAATTATTGGTCTGCTATTAGTGCACTCCAGAGTCCAGATATTCCCTGATACTCATTGATTGACTGAGAGTTAGGTATTGTACCAGTATAAGTTTCTTATGGCTGGAATTTTCTATGTTAATGGTGGATAATTCTGTTTTGCCTGCCCATTCATCAAAGTCTATTGCATTTACTATGCCAAAATAGAGAAGAAGGGAAACAAAAAAATAGTTGTGTGCTTTAGTTATTTACATCTTGCATTTATGTTAATGATGAGTGACGGCATGTTAATGAGGACTGAAACGAAACAAACTTTAAATCTCTCTTCTTGCCGCCAACTTCACCGAATTGGTCCTTTGACCAGTTTATTTATAGAGAGAATGTCTTTCATGAAAAAGATTGGAAAGTTTGGAATTTAATTAATTTGTGTAGATACTTTAAATTGAAACTCTATCTAGGGAAATTCTACTGAGTTTAGTGGAGTAGTTATTACTAACTCTTACTTTTTTTGTCTAGTTGCTATTAACTCTTTTACTAAAGAATAGAAGCCTAACCTCTATAAATGACATCCAAATTTCTGTTGATAGAAAATTTCTTATCGTATGACATCCAAATTAATGGTAACAAAATGAATACTAAATGTGTTAATATTCTAATATCGGTATGTATTCAAATTAATGATTTTCACTGTGCCACTTATTTTATATAGTGTATTGAGATATATTATATAAAGAGGAGGGATCTATTGACAATGGCTATATTGACAATCTTGACAATGAAATTTTTCAAAAAATTATAAAAATTTACAAAAAATCTTAAAAATGAAAAATTTTTTATGGATGTATTACTTAACTTATAGATTGATGATATTTCAAGTTTCAATCGATTTGAATATCGTTTGATGCCTTATCAAAAATTTACACAATTTTTAACGGTTATAATTTAACGGATCTTTAAAGAGCTATCAAATGTCGCTTAAATTGAATATAATCAGAAACACGATCAATCTATAAGTTAAGTAATACTTCCGTAAATTTTTTTTCTATTTTTTTCTATTTTTTGTGATTTTTTATAAATTTTTGAAAAATAGCATTGTTAATATTGTCAAAATAACTATTGTCAATGGATCCCTCCTCTTGTATAAATAAGTTGAATTATGTAATGAGTTAATTTAAATATCAACGTATTCAATATGGATACTAAAACAGTCATTTTTTTGTTACTATTTTTGGTATTCATGTACATTACCATTGATTTTTCCAAAAAAAAAAAAATTACCGTTGATTAAGTTGTAAGGGGAATCCTTGAAGAACTCCCATTAAAATTTGATTTTTTTTTTGTCATATCGTACGATACTACTTTTTTTTTTTTTTTTTTGAGGAAAAGGCCATGGGCTCGATACTACGTGTCTTATCTGCATCTACCTTAATCATGTTGCAAAAGTTTTATGTAATATTTCATGAATTTAGTGATGATACTAGTGATAAAAGGAGCCGGATTTCTATCACCTACGGCGCAGTACCTTACGGCGCAGTAGGTGAACCGTCCGATTACTTAAAGATTCATGCTAACTACAATCTCAAAAACCTCTATCAATCTAAAAGTCGTCGTTGCGTACTGCGTAGTAGAGAGCAATCACGCAAAGGAGCCCGACTCAAAACTAACATCTTGCATTAATTCGCCGAAATTATGTAAAGAATCAACATTCAGGCCGAACCAATGCGGGTTCGTCAATCTCACAGCAAATAATAGACTTTTATAACCCCCAGATACGAGTTTCAAGGTAAGCTTTGTGAATGTATTGTACTTGTCCTAAATGTGAATCTCGATCACTTATCACAGATTATCATTCGACTTTTGAGTTATTAATTTCATAATGCAGGGATAGTAAACTTTTATAATGTTATCAGAAGTCGAAACAATTGGGAAGTACGAAGGTACTTTTGGACAAAAGAATTAATGTGTGTCATACAAAAATTGAAGGAAAACGATCAGTTGACATGACAATACTTTATACTAAGAATATTTATTTAATTATTTATTGTTGAGATTGAAGATAAGTGCTACCACTCAAATTTAAATGTTTATGAAAAACTGTATTTGAATTGCGAGACTGCAGCCTCCCATACACTGAACATTGTTTTTGCCACTTGATTAAAGACTTTTCCGTCTTAACACGGTCATTGAGGATACTTATCCTTAATGGCTGTGATTAAACTCAATATTTCTTTGTATTATTATTGACATTTTAAATGTGTACAATGTAAAAATGTTAGTTACATCTTATATATCCCCTCTAATGGGGGAGAGACGCTTGCATGTGGTTGATTTGGAACTCACAGCCGCACGATCGAGGGATCCAACGGTTTCAGAAAACATTTTGTTATCTCCATTTATTTTCTGAATGGAGGCATTCATCTTCTTTTTATTTATGAGATAGAAATTATATAAAAACCATGCCGCGAAGCGCGGGGAAATCTCTAGTTCATCTAAAATTTAAATAATTGTATGGGGTTTTTTAAGTTGTTGGTTCACACATATTGTTACTACCGCAATATATTATAACTTATAAGTATGCCAATTACCATTGCATTTTCTTAAGATATTGCACTATAAATTGCCATATAAATATTGTATAAACAATATTCTCACAGAAAAAAATTGTCACCAAGAAGTTGTTTTGGACATCCGGCTAAAATATAATTGCCCCGCGACGAAAATGGGTGAATATCCTAGTTGTAAATAAACTTGAAAAAAAAATAAAACTTGAAAACAGAGGAAAGAAAAGATACTGGATGTACAAAAAATAATAATAATAATAACAACAACAACAACAACTACTCCTTCATACTCTATCCAACACTTTTATAATTGGAATATTTAAAATCGTACAATTTTTTTGAAGTAGAATCGTACAATTTTTTTGTGATGAGACAATTCTAATAATAATATCGAGACACAAACTTAGCTCGAATAAATTTTAATTTTGGTATCTAAGGTATATTTTCCTTTTGTTCTTTATTTTCCCCTTAAATAGTTAGCTCTTTATGTGGCTAGCATTTCGTCCTAATTCACGGAGTTTAACAGACCAAGCACTCTAGAAAAAGCACCCCCACTTTTTCTAACTTATTATTACATCCAATCCTTACTTTTGCTTGTTTGCAAGGTAATATCAGAATAAGAATTAAAGATTAGCAATTTGCCGGTACAAATTAAATCAGAAATAAAAAGCCATGCTAGTATTCCCTGTTTGAAGTTATTTATTTATAGTAGGATCCATAACTGAAGTATGTATTCATTCTGCAATTGTGTGCAGATTCTTCTCCACCTTGATTTCTTTTTTGTAGATTTTGCTTCTTCATCTTGAAAATGCCTGCATTGTGGTGGAAGATGTGATATCAGGCTTTGTTTAACCTAGTTATGACAATTAGTGTATTCAAAGAATACTTTACTTTCTAGTTATTGATGGTAACCATACTGGCATGATCAACACTTTTCTTAATTTAGCCAAATTCAGTTAAATAGAAAAAAAATTAACAGCCTCTTTTTGGGTTTAGTTAAGAATAGTTTCAAGCTCAATTTGGCTTTCAGTTGGCCCAGGTGGTATCAAGCCGATGCTTTATGAATGCAAGATGGCAGAACGAGACTCGTCTTTGAGGAGAAACCGAGCATAGCTGCACAATACGGGGTAAAATTGTGTTCTGGTATGAGAAGGTAGACAATATTTTCAGAAGAGATGTGAAGTTACCGAGAATATATTGCAGTGCCCTGGATCAGCCAAATGTGCCGACAAGTTGTCGAGCGGGCCTTCTCCTGTGTAGATAGCCTGGAACAAGAACCCGACAAAAGCAAGCATGGCCAGCCTCCCGTTCTTTATCTCCTTAGTTCTCAGAACCATGACAGGTTCCGGTGAGCCCCGTCCCCACATCATAAAATCAAACCACAGCCCGCCTGGATACCCCACGTCAGGCTTCGGTCGCTCCCTGTTTGGCAATTTGGGCTCGATGTCGACACAACCAGGGTTTATGTAATCAGCCCATCTGCGCCCCTCGACCCAGCCCATTAGGACCATTTGAACCACAAAAAGAGTCAATGGATCTGCAAAATACTCCCGGGAGCCAGCATCAAACCTGTCATGTAGCCGATTTAGTGTGTATGGTGGAAATAACACTGAGTTCAGTATGAAAAGAAGCATGAAAAATTCAACCTTCAATTGAATTTCCAGTGAGATACAAAAATTGAAAATATTTACATTTATCTGGATCAATTTAAGCTCTAGTTGAAAGTCCGTTGTCAAAATTACCATGAATAGTTTTCAATGAAGCCGATCTTATGGAGCCATTCTGGAACAAGTATACCGGCAACTCCAAGCATTGCCCATCGGCTATGCATCAGCTCTGCCTGTGCAAACCACCGCAGAAGCTCCGGGTCCGATCCTGCAAAATTTCAATATATAAAAAAATCGTAACAATGTGATTACCAAATAGTTTGAGCACCGATACATCTCAACTGTCATCTTTTGAAGGTATCGTCATTGTCTTGTGAATTTGGTACTATTCTAGTACTGAATATATGGATATTAGGATGATTGAACGGAAAATAAACAGTCAAGAAATTTAAGTTTTCCCATAACCACTTTTAGTATAGTCTAAAAGTAGGATATCGCCGGGAAAGTCAAAATTCCTTCCTTGCGGTAAACCACCAAAATTATCGATTATAACATGATTGAGCTAGTACTAAATCTTTTTGTTGGCATACATGGATTGAAAAATGTAAAACAAAAATCCAGTTTATGTACAAACCTAATCCAAGAGGATCAAAGCCAAAGTCCCCAGGAAGGCTGCAAAGATAAAAAAAAAAACAAAATAATTAAGAGCTCCATATACCCTCCAAAATAACACTTCTATAAACATTTTACATTAACCATACTGTTCTGAACGAAAACCTCCAAATTGTGCACAATCTGAATCTGGGCACGAGCAGATATTCTAAGTAGACCGAACAAAAAAGAATCTGGGATCCCTTATTTAAATTGAAACACACCTTACTTTCCAAAACAATTTCTAACAGAATTGTACCTTCCATCCAGCCATGGAGGAGGAGAGCTGCCCGGGAACCAAAGAGGCCTATCAGGGGGCAGTGGCTCACACACACTTGACATACCTCCTTTTGTGGCTTCTATCTTTGTCGTTATCTTGGAACAAGTAATAGTGAATCTTCTAGCTTGATTTGTGCCATGTGCTCTACACAAGCTGCATCACAGATTTCAGTATTGCAGCTGAGTAATATGATGGTGTATAGCAGTTTGCTTACTTCCAAATTCCAATTTGCTCAGTCTAATAGTGCATTTGTAATGTGTGTGACTACTGACTAGTAATAGAAAGCAATGCAGAATGAACCAGTGATGCCGTGGATCTGTACCTATTCTATTTAAGTCTATTTCATCAAAGAAGAAATATTTAATAAAAAAAATGGAAGAAGAAATATCATTCAAAGTTCCGAAACCCTTTTCTATTTCAGCGAAGTTTGTATTCTGGTAATCGGGAAGCAATTCGTTGAAAATACAGATAAAACTAAGATTCTTGCATTGAATAAGTTACCAGAATGAATGAAACTATATATGGTGCTAAAACTTTGCAGATCGATATGTTGAAGTTGTTTACTTATCATCATCTCCTAGAGGTGCCTAAAGAGAATTTAAACAAACATGTTCGCCGGTGCGTGTTGCCATAAATTAATCAAGATATATATTACAAAAGAAGCAAATATACTCTAACATCCTCCCCACAGAGTCTAAACCGTTATCAGCATATTAAAATTAGCATTGTGCATGGGTAATTAAATCATTTCCCCTCATCTACATGTCGATCCAGTGGTTCTTTTTTTTTTTTAAGATAAAGATTAGGGTCAAGCTACTCAAATTTAAATATCTATAAAAGACCTCCATCAAAATTTTGAAACCACGACCTCCCACATGGAGAGCGTTACTCTTAGCTACTAAAACAAAGGCTAGTTCTTCACATGTCCAGTAGTTCAAGGCTTCAAGCAATTGAATAACAATTACTTAAAAATAAATTAATGACATCTATAGACATTTTAAGACAGTTCATCATCTGCTCATGGCAAAAACAAGTCAAAACATTCCAGCACAATTTCAGCAGATTATTTATATGAGTAATACCTAGCGTCCATAGAAAAACCGTCCATAGCATCCATAGGTTACATTCCGGGATGCACTTGTTACATTCCGGTACGTATCTGTTACGTTCCGTATACGTCTACGGACGTACGGTATGGTATGGTATGGATGGTTTTTCAGTGGACGAAATCCACACTATGTACAATCAAGCAATTTCTTGATGAAGCATCTATTGATAAACGTTGAAGGAGCAGTACGAACCTGGCATTTGATAGCTTAGACACCAAGCAGGAGCTCAGAGCAAGCGCCATTTCCAATTTGCGTTTGAACTTGGGAGCATCAGCCAGAGAATTAAAAAAGGGTTAGAGATCAGATAGTGCGCTTTATCTGGAACAGGGAGGGAGAAGCATGGCCTCTTGGATAGACATCTCATGAGTGATCGCCACGTGGAAAGCACAAATTTCAACTGATTTGGGCCTTCAGGAATACCCTTGAATGCTTCCAATTGGGCCTTCTGTAATAAGCCTATGGCAAGTTTTCAACTGAAGTGCTGCTGCTCTTTTTACTTACTGGAGGAGGTCGGGTTGGGTCAACTTGGCCTCGCGGAAGATATCGGGTTAGAGTAGTAGTAGGCCACCATTTTCACTTTATCTTTAGAGCAGTAGTAGGCCACCATTTTCACTTTATCTACCTCTGTATCGTATTTTCAATCAACGAATATGAAAAATTTTATCTTTCTAATGAATGGATATCATTTTTCAATGAACAGATACATAACGGTTTTTGATAAATATTTACGCAACTGTGCTAAGTACATAGGTGCACGTGGTGTGTTAGAATTGTAAGGGGGAGTGGATAGGTGACTTACTATATAGAGTGGACTTTACATGTTTCTCTATCGGGTTAGGTCTTAGCGGGTCAATCTGAATAGGAAATTTCCAAGTGTCCACAATTTAACTGTCTGTATGTCCATGTATATGTAAATTTTGTAACTCTTACTTCAAATTTTGTAACTTTTACTATAAATTTTGTAATAATGTGGACATGTGAACACACATATTGAGGACACTAGATATGATCATATGACCCATCCAAATACCAATTTCTTTGGGTCTGTATTTTGGGTTGGATTTTAATATTAATGCTACTTGAATTCGGGTTAAGTCTGGTGAGGTTAATTTGATATTTTTAGGATTGTTGGAGTCGTTTGGCAATATAACGGGTTCAAAGTTCGATCTGTGCTAAGGAATTTATGTTCAAATGGCTTAATCCGTTCCCTAGAGCTGAGGAGGCCTAATATTATCATTATGGAAGGGGAGGAGATAGAAGGGGGTGAGAGAGAATGGTAGCGTACCCCTCCAAATCGAGAATCCAAATCTGCTGCCGCACTGCTAGATTTGCAGCGCAGATCCGACGGTGCGGTAGACCTCGGAATCCGGACTCAGTACTTTTTACGGATCCTGAGGTCTACCGCACCGTCGGATCTGCGCTGCAAATCTGGCAGTGCGGCAACAGAACCCGAGGTGTAACAATTGGAGGGTAACACTATACAAAATCTCATCTCTTCTACCCTTCTCCCTTCCTCTGCCATCATCTCCCCACCTATTTATTTTTTTTTTTTTTGTTCCATATAACTAGGCTGTAGGTAGGTGAACCAAAGAAATTGTCACTTGTTGTCTCCCTTCCCCTCCCACTAGCTAGATTTGCCCTTCTGAAGTACATGATAATGAGCTAGATGACCAGACTCGGATGCTCTAGTAAGCTAAAAAGAAGATCTTCAGCCAATGCCGATTCATGAAGATCAAATAAAGACAATGAAATTAGTTTAGCGCAATCAGCTAGTGAAAGACTTGATAGGGTTAATAAATTGAAACAGTTAGCTAGAAAGGACCTGAAGATGGTGTTAGCTGATGTCCTGGCCTTAGTTAGCTCAGATGAGGCAGACTCGTATGCCTATTCTGATGCGGAGGGATCAGCCACCTCTTTCTGTTCGAAAGATTCCAGACCAGACTGAAAGCCCTCTTTCACAATACATTTGGTTGAGATGGATTTGGGAAAAAGACTTTGGAGCACCTAGATGTCTATGTCTGTCGAACTTTTCCAATAAAATGTTTCCTTTCATCCATGGAACGCCCAGGTCCTTACAGTGGACTAATTCCCGAGCAAAGAGGTGGTGTTCTTATTCTGCGTTAAGGATTCCTTGTTAGGAATGACGAATAATTAAGGTACTAAGAAAACTTGAGGAGCCTCAAGGACATTTTATCCTTGTTTATTGAACAACCATGTTAGGTTAGTTGACTTTCTAGAAAATATTGGATCGAATCAAATCAGGTTTAGACGTGGTGGGCCGAGATCCAGTGCTTTTGAGAATCGAGAGCAAGACCCTACTCTTAAGATCTAACGGTGGAGATTAACTGAGGTGATGTGTTCGGTTGATGCCGACCGTTAGATCTTAAGAGCATGACCCTACTCTCGGTTCTCAAGAGTAGCCGATTCTCATCCGAATATAGTAAGTTATTGAGTATGGTTCGGACTTGGGAAGGATTTCTTTTTTTGTTTTTGCTTTTGGAAAAATGTGATCGTAATCACACTTGGGAGGATTTCTTTTCCGAAGTGATTTTGTACATGAAAAAAGAGACTTTTTTTTTTCATTCCCATCTTTTATTTTATGAAAAATTGTTGTCAATTGCAAGAAAAAATAAAGCACAATCATTACAGTTTGTATCGAAATTAATCTCACTAAATTACTAATAAATCAAGATATCATTATATATTTCTTGGATGGAAATATACGTTACTGTCCGAGTCTCCGAGATTTCATTATCATATTTCCAATTTGTAATCCTATAACTGAAGGATCATAGTAGTAGTAGAACTGCCAAGGAATCTACCACTACCGGTAGAATTCATATCCTCTACTGCGCAGTAAACAACTGCACAGTACTGCAACCATTGGATCGGCTTCAAGATTCGTGCAACTCAATCTAAAAAAACCACCCTATAATTCACATCGTTGATTTTCTGCGCAGAGAATAAGCACGCTTACTGGTAGAATACCACTACCAGCTCCCATTCTTCCTTCCACGATTCCACGGTTCCACCACGTCTAACCTTTACCTCACTCCACGTTCTAACTTCTCGCAGTCTTTTAAAACACCAAATCCCCGTTCTGCCCCGAATGCAAATCAACGATGTGGATTACAGGGTGGGTTTCTTAAGATTGAGTTGCACGAATCTTAAAGCGAATCCAACGGCCAGAGTACTGTACTGAGCAGTAGAGGATATGAATTCTTCTTCTGCCCCTCCCTACCCCTCCCATGGCCGAACCCTCCTCCAACTCCGACTCGAACCACTCAACCACTCCTCCTCCTACCAATTGATCCACCACCAGAAAGATACCCAACCAGAAGAGATACAGATGCTGGAGACCACGAGATTCAGCCGGCGGCGAGTGATCCCGGCCGTGACGGCGCTCTGGATCGCGGGGTTCGCGCTGATCTACCTCTGGCAGACCAACTCCCTCACCCCGATCCAGTTGTTCGCGCGGACTCCGTTACCGCCGCCGCCGCCGGGGTCCCCGAGTGAGCCGGAGGCCAGAGGGTACAGGGCCGTGGTGTACAACCTGACTGACTTCGGCGGGGTGGGGGATGGCAAGACGTTGAACACGGAGGCGTTCGAGAGGGCGGTTAAGGCGATTGGGATTCATGAAGGGAAAGGCGGGGGGCAGCTCAATGTGCCCGCAGGGCGGTGGCTCACGGCCCCGTTTAATCTGACGAGTTGCATGACTCTGTTCCTTGAAGAAGGGGCGGAGATTTTGGGCATTCGGGTGAGTTTGTGTGGATTGATTAGTATGTAAGAGGGTTTGTTCGGCTCAAGTGTAAAAGGCAAGGCCTTTTGGTGATGGTAATGTGGGAAAATTTTCATGGATGCTCAATAGTTTGATCTTATCTCTACCACTGCCTAAACAGTCAAAACAGCCAAGTTATTTTCACCAATACTCAAACTTAAGGGCGTGAATCCAACTTGCGCTCTCTAACCTCTTTCTGTACTGCCCAAACAGCCAAGTTACTCGGGCAATAGACAAAGGTGGACAAGTTGATATGAGTCTGAAGGGTGCAAGTTGATCTTGCGCCCTTTGATTTGGGCATCTGTGAAATTAATTTAACTGCTTCGGCATTTGTGCAGATAAGATAAAAAGTTTGGATATGCATGAAATTTTTCCGTAATGTGCTTCTGTTATCCAATAGACAGTGCTATGTATTGTAGTTTGAATGTTGTGGTAGAACACATAATAATGGTCTTTTGATCTGGAAGTGCTGAAATGAGCAATTGGATTAGAAGTCTTGGAAATAGACCTTTTTGTAAGAAACTGAGAATGGGTTACCATGTACTGGAAGTGCTGATCATAATGAAATGATGTTCTTTCCTGAACCTAACAGTTGATACCTTACTTCCAGCATTGTTGGGTAGTAGATATACTATTTTGTGCAAGTGTTTAAATTGCACATTTGCAGTGTGTCGGGGCTATGTTGGTTTAAGTTGAATTATAGTAAGCAAATGTTAATCGTGCCAATTCCCTGGCTACCTTTCTCGTTTCAGGATGAGAGGTATTGGCCAATAATGCCTCCGTTGCCATCATATGGTTTGGGAAGGGAGCTTGCGGGACCTAGATATGGGAGCCTTATCCATGGGCAACGTTTGAAAGATGTTATTATAACAGGTATCTCTTATAGTACATTTTTCTAGTTTTTTATGGTTTTTTTTTTTGCACTTTTCAGAAATTACAGTGCCCATAAATATATAAGATTAAATTGAAACTGGTGACTTGGTTGACCTTCTTTAGGATGTAGTACTGGCCAGTTCTCATGGTTAGATTGATGTTAGGTATGTTGAAATGTAGTTTTCCGGCAATATTGTATAAATACAACTTATGTATGTTTAATGATGATAACAATATTGGGATTGAAGCAGAATTTTTATACCACTCATCAACTGGTAGATATATTAGATAGCAAAAGTTATAATATAATAGATAATTGTCAATTGGTAAGTGGTTTGAAGTTTTTCGACAGAGGAATTGTTAGCGATTTCTTATGTCACACTTAATCAGATTCTTATTTGTGATATACAAAACATATCCAGTGAAGTAATTGTCTGATTTTCATTTGCAAAGTGCTAAATCTTACCCCACTGAATGATTATAGCAGCCTTACAATTATAGTTGAGACTGAAGTAGCAGTTCTACAATTATGCAGCTAAGGATTTAAGCTACCATGTGCACTATTAAGGTTCTTAGACCAATCTAGCTTCAAATATTGTCAAATCATACAACAGATCCTTAATTGTTTTAGTTCAATCTGCCCTACACTGTACACCAAAACACACACTGGATATAGGAAAAAACAAAACATGCTGATATTGATTCATATCATGTAAGAATTGCTACTGGAGCTAGCCAAAACTTAGGTTTGTTAACCCTTAATGACATGAAACATTAGATTTTCATTCTTTTTGTTCTTTGCCTTCCCAAAACAGGAAATAATGGAACTATAAATGGTCAGGGGCAGAGTTGGTGGGAAAAGCATCGTAAGAAGCTGCTGAATATTACACGGGGCCCACTGATACAGATAATGTGGTCTCGGGATATTGTCATCTCAAATATAACACTACGGAATTCCCCTTTCTGGACGCTTCATCCCTATGACTGCAAAAATGTGACGATTGCCAATTTGACCATCTTGGCACCTGTCAAGGGGGCTCCAAACACAGATGGGATTGATCCAGGTTCAAATCTAAATTTCCTGTATTGTTGTAATTTGAAGCCAGCCGAATCCGTCCTATCTCTATTTCTTAACTTGTGATACCTAGTTGTCATGTTTTAATCCTAAGAATTTTTAATGTTATTATATTATAGATTCCTGTCAGGACATGCTAATAGAAAATTGCTATATATCAACGGGTGATGATGGGATTGCAATCAAGAGTGGATGGGATCAGTACGGCATTTCTTATGGCCGTCCCTCTGCCAATATTACCATTCGTAATCTCACTATCCGATCTGTTGTCAGGTCTCTATTTTCTTTCATTTTGTTTTATATATGTTGGTACTCGTACTGCCTCGCTTATTTTCATCCTTAATAAAATTTGTTTCTTTATTAGAGCAAAAATAGACCAGTCTGTATTCTGTCTAAAAATTTGAGAGGCCAAAAGATGTTGTTCTGTCAGACTCAGACGAGCAATGACCCTAATTATTCTCTTTGAACTGTCATTTGTGTTCAGAAGACTGTGTTTGTATTGTTGTTGTATTGTTATTTTCATATGAGAATTTAAAATTACTGCTAAATAGAACCAACAGCTATTTTGACTCCATTACCACACTACCAATTTTCATATATTGGTTACTCTAGTATCTATGTGTGCTACCACAAGATGCAGAACATAGTTTCCTTTAGAAAAGAAAATAACAGTCTTATTTGAAATTTGAAATGCTTTTCTTATTGTTGGCAGTGCAGGAGTATCCATAGGTAGTGAGATGTCAGGGGGTGTTTCGAATATCTCAGTTGAAAATATCCACATATGGGAGTCGAGGCGAGGGATTCGAATTAAAACAGCTCCTGGCAGAGGAGCTTATGTGAAAAATGTCACATATCGTAACATAACATTTGACAACCTGCGTGTTGGCATTGTGATCAAGACAGATTACAATGAGCACCCGTTTGGGTATGATCCGAAAGCTCTACCAGTCATAAAAGACATCTCTTATTTTGGTGTCCATGGTACTGGTGTGAAAGTCCCAGTTCGAATGCAAGGGAGCCCTGAGATACCCATTAGGGACGTAGTTATTCAAGATATGTCTGTTGGGATTACTAATAAGAAGAAGCACGTCTTCCAGTGCTCCTATGTGGAGGGTCGGGTTAACGGGTATATTTTTCCAGCTCCATGTGAGAATTTGGATATTTATAATGAAAGAGGTGAGCTGGTCAAGCGATCAGATTCACAAAATGTTTCGGATATTGATTATAGTTTTTGAAGTTAGAATTAGGTTTTCTTGTTTTTTGGCAAGCTTATGCGTTTCGTCGATTCTGCCTTGGCAAAATGCACCAATTTATGTGCTTTCTACTCCCGAGATTTCACTCAAGGGAATTGTTTCTCACCTAAAAGAAAAGAAAATGATAAATCAAAGGATCTGGTGGTAGAGAGCCCAATCAACTCAATTCCTTAGGTCAGATCATGTTTTCTTTTATTTTCTGTATATGTGTTCATTGTCATTAGAAATAATACATCATTCGTTTTGTAATGTTGACATGTACATAGACCTGTAGAGTTCTTGGCTCCATTGCGTTGCTTAATGGAAAGAAATTCGGCTTAATCCATTGAAATGAATATTTAGTGAACAAGTACTTTCAAAGCTTATTCTTGTGTTGAAGGCTCTGTCATTTCTACATTCTTGTTTTGTAACGTTAAGCTTGAATTAACTCAAGTTCTGGTAAAATATTACTGATTCAGTGAGCCCGGAGTTTATGTACATTGGAGTTGTTCGGCAAGGTGGTTGGCTTAAATATTTAAGCCTTATTAAGCCACACTCGTTCGGAAAAATAAAAAGGACTTAAGAAAGTTTAAGCTTTAAGTCATGAATATTGCTTCCTTAAGAATCTAAGTAAGGCTTAAGCCCCGGTCAAAAGGAGGCTTAAGGAGAAACTTTTAATCCGTGCTAAGGAGCTTGCGTTTGGAATGATTAAGAGACTAAGAAAGCTAAATAATGTCTAAGGAGGACTAAGGAGGGGTTGCCGAACGACCTATTGTAATTACATTCTTATCCTTGCTCCTAATAAAAGCATATTGGATTTTTTTATGGGAGCAGGGCAGTTCCTGTGTGCATCGGACCAAACCCCGTCCGATGGGTAGTTTACACCGTCCGATTTAAAATATGATGTGATGATCTGATTATCGGATCGTAAAATAAAACCCAGTTTTTAACCCTTTTTACTCTACTCACCTAACTATGACTATCCGTCTCTCGCCCGATCCACTTGCCCCCGCTCTTACTCTAGGGCTCTCTTTCCCTCTCTTGTCTTCGCCTGAATCGCCTCCCCTTGGAACCACCCTAGTCGATGGTTTTAGTTAGAGCTAAGCCAATGATGATGGTGGGGTGTGGGCATGATGGGATTGGGATGACCATAGGAGGCGGCGTGTGGTTAGGGGTTTGATGTTAAGACATGGGTGAAGAAGAGGAGCCTGGGGGTTGGTTGATCGGAGCAGAAGGGAGGGAGATAGGAGAGGTAGGGGTGGACGCCAGAGAAGGGGTTGGGCGAGAGAGATGAAGGCAGCGAGCGTGAGAGGAGGGTTGTTGCGTCACTGTTGAGGGAGACGAATTGAATTGGGTTGGAAGAGTTAACGGGTTTAAAACTGGGTTTTATTTTACGATCCGATAATCGGTTCATTTCATCAGAATTTAAATCTGACGGTGTAAACTGCCCATCGGACGGGGTTTGGTCCGATAGGCATTGGAACGCCCCCTCTCCTTTTTTTTTATATCAAAAGTCTATCTTTTTTAAGGAATAAATCTAAGCCGTTAATTGTTTACTTAGATTGATCACCACTGTTAACGTACGTTAATGCTCGTTGACGTTTTCAGTTCATATAAATTATCTCAATTTAAAACCTATTCCATATTTTCTTAAAAATTTATTATAAGAAATAGTAATTTCAACTCAAACCAAATGTGAGCTTGTAGAAAAAGAATATTCTTATATATATGATCTAGAAGTTGAAACTCACGTTCATTGCAGACACCTGTCTGTTCTGCTGTTCACTCAATTGCACATCTCATTACGAGTTTTGCGAACACGCCAACGGCTATGCTGCTAAAGCACTGATTTGTTATCGCTCTCATATAGAAGTACTAGTACAGTGTCCACGCTTTGCAGTAGAATGCTAATATTATATATATAGAGTATAACTATTGTGAAGACGTTAGCATTTCGGAACAAAATGCTAATATTTTCATATTGGTCTAGCTCTTTCTCTCTTTATATATAGTAAAACTACTCCGTGAGCTTAACACAAAAAAAACATATCAAATCATATAGCATGCAATTTTTTTTTATTTTTGGAGATTTTTAAGTATTTATTTTGGTCAAATTAATAGCAACTATACAATATTAATAAGATAATCAATAACTCGTATGTAATTTTAAAAATATGAAATAAGTACTTAAAAATCTCTAAAAATAGAAAATTTTTGCATGACACATGATTTTGATATAAATAATTTATTGAGCCATATAAATCAAAATTTGGATATGATTTGATATGTTTTTGGTGTTAACCTCACGGTGAGCACCATAGTTAAACTCGGAAATGCTAACTGTTCAAATTATATTGGGATAATGTCTCCACACCCCCCCCAATCTTTCCACTTGTGACAAGTTGCCCCCCAATCTTTTTTTTGTGACAAATACCCCCCAATCTATCTAATTTGTGACAATTACACCCCCCATGACTAATTAACCCTCTAATACTCTATTTTAAAGTGTGAAAAGACCAAAATACCCCTATGTATATGGTATAATATTTAATATTTAGAATATTTATGTTTCATAAAAATTAAATTTGTAAAAATATATCATCTTAAAAAATATTGACGAAATGTTAACAGTCCACAATACATATATATTTTATTTGATATGTCAAAAAACAATTTTTAATTTCTATTATTATAAGAAATGTATAATTGCTAAAATAATCCAAAGTTAAATATAATTTTGATTATTTAAATATAGATATACAACTTAATCAAAATTAATATCAATAAAATTAGAATCAATAAAATAAATAAGCAGTATCTAACTATTCTTAATGTATATATTTGTATGAATATAAAATGATATATTTAAAATCAAATTAAGAAAATGTTACAGAGCAAATAATGTACGTATTAACAACATTAAATTAGTTGCACACATACTTGTAAATAATAGTCATTTATAAATTAAATTTATTAAAACACAAGTACTTTAAATTCTAAATATGACAATATTCAAGGGTATTTTGGTCTTTTCACACTTTCAAATGGAGTATTAGAGGATTAATTAGTCATGGGGGGTGTAATTGTCACAAATTAGATAGATTGGGGGGTGTTTGTCACAAAAAAAAGATTGGGGGGCAACTTGTCACAAGTGGAAAGTTTGGGGGGTGTAGAGACATTATCCCAATTATATTTTGTCATGTCCGAAATCTTTGATTACGTATATTTTGTCAAAAAGTAAAGGAAAAGGGAGACTTAATTAAAGGGTTTCAAAGTTTGTACGGGTCTCATCCTCCGAATTCATATCCCCTACTATATGCATTGTGTAGCGCACAACAAAAGCCATTGGATTGTATTAAGATTCGTGCCAGCGTGAATTGCGAGATGATCTAGTGGTTGGCATGGTAAATTGCATAATGCAGTAAGTGAGGGATGAGCACTCCTCATCCTCCACCTGGGCACAAATAATTGACACAATGAGGCAAACTAACACCCCCAATCATTAATAAAATAACAAAATTGCCATCGAATGGACACCAGGCACATGGGCAGTTGTTGGGTTGACCCAACATGTAGTGGCAATCTCTGTAATATCTTTAAACTCGAAGGGTTTTTGGGGGAGAGAAGAGAGCATTGAGTTGGAGCGATCCAAAGAGCGGATTGCCATGTGGACGGTTCAGATGTCCGGATTTGCTCCGATCGGACGGTCAAGAATAAGTCTGGACAGAGACTCCTTTTAGTTCTAAAAAAAGTCCTCCTTTTATTATTAGTAGGGATAGTTCATAAAAGGGACGAAACCAGCCCAATTCCCATATTGGGTCCGAGTACTGGGCCGGTCAGGGACGTGTTGTGAAACTGACAATTCTCATCCCCAGCAGCGTCTGGCTAGCCGTCCACCACTGCCAGTGGTCCAGAGCTCTCCCGTCTCTGCCCTCAGTTCACTGTCCAGTGTCCAGTGAATCCACTGATCCGGACGACGCGTCCAGAGCTACCGAAGCAGCACAAATTTGCCAGTTTGACCGCCCGGCCCGGTTACAAAGAGAGCTCCGCTCGCGCTCCAAATTTCAAATCTCCCTCTCGTCACCTGAATTCATATCCCCTGCTGTACTGCATTAACAACAGCCGTTGGATTGTCTCGACATTTGTGCCAGCGCGGATCTCGAGACGATCGAACGGCTGACGTTGTGAACTGCACAATGCGGTAAGTTGGGGGATGAGCACTCTCCTCACCTCCCACTCTCTTCACTCCCACTGCGAACGAGAGACCAATACTATGCTCTCAAACCCTAACCCTAACAAACCCTCGAAGAACAGCAAGCCACTCATGTCTCAGCCTCTCCCGCCACTCCAAGCTCGCTCTCCTCTCACCAACAGCGACGGCAACGACGACGACGATTTCCAGGAGCCGATCCCCCTTGCGCGGTCATCCCTGCGCAGAGTGGCGAGCTCCCAGCCCTTGCGGCCATGCAATGCGGGCCGTACGGCGCGGCCAAAGAAGAAGTCGAGAGTGGCTGGGTCTTCCGGCAAGGAGAACTGCGGGCTGGATAAGATCTCGGTGTTTAATGCCTCTCAGGCTGCTCGTGCATCGCGTCAAGATTTGGATTGTGGGAATGATTGCGTTTTTTCAGGTAGATTTGGTAT
Source organism: Cyperus esculentus (assembly GCA_030179965.1). Taxonomy (NCBI): domain Eukaryota; kingdom Viridiplantae; phylum Streptophyta; class Magnoliopsida; order Poales; family Cyperaceae; genus Cyperus; species Cyperus esculentus. The sequence goes on along the minus strand of JASGLE010000039.1, from coordinate 3,155,608 downwards.
GGAAAGGGAGAATTTGTCTGTTCCTGTTGCAGCTGAAGCAGTAGAAAGGAGCTCTAGAAGTTTCTGCTGTTTGTCAGAAAATTCAGTTTCTGAAGCACCAGGAACCGGTATTGCAGTTCCCAGTAGTACTTCATCCTTGGAATTAGATGAAAACGGGGAAAATTTGGGGGAATCCACTTCAATTGGAGTAACGGGGTTAGAATGCAAGGGGAATAGGGTGAACTTTCTGAATCCGGGTGAAAGTTGTGTTACACCAATTGAATCACAATTAGTAGGATCTAAATCCGGCATGCATACAGATAAAGTTGGAGAGAATTTTGAACCAGGCACGCAGCTGAACGAGTTGATGAATCTATGTTCCGAGTGGGATAGTCAGCAGGATGTCAATATCGATGGCGATCATGGTTCGGTTGAGTGTCCTTTGTGTGGGCATGATTTGTCCGATCTTAGTGAGCTGCACAGGCAGTTGCACACAAATAATTGTCTTGACGGTGGTGATCCGCATGAGGTGGGTACCATTGCAAGGGTTCCAATATCTATTTGGAAAATACAATGTGCAAATAATATATATTTAATAGATTTTAGTGCGACTTTAGTCTGCTCAAGGTCTCCTAAACCAACCTCAACGTATGTTGTAATAGTGGCCTCTTCACCAATTGCAGTCATCTTTCAGTGGCATTTTCCAATCATTTTATATCTTGTTATTTAGGATTTATAGATGTTTCACCATCTTGATCTTGTATCTTCTACATAGGTGGATCCTTTGAGATTTGTTGCATCCTCATTTTGCTCATATATACCTAATATTAACTTTGTTCTGTTAACAATTAGGCCTCATATCAATCCAAGGTAATCTTAGTTTTCCTGAATTCACTTGCCTTAGTTAAACGCTTTGTAGTTATACCCTTTGTAGTTCTTGTTATTGTATTATATTACTGACACCAAATACAGATATACCGAAGATTGTAAATAATTCTTAATTGAAATCTGCAGACATGTGACATAACGTGCAATGAAAAATCATGTTTGAGGGGTGGAGATGTTGACAGGATTTCTATCATTGAATGGCTGAAGAATCTTGGCTTATCCAGATATGAGGAGATTTTCATAAGAGAGGAAATTGATTCGGACTCTCTTCAATGGTTGACAGAAGAGGTATTGCCACATCAGGATTTCAATCTAATGATTACTACAGTCCCACTTAGTCTTTTATTTTATTTTTTTCATCTTTTTTAAACAAGCCAGATTATTGCTTACAAAAATGTAAAAACAGCACAAGGACTGGAGATGGATTCATAAAAATGAACCCAAATAAAAGAAAAAAAAAAAGAAGGTAAAACAGAAGTAAGATTGTGATCTTACAATGTTGTCTTAATTATCATGTATTCGAAGGAGTTCTGGCCTGGCATTATGACTTAGCTAAGCTATTAAGTACCAAATTATGTGGTCGTGAATTGGTGATATTCTTAGTTTAGCATATGAACCTGAGTTGCTCTTCTTATTGAAAACTTGGTACACCAGTGTAAGTGTATGTAGTACTAGGAATGGTGACAATTCTCTGGCAACTGTTTCTATTCTATTACAGGATCTTCTAAACATTGGAATAACTGCACTTGGACCTCGAAAGAAGATCATAAATTCTATAAAGGAATTACATAATAAGATTGACCATAGTGCTCAAGCTGCAGAAAACAATGACCCTGGTACTGTCAATGACGAAAGGACAAGTGTACGCACATCCGGCAATAAACTAATCACCGAATATTTTCGAGGTTCCGTTTCTATGACTAATGGTGCCTCTCATTCTGAGAACCCAACTGAAAGAAATAGCCAGATAGTGATGAACACTAAAATGAAATCTGGAAAGAGAAGTACCAGCAATGCAGTGGGCAAAGAAGTACCTCCTTGGTGTTTGATTGCAGGAACTCCATTTCGTGTGGTACTAGAAATTCTTTCGTCGTTTTTTTTTAATTAGTTAATTAGTTAACTACTTTTACTGATGATGCAGAACTTGTAGTTTGTAAGGCTGAAATGAATTACTAGAAATGTATTAAAATAATTGTAAGGTTGAAAACCAGAAATATATTTGGCTCATCCCTCAATCTTCCTTGAACAATGTTTAAAGGAAAATTGCATGATTGGAAATTTGGGATTATTATTTCATAAAGAGACTGATAAGATTGCAATCAAGACTGTTAGCATCATTTTATGAATACAAAGATTGCCAAGAGGCATTCAAAGAGATGGTGTATATATATAAATATATATTAATATTTTTATGCTCTTTTCTTAGGTTAGTACAAGTAACAGAAATATTTATTATTGTTAGCATTATTGTTGTTATTAATTAGTTAATTACTTTTCTTTTAAAATTGACATGTTATTACTTGATTATCCCATGTCAGGATGCATTTCGCTATTTAAGTGGAGCCTGCTCACATTGGTTTCTTACACACTTCCACTTAGACCGTAAGTAAAAGGTTACTCTGAGATGTATTTTAATACTGATGAGTTATATACCTTTATTACTTAGGAGAATTAAAAAATTAGGATTCATACAAGAATTCGTTAATTAGGAATTGTGATACCTGCCTTATCCTGTTATTGATAATTGTGAGTTGTGCCAAGTTCAGTATAGGAATTCAGTTACTTCTCTTATTTCCCTGAACTCGATGCTAGCAGCCTCCTTTAAGCATGATAAAAAGATAAATCAAATATGACATCAATATAACTGGAATGAACCCAAATGATTGTGAAATTAAGTTTTATGCTGTGTGACTTTTCCTGATTGTGAATGTTAGGTATTCCTGAACTTTCAAAGAATAATGCTTATTAATATGACTATGTACAAAAATTAAGCAGATTACCAGGGTTTAACAAAGAATTTCTGCCATGGAAAGATATATTGCTCATCAGTTACTGCACGTCTTTTAAACCTTAAAATTGGCATACCATGGGAGAAGATACATATCTTGCCTTTGGACCAAAAGATAATTATACGAGGTGTAGGTGTGACTTGCATTGATGCCAATCATTGCCCTGGAGCTGTTATGATACTTTTTGAGCCTCCAAATGGTAAGGTATGTAAAGATGAGTTATCATTTCATGCTTTCGTCCAAAAGAAAAAAAGAATAATGGCTGCATCTGTGAGACATGCTAGGACCAAAGGATTCCAAAATTGATTATTTTTAACATTTTTTTTTGGATTTAAGAACCAACAAGTTGCTTTTGTTGAAATAATATGAATAATAGATATGAAATTGTGAAGCTTGGTGAGTCCTGTTCTACTTTATTATCATGTATAGTTGGACCAATTGGCCATTGTTACTTATTCTGTTTTCTAAACTTTGTGCTTTCATGTTCCATTATCTTGAAACCACATACTGAACTTTACGCATTAAGACAACTGTAATTAGCACAGAAATAAAGTAACTTATTCAAATCTGATACTGTAATCATCACGAAAATAAAATAACTTATCCAAATCTGTTGTACTTGTGAAAATATTCAGCTGCTGGATAGCTGTTGTACTATCCATGAAACATATGGTGCCAGGTGCTATCAGTTTCACAAGAATTAAGTGGCCTCTATCTATCTGTGGAGTTGAACCCCTTAGTCTGCAGAAAGAAACTTCCATTTTTTCAATAACAGTTTGAAAAATGTACAAGGATCACAATTAAATTAAAAAAAAAAGTGAAACATCATTAAGGCACTAACCATTGTAGCATTGTGTCTATCAGGCTGTGTTACACACTGGTGACTTCCGTTTTACATCAGAAATGGGAGATAGTGCTGTTCTCAGCACAAACCATATCCACACTCTCATCCTAGATACCACATATTGTAGTCCTCAGGTACTTTATTTTTATTTTCCTTGGGTACTAGGTAAATTCTTGTTACATATTTTTGCTGTGAACAACTTTGTACCAATGGGCTGATTCTATAGACGAGTTTTATGTAAACAAGGATCTATTGATGCCTTATTTGTCAACTGGTATAATAAGGGAAATTGGTTTAGATGATTTGAAAGTGAGTTTGAATTGGAATTAGCTTTTGTTTTCATACCTATCCAATTCTTATATCCCTATACCTTTTTTTTTTTTTTTTTCTTTTTCTTTCTTTTTTTTTGCATTATAGTTCCCGAATGATATTGATCAATGCTGGTATGGCCTATTTGCCAGTGGAAACTTTGTGACATAGTTTGACCTTATGTTGTTTCTAAACTGTCTATAGTATAATTTTCCGAAGCAAGAAGCTGCAATTCAGTTTGTTATAGAGGCCATTCAAGCTGAAGCATTCAATCCTAAAACACTTTTCCTTATTGGAAGCTACACAATTGGTATGTTATCTCCTTCCACTCCATGACACCCACACAGCTGCACACAGACACGACTGACTGTTGAAGCTGAGCAGATTGTCAATTGTGTCTCAGTATTATATCATTTTTACAAAAATAGAGGACAGTAGTCTCAGGATCTATACTGATGTGATGTAGGTAAAGAAAAACTTTTTGTGGAAGTAGGAAGGTTATTGAAAAAAAAAATATATGTCGGGTCCGCAAAAATGAGTGTTCTGCGGTGCCTAGAGCTGCCAGAAGAAGACATGAATTGGCTAACTTCAAATGAAGCTGAGAGCCACATCCATGTGGTCCCAATGTGGACCCTTGCAAGCTTCAAGCGCCTCAAGCACATCTCAAACCAATACACTGTAAGCTAACAACTTAGAGTGCATATACACTGAATCTGAGGAATAGATTGCACATTACAAGAATAGGTGGTCATTTCCTGTACAACCAAATTCCAGGTATTACAAGATGAAAACATGGGAATACCTTTGGATGGAGATAATGTCCAAAGAATTATTGATTGTACAATATGCAACTACTAAAATGGGATGCTGGATTACATTGTCAAAATTATATTGGTTTTAAAAGCTTTTTATTGAAATTTTGAATATGTTGGTTCAATCAGTAAATGTATAAACCAAAAAGTTGCTCTATGTCAGGACTTTGTTTAGAAACTGCATAATTTGCCATCACACTGGGACTTGGTCCTTTCCTAGAGGCTTTCTTACAGTTCTTAGTACTCGATTTTTTCATAGAAAAGTTTGTTGAGTTGCTCTAAGTGTGTAGATAAACATTCTCAAGTAGTAGTGAGTCTGTTTTATTTTGTACTTATCCCTGTATGATTATGTTTATTAAGGGTTCAACCTTTGTAATATTCCAAGATGGCTCTAAAAAAACTGCATGGTTTATTTTAATCTAATTCAACATCATTGCAGAATAATGTGATATGTACCAAATAGGAGATCTTTTTTCTCATTGTTAGAGGTCATGAACATTTAAATCAATGTATACCTAAACATATATAATCTAGCGTTTCTGATTGTCATCATTATGTTATTTTAGTTTATCATCTAAATGCTGACATGTGGAACATCAGATTTTCTCATTAAAGTATCTTGAAAACATTGAATCCTGATTAATACTAGATAAATGCCAAATTTTTTTTATTGGAGTTTTTTATGCTTGACTTCCTTAGTTGAAGCCTCAGCTTTGATAGTTCTATTTCTCTCACTTTTCTCAACTTCTGAGCCCATTAAAGATTATGAGATTAAGAAGATTTTATAAATGACTTTGGCCCATTATCTGTGATAGCATGACCGACTTGTCCTGTGACGAGTATGAAGTATCAAACCCCGATCTGACAGATAAAAGAAGGCTCATTCTCAAATAGGTTTGGTTGAGTCAACAGGTGATGCCGTAATTATAGTTTGGCTAATCATAAAGATTGGAAGAAATGAAAGTAGTGTTTATAATATAAGCAATACTACAGTTTTCTTTATACTTAACGTCTTTTTTGATTTCAACAACTTAAAAAATATATTTAAGATGCCAATAACTTTAACATATGTTTTTAATATCATTATGTGTGAATTTTAAAGTTCAAAATCAGTTTGCAGATGCTAGCTAGCTTTCAATGAATCTTCTTGAATCATTACTTTTCAGAGACAGAAAAATGAATCTTATATGTGAATGGATACCAGGGATTGTATGACTTAATTGTTGCATTTTCACCGACTGGTTGGACATTTGGAAAAGGGCGGAAAAGGACACCTGGAAGAAGGTGCCAGAATGGCACCGTTATCAGGTACATATCCCTCACAAATTTTCTGTTCTATATATTTTGTGCATCATATTCAATAAAATGCTGGTACATTGTTGGAACGTTTTAATATTTTCAATTCTGGTGGTAAGTAGCTGTCAATCTGGAGAGCTTTCCATCATAATACTACTCACCTTTTCCCATTTTGCGAGTTCAGCTTGTATCCTTTTGGTTTAGTATAAGCAAAAGTAAATACAAACCAGTTTGAATTTACCAATCAGGATTGATAGATACAGCCCTGATATGAATCTGACTGGTATTGTATTCTAGTTTATTGACCGTTGCATTGTCTAAATAACTATAAAATAGACAATAAAGTTTCCGTAGTGTACTTATCATGGGAATCAACTACTAAGAAAATCATGAGTTTCCTTTTTGTAACTTCATGCTAAGCTTCTTGTTCGAATGGCAAAACAGGTTAATATTTGAAACCAAAAAGGTAAATCTAAGCTTTAAATAAAAAAATGAAAATTAAATGCTAGAACAAAAAGATATAAAAATAAAAGAGGAAACAGACAATGAAATTTTGCAAAAAATATGTAAATAAACTAGCTTATGATGAACTTGATGCTTCATTTCGCAATGAATACTCACTGATCTGATTCTTTAAATTCTCAATATGGAATGAGAAATTAAAGACTTTGCTTTAAAAAAAGAACCTAATGAAGAAAGAAGTTTAAATTACTATTAAATAAGTGTATAGGTCTGTACTTGTCATCAAACTTGTGCTAGTTGAGCATCATTTGAAGGTGTGTCAAGAGCAGTTTATCTGTTGATTGTTTAAAACTGTCAATCAAGTTTACAGTGATTGTCTGTAGCCATGTTGTATATTGCATGTCTATCACGTTTACAGTGTTGGATTTCATGCTTTAAAATTTTTCCTGTGATGATTTTCAAGTTAAGTAATTGTCAATGAACCCCAAGTTGCCATCACTTTAATGTACTTCACTTACGAATAATATAGAACTAGATTTGCCTATTGAGCATGAGTATACTTATTCAGGCATGTAAATGTGCTTTGGTTTGGTTGGTTTTTAAAACTGTTTCTTATTAAAAGAAATAACATATAAGTGTTTCAGTTTGCGTGTTCTATCGCACAATGAAAATCAACGTCGTAAGAGCTTAGTCAGTTCAATGTATTTAGAAATGTTAGTCAAAGTTAGTGGCTTGTCGTTGTCTTGTGAATGTTATGTTAAGGCACGTAAAATGCCACTAGTTGTTAGTAGGATCTCATGTCCCCATTGTCTTGGCATGTCACGTCGATCACAGTAATGGTCTGACTTAATGGTTGTGCAATTGAGATGGAGAATTGCCAGTTGCCAGCCAAGCCACAAACATGGTTGCCATATTATCTCATTTTATTGTTGCTCCCTGAGACGGATTCATGTCTCCCTGTCCATGAAAATGGCATCTACTGAATTCTTTCTAGTGAGAAACATCTATTTTCAAAGTTCCTTTATTTCTCTGGCTTTATGTTATTGAACAAATATGAATACCAGGCAGCATTTTTGAGTTGGCTGCTGGTTTTCACCTGTCCAGTTGAAAGCTCTTGTGGTGATGTGATTGCCACCTTAAAGTATAACTGCATAAAAATTATGAATTTATGATCGGTGAAACCTGTTTATGCGGACCTTTCTCTTCATCAACAATTGAAAATCATGATGTTAAAGTATTATATCGATCCAATAGCCACTATGGCTTCTAACAGGGGCATAGTGTGGCTTCTTAATTTCTTACTATTGTTTGTTTGATTGAAATTCAATATTATAATTTGTGATGTATTGAGCTTTAGTGCAGGACAAATATCGTGGATTACCTGTCATAAGTACCTTACCAGATTGGTAGTGCGGGATATCTACCACATCTGAAATAACATTTGTAAGTTGATTTTATGATTTACAACATTCAGTCTTATATTGAACCTTTTGTTTTGTTGTCTCTCTAGGTATGAGGTCCCATACAGTGAGCATTGTAGCTTTGATGAGTTGCGTGCATTTGTGAGATTGATATCACCTGAGTATATAATTCCAAGTGTAAATGATGACGGGCCTCAGGATGCAGATGCAATGCGTGCACTTCTATTGTCAGACACGTGATATCAAATATTTCATAACTTGTCAATATCATTTTGTACTGCATATATACCTAATTAACCGTAAACATTCTTGTAATGTCAATGTTACATGTACATTTGATGAAAACAGGAGATTTACTGATGCTAAATTTTGACTCTTATCACCTCGCCTTTAATAATGTAACAATAATAATGCGGCTGCCAGTTACTACTTTGTTGATGTGAATGATAACGTTAATATCTTTTTTTTATCATGATTCAACTTTGAAGATATCATCGAGTTCTCATGGACAGTAGACAGATGTCATTAATCCATGTACTGTTCTAAGTCAAATCTCAAACAAATCGAGTATGAATCAGGCCTGAAAGGCTATGATACCGTGTAGGCGATATGAGCCCGGAAAGGCACATGCAAAGAGTATCTTTGCAACTAATCATATAGCCCAATAAAATATATGGCTATCTATCCCTTACTCTCCCTTTCAAGTTTCAATTGCGGCTGATAAATACTTCTTCTTGGTCTCTATCTGGATTCTGGACCCGGTACGTCTGGACCCGGTAATAGTTGGTCCTGAGTTCAAGGTTAACTTACTACTGTTAATCTGGTGCCTATTGTCATCAAGTGAAATTTCCACGTTTGTATTAACTGTATTTATTCATTCATAATAAATTCATGGGACTTAATAATTTTGAGTTTTGACGTGTTCTCGTTAATTAATTGGCTCTTTTTGTTCATTCCATTCCATAATTGCAATTTGCAAACGTCCCATATCTCAGCTGTTTCGTTTTGGACGTTTCCAGTTTTTCATGAAAAATACTTAAGCTCCGTCCTTATCGATGTTGATGGCGGCTATACCATTGTATCTCTGGATCTATCAATGAACAAGGTTAAGCTCATTGCCTAACTATTAACAGAAACCGGACTGTTTTGTCTTTCCTTCCTGTCGCTTTATGAGCCAACCCAGCAAGGACGAGTATCGCCTGTCTTTTATATTTAGTACACACATACGCTTTAATTGCTTGTTAGTACATTGCCTTGTTATGCTCACACTTTCCACATACTTGATTTTTCTAATAAGAATTTCAATTAGATTTCCTTGAAATTGATTTTTGATCTTTATTATAAATGTTAGCAAACCCCATTTCATCGTCAGCCTAGCATCAATATTGATTCTATTTTCTCCAAATAAAATAAAATAAAATGGAAAATCAGAGAAAAAGAAATATCTTGTGCTATTAACTTCGTATTTCTTGGAAAAAAAAAAAGAGAAAAATTAACCGTTAATTCCTTTGCAACACTTACAACCATGGCTTACAAACTCGGCCGAGTTGACTAGAACTCGGACCATGACGTGTCGTGGTTTTACAGATTCTTGAGACTAGGCGATTTTAATCAAATCGGCTGAGTCATCCGAGCTTTGTGATAAGTTGATTAATTAGTTGTTGTTTATGTTTAACCTTTGATTTTAGGGACAATTGGGTTTAGGGTTTATGGTGTTTTACCTTTTGAAGTGAATAATTAGCTACAAATAGTTATGTCTTTTTTATATTCGACAAAACAAATTGTAAATTTTGAAAGGAAAGGAACAGTAAAAGTATGATTCTTAAAAAAAAAAAAAAATTGGAATAGTTTATACAGATTGCGCACCAAACTGTCTGGTTAGTTCCAAACTTGAATTAAATTAATTAGTAGATTTTTAGAGTGAATTATGTTGTTTTAACATTATTTTTCTGATCATATATATATATTTTTAACGTTTTTCTAATTTTTTAATAAAAAAAATAAGCTTTTTTTTTTTTTTATCTAGCAACTAAGTTTCTGATCTGAGTCAACAGTCCACTAGTGGACTCCAATTCTGATTCCAATTTTGCGAGCCAATCAGTATTCCACAGACCATTTTTTTAATATAATTTCAGCATAAAGTAGTTTCCATTTGATATTATCAATTTTGAACATGCGAGTCTTCATAGAGAATTACGACTTAATACTAATTATGCTAGATACAATTTTGAAATGTGACTCATCATAGAGAGATAAGACTTGCTACTATTTGTGCTAGATTTTTTCATTCTTCGCAAACTACATTTGATCTAGAAACTGGGCCATTTGTTGCCTATGGTCAAAACAAGCACATTTACCTCAAAATATACATCAACATGCTACATGCGTAAAAGATCGCATGCATGAGGTCAGAAAAATAATTCATTAACGAATGTTATGCCCAAAAAAAAAAAAAAAAAAAAGCACATTGTTCATTGATCGATTATGTAAGATCTCCGTCTAACATTTTGACCGAAGTTCAAAAGGTAACCGCGGTCCACCGATATGGTTACACAATAGCTACACGATAAATTAATCAAGCTCCAATATAATATATATAAATTAATCAAGCTCCAATATAATATATATAAGTTTGGTAAGTTAAAACGGAGTAATGTAAGTATAGTAAGTTAAAACAAAGTAAAACGTTAAATCACTTTGAAGTAGTGGTATTTGATGATAGTCAAGTAAATAGAGTAAAGCAGATGAAATGTTAAATGTTAGTGATCTAGTATAGAGTATTTCTGTAAGTACGTTAACTTACTACTTCTTAAATCACTTTGTTTGATGATTTAAGTGCCATCATTTGCTCCACTTTTGCTTTATTGTCAAACATAAGTAATTTTAAAGTATGCATTTTTAGAAAAGTATTTTATTCGATAACAGGAGTATGTAGAGTAAATAGCACCTAAGAGCACGAAAGTCTCCTGTACTCCTAACTCAAAATCATACTTAATCATCACGAAATTTTGATTTATGATTCTTATTAAGTTATTTATATCAAAATCTCCTATGATACAAAAATTTTCTATTTTATGTGTTTCTTAAAATATGTTTTGGAATTTTTTTTAGGATAGCCTCATAATAATGATTAATAATAAAATAATGAATAAAATTATGTCATCGGTAAAAAAATCCAAAACTTATACTTAAAAAACTCAAAAAATTGAAAAAATTTATATATCATATGAGATTTTGATATAAAGAATTATAAATCAAAATTTCATGATTTTTTTTGAAAAAAAGTTTCAAATAGGCCCGTTTTCATTTCTGAAAACATACTATGTACAAGACCATACTGTAGTTCTCACAAAACATCTCTTTAACACCACAGACCTCTCAAACTCAATAATCACACAAATATTTGGTATCACCAGATAACCACCCCTATCTATACTTATGTTTCATGCTAAACTGCACAAACTAAAAAATTTCATGAGGATTAAATATTATTTTTGAGTTAGGAGCATAAAAGGTATCTGTACTCCTAAAAGTATGGTAGATCTCCCGTGCTTTTAAGAGTACGGTAGAGCTTCCGTACTCTTAAGTGTATGGTAGATTTACTCGGAGTGTGTATAAGAGATACAATTATCACTCTTCATTTAAGATTTGTTTTGGGATACACATTTTTTGCACAAGCTCTTCTCCTCTCCTCCTCCATCTACCTTTTTATACCTTTTTATATTTTTTGTATATATAAATTATAGGATCTATTTATATCATAGGCTAGACCTAAATTCTTTAAGCTGTCAATATTGCATCATATTATTTGTTGGGTTAAACCCACAACCTTGACGATATATAGTAGCGGTGTCACTTCCACAGTATCATCTATATATGCCACGTTCAATTCATTTTCAATTTTTCTTGTTTGTTATAAATCCCTTTAAATTGAAAATTCCGTTTACGGCTCTGTTTTTTTTTAACCACCAAAGAGGAAAAAAAACAAAAACGGAGACTGAGACCTCTCACCTCTGTTTTTTTTTACCACAAGGGGAAAAAAAGAAGAAGCCAAATTAAGAATATATATATACATGAGAGACGGTTTTGATTCTTGCAACCGACTACGGCTCCATCCCAGGCCGTAAGAGTGTCCCTTCCTTCCAGCCACAGAGCAGGCACAATTAGTGTCAGGATCTCAATTCTGACATTGACTAAATCACTCACAAATGTTGCAGAAATCAAATCAATTCAATTCAATTTCTATTAAAACTGGATAAAAGTTCAAAATTGGAAAAGAAAGAACAAGGAAAAGAGAAAATTAGTCCTTTACATCAACAACAACCAAAACACTCCTCTGGACTGAGTATTTATACTCTGGTCCCCAAAACAGAATTACAACTCTAAACACAATTATCTCCATTTAACACTGCTACAGTTCTTTTATTAATATGTAATGCTAAAACTGAAAATATTAAGTACTGGAGAGGACTGATTGAGAGCATCTTCCGCTCTAACTGCCTAAACAGTGCTTGTCTCCTTCACTATTGGGCTTGAATGCTGCCTTGGGCCTACAGCTCCCTCTATCTCCGTCTGGCCCATAACTCCTGCAATCAGCCCATCAGCCTCGTGCTCTTGCCCTTCTCCTCCTCCAACGGACACCTCACCCAACCTTTCTGACATTCCCCTCTTCTCCAAATTGGAGTTGTCCTCAACGACAAACTCCGGGAACTGCCTACTCAATTCCACATAATCCTCCCACGTAGCATCAGAATCAGGCAAATTAGACCACCTTACCAGAATTTCAGTAGCTGGTTCTCCCCTCTTCTTCACAAGTCTACGATCCAGTACTGCCACTGGAACGATGTGCAACTTCCCATAATTGCTCAAGATTGGCAACTCAGGTGAGACATTGACCCTACTACCTAGTTTCTCTTTCAGTTGTGATACATGAAAAACTGGATGGACTTGTGAGCCTTCTGGTAAATTGAGTTTGTAAGCAACATTTCCAACCTTTTCTAGAACCTCAAAAGGACCATGGTACCTAGCACCCAATTTAAAATTGCCTTTCTTCTGTAGAGAAGTCTGTCTATAGGGCTGCAGTTTTAAGTATACCCAATCCCCGACAGAAAACTCCCTTTCAGATCTTCTCTTATCAGCAAAAAATTTCATTCTTTCTTGAGCCTTTTGCAACTGTTGCTTAAGCTGCTGTAACAGGACTTGCCTTTCTTTTAGCAACTCATCTACTGAGCTCACTTTACTTACTGGAATGGATCCCAGAGACATGTTAGGGGGATCATATCCATATAGGGCCTTGAATGGTGTCATGTTAATAGCAGAGTGGTGAGTTGTGTTGTACCACCACTCAGCTAAATACAGCCACTTCACCCACTGCTTAGGATTCTGTCCAATCATACACCTCAAATACTGTTCTACACACTGATTAAGCCTCTCAGATTGACCATCAGTCTGAGGGTGGTATGCAGTGCTTAAATTGAGTTTCACTTCTAACTTCTTCATTAACTCTCTCCAGAATGTGCTTGTGAAAATGGGATCTCTGTCAGTTATAATTTTGTTAGGTAACCCATGCAACTTATACACCATCTCCATAAACACCTTGGCTATTTCCACTGCAGAAAAGGGGTGAGCCAGTGGAATAAAATACCCATACTTGGTGAATTTGTCTATAATCACCATAATTACTTCCTTTCCATCACTCTTGGGAAGTCCTGTAATGAAATCCATAGTGATTGTTTGCCAAGCCCCTTCAGGAACAGTAATAGGCTCCAACAGTCCAGGTGGGGGGTTATGTTCTGTCTTATTAAGCTGACACACATCACATTCTTTGACATGAGCAATAATCCCTTCCTTCATTTTTGGCCAGTAAAACATCTTCTTGGTTCTTTGGTAAGTCCCTAAAATACCAGAATGTCCCCCAATTCTAGAATTATGCATCCAATGCAACACTTTACTTCTCCACTCAGCATGGTTACCCACGTATAATCTCCCTTTTACCCTTATTACTCCTTGATGTATCATCACTTTCTCATCCTCCTGCCTGTTCCCTTGCTGTAACACATCATGAGCCCAAGGGTCATTTATGTAACTCTCTTTTAATTCCTCTATTCAAGTAGGAATTAGTTCTGTCAGAGCACTACACTCAACTACCTCTGAATCAATGTTGGCCCTCCTAGATAATGCATCAGCCACTTGATTCTCAACTCCCTTCTTGTATTGAATGGTATAATCTAAACCAAGCAACTTGCATAGTCCTTTATGTTGCAAGGAGTGATTTAACCTCTGCTCTAAGAGAAATTTAAGGCTACAGTGATCTGTCTTAATAACAAATGTATTGCTCTGCAGGTAATGCCTCCATTTTTGCACAGCAGCAAGGAGAGCCATCAGTTCCTTCTCATAAGTAGAGAGAGACTGAGCCTTGACCCCTAAAGCCTTACTGAAATAGGCTATGGGCCTACCCTCCTGCATGAGAACAGCTCCAATCCCAGCATTGCTAGCATCTGTCTCCAATGTGAATGACTTATGGAAATCTGGCATTATGAGTACAGGTGCTTCACACATTGCCTGCTTCAGCTTGTGAAATGCTTCAACAGCCTCCCCATTCCAATGGAATGCATTTTTCTTTAACAGCTGAGTCAAAGGTTTGCTTACTGTTCCATATCCCCTAACAAACTTTCTATAATATCCAGTGAGGCCTAGGAAGCCCCTCAACTCTTTAACATTTTTAGGTTCAGGCCAATTGATCATTGCTTCAATTTTCTTAGGGTCTGTTGACACCCCTTCTCCACTAATCACATGACCCAAATACTCAACCTTTCTTAATCCAAATTCACACTTACTTGCCTTGGCATACAATTGATTTTCTTTCAATTTACTCAAGACTGCCCTCAGTTGAGTTTTGTGTACTTCCTTGCTGGGACTATAAACTAATATGTCATCAAAAAATACCAGAACAAACTTTCTCAGGTATGGTTTGAATATGGTATTCATTAGTGCTTGAAAAGTGGCTGGGGCATTAGTAAGCCCAAAGGGCATTACCAAATATTCATAATGACCTTCATGAGTTCTAAAGGCTGTCTTGGGTATGTCACAAGCCTTCATCCTGATCTGATGATACCCAGATCTCAGATCAATCTTTGAAAAATACTGGGCCCCCTTCAA
Organism: Cyperus esculentus; assembly: GCA_030179965.1. Taxonomy (NCBI): domain Eukaryota; kingdom Viridiplantae; phylum Streptophyta; class Magnoliopsida; order Poales; family Cyperaceae; genus Cyperus; species Cyperus esculentus. The sequence goes on along the minus strand of JASGLE010000039.1, from coordinate 3,140,430 downwards.
TTGATCTAGAAGATCATCTATCACTGGAACAGGATATTTATTTTTCACTGTCTGATCATTTAACCTTCTATAATCCACACATAATCTCCAACTTCCATCTTTCTTCTTGACTAACAGTGCTGGGGAAGCATACGGACTTACAGAGGGTTGGATCACTGAATTCTTCAAAAGCTCCTCAATGATTTTATCTAGCTCCAGTTTCTGATAATAGCTATATCTATAGGGTCTCAGATTCACAGGAGTTGTGTTAGGTTTAAGTATTATTTGATGATCAAAAACTCTTTGAGGAGGTAAACCCTGTGGCTCTTCAAACACCCCTTTAAATTGCTCCAACACTTCTTTTATTTCAGGCTCTACTACCTTCTCCTTCTGGTCCATTGGTTGTATCATCATCACATGGGCAACCATCACTTGATTACCTTCTTTTAACTCTTTTTGTAATGCCACATCCTCACAGAAATAAATTTCAGCCTTTTCTTCTTGCACCTGAAGCTTGATGGTTTCATTGCCCCTTTTAAAAGAAACCCACATCTCAAGCCAATCAACCTCCATAGGCCTGTGCTGCCTCAACCAATCCAACCCTAGGATTATATCATAACACTTAATATCTAACAACTTCATACTGTCACAAAACTCATGCCCTTGCAATGAGTATTTCAACCCTTCACATTTGGTGTCTGTCACAGTTTTGATTCCATTGGCTAACATAGCAATCAGAGGAGGGGTTTCAGTAATCTTACAATTGACCCCCTGTAATGCACTTGGATGTATGAAGCTGTGTGTGCTTCCACTATCCAATAGTGCACAAATATCTTTATCACCAATCTTTCCTCTAATTTTCATGGTACCCACAGGAGTGTGGTTGAGGCCTGAAGTAGCTACCATTGATACCAAGGCTTCTTCTATGTTTTCAGTGATTTCTGGTACTTCCTGACAATTTACTTCTTCATTTAACTCCTCTTCCCCCAATAACATATTCACCTTCACCTTACATTTATGTCCAGGATAGTACTTTTCATCACATTTAAAGCATAATCCTAATGCTTTCCTTTGTTCCCATAGAGCATTTCTATCACTATCTTTACCATTCACTGGTTTTATTTCCCCAATTTTCTCCTTCCAACCACTGCCCTTGTTAATACTTCCTTGAATGGTCCCCTGCATCTTGAAATTGTTTCTATTCCTTTTCAATTGAAAGTCTAGAGCTACCTCTAAATGAGTAGCCTCTTCAAAAACAGTCAACAGGTTGGTATGCCTCTTAGTCAGTAACAAATGCTTAATGTCATCTCTTAGTCCACTCACAAAGGCTGTCACATAGTGACTTTCTGGTAAGTAAGGGTACTCAATCTGAGATCTTGCTTGTATCATCTCAAATTGCCTCATATACTCTCTCACAGATCCAGACTGAGTTAGCCTTCTCATTTCTTCATAAGCACTAGTTTTCTCAGTTTTTGCAAATCTTATTTTTAATAACTTCACCAAATCAGACCAAGATGGATGGTCATGGGTAGTCTTGTACCCTCTATACCATGAACTGGCTTCTCCCTTAAAATTGGCTACAGCTTGAATGGTTTTACTCAATTCAGGTATCTGACATAGTTCAAATATGTACTCACATTGTGCTATCCACTCTTCAGGTTCTTCCCCTTTGAAGGAAGGAAATTCCTGTCTGGAAGTTTGCACCCTCACCATCTGTGACTCTTTTTCTGCCTTGCCATCAGGTCTGTCAGGTGTAATCTTGTAGTGAGGGGAAGAGAAACCACTACCAGCTGGAGTGATTACCCTGTTCTCAAGATTGACCACCTTATCACTCAGGTCTCTGATCAGTGTATTCTGCACTAAAGCCATAGCAGCTCCTACTTGATCATTCACAGATTTGAGAAGTCTTTCTTCCATATCTGTCTCTCTTTTCAGTGCCAGATCCAGCTCTTCCTTATTCATGGAGCCAATCTGCACCTCAATCTTCTCAAATCGAGACTTGTTAGCTACATCCATCTTCTCAATCCGAGCCATGATAGCTTCCAAAGTCACACCACCATCTTTCCCTTTCCCTGCCATTAGTACCCCTCCGGATCTCAAGAACTGAATCAAGATTCAGTTTAACCTGGAACAGCTCTGATACCAATATGCCAGGATCTCAATTCTGACATTGACTAAATCACTCACAAATGTTGCAGAAATCAAATCAATTCAATTCAATTTCTATTAAAACTGGATAAAAGTTCAAAATTGGAAAAGAAAGAACAAGGAAAAGAGAAAATTAGTCCTTTACATCAACAACAACCAAAACACTCCTCTGGACTGAGTATTTATACTCTGGTCCCCAAAACAGAATTACAACTCTAAACACAGTTATCTCCATTTAACACTGCTACAGTTCTTTTATTAATATGTAATGCTAAAACTGAAAATATTAAGTACTGGAGAGGACTGATTGAGAGCATCTTCCGCTCTAACTGCCTAAACAGTGCTTGTCTCCTTCACTATTGGGCTTGAATGCTGCCTTGGGCCTACAGCTCCCTCTATCTCCGTCTGGCCCATAACTCCTGCAATCAGCCCATCAGCCTCGTGCTCTTGCCCTTCTCCTCCTCCAACGGACACCTCACCCAACCTTTCTGACAATTAGTCCCTGGGACCGAGTATTTGATGACGGAATGTTTCTTTGAAAATGGCCGGTAGTAAAAATATCCGTACGAGGATCGATCAGGGAGAGTAATACCTAGCTAGCGTCCATAGAATATCTGTCGATAGCGTCTATATAGTCTACATATAGGTTGCAGAATCATATCTTTTTCTTACAAAATCGGATGTACTTGTTACGTTCTGAATGTGTCTATGGACGTATATATGGATGCATCTCCACAGCGTCTATATATAGGTTACAAAATCATATCTACTTGTTATAAAATCGGATGTATTTGTTACGTTTTGAATGTGCCTGTAGACGTATATATGGATGCATTTCCATAGCGTCTACATATATGTTACAAAATCATATCTAATTGTTACAACATCGGATGTATTTGTTACATTCTGAATGTGCCTGTAGACGTATATATGGGTGCATTTCCATAGCGTCTATATATAGGTTACAAAATCATATCTACTTGTTACAAAATCGGATGTATTTGTTATGTTCTGAATGTGCCTGTGAACGTATATATAGGTGCATTCTCCGTGGATACAAGATGTTTCTCATCAGGGGATTATAATTCCCAGGAGAGTCAAACTGTCAATACGTACGAATAATTAACTAAGGGAACAAGATGTTCAGTCGTAAACGACACTAGGCAATTTAGGCATAAACCAAATTCGGACAAGGGGACACTTTTTTTGAACCACTGTAGAAAAGTTGAACCAGTGTATCAATAAATTCGGCTGTCAATGATATATTAGTCTTTGTTAAAGGAACAAGATGTGATGGAATTAAGCGCGCGGATAATTAGTGATATATATATATATATATATATATATAGAGTTAGGCTACAATAATATGCATATCACAGTTTTACCGTGCTATGCAGTCCGTATCTCCGTTTTCGGTATCCAAATAGTCGATCCGAACCGCTCAACTTAATCTTTATATCAAAATATACTAGCAAACCAAATTTTATAATTTTTAGAATTTTTTTGCTATTTTTAATGATGAGGAGAAAATGACTAGATCCAAGAATTCTGGTTCATACAAAACAACGATTTTCTCCCCATCATTAAAAATAGCAAAAAATATTCTAAAAATTATAAAATTTGGTTTCCTAGTATATTTTGATAAAGAGATCAAGTTGAGCGGTTCGGATCGACTATTTGGACACCGGAAACTGAGATACAGACTGCATAGCACAGTAAAACCGTGATATGCATATTATTGTAGCCGGACTATATATATATATATATATATGTACTTGCATCAATTATATATTTTTGCCTTAATTTCTCCTGAAATTGCGTTCTCACATCTTAATCATAAAAATATATAAAATAAATTAATGATTACTAATGAAAATTAAAATAGTACTACAAGGCGTTAAGAATAAATAAAATATCGTTTGGAAATTTTTATTTGTAAAGTTTTAATGTTACCATACAAATTTAATGATGCAAGTTCGAAACATATATATACAAATAAAAATATGATGATTACCTCACATGCAAAACTTAAAGTTTTAACTAATGATATATATATATATATATATCTTCGCATTCTAAGCTATAAGAACTTGAAAGTTCATCTCAAGCATCAAAAGCACTGTTAAATACATTTGAAAGCCAAGAGTCAAATTCAATATCATATATATATGCTTTAGATTGTGCATAACCGTTCAATGATAAAAGAGCAAGACGGGGCCGGATGGTTGACTTGATAAAGTTTCGGATCAGTAGTTCACTGGCTAGATCATTGGATCAACTGACTTAATTGTTAGATTACTTATAATTTTGTTGGACTACTAAAATAATATAGACAACAAACCATATCATGCACTGGCCAAACCGGAATATGCATATTATTATAGCCCCACTCAAAAAAATGTCTTGCTATGAATATGCATATCATGGTTTGGCCGGTGATATAGATTTGTATCTCTATTTTCAAAGTGCAAAATATATAAAATATATTTGATTCAAACCACTCAATGAGATTTTCATATAAAAGCAGGAGTTAAGAAGTTCCAAGAAATCATATTGATATATTCTAAATAGGGATTTAAGAAAAAAAATTCAGGGTGGATCTACAGGATTTTCTTTTTTTGTTTTCTTTTGTCATTGACAACCGCTGTCAATCTTTCAAAAAAGAAAAACTAAAAATTTTAGGGCCGGTCAAGCATGTTTCATAATTATCTAAAAATATATAATTAGTACATTTTATTTTTTTTTATGCGGATAGACGGAGAGTTTAAAAAAAAAAAAACTTATTAGGGAAACTTTTTCGAACCAGCTGGGGTATGCAAGCACTTGGCAACTGCCCTCCATATATATATGGAGTGCATATCTTCATACCAAAAAATCATTTACAAATTACAAGAAAAAGTTTTTGACATGCATATATATTTTGTCATGTCACCGTAAAATATCATTAAAATTACTACATGAATTTTCTTTTAAAAAAGATTTTAGGACTTGATGAAATTGATCAGAAGAAGATCAGCCAATAGCTGGTATATATTCTAGTACATTTTAGATCCTCTACCTAAGACAATGTACAGCGAAGCACGTGAGCCGTTGGATCGTCTCGAGATCTGAGTCAGCATGAACCTCGAAATGATCCAACAGTCTACATGCTTTATTGTATATTAATTGAACTAGTAATTTATTAGTATATATCAGTTACCTATGAAACTGAAATTTTTTTGAGGCGCATTAGATATTAAAAAGAACGTTACTACATGTTACCATTTGCATATTTTGGTCACGATGGATGCATGCGTCAATGCGTCATGTCTTTAGAACGTACGTCGCTATTAATTGAAGAAATTAAAATGTTGTAAAATGTAAACGGATATAGAAAGTAGAAAGTTTCCTTTTTTTGAAAAACTTACAATATATGTAGGGATAATGACTCATGAGCCTCCCGAACTTTCAGGTTTTGACTACTTGCCCCCCGAACTTCTAATTGTGACAAACACCCTCCTAAACAAGGGAATTTGTGACAAAATGCCCCCCTCGGCTGCAATTTTGCTTCTTAATCATTATAAATCATTAAATGACCGAAATACCCTTCAAGACATATATGATATTATTGTTGTCATGCTTATATTTGTTGGAATATTAAAAAAATAAACTATTTATAATAATATAAAATTATAAACTAAATGTACATCATAAAAGTGATAGATTTTTATGTTATTCTAATTTGATTTTACACGTCATATTAATAATTATAAAAAAATAATTACATAAACATATTGAATATATTGTCCAAATAATCACATCATATATTATTATCACAATGTAAAAAAAAAATATAATTCTCATAAGAATCAAATAAAGTTTATGACTAAAGTAAATGTAAGATGACAAATATATTATATGTCAAATTTTATTTCATTAGGAACCAATATTTCTAATTATTGATATATTTTAAAATAAAATCTACGAAATATAAGCATGACAACAATAATATCATATATGTTTTGAAGGGTATTTCGGTCATTTAATGATTTATAATGAAGATTAAGATGCAAAATTGTAGCGGATGGGCATTTTGTCACAAATTCCCTTGCTTAGGGGGGGTGTTTGTCACAATTAGAAGTTCGGGGGCAAGTCATCAAAACCCGAAAGTTCGGGGGCTCATGGGTCATTACCCCATGTATTTATATATATGGTATATATAATATATGTATATATATGGTATATATAATAGAGGAGGGATCCCTTGACAATCCCTATTTTGACAATCTTGACAATCTAATATTTCAAAAATTTGTAAAAATTCATAAAAAATCTTAAAATGGAAAAAGATTTGTGGATGCATTACTTAACACGTAGATTGATAGTGTTTCAAATTTCAATCAATTTGAATATCATTTGATGACTTATCAAAATTTTGTGTACTTTTTAACGGTTGTAATTTAACGGATCTTTGAAAAGCTATCAAATATACTTAAATTGAATATAACCGAAAACATAATCAATCTCTAAGTTAAAAAATACTTCCGTAAACTTTTTTCTATTTTTGAGAATTTATACGAATTTTTACAAATTTTTGAAATATTAGATTGTCAAGATTGTTAAAATAGAGATTGTCAAGGGATCCCTCCTCTATATAATATATGTATATATATGGTATATATACTGTCATCGTGTTGCTGATAATTAACAGTGATAGATGCATGAGCCCAAAAACCCAAGTAATCTTGTTGAAAAGTCTCGCTAGCTTGTGTTGTGTTACATCAAAAAGTCAATCCTCTTGCGAAACTTGTCCTGCTGTTTGAAGAAAACGGTGTCACCAAATTGGGGAGGTTTATTTAGACACAATTAATAGCTATATAGCTCGTGGGGCGTATTAATTAATTAGAGGCCGTTCTTAATTCTGTCTCATTCAAACAAGCAAGCACGAGCCACCTTTAGGTAGCAAAATTAAAATGGATAATTATAACACTCCATTAATTATATTAAGCTGCATGCATGTATTAATTTGCAATCATTTTTTTTTTCAGCTTTCATGATCCATGTTTTCGTCGTGGCTAGGCAAAATTAATTAATGTGTACGTATACAACATGATATCATGCATGTAATATTCACCTGTTATCCTAATTTTAGATAACAGGGCCCTATTATCCTAACCGTGACCGTTAGATCAAAATAAACGGATCAGATTCATTTAGAAAAATCTTTCCTCCCTTCAAAAATGGTTACTTCGTATCAATCTGAACCGTTCATTTTGATCTGACGGTCCAGATTGGGATAACAGGGTCCTGTTATCCCTAAGAATAACAGCAGATACGGACTCTATATATAACTACATATATATCTACGTCTCTATTATTCTCGGTAGAGTTTTACTTAAATTGGAGTAATTTGGACCGATTATAAATCTGGTAAGCCGCATGAAAGCAAATTATGCCATGTATGGTAATTCAATCAAGTGTGATTCAAATTCAAATTTGAAATTGTCAAAGAGGTCGATGACTAGAAAGTAGTTTGTACGAAAGTAAACGGTTTCTTTTGTTCATATCAAAGGCTTATATATCTTCTTAATTAGTTTTCTCACGCTTGACTATATAATTTTTAGTAATTTTGATTTTTCAGAACTCTTGCTCCTTCATATACATGTGGATATAAGAATGGAAACATGTGTATATAGTCCACTTCTAAAAATAGATCACCCTTACACTCCTTCCTCACAGTTTGATACACCAATGTACATCTATGTGACTGTCACAGTTGTATAAATGTTCTTACATCAATATTTTTTTTATTCCTTCTTTCAGGTGTTATAAGCAATTAATCTCTACCAAAATGAAGTCTTCTTAGCGTTCTATTATGAACGAAAGCAATCAAACATGCATATGTTTCTTAATTAATAGGTACTTAATTAATTTAATCTAATTAATAATTAAGATTTATGGCTTCTTATTACCTAAATACGTTTCATGATGAGCTGAATGAAACCCATATTAAGTATAAACAATTTTATAAAGTAGCCTTTTGAGATTAAAAAATGCTAGATGAAAGTACAATTTGGAATGTGAAGGCAAAGAAAATAAAAAATTATCAGTAACTCCTAACCTCTATAGAGTATGTATCCATAGCGTATTTATTGTACTTGTTACAAATTTGACATATCTGTTACATAATTTATATATCCATATATAGATGTATGGACAACTTTTTAATGGACACAAGATATTTCTCAAAAATAATAGCCCCTAAACTCTTATATGTAGAGTAGAGCTACTGAGCAATGAGCATACTCTATATTTAAAGAGTTGAGTTACTAAGAGTTTATGATTACATAAACCTACTAGTTTAACTAATAATATATGCGATCATCGATCTCTTAAGTTAAATTTACATATAACTCGATGAATTCTTTAAATCAAAACCTTATGGATGCACAAATGTTATACATTTTTTGTAAAATTTGAAGTACTTTTTTTAAGAGATATATTTTCATATATAACACTAGTTATTTCATTAATATTTTAGAATCACCTTAAAGACTAGTTAAAAAAAAAAATGAAATTTTTATATATTTATAATTGAATGAGGCTACTTGTATGAAAATAACCAATACTTTTCTTTATGATTTGTATAAATTTTGATGTATCTTTATTTAAAGGTTCAAATTAAACAATTGCAATTAATATATATTTTGCCTGATCTCGAATCCTGCTCCGTCGATCGAGCCTCTAAATCTGAGTGACCCTGTCAGCTCTGTTAATTATATTGCATGTATGATGTATAGTTCAATGACTTAAATCTGATCGAATGTATGTATAATTAGTATATAATTTACACCCGTACATAATCATCCTTTGTATTGATACTTCTGAAGTTCTGATCATATATATCGTTCAGAGTTCAGACAGCAAATATTGTTTCCAAAAGTATATATTTTCCGCTATATATCTGTAGAGTAAATCTAGCGTGCTCCTAAGAGTACGGAGGCCTCCCGTGCTCCTAAGAGTACGGAGGCCTCCCGTGCTCCTAACTCAAAAATCATACTAAACCATCATAAAATTTTGATTTATCATTCTCATTAAATTCTTTATATGGAAATCTCTTAGGATACAAAAATTTTCCATTTTTTGAGTTTCTTAAGTATGTTTTGGAATTTTTTAGAATGACTTCAAAATAATAATAAAATAATGTATAAAACTATGTCATCTTTAAAAAATACAAAACAAATACTTAAAAATCTCAAAAAATGGAAAATTTTTGTATCCTATGATATTTTGATATAAAGAATTTAATCAGACCCATAAATCGAAATTTCGAGATGGTTTAACATGATTTTTGAGTTAAGAGAACGGGAGGCCTCCGTGCTCCTAGGAGCACCATAGTTTTACTCGCATGCATATATATATATATGGCGGTATTATATGTGTGCATTGGCCGTGAATTGAAGTAATAATGGAGCTATATATATATATATATATATATATATATATATATATATATATATGCGTGCTTAATTATATATAATTTTAACTATAACCCAGTGCATATATAAGATCGATGATTATGCAAATTCCTCCAGAAGCAATCAAAACGGCAATCAAATCAATTTATGGTACACAGAAGAAATTAAAGCAAGAGCTGCGCATCTGGTATATATATATATATATGTATATTAATGTAGGAGCGTGCCTCATTATGGAAGGGGAACAAAACTTGAAATTGTATATGTTCATCAAGTATTGATCTAGGTTTATACAAGTGATCCATGATATACATATAATTACCAAAAGAAATGATACAAAGGAAAAACCAATTATTTTGTACCATATGATATATATATATATATATATGGAATTCACATTCACATCCGCTGCCATAGTTTTTTATGGCAAAATCTTACCATACTTTTTTTTGGACCTATGACAATGGGACCGACAGTAAAAAGAGATCCCTCTTTCTAAAATCTAGGCCGTTCAAATATATTCAACGGTCCATTTTAACTATGGCACAATCGTGCCATAGTTTTTTATGGCAGCAGATGGGAAAGCCATAGTTTTTAACTATGTATATGTATACTTCTTATTGGAAAGCCATAGCATGCTAAAAGTAATGGCTAGGAGATGGAGAATTAAGAGCTAATAAGAAAATAATCAGAAGCTCCACAATGTCGAACCAGAGCCAGGATGGTCATCGTCGTCGCTGTCATCGGGAACCTGGTGCGCTGATTCCGGCAGCTGCATGAAATCACAGCCGTAATCGAGCCCGGCTTGCGTCGCTCTGACCGGCGAAGAGATCTCATCCATGAACGACCAATCGACGTCAGAGCTCTTGCTCGTCGGCACTTCCCTGCCATCGGACGGTTCAGGAACATCCAGATGATCAGCGGGATGATGATCTAGTACTGGCGGAGTAGTACTCGGCGCTCCATTCGCGTGCCGAGCCGCCTCAGCCTGGATTTGGGCGGCGGACAAGGGGTATCCATCCGCGATCGTGGTCGAGATCTCCGGCGGCGAGTCGGGGAAGTTGAGCCGGCTGATAACATCGGCGCGGGAGCCGCGGAGGCACACGGCCGCTGCGTCGAATGCCCGCGCGGCCTTCTCGGGGGAGTCGTAGGAGCCGAGCCAGATGCGTTCGCGGCTGTTCGGCAGGCGTATCTCGGTGACGTAGCGGCCCCATCGGCGCTGCCTCACCCCCCTGTACTTCTTGTCCGAACTACTTGCGCTGCTGCTGCTGCTGTTGTCATTGTTGCTGCTGCTAGGCATCATTCTGCTAGCTAGCTAGCTATACTCTCTCTGAATTAATTTGTTCCTAGTTAATACTGCTCTATGTAGATATAATAACATACATGAAATATAAGAGTGAATTGTGTGGGCTTTAATTTTGGGAAGGGAATTGATTGGGGTCAGTGAATGTTGGTAGGGATCGGATCCATATGCATAGAGATAGAGATAGAGGGGATATAAATAAATAAATTAGAAGTAGATCGAACCCGCGTAGAAGGAAGACAAGTGATTTCAGTCAGTGACAGGTGAGGTGAGGTCTATACTTTAGAGTCTTTGTTTTTTTATATTCAACCGCACGTTTAATTTTGAATATTTGAAATATATAATTAATTTTGTTTCTACTTTTGTCCTGGCCACATCAATTGTACTTCATATTCTGAATTTCTAATCTAATGGTATTGTCAGTATGGTATGGGTCCCCATCTGCTGCCGTACTATAGTTTAAACGGACCGTCCGATCATTTAATTTGAACGGCCTAGATGTTTAGAAATAGGGGTGCCCTATTGCTGTGGTCCTATTTACATCCTTGCTTCTAGTAAAAGCATATTGGATTTTTTGACATCAAATATCTATCTTCTCTAAGAAATAAACCTCCACCGTTGGTTATTTACTTAGATTGATTATTACTATTGATGTACGTTAATGCCTGTTGATATTCTCAGCCCATTAAAATTTAAGGCCCATATAAATTATCTCAATTTAAGGTCCATTACATATTATCTTAAAAAAATTATTATAAGAAATAACAATTTCAGCCCAAAGCAAGACGAGGGTTTTTTACTAGTACATACAAAAGAAGATAAGTAATACCTAGCGTTTATAGAAAAACTATCCATAGCGTCTATAGGTTACATTTCATAATGTATCTGTTACATTTCAGAATATATATGTTACATTTCATACACATCTATAGATGTATGGACGGTTTTTCGGTAGACGCAAGATGCTTCTCAAAGAAGTATAACACCATTGTGTTTGGCAATATATGCGTCTTCGTTTATAACGAGTCTAATGACTAAAGGATAAATATAACTTGCCACACACAATGCCCCCCAAACACCTCAATGCACTTGAAAAAAATTTACAAAAATATCCTTTTTTCAGAAAAATTTTCAGAAATATCCTTTATTTGTAAGAAAATTTACAAAATTACCCTTCTATGAAAATTTTTTACAAAAATGACCCTCACAATTTTACAAAAATATACCTCCGCCCCACAAAATTTTACAAAAAGGACCCTCCCTACCCATATGCCACCTCATCACAGGGTTGTGGGGGCAAAGTTGTGGCATGGTATCATTGTCCATGACTAAGGACCCATTCGGTTCCATAGCATTTGCACAAACCCAACTTTTTTCAACCTTGGCTTGCGCCAATTCAATCACAGCAATCCACGACCAAAAAAATCCACTCGGACTGGATTGTTTGAAAACCAAGTTTTGAGATGTTTTGAACTCACTTTTTCATTGTTTTCCGCGCTGACTTTGTGAAGACCCGGGCTTCATACCTTCTAATCGAACACTACATAGTTAATTAAAGCAGCAGTCATGCTTGCGGAGGCAAAGCCATGGAATCGAACAGGCCTACAATACTATCCTAGCTAGTACGTCAGCATATGCATCTATGGCATCAGTGATCGCTCAAGTATTAATTAATTGAGCCTAGTTTTTAATTTTGTTATGCAACATAATTAATTATTAGATCACGGTATAAACTTATAAACTTTATTTATTTAGAAGGGTCAAATAGCCACTCGATAAATTAAGAGAAATTAATGTGTTTGGCAATATCAGTTGTTTATTTGTCAAAAATTTGTTCTATATTATATGATTTAGAAACTAATATTTTGATCAAAGGCAAGTATATCAAACATAAACTAGCTCATGGACAACTATATCACTTGACAATGTTTGTTTTGACAATGAAATTTTCATGATAAATATGAAAAAAAATATTTAAAATCTGAAAAATGTTTAGAGATATATCAATTATTTCATTTATATATTAATAGAATTTCAAGTTAATTTCAATCAATTTTTGAATATATATTATTTGATAGCTCATCAAAATTTTGCTGACCTTAAAACAATTTTAATTAAATTAGTTATAGATGAATTATAAAACAACACTTGAATTGAATTATTTTAAAAATATAGTCACTCTGCATGTGTTTAACAATATATTTATCATTACAAGTTTCGTTGTCAAGATAAGCATTAATTGTCACTCATGTGATTCTTTTGCTAAGTATTTATTTTGCATTTTTGAAAATAGTATGTACAAGCATCAATATTTTATAAATATTTATGAGCTCTTTTTCTAAAATTCAAAATAAATATTTAGAAAACTCTAAAAATAAAAAAAAAATTTGTATTCCCCAATATTTTCATATAAAGAATTTACTGAGCACCATAAATTATGATTTTGAACACGGTAACATAAAATTTGAAGTGCTAGCATTTCAGTCCGAAATGCTAACGTTAGTATAATAATCTAACTATATATATATATATAGAATTAGGCTACGGTAATATGCATATCACGGTTTTACCGTGCTATTATATGGTCCTTACCTCTATTTCCGGTGTCCAAATAGTCGATCCGAACCGCTCAATGTGATCTCTATATCAAAATATACTAGAAAACCAAATTTTACGATTTTTAGAATTTTTTTACTATTTTTAGTGATGGGGAGAAAATCGTTATTTTGTACGAACCATAATCCTTGGATCTAACCATTTTCTCTCCATCATAAAAAATAGCAAAAAAATTTTAAAAATTATAAAATTTGGTTTGCTAGTATATTTTGATATATAGATTAAGTTGAGCGGTTCGGATTGACTATTTGAATACCGAAAATTGAGATACGAACCACATAGCACGGTAAAACCGTGATATGCATATTATTGTAGGGGGATTCTATATATATGTGTATATATATGTGTGTGTGTAAACTTCTAAATAAATAGTTTCATGTAAGAAGTGCTTAGTAAATTAAGAATTCCATTAAAAACGGCTGTTCATCAATTTGTATTTTTAAGATGGATTATTACAAATTGGACCAGAAGATTAATTTGGTATCATTACTCTTTGACGTGCACACACGCTTTATGTTGAATTATTATTATGGATACAACCTTTACAATCTTTTGTCATCATGACGTCGGTGGGGACGGAAGATCGATAAAGCATATAGCAGAAAGGCAATTGGGAATTTTGATCTTAATTAAACACCTTACTCTTGTAATAAGGCCTTGTAATATATCATATATGTGATCCTGATTATGGATCCGAATCTGTTGCTTTTATGAGAAAAAACACTTTACTGTACAGATCTCGAAGTACTTTGATGTTTCTCAACCGTCTGAATAAAAAAAAAAGTCTGCTTTTCTTTTTAGAAAAGCAGCGGATTCTGATCCGTTGATTATATATACCATTTTCCCCATAATTGGTCCGCTTTAGTAATTCAACTTTACATATGTTTAAATTGACAGTGACTATGCAGTTGACAGAATTTAATTCAACCATGCATTTCTGCTGGTGACTATATATAATAAGATATTTACACAGTTTGCCTGATAAATTAATTAAGATCAGTATCAATATATATATAACGAGAAAAATATAATTAAGCATATATTCACGGTGATTTTCAGAAAATCAGCTCGTAGTCAGTTAATTTTGCCAAAAACTAAATGCAAGAATAATTATCAGATTGCTTAAAACTTTAAATCAGCTGCTTAATTACCGCTGCTTTGCCCAATGGTACAGATGTACAAGAGATAGAGGTGGCAGAACCCGACCCGACCCGAAAAACCCGCCCGACCCGACCCGACTCGAACCCGACCCGACCCGGAATTTTTCAGATAGTCAAACTGACCCGACTCAACCGACCCGATCCGAACCCGACCCGACCCGAGACCAAATAGCATCCAATCCAACTCAAATCAACATACGATCCAAAAAAAGTAGATATTAAAATTGACCCGACCCGACCCGACCCGCCCATCACCCGACTCGACCTGACCCGAGATATTCTAGAAAGTCAAACTGACCGGACCCGCCCGACCCGAACCCGAACCCGACCCGCCCGCCCGAATTGCCACCTCTAACAAGAGATAATTAATTTGATTATATAATTACGTGCGTGAAAAATTCAAATTCAAATTCAATTAACCTTTTTTTTTTTGGTATAAAAAACGTTTACCGAATAAAGCAAGGTTGACTTAATTTGGATAGAATGGCCGGAGTAAACTGTATCTGATACGTATGTCCGTGTAGTCAAGATGCGTAATTCAATTGAGTCATTGACTATGTTTTACTTCTAAATCGCGTACGTTGACTATAGAATGTTTTAATAATACTTTATATATGCAATTGATCCATTGCCATCGAGTCCGTATCGGCTACGATCCAAATTGGATCGGAGGACCCTCCAAGGTCATCTGATCCCGATCTGACGACTGTGACTTTAGGGGTGGAGGGTTTGAAATAATCTCAGCCGTCCGATGAGGATTGGAGGGCAATCTGATTTGGATCGGATAGTAGCTGATTTGAGGGCCAATGCCATCACAGGAGCTATTAATTAAATCAATTAATTAACATGAGTAGGTCCAAACCAAAACATGCCTAATCAAGAATATTTTATTTACCAAACTTTAATTAGTTATTGTTTTTTGAAAAATCAACTTTAATTAGTTCATCATTGCAACGGTAGTGAGTTCGTATTTTATTGAAAATTGTGGGTTCCACGTACCATTATGAGCGTTGGATATTGTTAAGTATGGTAATCTTTGTGACTTTGTCCCAAGTATGAGATGATGACTACTTATATTTTAATGAAAGTTAATTAAGCTTATTATATAAGTCCCTCCTCTTTCTAATACCAAACCCTACTTTACGATGACATGCCTAATTAGTCTGTTGAAAAGTGTAAAAGGTGGATTAAAATAAGAAAGTATTTATTATTTAAAGACTTATTATTCACATTAATGTTGATTAATAGAGTTGTCCTGCTGTGGATCGTCTAAGCAAGTATTTGTTTTGACTCGAGCAGTTCTTATTTTGCGCATCAAATAATCTTCTTTAATTGTGTCTAAAGAATATATATATCGTGATTATCTAATTCTGAAAAATGAATGGTTCATATTTCATCTGATCCATAACAAATTAGCCTAATTAATATTGTTACCATTAAAATGCATTGCAAACGATTGATGCATATTAATTAAATGACTTATATATTATTATTCAACTTAATGTTAATGTTGATACCATAAAGGTTCATCGATCATAAATGATGCATATTGAGGGCAAATGCTTGTATTAAGCTAGACTATTGTGCTAACGTTAGCATTTTGATACTAACGCCTCAAAAATTGTGTTATCGTATTTGAAATCGTGATTTATGGTGTTCAATAAATTCTTTATATATAAGTATTGAGGAATACAAAATTTTTCCATTTTTGGAGTTTTTTAACTATTTGTTTTGAATTTTTGAAAAGAGCTTATAAATAATAATAAATATTGATGTTTGTTCATGTTTTTTTTTTCGAAAATACAAAATAAACACAAAGAAAACTTTAAAAATAAAAATTTTTTGTTTAACCTTATATTTTTATATGATGAATTTATCAAGCACCATAAATTATGATTTTGGATACGATAACATAATTTTTGAGGCGTTAACATTTCGGATTGAATGCTAACGTTAGCACAATAGTCTAACTCTATATAGAAGTTAATATTTTTTATTTACGTTTCAACTTTTTACAATGGATAAGTATTGACAACAATAACGGGGCAATGTAAAAAAAAAAAAACAATGACCTAAAGAGAACATATATATGTTGATCTTTCTAAACTTCATGTAACATGTAATTAAGTTTATTTAATTAATTAGAATTAGTCACTTTATTCTTAATATATTATAAATTAAATGACTTCCATACTTCAAATATATTTAGTATAAGCACATTATATGTGTCAAAAATATATAAGAGGCGGGACCATGACAAGGCTTATCTTGATAACTTTGACAATACAACTTTTTAAAAATTTGAAAATAATTATTGAAAGTATAAAATATTTACAGAAATATTGTTTAATTTATAGATTGATCAAGTCTTTTATTATACTCAATTTAAAAGATATACTTTATAGATCTTCAATGACTCGTTAAATTAGAACTGTTAAAAGGTACATAAAAATTTTAATTAGCCATCAAACGATATTCAGCTTTATTGAAATTTGAAACATAATCAATCTATAATTAAGTTAAAGAATACATCAACAAACTTTTTTTTGTCAATTTTTTTTTGAATTTTCTCAAAAGTCGGTGAATATAGGACAAAACGAAAACGACTGTCTTGAAACATAATTATATAAACTTGATGGTCATTGATGGAGTATCAAATGACACTCAATGAATGAAATTTGAAACACAATCGATCTATAAGTAAATGAACATATTTGTAAAAGATTTTCTATTTCTAAAATTTTTTTATAAATTTATATGATTTAATGTAACATTTGTGTCAAAATATTATTGTGTCATATGATCCCTCCTCTTGTGAGGCATAAAGGAACGTGACCACAATGTGAAAAAAATATATATCAATATCATCCTTACCATGAAAAAAAGGATATCATGAGAAAAAGAAATGAAACATATATATAGACATAATCATGTGTTTGAACTTTGGATCTGGATTATGTCCCCAATTAAACGTCATAATCACGTTTCAGATTCCAATCGCTTAGTTCACACAAAAAAAAAAAAGAACAAAAAATGAAAAAATTGTGCAATCAGATACAGAATTAAAGACAACGATATAAGAGCATCTCCAATAGACTCCCTAAAACACTTATAAAACCAAAAATTGGGAATTAAGGAGAGAAAACAGTCTCCAAGAGGTACCCAAAAAGTTATCCCTATTTTTAGCACTCCCAAAACTAGAGCCAAATCTCTCTATTTTGGTGGCCTTTTTGGGCACTCCCAATCCAACTTCCCAAAACCAGAGCCAAATCCAGACCGTTCAAATGTATTGGGATCCATATTTTGGCCCAGTTTAAATGTATTGGGATCCATATTTTGGGAATTTGTTGGAGATTGAGGTGAAATTTGCTCTAAAAAAATTTAGGATGACACCCAACATAGATATATTGAGATCCATTTTTAGGGAATCTCTTGGAGATGCTCTAACTAGCTAACTATTAATTAAGAAGGGTCAACGTGATTAATTAATTATGTAGTAATAGTAGTAGTAATGCAGGCTTTCCTAATTAATTAAACCCCGTGGCCATTGTACACTTTTTGGAGGCGTGTATATTAATGCATCCGCGGTTTCTCCTGAAGTTAGTGCCTGCCTTGTCAGTATATATGTTCTTATAATAATTCTATTCTATTTGTATTACTATATGTCATATTAGATAACAGTCAACGAGTAGAATAGAATTGGTCGTCTACTCGTTAACGACCAATTGTGTTATCAAAGGTTAACCCCAGATCGATGATGTCTGAGGCTGTGCTGGTTAATTTATTATGATCACCTTGACAAACAGCGTAATGACACTCAAGTCATGCGGATCCTGAGATCCTGATCAGACGGATGAGATTCTTTCAAAACTCCTCCTTAAAAGCCTCAGCCGTTGGATCGAGATCGCAGCAGCAGATAAAACGGACTCCTCGAGTCATTGCAAATGTCTAGCCTATAAAATTTGATAATCTTTTATGAAATTACAAATGATATAAAATAACACCTACCGCCCATCTGTGGACGGTACATCATAAACACAAGAGTGTAACAGATGGGACTCACTATGTAACACTTTGTGTCTACGATGTACCGTCCATGTATGGACACAACAAGTTTCCCATATAAAATCACACAAAACTTGGAAATTACCGTCTACCAAAAACCAATGTGTTGTGAACTTGTGATAGTTCCGAAGTTAATTAGGGCTGTGTGCAAACATTTTAATCCATACTAAAGTTGGGCCTTCATTAATTGGGCTCCAGCCGAGTCAATTAAGCATAAACGCTATAGAGGAACGCAGCACACAATCAATAGTCGTCACCCTTTTTCACCGTCCAGTCCAATTCGCCACTTTTTTTTCTGGCTTTCTCAAAGCAAAACATGCACCTAGCTAGTCAACAGCAAGAATCAAAGATAAAAATAGAAATCTCATGTTAAGTTATGAACTGATACAATTACTTTCCAGAATTTTACGGCAGCAGCAAACTTAAAAGTGTTACTGAATGATTGAATTAAGTCGGTTGAAGGACAAGTGATCGATGGACTGTTAGAAAGCAACAATTAATATCACAGTTGACATTTTTTTGTCAAAAGGAAAAAAAAAAAAAAGAAGTTGATTTTTGTTTTTAATTATTTAATTAATTAAATGGCATGAACATTCTCTCCTTTGAATATTTCTCTAGCTTTTAGTTATTTTATTCTTTTTTTACTATTTTGGCATGTTATCGCTCAAAATTACCAGTCACCACCATGCACTTTCTTATATTCAAAGAAGGGTCATTTGGAGACCATTATGCACGAATGTTCATCCCCTGACTTACTGCATTATGCAGTTCACAGCGTTAGCCATTGGATTGTCTCGAGATCCATGCTGGAACGAACTCAATACAATCCAACTGCTGGCGCTGTGAACTGCATAATGCAGTACAGCAGGGGATATGAAATCCATTATGCATATGTTCTTTCACTGCTCCATTTACTCGCGCGGGGTGGTTTAATTTCTTCTCAACTCTCATTGCGCACGGATATATACATTACAGGGCGATTTGGACGAAAACGTTTGATTTTCAGGTATATGTGTACTCTCTTTTATCTGAAACAGATTTCACGTACACACTTTTGTTACCTGTTGTACGTAGTGCATATATATATTAAAACAGATGTGCACATGTATATATTGGGCAATATATAAGAAGGGTACAGTCAGGGGGGCGGGGTTTTTTTGATCTTTTCAAGAGGAGCATTTGCTAAAATACGGGGTAATTAATTTGCAGAAAAGCAATGTCATCTCTCCAGTCCAGATGGAAGCTGTGGGCTGTAGCTATATATCCTTACTATAAAAAGTATATTGGAAAAAATGATATGAAAGGGCTATCCACCCACATGAGCTGTTGATCATTTTCTTGGATAGATCAGAACCATTTATTTACTTTAATGCCCGTTGACGTTAACGTCTCAGCCCATTAATATTTAAGGTCTATATCAATTTTCTCAATATAAGATCCATTACATATTATCTTAAAAATTTATTATAAGAAATAACAATTACAGCCCAAATCAACAGGCAGGCTCTTTACTAGTATAATTATATACTCTATGCACTACAAGCTGCATGCTGCCAATGCAGGAATAGAATTATAGAAAGATGTTGTTTTTATACAGACTGCCAGCAACTTGAACGGCATATCCTATGACCTCTATACTGACCCTCCCTGCGATATGGATTGGACTGCTTATGCAGAAGTCATTAGAGCTTGGAGGTTATATTTTAACATGTATACTGGTTTTATGTGCATGTATATGTACCAAGAGAATGAAATAGTTTGGAAAACATTTATAAGTGTCTACACAATGAACATCCATAAGTTACTTTTTATGAGTGTATTGCAAAGGGTCCATTAGGTTTCATTTATCAGCCCATTTGTTATATTTATTGACGTCCATTGTATGGACGCTAGGCAGTGCTCAGATAGTTTTGCTCATCAATTTGCAAATCTGGGTAGGTTAAATCAAATAATGATTTGGGGCTTACAATCCCTTCATTTTTGGAGGTTGTAACTTGATTGTATAACGATTTTGGATCATTGGAAGTTGGGCCTACGTACGGGCCAGTTTACACCCGAAAAAAAAATTAAAAAGAAGGGTCATTTGGAAAAGTTATTTTCCATTAAAAAGAATTTTACAAATCTGAAATCTCTATCTTAATTTCTTTTTTTTTTCCTTGAAAATGGTGGATTTACTCCACCTATTTCACTGAAACAGAATTACAAAATTACATAACATCTAGTATCAAAAAAAATAATTGACATAGTTTTACTAATCTACCATTATTAAATACAACCTACCTGCTAATTATTTAACTTAACATATAGCGTGCTTAAAACGGAAAAAAACAATTAACTATTCAACTAAACATGTTAATTAATCAACTTAATAGATCAACTTATAATTAGCATTTTAAGTTAAAAAAATTATTGATATAATTGCATTCAACTTAACATGCTAATTATAAATTGATGTTAAGTTGAACAATTAGTTTGTTTGTTAACTTGAATAATCAGTTCGTTTAACCAAGCCAAACTATATGGTATCATCATAACATTTTACTTTTTTATATCTAAGATGAGGAGGGATCAAATTACCATGTTTTTTGTGACAAATTGGTGATTATGAAATTAAAATATGAAAAAACTACATTTTAAATTGTTAAATAAAAAAATTAATTAATAGAATATGTTATATAAAACATGTTTTATGTGTAAAAAAAAAAAGCGAAAATCTTTTTACCTCCGGCTCTCAGTCCCCGATAGCGTCCCCGCGACATTTTTTTTCCGTTTAATCATTCAAAGTTTGTACTATGCTCGATAGATAAAATTAAAAGAGTGATATCTAGTGTCCACTATGGATGTGTCCATAGTAGACACTGATGCAGATAGACGGCGGTCTGCCCCAGAATTGGTCAGATTAATGTGCTGTGGTATTTCGACTATAACTTCCTCAATACAGGTCCAAATGAGGTGATTCAAAATTCTATAGAAAGATAGCAAAAAAAGGTACAACTTTCATGTTTTGGGTTTTCTCATATTCGGAAGGCATCCCACTTGAAATGGCGAATTAATACAATATGGTCATTATGGCAGGAATAATTTCGGTCCGAATTTCTTGAATCAGAACAGAATTTTGGTCCGAAATATTTTCAGACAGTTATGGATGGCATCTTTTAGGCTTTCTTTGCATTTTTTAGATTTTTTTTGACTGTTTTTGCTTTATGTTATGTTAGGGTGTTAATTATCTTGTCTATATAAGTAAACTCATGCCCTTTATGTATGACAGTTGTTGTTTTTATCAAAATTATCAAGAAAAACTTGGATTCTGTGTGAAGAATTCACAAAAATCGCTCGTGTTCTTGTGTTCTTCCATTGCTCTCCCTACCGTTCATGCATCAGACACAAGGGGGTGTAAGTGGCCTCACATGTAACCAATACACTCCTCATATGTGTCTAATATGGACACATCCATAGTTGACTCTTAATGTTTCCGAAATTAAAATTCCCCAATCGAAGACGATCTCACCATATCGATACCGCTGCGAGTAACTCACCGTTCGACCAACTAAGTACTCGATGTCGCTCCGATTCTCTCACTGTATTTAGTCTCACTCGGACGATCTTTTTGTTTTGGATCTCACTCCGACGATCTCTCTAATTTGGATCTTGCTCCGACTATCTCTCCGTTTGTGATCTCACTTTGACCAATCCTTTGTTTGAGATTTGGTACGAATAACACTTTCATTGTAGCTCTTTTCTTATTTCCATAAAATCATCCCAAAATAAATATTTTATGAACACGCTTAAGATATACAAGTACTTAAAAAAATATATATATATAAACATCCATAGAGTAATAACAATTACCCTGTATAAAAGTGAACATTGGTGTCTAGCTAACAGCAAATGAAATAGAAAGTCTGACAAAAAGGAATTATAAAAGTATGGAATTTTTAATTATTGGAATTTGCATATGTATACCTTATAAGTATAAATATTGGCATTAACAAAAATCGACTATTCAAATTTTATAATTTTTTCTCTTCTCTTAATGACTATCGAAATAATGTTAAAACTTTATTATTTTTTGTGTATATATTTTTCAAATGATTTAGAATACATCTAACGGTTTAGATTTGTCAAATTTTTGTATAATTAATAAAAATAGTCACCACAGACATCAATGTTTATGGTTATTGGATCCCTCCTCATCTAGGCACATATTGTTTTGACGGGATTTTCGGGCTTCTTTCGTAAAATAGAGAGGTAAATTTCGACACCTAAAATAATATTCTCTCACTGAATCGCTGGAAGAAACTAACCCAACTTTTTTTTTTATTTCACTTTATTCCATTTATATTTGTACATCTTTTTCACTTTATTCCAAAAAATGTTTTCTTCCCTAACTTTATTTGTTTTTTGTTAATCCTATCAGAATAATCACTGGTTACCAAAAAAAACCCTAATTACTTTGATATTTTAATGAAAACTACAAAATTTGAAAATGGTAGCAAGCAAGGACGGACCTTATAAGAGGCCAAAGGGGATCAGCTCCCCCCTTAATTTGGAAAAATATATGAAGCAACGTGTATTTTTCAAAAATAGTTATACTTTGAATTTTGATCGGCACCCATATTTAACCTCAATTATAGCTTTTTTTACTTCTTTAATAACTATAGTATATTAAATTTTGGGTCAATATATTTCTTCTAAAAGAGTTATCTTCTTTTAAATTGTTTTGGATTTTTATCTCATGGCTCTTGCTTTAAAATTTTATCTCATACTTTAAATTTTTGGACAAAAATTTTTTTTGACCCCCCTTAATATTCATTGAAGGTCCGCCGCTGATAGCAAGTTAACAAACTCTAACCAGCTCATCCACCACAAAATCCACAAGTTTTATGCTATAAATCCGTCCAATCAAGGAGTTAGAAAAAAAAAATCCTAAAACATAAACAACGAAGAAATATAACAATAACAAAAACAAAAAACATATATCCTTGCTATTAAAAAAAAGGAGATTGGATTTTTTGACATTAAAGTTCTATCTTTCCTAAGTAATAAATCTCAACTGTTAATTGTTTATTTAGATTGATCACCACTATTGACGTATTGTTAATGTCTCGGCCCATTAAAATTTAAGGCCCACATTCGTTTCCCTATAAAGAATGAGCTCTTAACTTATTAACCACGCACAATGCTTTAGTAACCAAATATTTTCTTTTCAGTCCCAATATACTTTTTTTACTAATAATTTACTTTACTATATTTGAATAAGTTTACCTCTTTTTTCTGTTATATATTACCTTAAAAATTTATTATAAAAAATAATAATTCAGCTCAAATAAGACATGAGCTCTATACCAGTACCATAACGCAAACAATGCCATCCAATTTCTCGAAAGAAAAGAAAAAAAAGGAGAGAGAGAGAGAGTACCGTTTGCTCTATGGGCCCAGCAGACAGAGAGAAATGGCTCTTCTTCTAGCAGCTTCCAAAGACTTCCTTTCTGATCTGTACTCTTCCCCTCACTCAATCACTCACTAGGGTTTTACTTTTTATCACCTCCCTTCCCTTCTCCTCTCGCTCGCTGCTCAGGTCTCTTATCCCAATCTCCTCTCTTCTCTTCTACGCATTCCATCTCCTCTCTCGCTTTCTCCATCCATCCATCCAGCCATGTCGTCCGTGCAGCTCTCCGGCACCGGCGTGATAACCTCGGCCGTTCTGGTGGCGGCCAGCCGGAGCGCCTCGGCCTTCGGCGCCGTGCAGCTTAGGGTTCAGAAGAGGCCCCTCAGGTGCCTCACTGTGAAAGCTGCCACCGTTGTCACCCCAAAGGTAGAAAGGCTTTTGAGTGAAAATGTGGTTGATTGGGGTTCTGTTGTTAGATTAGAAAGAAAAATTGGATGAGAATTGTAGCTGCCTGTAATTATTACTGTTAAATCTGTTGAATTGAGTGTTAATCCTCTTTCGGTAACCTATAAATCGAGGTGTCAATTGCTCTTATAATGTACAATTATCGAATGTACTGAGTTTAGGGTGATTTGCAATGTTGCAGTACACTACTGTGAAGCCGTTGGGTGACAGGGTGCTTGTCAAGACAAAGTCGTTCGAGGAGAAGACAACTGGCGGCATATTCCTTCCGTCTTCAGTTCAGACCAAGCCACAGTATGGGGAGGTGGTTGCCGTTGGTCAGGGTAGAACTGTCGGTGACAAAAAAGTTGTGGTCAGCGTTGAGGTACAAATAAATATTCCATCTCAGTTTTATTATTTCATAAATTGTTAACAAAGAGTGTAATTGTATGTCTTCTGATATCTTAATTAAAATGTACTGAATTTAGGCATTTTTATTGTTCAGTACGTATCTAAACGACTAATAAGTGTTGTAACAGTACCAGCATTTGAAATCAGCACTTGATACAAGTGAATTAAATGTACTTTTGTTATTGAATGCAGACAGGGGCCGACGTAGTATACTCAAAGTATGCGGGCACAGAAATCGAATTCGATGGAGACAAGCATCTTATTCTGAAGGAGGAGGACATAGTTGGAATTCTTGAGACTGATGATGTGAAAGATATGAAACCCCTGAGTGACCGTGTTCTCATTAAGGTACAAATGTGCACTTCTGTGTAATCAAAATGGTGTCACGTGCTTCAAACAATTTTCTCCATATTACCATATCTCTAGAGTCAATACTTTTCTATGAGAAACTACTGAACTCAATCACTTGCTGCCGTTACTGGGTTAAGGTTCTGAGGCGTTTGCTGAATTTTAGACTATGGTCTGATCTGTTTTGGTCATGTGCACAGGTTGCAGAAGCGGAAGATAGAACAGCAGGCGGTTTGCTTTTGACTGAGGCAACGAAGGAAAAGCCTTCCATTGGAACGGTGAGTACTATATGCATTCTATCTGAATGAATTTGTCTTTGATCCAAGAGCTGATACCAGGAAGGTTGTTAGTCTAGTGCTACTTTCCTGTATCTATGTTCACCAAAAATCAAGACTTCAATCAGAACATGTAACTTGAAAGCAACTCTACTAGTTCCAACTAAAATCATGTACAGTCCGTTAATAGTTCCAAGTTATTTTACTATGATGCTAAATCAAATGCAGATTGTTGCTGTTGGCCCTGGTGCATTGGATGATGATGGCAACAGGAAGCCTTTGGACATCACACCTGGGAGCACCGTGCTGTACTCGAAGTATGCCGGATCTGAGTTCCAGAGTGCTGATGGGAGCAACTATATTGCTTTAAGGGCATCTGATGTTATGGCCATCCTCTCTTAAGCTACTTCTATAGTTCTATCAACAGTTGTACCATTAGAAGCTTTAGAAGGTTATTTGTTTTCCGTTATCGAAAATTTTTGGTTCAATGATAAATGATCAAATTTCGATTTAGAAGTAGCAACGTGCTAGTGATTGGTATCCTTGGAACTTCACACTTTGTTTTTTAAGTTGCAGTTATCAGCTTGTATTTATGTCATCGTGTTTGGTGCAGGCAAATGCCAAGCTAGGATCCTGTAACAGTGGTCAGTATATTAATTATTTGGAAATTGAAATAAATAGTATGGGGCAAAAATAATCAAATTGTCCAATATGAAACTTTCTGATGATACGAAACGTATTAGTGTCTAATTAGCCCAGTTCTGCTAGTAGGCGAAGTTGTGAAATGGGTGCATTGAATCATTGATGATTTTTTTTTTTTTTTTTGTTGGAATGATAAATTCAGTAATCTTAGTATTGCAATTTTGATAGGGGCCACTTAATTTATTTAAATCAACCTGGCTAAGATCAAATTGGTCGTGAATGCTTTGAACGGATGATTTGTTAGAATGAGGAAGACGACATGGAGAATTCAAAGTGATTCTAAAACTTAAATTTAGCAAAGTCATCATAAGCATATGTTAAAAAATTATCTGCAGATCAGTTCTTTGTTTGAACTATTATTTTCCATAATCCTCACTAGATAATTACAGTGATATAGACGGCAACAGCAGCTGGTGGTCGAATCCTATCAGAATCGAGCTATTTAAATTTGAATGTATACTGTACTATATTATAAAGCACGTAGGTATTGGATGTCTCTATTTTTTTTTTTCCTCCTTCAAATTTTTTTTAATTCCCATTCTACCCTGACTGTAGAGATCAAAATGCATTGATTTCAAAGGTGTTGATGTTCTCCAATTAAACAACTTCTTCTCCATTTTGGTTTTTACAAAAATGAAAATATATCAATTTTGGCATGGAAGATATTAATTTGATTAGAATTTACATTAATGAGGAATTAATGCTTTATATTCTAAAATTTAATGAGTTAATTTAGTGTAAAGATGAAATTTAAATGGTAAATAATTAGTCAAAAATCAAAAGTACATTATATGCATTACACAGCATGAGCTCAAAATTTGAAACGCCCACAAACGGGTGGGTTTCTTGCTAGTGTATATAAAAGATCTTCAATCCATGTGTTCGAATTTGCTGACCCCTCACACCTAGCAGATTATTTAATTCCGAACTTGAATGGTAACCAAATTATCAGATATGATATTCACATATTCATGTTCATTTTTTCCTTGTTGGATCTCATTCTTATTTATTTTATTATTTATCAATTTTTATTTATTTGCAAAAGATATCGAGTGCTTGGTGAATGATGCTCTTTTTAACTCTTAAAAAAATGATTTTCCTGTAATAAAAAAGCAAGCTCACGGAGGAAAAAGAACAAGAAAAAGAAACGAATGAAGCGAAAGAGCACTGCCGGGCCGGAGAGTAATCATCAGAGTTAGTCACACGAACCTAATGACCATCTCAAAGTCCCCCCCAAATCCCCCCTCGTCAAAAGACGCGCACCCACCCTCACCGCCGGTTCTCCTCTTCCTCCCAAACCCCGAATAACGATGGACCTCGACGACGGCCCTGCGTCCCCCATCCTCCCCTCCTCGCCCTCGCCCTCGCCCTCCCCTCCCGGCTCTCCTCCGTCCGCGGCCCTCGCCCCCGTTACCTATTCTACCCCTCCCATTCAAACCCTAACCCTAGCCCTCCCGATTCAGCAGCCGAGGGCGAGTACGGGCGGCGGCGGAGGTGGAAGGGAGGACTGCTGGAGCGAGGGCGCCACGTCCGTGCTGATTGATGCCTGGGGGGAGAGGTTTCTGGAGCTGAGCCGGGGGAATCTGAGGCAGAAGCACTGGCAGGAGGTGGCGGACGCCGTGACGAGCCGCGAGGGGTACACCAAGGCGCCTAAGACGGACGTGCAGTGCAAGAACCGGATCGATACGCTCAAGAAGAAGTACAAGGTCGAGAAGTCGAAGCCGGCCTCCAACTGGCCCTTCTTCAATCGGCTCGATTTGTTGCTAGGTCCGACGCACACCGCCACCAAGGCCCTCGCCAATGCCAATGCCAATTCGGGCGTGAAGCCGCTCGGGGGTGCCCATTTCCCTCAGAGGCTACGGACAGGGCACCACGGTGGGGTTACCAAACGCTCATTGCAGTCGCCGCCGCCGTCCGTCTCGTCGGACGAAGAGTCGTCGGACGGGTTCCCGCCTGAGCCGGCGGTGAACGGGAAGAAGAGCAAGAGAATCGGGGATGATGAGGAGAGTAGGAAACGGATGGAGGGGATACGTGCCGTCACGCACGCCATCGTGAAGTTCGGACAGGTTTACGAGAGGATGGAGACCTCGAGGTTGCAGCAGGAAATGGAGATGGAGAAGCATCGGATGGAGTTCGCCAGGGAGCTCGAGTTGCAGCGGATGCAGTTTTTTATGCAGATGCAAGTGGAGCTCTCGCAGCTGGATCAGCCTGTCGGAGTGAGGCATGGCAGGAGATCTGCCGATGCAGGTACCAGTAATTTCAATTACCTGAACAATGACAATGACAGTGACTGTAACGACGACAGTGATTAGTGCTCGGCAAGAATTAGAATGTTCAATCCGGAGGGAGCGGGGAACTTCCCTCCGTTGTTAGATCTGTAGGACGTCGAATTGTTTGTGTTCATGTATTTGTACTCTAGATGTTGCGCGGCGGTTAACTGCAGGAGCAGGTTTTGCGGTTTGTGTGTGTGTGTGTGTGTGTATGATTATTATCACTGTTAGATAGCACAATTCTAATTTTTAAATTCTTAAATTTATACTTGTGATGCTCCTTGGCGAGTTATTGTATGTATAAATGTCGGTTGGTCGGGTCTAAGGACAGTAACCAGATTACTTGGGACAGCAAAATCTCTGAATTATATGGAAGGAAATCTGAGAAAATCACATTATAAATGGAAAAATTTTGTTGTCCCAAGCAATATCCTTATTGTTCTTAGGCCTGACCATTTCGGTTATGTAGGGCGGAGTTGTATTAAGGTCTAAGGCAATTGTACTGTAGATTTTTTTAGTTTCCGGAGCTGCTCACTGTCTGTCGAAGTAAGATAAATTTATGTGCATGTACTTTGCTCTAGTTAGCATAATGTCCCATGGATGTTATCCAAATAATATTGTTATTGTTTTTTTATGCTGAATCTTGCTGGTTCTTCGCCTTTATCAGTTGGCGTTTGGTTCATTTTGGAATGCAGGGATCCCTGATCCAGCTTTCATCATGGATTCATGGTATCAGTAATGTTTTTTGAGATAAAGATGAGGGTCACGTCACTCAAATTTAAATGTCTATAAAGACCCCCCATCTAGGTTTCGAACCCACGACCTCCCACACGGAGAGCGTTGCCCTTATGGTATCAGTAATGTTATTACTGTGTTTTACCAGTGCTTCGTTCTGTCTTCATTCTTCATTTATGCCTTGTTTAGCTGCCTTTGTGATTCATGGGCATAATGCTGCAAGTTCAAGTGGATAACACTGTAAAAAGTAGCATAGAAACTAGCTTGGGCTACTGGTATTAACTGCTTTTGTTGAAGCTTTTTGATAATCTGAATGTCAAGTTTAGAAACCCAAAATTCAGAATTTTCGGTTGAAAGATAATTGGTATTAACTGCTTTTGTTGAAGCTTTTTTAAGATCTGAATGTCAAGGTTGGAAACCCAAAATTCAGAATTTTCGTTTGAAAGATAATTGATACTTTGCAAGGGCCCTGAAGTTTGCTTCACTGACACTGAGATTGAGGATTTGTGTTACCATGTGAGGCTTTGATTTATCTGAAAGATAATTGATACTTTGCAAGGGCCCTGAAGTTTGCTTCACTGACACTGAGATTGAGGATTTGTGTTACCATGTGAGGCTTTGATTTATCTGAATATGATACTTTCAGTTTCAGTAATGATATAAAATAGAAAATGATCTGGATTTTGTTTTAGCAGAGATATTTTTGAGTGAGGTATCATCGGTTTGCTCATTTCTGAAATAATGTATTGGTCGTTAAAGTTTTATTTGAAGGCATGGATTCTGAAGTTTCTTTAATAAGAATAAAATGGGCTTTGAAATTTCATGAACTTTTGATAAAGTTTGCAGCTTGTAAGAAGAGCGAAAAAAGCCTTACTGCCCCTGGTGATCGTTTAAGAAAATCCAAAAAGAAAAATAACACATTATTCTTTCTGGAAGTTCAAGAATTAATTTGGTGTTTTCTCAAGACGTTGAGACGACTTCGTTAAAAATAGACATTCCAGGATAAGTAGTTATTCTTTGGATCGG
This sequence comes from Cyperus esculentus, assembly GCA_030179965.1. NCBI lineage: Eukaryota > Viridiplantae > Streptophyta > Magnoliopsida > Poales > Cyperaceae > Cyperus > Cyperus esculentus. Next base: position 3,110,105 of record JASGLE010000039.1, on the reverse strand, counting down.
GATCACCTGCTTTTCTGAAACACCGAAGTACTTCGAGATTGGTGTAACAAATACCGAAATATTTTGAGATCGGTGCGGCAACCGATCCCAACCGTCCGATCGGAAAAGTAGGCTCTGCTTTTCTTTTGAGAAAAGCAGCAGATTTTTATCCATATTCTTTTGCAGAAATTGAGCGTCGAACGTATGTTGTGTTTATCTAATTTTAAGGACAATATAATTACATAATTGCCTCGTATTCATCATACACTAGACATTTAGACTATAAGAGTTTGGTAGCAATTAGAGCATACATGTTACTTTTTCCAAATAAAAGGGATAAAAAGTACAGGATAAAAACTATCAAGCCGTTCTGCCGTTGTAACAGTATAATGCAAACAGATACAAGCATTCACAAAGCATTTCAAGTCATGCACAATCGAATGCGAAATATATGCATGACTCGTCCTCTGAATCAAATGCACAATATATATTGCTATTAATTGCTTTTGGTAGTTTGCCACGTTCAAATGTTATACAAGAGATAATAATCTCCCTCATCAATCTATGAGCAAAAGAATGGCGAACTATACATTACCAAAAATTGCTATTCACAGCTCTACAGGCTAAAAATACAATTTAATTCTCGCCTCAAAGTACATGCTATTCTAGACCTATATTCGTGCAAAAAGAATCTCATTCCATGTGTCGGGTACGCCGGGTAAACACCAATGCAAGCAATCATGGACCCCATTCGAGGACTTACTATACTTCGAAATATGACACTCGTCCCTCAGTTGTGACAGTGCAGTTATATCCAATAGTCTTACGCGCGATCCGTTAACAGCCTGCTCAGCAAATTGGTCACTGGACTTTTCTTGTGAAACCTCACTCCCTCCTCTTAAAGGCACAGTGTTATCGCAACTGCCACCAGTATTCCAGTCCCCGTTGACAAAATGTCTTGGCGACAATGTCCGTAAGAATACTTTGAGATTAGGGTTTTTGACAATTTGTGAGTCAAGCCATGATACAATACTATGAAGAGTCAGGGTCTTTGCATTTGTAAGTTCTGCAAATTTACTATCACCAACCGGTTTACCATACGCATGAAGGTCCCAATGGTTTCCCTGGAATTTGCCTCGGTTCCAATGGTGACCCGTGTTTAACACCAGCACATGGAACCTGAAATAAGTTGTACATTTAATTAGACATGCCATATAGGATCACTGATCTAATCATTTACAACTGTGTCATACAAATAGGCTTGAAAATTGTTGGTCCATAACAGAATCAACATATTTGACAGAGCATTAGTACATCCTACCTGAAGTAAAATAGGCTTTGCCTATAAAAAAAATCACAACTTTACCACATGAGTTTTGATCTTATAAAATTTGTTCCGCATCAGAACAATATATTCACAATAATACTAGCACCTCAAACCTGACAATTTCAGGTAAGTTAGGCCTTGCATCTAGAACCAGTATTTACAAATGTACATACTAGTGTTTGTACACAGGTAGCAGTATCCCTGAATTATATTGCTGTTACCACTGGCAAATATCAATACTGAGAATTCATGATCATAAAAGTGCAGAACCATGTTTACGAAACTTCATTTAAAACAGCTGATGCTACCATTAGAATTGAAATTTGAAATTTAGTTGGCCAATGCTAGCTACTCAATGTTATATTTTGTTTTTTGTTAATTCTTTTGACTTTTCTTTTGATAGAAAGTTATTAGTTCCAAATAATTTAGAATATTCAGAATTGGCCTTTGTACATACTGAAAAGTTCGTAAAAGAACCTAAAGAAATGTAACATTTAGTTTCCTACAGGATATGAAATGTAAATCAAATTGGGCAGCTGAGATCGATTATCTAATTCTCAAATTTGGAGACTTGGAGCCTTGTATTGAAAGACCAACCAGTTAGATTGACTGTAGAAATACTTTATTCAAGAGGAAAATGACAAACCTGTCAAGATACTTTGTCAAAAATGTAACAGGGCGGTCCAGATGCAAAGCAAAAGACACAGATTTAGGATCCGACACATTAAGTAGAGGCTGGAGTTCACATAAGCTAGCAGACCAATAGAAGAGGACAGTTGTGTTACTTCTTGGAAAACGATAAGCCCATCCGTCCGGTCTGAGGGCACCACGGGCTTTGACAAGGCCAAACTCCCAGCCTACATCCTGTACTTGTGGAGCGGGTTTGCCACCTGTTATCATGCACATCAAAGACTGGAACTGTTGCCTGCCTAAAGAATCCCCCACAAAAGCTATGGTCTTGTGCTGCATTCTACAAAAATTGTTAAAAGTTACAGAGAGTATATATAGACAACCATTCATCATATGTTGCATTCCAACAAAGGTGGGGGACTTTCCACATTTTTTTTACCTGGAAATGATGAAATACCAATTTTATCCCTACAAGGTGAGAAAATAACTAGAGCCACATAACAATAATACTGTCATTATACTTTTACCTCCTGATACCCTCCATCACCATGCAAACGAGAATTACAATGAGGAGCAGTTAAGAGTATTACATGAAATTGAGAGAAGCGTATAAACGATATGTTTTGTACATTAGATAAGTTTCAGTAGTATACATAATATTCTGATGTTATCTAGCCTGGTTGGAATGCATGAATTCTCATTCCTACAAAAAGGGGAGCAAATTATAGCAACATTGCAATGTTGTACCTTTTTAAGAACCTGGGCCCGGTGAAAGAAGGCATTTGGCAATTTTGAGGCTGCCATCTGAACTTCTCGTAGGAGAAATCGTCACGTGGCATCAGCTTACAAGCCCACATTTCAGACAGCCACCTCTTGCATTCCGATCCAGAATAAAATGGTCTCCTGGAATCTGGGACCCATTTTCCTTTTGCATAGTTACATTCTGCATGAGTACATTGTCAAATTGAGAAATATACAAATAATCCAACAGTAATATTGCATAAAAATAAAACAGCTAAAGAATTTTTTTTTATCTCTACAGCCTCAAAACATTGTGCATGATTCTGGAAGGATAATCCTATTATCGAATTCACCTGGAAATGTCAAATTTACCCCTTTAATCATAATTACATACAAAAAAGGCCAAAGCCTCCTAACACCTCACTTATGATAAGAAAAGCTGTGCCCATGACAAGTGACTGTTATTTCACGCATTTATCGAATAACATTTGTATTCTATTTTACTAGGCTTACAGAAGATATATCTTAATTCTAGCAGACGAAACTAAAAATGTTGAGATTCTCGGTCATAAAAGCAATGATTACACAATAATATAACAAAGCAATTATTACCTTCCGGATCACTTTGTCCCACTTCAACATCTTCACTCTCATCCTTCCACACGTCGAGATCTATATCAGGAACTTCACTCGTACTATCTACTACATCGCTCGGAACTTTACTTCCAGGGACAAGGTCATGCAAATTCGCGAAATCTGTACAATGTGGATAAGAGAATTAAGACATTCATTGAGAGTTATATCAGCATATATGTCAAATTGGATATTTGCACAGATTGTAATAATTCGACTAAATTGATTGTTGTCTATAATTCAAAATTTTAGACACTAACAACTTTACGCATGAAGTATCCGATTTATTGCGCTCCTGCTCTAGGATTGGAATTAGGGACAATCGGTGTCAAATTGCATCAAACAATCCATACAATTTTGAAATTGTGAAGTGAATAGCTAGCTATACCTTTAGGAATGCTCTTGAACTGGTTGGAAGAGAGGCCGAAGGACGCGATGAGGGGATTCCTCTCCCAGGAGTAAATTACAACCACCGCAATCAGCAGTATAATTAGCGTAAAGGAGAGCCGAGTGCCGGTTAATTTATGCCCCTTCATGCTCGAACAAACACCGATTGTTCGTCAAATTCAGTAAAAGTTTGAACTTTCTTCTTCAATTATCCTTCCTAAGCTTCAAAGCATTATCCTACAACAATTCGACAAAATGATGATCATGAATTACAATTCATGATCCAGATCTATAAATATATGAAAACTATAAAGGATTGATCGATGGAAATTGAATCGATTATAAACAGTTCAATTGTAATTTGTAGGCCACCAGAGATCCACCGAATCCGAATCAACAAGACAAAACAAACTCACTCACATTGTAATCGTAATTGTAATAATAAAAGTTAGTTAGTTGAAGGGCAGCAGCACATCACGGACCTCATTTAAAGCCACCGATATCTCATCTCATGTCAATTGAATCTGAATCATGAGTTCGGCAGACAGATCGTGAAAGCTGATGATGATGATATGGTGATATTGGGCGAGGGGCTGAAAAAGGACGAAAAAGGCGAACATGTGGGAGAGAGAGCGACTTATAAAGAAAATGAAAGAGAGGTGATGATGATTGATGAGGGGAGTCGATCCGTCCGTATCTGATGATGATATGTTGATATGGACCGTTAGATCTAGACGGACGGACCCGATCGGCGCAATTCAGATTATGGGGGGCCTTTCTGAAATTAATCTAATCCGTTGATTTTGATCTGACGGTATGTAAGGAGATAATGGGGCCCAGTTATCCTAGCGGATGGGAATTCATGATGAGTTCGAGAGCAACTCATGAGTCATAACCACAGCCGTTGGATTGTCTCGAGATTTGTGCCATCCCGGATCTCGAGAGGATCCAACGGCGGATGTCATGAACTAAACAATGCAGTACGTTGGAGAGGGACAGACCGACCGTAGGATTGGGTTGGGTTGGACTTCGCGCGGATCTAGTTTTGCTTTCTGGATTTTTCTCGTGTCCTGGACCTGGAGAGTGGAGAGGCGCTGACCTCACATTACACATCGCATACATTTTGCACTGAGAATGATGCATGTGATTGTTTATTCAAATGTTGAAACGGCTAACGTTTATTGTATTTTCTTGAATGTTTCTTAAGTCAACGAACTAGATCAGATTTTATTTATGTTGTGAATTTTATACAGAACTAATATTAAGTTTAATTGATATTAAAAATATATAAGAGGACGGATGTACTAACAATGTTTATCTCGACAATCTTAAACAATGAAACTTTAAAAAACTTTGAAATATTTATAAAAAAATTTAAAAGTGAAAAAGAAGTTTACGGATGTATTATTTAACTTATAGATTAATAGTTTTCAAAGTTCGATTAATTCGAACATTGTTTGATAGGTTATCAAAATTTTATATAATTTTTAATAGTTACAATTTAACATGTTTTTGAAGAGCTATCAAATGTTACTTAAATTGAATGTTATTGGAAACATAATCAATCTATAAGTTAAATAATAATTCTATGAACTTTTTTATATTTTTGAGAATTTTAAATATTTTTTTATTAATTTTTCCAATTCATTGTCAAGATTATCAGCATAAGCATGGTCAATAGATCCCTCGTTATGTAATCAATGGATGTTATAAGACTACATTTTATGTATTTAAAATTGCTTGATAAAAGTATAATGTCCTTAAATCGACTCAAATTTAATCCATCCCCCATCCAAAAACTTCCGAGTTCTAACCACAATTTCTTAGTAAATTGATTAATTTCAAATATATGTATTATAAAGTTAGCATACTAAGGAAACACCAAAAATACTTTCTTTTTAATTAAAATAGTAATGATAATGATAATAATCAACTGCCGACGGTGATTAGTTTCTAAATAAGGCTAATACGTGGCAACACCTTTATGTCGATAGTTGGTGCAGGTGAAATGAATAGATGATAATGTTACTTTATTACTAGCAATAATTTAATATCTCATTTAAAAGTAGTCGTCCATTTGTTGCAAATGCGATCCTTTGAAGTATTGTAGATCTGTTTTAATAATAATAAAAAAAAAGCGAGTGGTTCTGCAGTGGATCGGCTAAGCAACCTTTCATTTTGAATCAAGCGGTACTTATCAAACGTATCTTTTTAATTGTATTTAAAAGACATATCATAATCATCTGATTGTAGAAATTGAACGGCCCACATTTCATCTAATCCATAGTAGGATTAGCCAATTAACTGTGTATTTTAGATCTGAAGCCCCGAATGGAAAATTGTTTAACGTTAAAGTCAGATGACTTGATGTCTCAATTCTATCTAATTCTTGTCCTTTTCTAAATTATAATGTATTCTTATATCAGTTGAGCTAGCTGTGTAATAATTTCTCGCCAAATACAACCTGAATCTGTCCCCATCATAAATTGGTTTGGAGTCTTGGTCCTGCCTAAATATCAAATTTCTTTCTGGGTCACTCTTTTTCTGCTTGCAGTTGGAAACCCTTTTAACCATAGAGAAGGAATCACTTACAACAACTATGTATATTGAGTATTGACTTTGACTTGTTTAACAACCCCAAATAAATTTATATAAAAAATGAAATATATTTTTTTATAAATATATTCGTATACTTATAGATTGACTGTGTTTTTAAGTTTCATTCAATCTATGTGTTATTTAATTCTGCATCAAGACTCGTTATATCTGGTCGATTACAATTATCATACAATTTTGATGATTTCGATTACAATATAAAAGTTAGATCACATGAAATTTGAAAATACTATTAATTTATAAAAATATAAAGTCATAAACATGGTTTTAAAAGATTCTATGTTGTTAAAATTTTCTTATGAACTCATTTGATAGTGTTTGTTAAGGTTGCCGAGGATCCTTTCCCATTTCTATAAACATTACTTACCTGTTGCATGTGATGTGCGTTATTGAATCGAATTCTGATTAGGATTATGTATGATATTCAGTTCAAATTTTATATAAGAGTAACGCATGATGATGAGGTAAGAGGAACAAGGTGAATAACAAAAAAAAAAAAAAAAAGGTTAAACACGGTATAAATTGTGCTCTATAAAGTTTCCACTGGACTATATTGCGAATTGCGAACTTTGTTTCCTATGAAATTTGTAAACACTGAAGAAAAAGAAATACTAGAAGTATACAAAAGATTGTCTGCCGGATTAATGCATACGATTAGAAATTTCATTGTCGAAACTACTGATGTAACATAATTGCGAATTGAGACTGCCACTCCGAACATCTTGTCCTGTTGTGTAAAAGTAGAATTTAACATGAACTAATTATTGATAAATATAATATGGGGAGTTCAATTTTTCTTATTTATCCCATATATGCATTTTAAAAATTTTAATTATTTTGTGAACAGCAAGCAGATCCTACCGCAGAAAAAAGTTCCATGGTCTAACCACAAGAAATCTGCTTGCAGTTGGAACACATGCAATTCCGTGGACATTAAGCAAGTATTCAACACTTGATTTACACTTCAAGACTGCTTAAAATTCGCGAGGATGGTCGGGGAAAAACACCACGTAATTCACAATACACGGAAACACCAAAAGTACCAACTAAATAGCAAAATATATATTTAGGTGTGCAAAGTATGACCTGATTGCTTTAGCCTTTAGGCAAGTTATCAGTTGTTCCTTTCTATGACCCCCCCAAAAATAAGACAAATGGGCTTGTTCTAACAAAAAAAGGTTTCCTATTTATTGGCAATGGAATATCTTTTACTTGATAAGAGATTCTTTGCAGCTGAGAAAATAATGGCTGAGAGCACTTTTGTTAGCAACACAGTATACATGAGTATATGATATATTGCGACTCCAGAGCCCCTAAAACTGAATAAATTAAACTGAACGCACCGCCACTAGATAAACATCAGTGGATCAATCTTTAATTACAACAAATATAAACAACTGTAGAGCATACAAAGACCTAAAACTCGTTAAAAAAAGGACCTCACCAGCCTGAAAAAGGGTGAATAACCAGAACAAAACAAATCTATACAAATAAATCAAACCTTAATATCCCGTGCATAAAATCTAATTCTCTGCACCCAGTGTTATGTTATCACAATATAGAGGAGGTCAAGTTAAAAGCAACCACCGATTCAGCCCCTCCAATTTGCAGGGCAGTCAGTGTCAATCAATCCGGCAATCCGTGAAAATGAAAAAACCAATGAAAGGTTAATAATTGTATAAAGTAGTCGCGCGGCCTACACATCAAAATGCAGCTTTGTCTTGAATTTCGCATCATATTTTCAAGGTTGCACATCAAGAACTCCAAGGCACATTTCTGAAATTACAGAACAATTGACATGATTGCATATAACATTCAGATCGAATCTGTAAGGCAGTAAAAACTGATAATTGTTCATACCTCGTGCCTACAGCTGCCTTAGACATGCTAAGGCGTCTTGATTTGAAGTCACTGTCTTTGTCTAATCGCATTGCCATTATTTCCTTCTCCATTGCAGCAACTTCTCGCCTCATCTTTTTTGCCTCCACCTCCATTGCCTTGGTCAATGTCTCCACTTTCTTCTCCAGCATCTGCATTAACATCATATAATCAGGGGAAGAGGTAAAATAATTAAAGTGTCATTTAGGATCAGATTTCAAATAACCAAAATACTATGAATGCTATGAACAGCAAATCCTACAGAACAAAATGCATGCTTACACAACAAGGTAAAATATTTTCCTTGTAAATTGCAGGAATAAATAATTTTACAACTTAATATATATCAGCTAAAATGTAAATGCAGCTTATGTCCTAATTGTGACATACAAAGCATTTAATTAATTACAATTGTATCTTGAATCAATAAAAGCAGCATAACACTACCTCAATCGCACAGTCCTTGTCCTTGAGGCCTTGATCCTTCTCCTCGCAAACTTTACGCAAGATAACAACTTCCTTTTGTAACAAATCATACAAAAACCCAGATACCGGTTCTTCATTTGGCAAATTATCCTTGCTATTATTTGAATCAACCTGTTCCACATTCTTCAACTCCTCTCCTTTCTCCTTTTCTTCACTGCCTCTACAGTCCAGTGAGGTGTTTGCAAATTTACCAAATTTGCTTGTTTTTGACAATAATGATGTCGCACTACGGCTGAGATCCCTTGAGCCCCCATCAAATGACTTTGAAACCCCCTTTGCACGTCTCAGCACCATACTGCTGCTAACTGATAGTGAAGAAGGCTTAGGAGATGGCGATCTCCTGTTACTTACAGAACTTCCATTGGAGGTGAACTTTGGGATCTTATCAGCTGCCGCACCTCCTAATGATTGGCGGCGTGAAACTACAGATGAATTATTTCTTAAGGGCTTCCCTTCTGGGTTGGTGTGTCCTGAACTGTTTGATGGTGTTCTCAATCCCTCTTCTAGTATCTTGAGCCGAAGCTGATACTTCTCCTGTGAGTTAGCAAAGATCATGCATATTATTCACTAATTAAAAAAATATATATATCTAATTATATTAATGCCATAATTTAATATTATAGAATAATCACTTTTGACAATTTTTGACAGAAAGGATAAGAGAAATTAAATGAGACCGGTTAGAAAGGATTTCAGGTAAGCTCTACTTTCTTTTTCTGTAATGATACCTTAAGTTGAGCTTCAATTCTTGCACTTCGTTCAGCTATGGCCAGTTTGTCACGAAGTTGCTGCATCTCACCCTATCATACAAAAATAGTGGTAAAGAGCAAATTTAATACTATGTTGATAGTCATTCAATAAGACAGCACAGCTATGTGAAACATTTACTCCTACAGAATCCTTTCTGAAAGAGTAATGATAAAATTAAGGTACTTTGAGAGAAGTGCTGCTAAAGTAATGTGAAGTTTTATTCACTTGCAAATAACACATAGCAATAGAATATGAAATATCTGCATAAACCTTAAATTCCTTGAATTTCTTGATAAAATCTTTGAATGAAACGAAGGAAAATACATGACTCTTTTGTTTTTAAGTTGCTCAATCATGTGTTGTAGTACTTTTTATAAAATTTCCCATTAACCCCAGTATACATTACATTTCATATGTCTTTCCTGGACTTGTAACCTGCACCATTCCCTAGATAGGCTCAAAGGCAATACCCATTACCATTTGAACTAGGTCAGGAGATCATGTGTTGCAGTTCGTAATTTGAGATTTTACATAACAGCATATCACTTTACCATTGACAGTACAAATTTAGGGAGTTAGAGATGTTTACCTGCATGAACCTTCGCTCTTCAAGCCACTGCTTAACAGGCATAACTTTGTCATTGCCGTCCTTCCATTCATTTGCAACTACAGTGGCAACCCTATTTGCAGTTACTTTTGCACGGGCCAGCTCTCGGTCCAGGGTTTTCTTTTCTTCCTATATAACAAATTTTTTTTCCATCAACAAAGTTATATATGTGTATGTAAAAATTGCTGAACAAAAGGTGAAAGCAATATTACATTCATTTCTTGAACTTTTCGCTGGTAATCTCTAACAGCATTGGCAGCAGCTCCACCTGCCAACACAGCTTCTTCAAGCTCCTTCACTGTCTGGCTCATATTTTCAACCTCAGCAATCTTTTGCCGGTGCAATCTGTCCAAGATCCTATTTTCTTCCTGAAAAAATGGTAAGTTTGAAAGCATTAAGAAAAAATGCAGCAGAATGCAATATAAGCATGGCTGTATATCACCTATATACCTGACATATGTCAATTTGCTTTGTCAGATCTTGGTTTCTGTTTTGCAAGTCATCCACCAAAGCAGCTTTTGCAAGTGCAGTTTTCACTGTTTTCTCAGCCTCCAACAAAGCAGCCTCCTTTGACTTGGTCAATCGATCCAGTGCCTTGTTATCCTCTTTAAGCTTTGAAATCTGCAAGTAGGAAATAGATATTAATATCTATGATCCCTTATAAGAAAAATTGTTCATATTGACTGGATAAAGGGCATCAACTGAGTAAAACTTTGGTCAAGATGTTTTTCAATAGATAGAATACAAAAAAAGTGAAACAAAATTGAAAGAAACTGGGAGGAATTTGTTAGATAGCAGCTCTGGTGCTATCATTATTCTGGTTTCTACAAGTGTCATAGACAACCTGAGTGATGACAATGTGCTTATAAGAAACCAGCCCTTTATATTATGTTGGATTTTTGATATCTTATTGTTTGGTTAAGTATGTTAAAATACTGAACGTTTTTCTGTATAATTTATTTCATTTTCATATGAAGCTCATGATCAAGTTCTATCAAGCTTCTAAACCATTAAATCTATCGCGCTATGGTGTGCTCTTTAGAATCTTGGGTTCTATTGATTGTATAAAATAACATTAATTCCACCTATTTGCTGCAAATTGACTATTCTTTTTTTTTAAACCCTTAGAAACGGTGGCCATCAAATGCGAAAGAAAACTGGATAGAGATCAACTTATATTAGACTCTGAAGAAGCTTGAAATCCTCACTAGTTAACAGAGAGGCAATTGAGGCAGCAGATATGAAAATGATTTGGTATTTACCTCTTGGCGGGCAATCTTTAACTCAGCCTCAAGGGGTGCGAGAATGGCTTCAATGGGGGGCATGTCATCATCCTTTTGGGCTGCATGAACCCTTCTGAGTGTCGCCTCTGCTGCAAACTGGGCTGCTACAGAAGCTTTCTTCTCATCATTTAGCTTCTTTATATCCAGATTCTATCACCAAGATTATAAACAGTAAGGATGCAATTTATAAATTACAAAAATCAGCACCACAAGTAAATAAAAAGGATATAAGTTTAACACCAGTACCTTGCTTTCTACAAGGGATTCTGTTTTCTTCAGCTTCGCCTCCAACTTTATGAATTCTTCCATAAGCTAGAATCAATAATATAAATAAAAATAAAAATAAGAACCGCAACATTTCTGTCTTTGAATTGTCAGAGTGGTTTTGACAGAGTTTAGAATCTCAATTTTGACAGCCTTTCAATATCCGTCATGTACAGTGATTTTCTTCAGTTAACCAATACCCGTGATAACTAAACAAAAAATGGTTTGCTATAAATGGAAGTAAAAAGGTACAACATCACAGAGCATCCTAGAAGACTGAAAACTGTACAATTAATGCCCCAACACATGAAAAGCTCACTTGATGGAGCTATCTTACCAACTTACACAGGGCAACATTGCTAAAACTTAGAAATGCAGAACTGAAGATACAATTAAGTGGTTGCATACTTTAAACATTTTTCATTTAATCTCACAGTTAGCAATTAAGCATTACCAAACTTGATTTAAATTTGAATTCAAATCCTCACCTAATTTACTCTACCAAAATATGAAATCAAAGAATTATAATTATATACATGATTTGTGGTACATTTCTAATTCCTTAAATAGTATTTCCGGACACTCCTAGCTACTCCAAAAAATAGAAAAAAAAAAGAATTAAGCGAAGAACTTAAACATGGATCATATATCTGCACAATGTGGAAAGAAAGGAGTTCACTACCTCTTCATACGCCTTCTCTCTCGCTCGGTCCGACAATCGGAGCGACTTGATCTCCTGCTGCGCCTCTCCCAGCTCCCTATTCTTATCTGCAACAACAACAAATCCACACCCAACCAAAAACCCTCAACCAACCGCCAAAAAGAGGCAATCCGAGCTGAAACAAGGCTAAAGATGAAGCTACATTCGCACCTCTGACCTGGTTCTCGAGCCGCGTGAGCTCGACTCTGATCGGATCTGACCCGTGCATCATGTTGATGAACTCGTCCGCGTCGAGGCTCCGTCGGAGCGAGGGTTTGCGCCTCACCGGACCCGCCTTGCCTCCAGCTGAGCCCCCGGCGTTGCCCCCCGCGCTGCCGCTAGCGTCTGCCATGGCCGATCCGGGATCTCAGGCGGGCATGAAGGAATGGAGCTGGCTAGGGTTGCTAGGGTTTGGGTTCGTTCAACGGAGAGAGAGAGGAGGAAATGGAGAGGGTTTTTTGTTTTTTGTTTTTTTTTTTTTTTTTGATGATTGTTTAGTGAGAGTTTTTTTTTGAAATAGAGAGGAAAGGTTTGTGTTGATAGTGGGAATAAAAGAGCGGCCTGTTGATGTTGTTTTATATTATTTTTTCTAAAGCAAGCGTAAAGATGAAACTATGATTGGGAAATGGCAAAATGCTATAAAATTATTGTTTTTTATTTATTAGCTTAGCTCTGTGTACTTTATTATTATGGTAATCATTATCCTTATCCTTACTCATAATAAAAGCATATTGGATTTTTTTACATCAAAGATCTATCTTTCCCAAAAAATAAACATAAGCCGTTGATTGTTTACTTAGATTGATCACTACTATTGACGTATGTTAATGCTCGTTGACGATCTCAATTTAAGGTACATTACATATTATCTTAAAAGTTTGTTATAAGAAATAACAATTTTAACCCAAAGCAACGCACGAGCTTTTTATTAGTAATAATAAATAAGTTTCCATAATGAAAGGTAAGGTAATAGAACTTACACATAAATAAAAAATTGATATCAAAATAAAAATAATGTGTCAGTATTTATGTTACATTAATAGATATTTAAATTATCTTGTTAAGTATTCAATTTATTTGTATAATATATCTCAGTACATTATACAAAATAACAAAATAAATAGTATACGGGCACTATTAATTTGAATACGCTCCTGTTTGTTATGAATAATAATATAGTTACTATGGATTTTAGATCTTCTCTTTTTTTTGTATCTTTCTAACATTTTTCATTGGCAAATACTAAATACCAAAGTAAGGTGACCGAAAAATATTTTTCAGCTTAACTGTCACGGGAGGTCCGAACACGGAAGAGAAGACAATACTTGTCGCTTGAAGCAAACGAAAGTGAGTGGGAAAAAAAGGAACAACAAAGGAAAGGAGACGGTGCATGCTACGGTTCATCTCCAGTCACTCTTCACTGGTAACATTGTCAGTGTAATGGACTGGTAACGTTGCAGGCCAAGTGAATTGGAGAGGAGGAAAAGTGGAAAACAAACAACATTAGGAAATGCCCGTTGCAAGGCTCCCACCGAAACAGTTGCAGAAATAACGGAAACGGACTGGACCTTGTTATTTAGAGGAGGGATCCAAATTCCAATAACCATGGACACCGATGCTTATAGTGATCATTTTTTTATTTATACATAAATTGAGAAATCTAAACCGTTAGATGTATTCTATATTATCTCAATAACATATACATGAAAAATGATAAAGTTTTGATATTGTTTCGATAGTCATCGAGAGAGAAGGAAAAATCATAAAACTTGAACCGTCGATCTTTGTTAATGCTTGATGCACATGTAAATAAAATCAAAATTATATAATTTTTTGTATATACATAAAATAGGTATATACAACAGATTCTGTCAATTAGTTTTATCATTTAACAATTTAAGTTGAAATTATTTCAAATTAAATTTTATGATCACTGATTGGTCATAAAAAACATAGTTATTTGATCTCTACTCTACTCTGTTGTAAATGCTAATTACAGCTAAAAAGCAGAAAACGGGGTTTAGACTTCACTACTTGAGAGTTGAGAGAGACCCACAAAAGACAAATTAAACTGTCATTCTTTTCATTCCATGTGGGCCTAAGAAAAGGCAGCACAACGCGGCAACGGGCTCCCCAAAAGTTGGTTGGTCCAGGATGGGAGGAAGCCTTGTGTTGTGTTATGTTATGTAGTAGGACTGAAGTTTTATGATACAGAGAGAGATGTACCAGTACCGGTACCAGATTATTATGCTTTGGTCAAGTTGACCGTGGTGGAACTGAACGCATGACGGCACCATCATCCGACACTGCAGCTGCACTGAAGGCAATGGCCTATTGGCCTGGCCCCATTCAAGGCATAACTTTTGGATGATAATAAATTAAATCTAATAATGTATTTTGTGCCGGGAATTATGGGCATTATTTAATTTGAGATAGAGATTTTTTGAGTGTACGGAAGAAAACTCAGAACTTTTAAATCGTAACTTGTTGTTGTTATATACTTTAAAGAATTTTACTCAAATGCTCCCACCAAAAAAAAATTTATTTTCAATCTAACGATTATAAATGAATATTATCTATTATGGGATTCATCTGTAACCAATAAAGTTATTCGGGTGCGAGCATGAAAGCAACGTCTATATTTATATCGTTGTTTTTGTATACGGTACACTAAAAAAACATAATTTCTCCATTCTTTTAAAATATATTGTGAAGGATCCGATACATATGAACATTAGTGGCACACACACCATTGCCAATACATGTAAATCTCTATTGATTACTTTTCAGAGTTATAAACAATAAATCTAATTGATGGAAGAGTGAGTCTATAGTACTATTAATACTATTAATAGTACAAATGAGTCGGTACTACGGCTTCATATCGTTAGTTTCTAATTTAATTTGGACGATCCAAACCGTTCAATGTGATCTCCTTATCTTAATTTTGTTCTTAACCAAATTTTATATTTTTAAGAATTTTTTAACTATTTTTTAGATAAATAAAAAACCACATTTTTGAATGGTCCACAATATTTAAATCAAGTCATTCTCTAATTATCTAAAAAAATAGAAAGAAAATACCAAAAATTATAAAATTTGGTCTACAATGATATTTATATATGGAGATCACATTGAGCGGTTTGGATCTTTCACATGAATTATAAAAGTGTTAATATGAAGCCGTAGTACCTGCTAGTTTGTACTATTAATAGTACCGTAGCCTCACTCTTGATGGAATATATATATCCATGATCTTATGTGTGTAACAGTAGTACTGCATAATAATTATGTACACTACACAACAAACGTTCATAACATAAGAAACATCTATTGTCAAGATTTTGTAGTTTAGTCCACCTTTTCTTATAGCTACCAAAACAAAAGCTGAAATTTCTTCATAAAGTCCCCAACACCCGTAGACATTGGATACCTTTTTTTTCTTTTCAAGAAGGTAGAATTTAGAAAAAAAAAAAAAAAAAAAAAAAACTGTCTTGCTAGAATTAAATTGCACATAGAAGAACAAAAACTGAATATTAATCTTCCATTTTTTTTTTTGGTGTTGCAATTTGCATCATATACAACAAGGTCACTAGCACTAGCAGCTTGCTCGAGGTTTCGATGCGCGCGAACAGAGAACGAGAATCCAATGCCAATTTGGGCTTTTGCTCGAGTTCAGCAAAGGACAAAATCAACTTTTTCAAGGACTTTGTTTTTTTATTTATTTATTTATTTTTTTGAGAGAATTCAAGGACTTTGTGGATTCTAGTAAATTAAATGCAGTCTATACTCTATGCCTTCAGTTTCAGCTCCATGGTATGGTATCCAATACAGGAGTGTATATCCTCCGAACTGGTCAGCTATTCCAAACCATGAGGTGGTCAGATATTATATCTAAGAGAAAAATACGGGCAGCTTCGATTTCTGTGCCGATTAGATTTATAGGGGCTTTTTCTCTCCGGACAGTACTTCACAATTTGGAATATTCCAGGGGATGTCGTTTCCCAATACAGTACGTACTGGTATGAAGAACAAAGTCTTTGCGTCTTGTGCACGACCAACACCAACATATATTATGGAGAGTCGGAGACTAGTAAAGTAAAGAGCTCATGTCTTGATTTGGACTGAAATTATTATTTCTTATAATAAATGGCCGAGCTCATCCCTTATAAGGAAACTGACATTGACCTTAAATTTTAATGGGCCGAGACATTAAAGTACGTCAACGATGGTAAGTAAACAATCAATGACTGAGATTCCTTTTTTGAGGGAGATAGAACTCTTATGTTAAAAAATCTAATATTCTTTTATTAGTAGTAAATATTAGTTTTGCAATTTTTTTTTTTTTTTGACAAATCTTTCGTCCATTATGTTGATGATCACAGAGTTTCATTTATAGTGTTATACATAACAAAATAGACTAAATAGTGTTGGTGTTATGCAATTGTATCTCGATAACCGTAACTCTGATGGCCGTTCCAATTTGACCGGTGCGTTCTACGTATCAAAATCCGATTTTACTGTAACTCCGTTGAGTAATTCAAATGACTCATGATATTTGTAACACCCAAAGAGTTCTAAGATTACTTCAATTTGCAGCAAATTTGAGTATCTGATATAATTCATTACCAAATGTTGATTTTTTCTAAGTCCTACTTTCTAATCAATATATATATTTGTAAATTGCCATTTTTCAAAATAATTAATTCCTCAAATTCTATTGATCTCCTCCCATGCAATAATATATTATTACTATATATTATTAATATTATTATATATTAAATATCCCTAAACTCTTGCCGACACTTTTTATAAATAAAAAACAATTCCCTAACTATTTGATCATCTTCTAAAACTAAAATAGTGCCGACACTGTTCTGTTCAAAAAGGTTACACAGGAGGACCACGCGCTCACTGAGTCCTTACGTTACGCCAGTACTTCAAAAGGCACACACAACAGAAAATCACAACAGATAAATAGGTTCATAACTTCATATATATATCATATTCATATCAGAACAGATATTTGCCATTCATTCCACATACTGATACACAATATATAGTGACATAATTAATTAATATAGTCCAAAATGATATCTTCTAAAGGATTTTCCATCCAAAAAAGTTGTACCAAACCTATGAATTAACGAGATTAATTAATTCTCCTAGCTAGGGGTGGTCTAACAAAAGTATTCCAAAATATTAAAAAAAAAGAACAAAAAAAGTTCCATAAAATAAAAGATAGTGCAACAGCAGCGGCGGCAACAAGAGAAAAGGACAGCAAATAAAGTACTGTGCAAATCTCAGTTTATGGTGATGGCAAAGTCTCACCAAATATATACAACTATCCATCGATCCAACTGCAACAGATTGCTTTATCATTAGCTGAGCTTTCATTAACAATAACATCCCCCTGCTGCCTGCATGCTAAGCTATCATTTGCAATGGAATCCAATGTTTGTAGCCTCACTGACTTCCCACCTGGATCAACAAAAGTTGTCCCGTTCAAGAATGTTATTTCCCCGCACCTTTCCTATGTTCCGTTTTCTTGGTTATTTCTAAATGGGAGTATCATAAAAGATATCTATGGGATTGGTATCCGCTGCCATAGTTTGTGATGGCACCGGGTGCCATAGTCTCTATGACAGTGGGACCCACAAAAAGCAGGCTCCTCCAATTCACAAAAACTCAGCCGTCCAAATTAATCTCAACCGTCCAGATTAAAACTATGGCACCCGGTGCCATCACAATTATGGTAGCAGATTCTGATCCGATATCTATGTGATGTATATCAGCTCTCATAATAAGAATTAAGCCCCATATAAAAGCAATTCTTATATATCGTCTATTGCGCAGGATTTTGTTGCGCAGAGAGTCAACCGTTCGATTTGTTTTGAGATTCGTGCAACTCAATCCCAAACCCCCCTATTAGTCCTCATCGTTGGATCTTTGCACAGAAAAATGCTGCGCAGTAGAGGATGAGCACGCATATAAAGGACCTAAATTAAAGCAAAACAAACCACCTAATTTTATGGCTGCCTCATTTAGAAGCACAAAAAATTGTACAAGCTTTTCTTTCTGCAAGCAGGTCTACTGTTTCTTTCTTTTGACGAAGTCTTAACATCAACATCCCGCAACAAGATCATAAGAGCCCATATCTGTTATGATGCTATGTTACTATGTTGATAGAGAATGGAGCATGTTCGACGATACTTCACCAGAAAGGAGTCAAAGGACAGATCGATGGAACGATGAAAGACGTCATGGTTACTTATTGAAAAAGGGAACAGCTGCAGCATTTCAGCTTAGTTAAGTGTCCTCAGAAAGTTCAATGAAAATTACATCCTATAACAGAAAAATGAAAAGTTACTCTATTCTTAGCAAGTTTCTGTCATTTTGCTTCATATTGAAAATGTTTTTGAAAATTTCAGATCACTAAAATCAGCGTTTGTTCAATACAGTGACAAAAACAAAAAATTTCAGCAGGAATGTGAAGATGTTTATATATATTTTAAAAAAAAAAAATTATAGCTTCAGATCATTCGAATATATATAATATTGAACCGTAACTTGTAGGATATTCGTTCCTCCAAAAAATGATTAATCACATAAATTGGAAAGTTAATCATATATATACGACATCAAAACACAAAAAAGTGTACTGGCAAAAAAGGTCATGACAAAAACAGATGAAACGACGGATCAACAGTTATTACACAATTTATTTTAAGCTTGGCTGACTGGCAGTACAAAATCGCATGTAAATTAGCATCATCAACGCAACAAACAGAAAAATATACTGGTAAAAAAAGTTATGATGAAACAGATAAAGAAACAACAGCAATTGCACAATTTATTGTAAGCTTTTCAATACTATTGACCATACAATATATTTTCAGTCTTCCCGTGTTAAGTTTCCTGCGGTATCAAGTGTGCAAAACAGCCTCAAAAAGCAACATTGATTCAGCCCTCTTTCGAAAAAGTGGAAATCGAACTCTCCTCATAGGACTTCTCCCAGTTTACCCCATCATAATGCTTAATCTCGACATGAGAAAGCATCCCAGGATCAACACATTTTACTGTAACTGCAATTCCATCGGGATTCGATCTGGACATGTAGAAGGAGGTAATGCCGCAGACCTTGCAAAATGTGTGCTTGGCCGTGTGAGTGCTGAAGGTGTAAGTACTGATGAAGTCACCAGAATTCTCATTTAGCTTGAACTTTGAAGAAGGTACCACGAAACTGATATTGCCCCGCACGGAGCAGTCTGTGCAGTTGCAACTACACTTGCTGGCGCATTCACTTCCCACCTGATCTTTTTGCAATGGCACCCACCGGTATGAAGGATTTCTGCACTCATTGGATCAACTGAAATAGAAAGTAATATAATTTAGACTATCAATTCAAATATAATATATGTTAACTGGACCAGTATGTATAAAACCTGTATTAATAATACAATTACACAAATTCTAACTACCTGCCACTTTCTTCCCCAATCCTTAGAAATAAGATATATTGGTCATTTCTATGCACAATGTATGCGACAAACGAGAGGGATGGCTACAAAGATGGTCAGATGGACAATTCAATTAGGAAGCACAAAAGGAAAATGGAAGTACCAACAAAAATCTGACATATATGCCAGAACAAATTCGGAAAAAAGAATACATAAATATGTCAATGTAATGTAAAAATCCATTACACCCATATATTACATTATCGGACAATACACAAGAACAGTTGAAAAGTACCTAATATGATTCACACACAGATCACTAAATCTCTCAGAACTCAAAATCCTGCAGCCGGCGACAGATTAGATTTCGAGAGCGGTAGAATACCCAAAATTCTGAATTGGAGTAAGATCGACTATGGCAGCTAGCTCAGACACTACTTAAAATCCCCCGGGTAATAGCTGAAAAAATACATATCAATGTAATCCGATTACAGCACGACAGAGAAAGCAAGTTACAGCAGCCGGAGAAGCACAGAGACAGTCAGACAGACAGGCACCCGAGCGAGATCAGTTGGTTCTTCAGCAAGCCCATTTTATTTCCATTCATGGATAGATACCACAGCCCAGTTGGTTCAACGTGACAACCGGTTTTGAATTTGGGAAATTTGTTAAAATGTCACTCCAAAATTTTGGAATGCATTGACGATGTTTATTTTGACAATATTGATAGTATTTTCATATAGATGTTGATGCTCAGGAATCCAGATGAGAATATTTTATATATATTTAGAAAAATTGATAGTCTAGACTCTCATCTTTAGCTCAAATTTTACAAAATTATAACTTGTAGCTAGGGTAATAATTTCGTTCCTCCACAAAAATGAGAAATTGAAAAGCTAATCCTATATATATACAAAATATCAAAACAAAAAAAAAAAAAATGTATTGACAAAAAAATTAGCACTAGTGTGGATAAGACAGCATCCTCTTTTAACTCACAACTCATGTAGACAAGCATATGACAACATCTCAATACTTACCAAGTAAATTAATTAGGATTTTATTTCTGTTTCGTGATTGTAAGAGGAAGTTTAGTGAATAATAATAATAAACAGAAGAAAATCCTTAACTTTCACTACTGCATGAAGCAGGACATGAATTAATCTGGTGATGTTAAACATAGGATATAATTAACATCTACTGTTATGATGAAACAGAGAAAGAAACAAAAGCAAGTACACAACTTATTCTGAGCTTGGCCCACTGCATATGGGAAGCAAACACCAGCATAACAATTTACCAACAAAGAGAAAAATAGTAAATATTACATATTTGCAACACTATTGAGTATTGATCATATAATATTAGTACAGTATGCTTTCTAATTCTTCCTGGGTCTACTGGAAGCTTTATTACCAGTGATAGAAATTGAGCATAACAACCTCAAAAACCAACATCGATCAATTCAGCCCCCTTTCGAAAAAGTGGAGATTGAACTCTCCTCATAGGACTTCTCCCAATTAATCCCATCATAGTGCCTAATCTCGACATGAGAAAGCGTCCCAGGATCCACACATTTTACCGTAACTGCAATTCCATCGGGATTCGATCTGGGCGTGTAGAAGGAGGTAATGCCGCAGACCTTGCAGAATGTGTGCTTGGCCGTATGAGTGCCAAAGGTGTAGGTAGTGATGAAATCACCGCAACCGTCATGTAGTTTGAACTTTGAAGAAGGTACCACGAACATGATGTTGCCCCGCATGGAGCAGTCGGAGCAGTTGCAGTTCCATGCCACTACACTTGCCGGCGCTTTCACTTCCCACCTGATCTTTTTGCAATGGCACCCACCGGTATGAAGGATTTCTGCACTCATTGGATCAACTGAAACAGAAGAACCTCTCAAAGTTAATAAATAAATCTAATCAGTATTCGAAGAACCTGTATTTGTTTGCCAGAAACTTGTGCATGGAAAACATCTAGAACAGCATACAATTTCTATCTGGCTGATCACAATTGACAATTAGTAACTATTTCTATTTCATCGTGCACGCATACTGACGACATGAATACATTCAGCTGCCTCCGAGGTCGTTTATAATTTCATACATAGATATTTTTATTCAGATAACTGGGCAAGTGCGCACTATTAATATGTCCGAAACGAATTTAAGAAAAGTGCCATGGGTGATTCGAACCCTCGCCCTTCTCAAAAATACGAGATCTTGAGTACCACTAGGCTAATCTGCATGCTTTCAAATTAATCTCACATTAAGTTTTCTATTTCGTTTCCTCTGTTGTAACATGCAAGTACTTCAACATCTCTGACTTTTGATGCTCTCAGTCTCAGTAGATAAGACATATATAATCAGTTGGTAATATATGAAACCATTGAAACTATATATTACATCTGTTCTTCTTCACAATACACGAACAAAATTGACAAATAGACATGGAGAAGTACCTCTTAACCTTCAACCTTTCCAAAGCAGCAGAACTTAATTAGTAATTAATTACAGCAAACAGTTGTAGTAAATGTGCATGTTAAAACAATTAAAGAGATGAAGAGGAAGAGGAAGGTGCAGATATTATCATGTTATTACTGACAGTGATACAGGGAGAAAAAAAACCAATTCATATCCTCTACTGCACAGTATGTTACTGTGCAGCGTTTCAACTGTTGGATCTGCTTTGAGATGCGTGCAACTCAATCTCAAAAAAGCCCTCTATAATCCTCATCGTTGATTCGCTGCTGGGCAATAAAATACTGCGCAGCAGAACGATAAGCACTCAGAAAAAACTGCAGCAGCCGGAGAAGCACGGAGACGACCAAGTCAAAGTCGTAAGTGGGCAGGCAAACTGTTGTAACTTGTAAGTAAATAACTAAATGGATGAAAACACTAAGATTTTAGGCCCACGGCCCAATAGTTGAGAATCAGTTTATAAATCCAGCCCAATTTATTGATACCACTTTTTTTGGATTTTCACAGGAAGATTCAAGAATTATAAAGGAGTGATATACTAAATATCCCATACACATGCAAAAAAGACAAAAAAGTTATTAATGAAGAATCTATAATTTAATTAAGAGAACTTTCATCAAAAAAGTAGGTCCTTTAATTCGCATTGTACCAAAAGTAGATTCGCATTGGTAAAATTTTGGAAACGGATAAAAATGAAAAAGTATAATGCGATGGTTAATTTAGTTTCTCTTATAATGGTAATCGACCAATTTAGTTTGCTTTTTAAAAGTTTGGGAACTAATTTATGCAGAACTAAGGCTGAAAAAAAAGTTACAGAACCAGATAATGAATCACCCAATACTATGTTCTGCTTCCAAATTCTCTCTCTTGCTGTTGCCATAAACCAGTTTATTTTAACATATCATAAACATTTCCATTTGATGCTTTTCTGACTCAAATTTGGATTATTACATATATCATGATAAATTTATTCAAGCAGTTTTCCTTTTTTGACATTGTTTTTACCACAATAGGCTTCAGTACCAGTGGTATGAATTGAGCCTATGGGCAGTTCCACACAACAAAAAAAAAAAAAAAAAAAAATGAATTCTTCAAGCCTCTTTTGAACAAGCAGAAATGGATGTCTGATCATATGACTTCTCCCAATTTTTCCCATCATAGTACCTAATCTCGACATGAGAAAGTGTCCCAAAATCCACACAATTTACTGTAACTGCAATTCCGTCGGGATTTGATCTGGGCGTGTAAAAGGAGGTGATACCGCAAACCTTACAGAATGTGTGCTTGGCTGTGTGAGTCCCAAATGTGTAAGTAGTGATGAAATCACCGGAATCCTTATGCAGCTTGAACTTCGAAGATGGTACTATGAAATGGGTGTTACCCCGCATGGAGCAGTCTGTGCAGTTGCACTTCCATGCAGCTACACTTGCCGGCGCTTTCACTTCCCACCTGATCTTCTTGCAATGGCACCCACCGGTATGAACAATTTCTGCACTCATTGGACTAACTGAAATAATAAAAAAAAAAAAAGTTCAGGCCTTGTTTGATTTGAAAATGCGAGCAGTATAAAAATTACATTTTGGCTATCCTTTGATCATATCGGGCTACACTTTTGCACTCTCAGACTATCAACTCAGTACATAAGATATGCATAAACAGTAGGCAAGATACGTATAATATAATTAGTTCATACTAATTCACAAAACGAGGCCATAGTGACATAAGAAAAGAAAAATGTAACATAGGGCTCAGAAAAGATCAACGCATCCGCTCTTTTCCCCAACTGTTAACATTACAAGAAACAGTTTGGCTTTTCTGCACAATGCAATAAATTCGGGTACACCGTATAATGTATATGTTTGTCTGAGATAGATGTGAAGCCGCCTTAATTAGGGAAAAGCAACAAAGGAAGGAAAAGAGTCACTACTGAAAGTTTCATTGTAAAATAAAGAGGCCTTGTTAATATAAATGTTAGAATGTCAGAAAAAATTTGGAAAAAAGAAGGTTTGGTGATATAATACTATAATTTATAAGTTCTTACAACTTGTATCCAGTGATACACAATGACACAGAAAACAACCTTATTTAGTTTACTAACTCTAACAATACAAAGCTGACACAAAGCTGACAGTCTAAAACGCCCTTTTGCTGTATCTCATAGTAAAATCGAATTTATTTGCATCTCAAAACAGGAAAAGGTACATATTTCTTTGTTACGATTTCTGCTACTCATCTCTGCTAGCAAGGAGCTCATATGATTTTCACCAGTCTCTCCCATTGAAGTGCCTAATCTCAACATGGGTAATGGTCCCGGGATCTACGCAATCGACAACCACGGTAACTGTATCTCCAACAGGAACCAATCTTGGCGTGTAAAATGAAGTGATGCCGCACACTTTACAGAACGTGTGCCTGGCAGTATGTGTGCCGAAGGAATAGGTGGAGACGAAGTTACTGGAGTCGCCAATCAGCTTGAATTTTGAAGAAGGGACTTGAAAGCCGACGTTTCCCCTCATGGAGCAGTACGAGCAGTTGCATTGCAACGCGGACACACTTGCCGGCGCTTCGACTTGCCATCTGACGCTCTTGCAGTGGCATCCTCCGGTGTGAATCACTTCAGCACTCATTTGTATCTACTAATCAAAAGTTAGCTACTTTGACATGTACCGGCTTTTCAGGATTATTTCCTAATTATATGAATTACTAAATACCAGATCTATCAAAAGATTCAAAACTCTAAAGTTGGTAATTTGAAAAATGAACCCAGTATAATTTCCCAGCTGAAACCAATCAAAACTACTGATCCCCAGATGATGAAATCAAATTTAACCTTTCAGTACCGAACAAATTGGGACTTGCAATTAGAAAGTACCCAACTCAAATCAAACAACAAGAGTGAGAAATCACAGCAAATTTAACCACCCAAATATATGCACATACAAAACAATAACAGAAGGAGAAACAATTCAGAGAATTTAAGATATTACTGACAATGCCAGCAGGAGGAAGGAGAAACAGGAGCAGCAGCCGTAGAGCAGCACAGAGACAAGACAACCAAGTACCAACCCAGTCAAAGACGCAATTGGGTAATAAGAACATGAGATGAAATGAGAATAGGACAGTGATACTATGTCACAAATTTTGTCCCTACAATTCTGTGATGAGATGACATATAGGTCGGGAGGGTCATTTTTGTAAATATTTTTTAGTCGGAGGTATATTTTTATAAAATTGTGAGGACCAGTTTGTAAATATTTTTCATAGTAGAATAATTTTGTAAATTTCTGAAAAAAAGATATTTTTGTAAATTTTTTAAGGATGCTGGGGCATTACATGTGGCAAGTTATATTTTTTCCAATGAGAATGATATGAGATGCTGTATTTAGACTCTGGTACAAAAATGGATGCAAAAAAAGTTAAAAAAAATGTTTGTATATTTAGGCCCACGGCCCACTACTAAAACCATATGATTGGTACTGCAGCCCAATATGATTTCATTCAAAGTCCATGGCACAATTATCAAATAGACACCCATAATGTAACAAATACGTCTGATTTTGTAACAGGTACATCCGATTTTGTAACCTATGAACATTACGGATGCTAGGTATCACTCATCTTAAAGTTCAGAAGAACCGATTGTTGAAGTTGAGATGAGTGCTACGTATTTGGCGTTCGAATTGATGTCCATAGAGTTCATATGGATCGATCTGAACCTGCTGCTTTTCCCGATCGGATGGTTGAGTGGGTTGTTGCTACAATCTCAAATAACTTCGGTGTATCTCAACCATCCGATCAAGAAAAGTTAGTCCAGTTCATATATTACAGATTTGAGATAAAAGTTGCAACATTTATATATATAACTGTTATAAAACCTGTATGTTAAATGTATAGACAGTTATTTGATGTTTCTGTTCATTTTCATCTCCTGGTACCGGTCTCCACTGTAACTTGTTATCATATATCATGTATATATAACTGGTTGAGTGAGCCTATGGTACTATCAATAGTACAAAGTGCTACGTACTATGGCTCCATATTATCATTTTAAAAGTTTAATTAACTAATCCAAACCGCTCAATATGATTTCCATATATAAATATCATTGTAGACCAAAATTTATAATTTTTAGTGTTTTTTACTATTTTTTTAGATAATTAGAAAATGACTTAATGTAAATATTATAGACCATTAAAAAATATGGTTTTATATCAAAATATATAGTTACAAAATTCTAAAAAAATATAAAATTTGGTCTAGAACTACATTAACATATGGAGATCACATTGAGCGGTTTGGATCGATCAATTGAACTTCAAATACCATAATATAGAACCGTAGTACAACCCATTTTGTACTATTGATAGTACTATAGCCTCACTGTTTCGAGCCTATACCTAAAGCCATTATAATATAACCCAATTGAGACATTGTAGAATAGGCTATAACTGGTTTCCAACTTTCCATTATATGTTCCATTTTTCACTTTCAATAATCGGACCACTTCACCAGACATTCTGCTGATCAGGTTGTGTCATGTCTGACGGAGTTGAAATGTCTGGCCGGGCTTGAAACGCATGTGGAGGAATGAACTGAGTTGACCTGTCTTGGCAATAGGAGACCATCTCGCTCTTTAGTGGCACCAGATATTGACACCTGCTGGTCTTTGTAACCTTGACTGCCAGCCATCATGCATGAACATATAATAATGAATTCATTTTTGCTACTTAATTTGTTTGTATATATTTGAGTAATACCTAGCTAGCGTCATAGAAAAACTGTTTATAGTGTTTATAGGTTATATTTCGGAATGTATCTATTATATTTTAAGATGTATATGTTACATTCTTTATATATCTATAGACGTATGGATAGTTTTTGGACGCAAGATGTTTCTCTATATATTTTATATGGGGTTTTGGTTTGGTGAGTTGACTTGTACCGTCTACTTGGACTTGGGCAAGTTTATTTTAAGATGGACCGGTAAACAATGTAAAATTCCTGCAAATTTGATTTTTCAAACATTTTTACCTGTTTGTTTTACGTTGATTTGGGGGCACATCCGGAGTGTCAGACGGATTAATATAATTCCAGAGGGTAAATTTAATTTACGTACTAAAGAAGCTGGAAAATTCATTATATCATGATATAATGTGAAATAATGAATTTATTTATATAATGAATTGAAAAAAAAAAACTGGTAAAAATTATCCACCCACAACGAAGAACATGATATATAATGAATTTTAATTTTTACCAGTTTTTGTGTCATTATATTCTTTACAGTTGTTGTCGTCCATATATTGTGTCATTGTGGCCACATTTTTTTTTGGGAATTAACAGTTTTAATTTCAGGCATCTTATAAATTAATTATTTTGAATTTCAGCTGTTCATGCTATTATTGTTCTTTATCGTGATTAATTTACTTTTGATTATGTCTTAATATGTACATAAATAAAGAAGTATCAAATATGAATTCACAGAACAAACAAAATATGGTTGTTGACTTCTTCGTCTTCTTGAGTTTCTAAAATGTGAAATAATAGACAAAAGACAATAACAATAAAAAAAAATGTGCTTATAAATCTCGCCTCATATATAGTCAATAGATAAATCAGAATAAGGCCGTATATATTGGACCCATATTTTTCATCTTTTTTTTTTAAAAAAAAAATAATCGTATTTTATTAATTATAAATCGTTTGTCCGTCCTAAGTGAAATTCAGGTCTTGGGCATATATATAAAAATATCAAATTTTTATAAATTCACAAAACAAATTGATTTGATTAATTAGCCTTTTCTGCTTTCTAACTTTGTAAAGGAGAATTTCCTGGAGGTAAGAGTACGATAAATAATATGTATTTTGTATATATTCTTATTACAAGTTAATAGCCATTACTCCATATATATTGGATATATATATATTGCATGTACGAAACGTACTACAACATCAATTAGCTATAGGATGTTTGTCAAGTGCATAATATATATGAGGAGGAATCCAATAACTATGGACATTGGTGTCCATTTTTTAATTTAAGCATAAATTAAAAAATCTAAACCGTTAGATGTATTCTATATTATCTCAATAACATATACATATAAAATGATAAAGTTTTGGCATTGTTTTGATAGTCATCAAGAGAGGAGAAAAAATCATAAAACTTGAACAGTTGATTTTTGTTAGTGCTTGATGCACATGTAAATAAAATCAGAATGATATAATTTTTTATATGCCAATAAAATATGATATATTCAATATATTCTATCAATTAGTTTTGTTATTTAAGAATTTAAAATGTAGTTATTTAAGATTTAATTTCATGGTCACCGATCGGTCACAAAAAACATGGTTATTTGATCCCTCCTCAATATATATATACCACCTCATATATGAGAATCATCTTGCATCCATTGAAAAATCGTCCATACATCCATAGACGTGTATGAAATATAATAAATACATCTCGAATTGTAACTGATGTATCTTGAAATATAACCTATAAACTCAATCGATCTATGAATAGTTTTTCTATGGACGCTAGCTAGCTAGGTATTACTCCTCATATAAATCATTCTATTAATTCAATATTCACGTGGTCTCTATTCTTCATTAACCAGGAATTAAAAAAAAAAAAAAAACTAATATACATAAATTTGTTAAATGGTGTAACACACGGCAAACAAACAAAACATTAAGTAGCTAATTGTTGCTACATATATATTGTCTCTATAAAGACCGACCCACACAGTCACACAGAGTCCTGATCAAGACTGAACAGGCACATCCATTTGGTCTCTATATATATATATATATCCTAGCCAACTTAATTAACGAACCATATACACATACCAAAGATTAATTAAACACAGAGCAATCAGCTGATATCAAACAAATACAGTTCATATATACATACTGCACTACATTATATATATATATATATAGGAGATATATATATATAGAGAGAGAGACAAAGTTAACTAATAATTAATCTCTAATTAAGAGGGAGAATTAATTAAGAGATGGCGAAGGCAATAATAACGCAGATGTTGCAACTAGTGTTTCTCACCTTGCTGTTGATTTGCACTAACACAATGAATGGTGCAACGGCGAGGCCTTTGCAGGGTGCTATACATGAAGAAAGCAAAGCAAGCTTTGCACATCTTGGGGTGTTGCTGAAAAGCAGCGGTAGTCCGCCGTCGGGGCCGTCCGGTTGTGGCCATTATCATCCCGGTGGGAGCTGTCCGAGGACTCCTCCGAGGTCGTCGAAATAGAAAACATGAGATGTCAGTATATATACAGTTCATATAGTTCATGTTGCTAAACAAAGATATAAATAAAGTTTAGTAGGATTGCATGCATGGGATAAGATTATATGTAATAATGTAAACAATAATAATTGTAATTGTAATTGTAATTATTTATATATATGTATTTTTATTTTTGTCATTTTTGACATTTTTTTGACAGACAGGTCTTCTTTTAAGAGAAAATAAATAAGGCTCCGTGAAGGAATTTTATTGCAAGGATCCAAATTAATAAGAAAAATATCTCATAAGGATTAATGATACCATGCACCAAACCTATATACATTTATAAATTTATAAATTTTAAAATTGCAAGTACGTTATAATTAAATCACTCCGTGTCTCTAATATTCTCATGATGCACTTCCTGAATTACCAGTTCAAATGTGCAATCCTTTTATTTTATTCTCAAATAAGAATTTTTATCTGTAATTATTAGTTATTGAATTAAATTTAATTTTACGTTGTATATATGTAATTAATTTAGACTGGCAGCACATGAGAGCCTACAGATCGAGGGAAAATGAAATATTAAATACACGTCTGTGTGGGTTCTTCTTATCTATATATCAAGCTTTTAAAAAAAACTTAGTTTTAAATTTGTTTAAACCGTTAAACTGTTTTTTGGACCCTCTCAGGTTAAGTATTTATGAAAAAACCGTTATTTGTGGATAAACCGTTTTTAACAATATTTTGATGTTCCTGGCCATTTTATTACAAGAAAAAAAATTTCATTTAATTACTTAATTTCTAGGCAATTAATTAGCAATTACATGCAGTTAACCAGTACTTTAAGCTCAGATATGAATTGTTAAAGCAAGTTCTTCATAATTAACGCGGAATTAATGTTAACAACGACGATGATTCGTGACTGACCCTTAATTCGACTACGTGATTAAATCATAAAATAAATTCTTTCTAATCTAATATAGACTGGTCAGGTCGGCTAATTAATGAGATGACTTCAAAAGCATGAAAGTGACATATAGCTAATTAATTATGACGCCCAAAGATGTACGTGCAAAAGGACTATCTAAAAAAAAGGGTGTTGCTCCCATCATCACATCCAAACAGTTTTATCAGTTATAGATGAATTTAATTTCGAGTAATATTTATTTATAATCCTCGGATCAAAATTTTTTTTTTTGGTGGTAATGGGATCATTTGAATAATTAAAATAAAAAATTCTAGCGGATATATAGATTAGATATTAGAATTTTACTCTAATACTCTCACAAAAAAAAATTTTATTTTCGATCTGACAATTATAAATGAATATTATCCATTATGAGATTCATCTATAACCGATCAAATTATCTGGGTGTGAGTATGGAAGCAACGTCCTAGATATTAATGCAGAACAATACCTTAATAATTAGCTAGTAGCTAGCTTGCTAGTCATGTTTTCTTTTAACATGAAAAGACAAAAGACAACTAATTTAGTCAAAAGATCAATTATATTCGTAAGACAATTTGTAACATAAAAATGTTTAATTCAAATAATTCAAAATAACATATCAAATGAGATACCCAAATCAATTTTTTTTTTAATGTAACCAATTAATTGTTATATACAAATAACCATTGATGACAATATGAACACATTACATATTTTGTAAAAATCTAATAAAATAAAATAATTTTCATTCCTTCAATACTTAAAGTTTTAATTAAATTATATCCATCTGATAAATAAAATGTTTTTAACTAATTAATTAAATAGATTAACTAGCGGCAGATTTTCTTTCTCGATCGGTGAATGAAGAGCATAATTAAAATAACTTCTATTTATTTTATTTTTTTTGTAAAGCAAGAGCCAGCAAAATAACCAAAAAAAAAAAAAAAAGCATGATCACAACTCACAAAGACCGTCGACATTGTTATATATTTCCCTTATAAATTTCTAGATTTTTTACAAGCAATGGGAGAGCTATATATATATATGCTAGGCCGGTTAATTAATTGGGCCAAACTCGTTTCTTAACAGAACGCTTTTGAGGAGCCAAGCTGGACTCATATATATCTTGGAAAAATACTCCACTATATCTTGAGCTATATATATATATATTAAACTGTTTATATATACTTAATTGGTAATTACGCGTTAATGATCAGTTGGATGTAAAAAGCTCAATTTTATGGGAATTTTTGGGGTTTGAATTTCAAATGGCTGAATTTTGGGAGATCTCAATTCTTAACCCAATTAGTGTTTGACTAGAGTCGCGGCTAGTTTCAATTGGGCATGAACAGTTCATAGCTAAACTGAACATCTCTAGTAACAGATTTTATCATTGAAATTAATTAAACATTTAAACTAGTTAATTCCTTGGACGGTTGAAAAGTGAACCTGTTGATCATAATATGAGGCCATTTCAAGTTTTTTTAATTAAAAGTTAAAACATCCGAATTAAATCCTTGTGATTATACGCCAAATCCCTGTCTATAAAAAGGCTCCATCTTTCTATTACTTCTCCATATTCAAACTAAAACCAAGCAAAACACAAACACTAGTGAATAGTACTGACACTCCAAACAATTTTAAAAGATCTTAATTAATTGTTTAATTTCATAGGATCAAATCAAGTGCAATGGAAAAGGCAACAAAAATGGTGCAACTTGTGCTTTTCATGCTGCTGGTGATCACTTCTACCAGCAATCTGCAGCATGTATCCGGTGCGAGGCCAATGCAAGGAAATGGAGATGCCGCCGGTGTTTCATTGGCTTTCGAGTCGCTTAAACAAAGTTCGCCTGGTTCCGGTGCCTCAGGGTGCACCAACGGCCCTGTAAACAGTGGCGTCTGCCCGCCGATCCCTCCGAAATGATCAGAATGCTCAAGTCAGCTGGTGCTATATATATATATTTGTTTAGATATGTTATAGCTAGTAACTAATTTGTTAGTTTGTTTGTCATAAGATTACAGGCCATTTATTAATTAAATTATTGGTTATTGTAATTCGTTGAAGAATAATTTAATTATATAATTAATGAATAATTAAAGATGTTGCCGATCTTGTTTTTTCTAATAACAAGTATAATATTAATATGAGATCATCTCAGTACTAAAATAATATATTATAATTAATTCCTTGCATGCATTACAATTTATAAAAATCAAAGGCAAAATTTACCATCAATATAAATTAAACCAAGCAGGGAAAATGCAGGAAATTAATTAATCGATCAGGATCAATTAATGCATACAATACAAACACAAATTATATAAGATGGTGCGTACGTATATATTTGCACAGGTGACGACCAATTCAATGATTCAATCCCATTTTGACATTGACTGTTCATATGTTTTATGGATTATATTACATATATATGGACAATTTTTATATATAAAAAATAAAAAAATCTTATTTTTAATTTTTGAAAATAAAAGAACTTATTTTCAAAAATAGTAAATCCGGGTTCCCAGAACCCGGCCTTACTGTTGGTAGGCCGGGTCCTGGGGACCCGGCCTGAGAAAACGAGGCCGGCTCCCCCAAACCCGGCCTGAGAAAATGAGGTTGGCTCCCCCAAATCCGGCCTGAGAAAAAGAGGCCGGCTCCCCCAAACCCGGCCTACCAATTTTTTTTTTTTTGATATTTATTTTAGATAGATCTCGTTGTTAGCTTTCCGTAGCCGTGAAGTTTGCTCCGATCGGAGTTTCCTATCGAAAGTTATGCCCGTTTGAATGTTGAGTGCCCGAAATATAGGACAAGATTCAATATAAAATTCAGAACGGAATTCATAAATGTTTCCAATGAATATTATTATAAATAAATATTAAGTATCACAAATAATATTAGAAAAAAGATATAAAGAAATAATTTAAATTTATTGCATGATAATTATGGCCGTTTGAATGTTGAGTACCCAAAATTTAAGATACGACTCAGTATAAAATTCAGTACGAAATTTAGTACATGACTGTCATTTACACAATAAATTTTTAATAAGTCCTAGAACTTTTTGCTCATTTTATTAAAAAGTGTTGGCATAGCAAAAAGTTCTAGGATTACTAAAAGCTTCCATAAGAAAAGAAAATAAACCCTAAGCACGAAATCTTTAATCCCCGATTTCGGAGGCCTGGAGAGGTTTTTTGGCCCCGGGGACGGCCGTTACGGGCTTTGCCCTATAAGCTCTCTAGATCTCTTCGCGACCTTTCCGTGGCCCCTGAGAACGCCTCGATCGGAGTTTCCTATCAAAAGTTATGGCCGTTTGAAGTTTGTGCCTCAATTTCGGTTGATTTTCTCGACGTTCTTTTGCACAAGCAGCCGGCACTCAACATTCAAACTGGCATAACTTTTGATAGAAAACTCCGATCGGAGCAAACTTCACGACTACGGAAAGCTAACAACGAGATCTATCTGAAAAAAATATCAAAAAAAAAAAAAATTGGTAGGCCGGGTTTGGGGGAGCCGGCCTCTTTTTCTCAGGCTGGGTTTGGGGGAGCCGGCCTCATTTTCTCAGGCCGGGTTTGGGGGAGCCGGCCTCATTTTATCAAGCCGGGTTTGGGAACCGGGATTTACTATTTTTGAAAATAAGTTCTTTTATTTTCTAAAATTAAAAATAAGATTTTTTTATTTTTTATATATAAAAATTGTCATATATATATATGCTAGCTTGGTCAAGTCCAATGTATAACAGGCTGACTTAAATTGGAAAAACACGCAATAAACGCATATTTAAAATAAAAAAGCCCAATTAACTTCAAAGTACAAAGATGTAGTAATTGTCAGCAACTCAGCAGTTCATAGGTTTGATCCAGAGCAAAAATTAATTAAGGTCAGATTTAATTAGGATAACGCCAAATTAATTAGTATATAATATTCATAGTACTGTAAATTAAAGAAGCTAACATCAGAAAATTACCAGACTAGTTAATCAAAGCCACCAATAACATATATAATTAACATCCAGTCTAAAACTTACCAACCTGGAAAATATTACTAAAAGCCATGAAAGAAACAGCACAAAATTTGGTTTGTTGAAACATACTGCAGTTAGTGCAGTACAATTAACAGAACACTCCTGAACTACAATCATCCTATAAAAGAATGCTAACTAGATCTCTGAATTTGTTTTTAAAATTTAACACCAGCAGCAACTTGATTAGGATTAGGGGTTCAATCTCTAGCCTTCTAATCACTTCCTGCATCTGCCTCTGAATGGTCTGATTCTTCTGTCAGATCACCTCCCGACGACGTCTCTGCTTCAACATCTGAGCTTGCCGCTCTCACGACTGGAGCGTGCGGATTCATGTAATGCTGTGTAAGCATTTCTCTAATTTCCGTCATAGTCTGATTTATACTTTGAAGCAGTATAGCGGTTTGATGCAATAACGGGTGCAAGTCTGCTTAATTCATTAATTAAGAAGGTACTTAGTAATTAATTGGAAGTTTAAAAATTAAAACCTCTCTTAATTACAAACTGATTCGCTATTGTATTAAACAAAGTTGAAATATGATTTATACCTTCCATTTTTTGAACTGCCTTTTCCATTCCTTCCTGGATTTTGATATAAGCCCTCAGCCTTTTGTTCTCATTCTGCAATATTTTATATACAGCATGAAAGAACAGATAAAAGAGTTAAAGAATCAGTCAATTAATACAAAAACAGAGATGAGAAATGACATTTTAATGTTACATAAGATTTCTGTTTGTCAAACTTGGTCTTCCTGCTTATATTCATATTTACAAAAATTATTTGGTACAAGCATGAACTTTTTATTATGTGATTTATTTCAATAGCCAGTTTTCACTTCTCTGGCTGTATACTTTGTAGTACTGCAGAATATATCAATATATATATACCGGTACCTAATTAAAGCCTCATGTTAGTTTTAGTACTATTCATGTAAATTAGTTATATATATGCATCATAGATAATGCGTACCTCTAAGTAAGCTATCCGGAAATGCATGGCAATACGCTTGGAGCAGGAAGTTCTTCTTCTACCGCAAGTTGTGCGTTTGGCGATCCTTCATAGTGAACAACAGATCAAAAGACCAATCATACATTAGAATAACTATTATCTAAATTCTAATATTGAATGTGTTTTCCATACTAATTCCTGCCCTGAACACATCATAATTGTTTTTATGAGTAAAATTATCTATATATATAGGGTGTTATGTATTTTAATTTCACACATACCAAGTATTAATTAATACCCAACACTGTTAATTAACTTGTAAACATAGAAGAACATACTTACAATCATGTAGGGAAATGATCTGACCCTTAGTTAAAGATATTTTCTGTGTTTCATGACCAAGTAATTAATCAAACCTTATTGAGTAAGTAAATCATTTATCATATAATTAACCCTAATAATAGTAATCATAATAACAACAACGATAACGAAATTTAGGGCAACGACAATAATGACAATGACAATTATGATTATAAATAAAAATGATACTAATAAATTAATAATATATAACCACCACCACAACAACAAAAACAACTTATAATTAATTAACAAAGATTAAGGAATGTAAACCTGCGAGTTCTAGCCTTCTTAAGAATGGAGGCAGCAAGTTTGGTAGCACGCTGTGCATACATGACCGGTTTCCCATTCCTCGCCTTCTGCGACCGCATTGCGGGCGGACCAAAATCTGAACCAGAGACAGAATCGGAGCCGTTATCTGAAGAAGACACCTCCATGCTCATGGAGACTTCCTGATTCGATCCGACTTCTTGCTGCGACATATCGAACCAGAAATTAACTAACTCGCCAAGCAGACAGGAAGGCTTCAATGCGTTTCTTTTTTGACTGCTCTCCGCCCTTAGATCATAAATTACGAGTTTAATATTGAAACTAAAAAAAACAATTTATATGTATGAATATAAGAAGTTTATTTTCTGGAAAGATGGGAAGTTTTTCTGACGTCTATCAATCGATGCTTAAAAGGCAGTTAATTAATTATCTGTTTTCTTTTTTGAAGGATTCTGATTTCTGAACAAATTAATTCGAAGTCCAGACCATAATTGCTAGAATTACATAACTTAATAACTATCCATGACACGGTTTTAGCAGTATGGGTCCAGCACGTGTAGAAGAGTAACTCTATTTTCATGCAGTTGTCTTGTAGTGTATACAACAGAACAATTCGTGTACGTGGTAATGGTTGGTTATATATATCTTCAGGCATTGAGATCGGCTGAGATCGAATCCCAGCTAGCAATCTTCCCTGCAATCCACCTTTCAATGGCTGAGATTAAATCAAAACCCCCTTAAAAAGCTACAGCCGTCCGATCGTGATCTCAGGACCCTCATGAGATCGAGATCAGATCGCAGCTGATATGGACCCATACGGACCCGTTCAGGCGTTATAAAAGGGTCCTGTATCTTCCGTTTTTTTTTTTTTTTTTTAGTCAGTTGCTTTGTTTCTCTAGCTATGCTCTACGGATCAAACATTCTAATACGTCTTTAATTTGGGGGTTTATTAATGGTAGTTTTTTCAATTAGAGGGGCCTATATATATATACTAGTGAAAAGCTCACGCCTTGCTTTGGGCTGGAATTGTTATTTCTTATAATAAACTTTTAAGATAATATGTAATGGGCCTTATGAGATAATTTAAATGAGCCTTTAATTTTTATGGGCTGAGAACGTCAACAGGTATTAATGTACATCAACGGTTTTGATCTATCCAAGAAAATGATCAAAGGCTTAAGTTTCTTATTTGGGGAAGATAGCCCTTTTATATCATTTTTTCTAATATGCTTTTATATATATTAAGGATATATAGGGGGAAGCAAATACTTGAAGATTGGTCTGTTTCTTCGATATTGCATGCATCCTTTCCTGCATCCTGGAAAAGAGCGAGTTGAGTTATATATAGCAATTAGTTGAATAGGCTACAGAGTGCAAGTTGGACCTTGCGGCAAGCTCCGTTGCAAGTTCTACCTTAAAGGTACGGTGCCATAAAGTACGTGGACCATTGGATTGCCTCAAGAGTCGTGCAGGCTTGAATCTCGAGGTGATCCAACGGTCCACGTGTCTTAAGGCAGAGGATGTGAAATCCAAGATGAGAAGTGCTATCTACACCAAAATTTTTACGTTGCACACCAAATTTAATTTTTTAAATAATTATTCTTCTTCAAATTTGTTGATCTAATTTTGCATCAAAATATGCTATTAAGAAGGATAATCATATTTCTAAATTATTACAACACGTTTAGATTTAATTGGAAGGAATACATGTTGAACTATGTTTTCACAATTTCTTAGTTTGCCTATTTTGCAAAATCACTTAATTGTGATTCTAACATGTCTTGTGAGATTGTCAATGTAGGGAATATAGGTTGCAAGTTTGAAAGAGCCAATTAGAAGAATTTTATATTGGATGAAAGTATGTGCTATCATATCCATGTTGTAGAGCTCGTTTCAAGCTTTCCAACGAGCCTTGAATCGTCCAATTTGGAGTTAAAATGAGAAAGTTATGGCCAAAACAGGAACATGGATAGAGGATACCGTTCTGCAGCGGTTCAGTGAACCGTTCAAACGGTTCATGAACAGTTCCAACGGTACAGTGAAGCGTTGAACGGTTCATTGTGCATTAAGTTTTTGAAAAATCTGTCACGAACAGTTCCAACGCTTCAGTGCGCAGAATTTGAAATGGACAGTGTTTGGCAAGCTATAAACCAGTGACATCCGTTACAGATCGGTTCAATGAACCGTTGAACGGTTCACGAACAGTTCCAACGGTTCAGTGAAGCGTTCCAACGCTTCAGTGCGCAGAATTTGAAATCTAGCCGTTTTTGTACCTTTTTGAACTGTTATAAATAGGTTCCCTTCTTGGCTCTCTCTGAGTGGGCTCCATACTGTCAAAACCCTAGAGCAGCCATTAGAGAAGAAGAATAAGCCAAATCCTTTGACTCTAAAGTATTTGATTCTCAAGCTAAACAAGAGAGATTTAGCTCTCACCACTTAGATCTAGTTCTTGATCCATTGGATCTCTTTTCACTCTCATCGGTTGTGGTGATTTTTCACCCGTGTGTGGTGATTTTCTTGACCCGTGTGTGGTCTTCTTTTACTATTTCTTCTTTCCTAGACTCCATCCCTTTGTGTGTAAGGAGACTAGAGTATTGTAAGAACTTGGTGTCTAGTGAATCGGCGTGACCCGCTTGTTGGTGGTCACGAGTCCCGGAGAGTAGGCTTTGCTAGCCGAACTCCGTTAAATTGTAGGAGTTTTTCTTTCTCTTCTCTACTTACTTTAATTGCTTAATTATTGTTTGAGTAGATCTTGTTTCTTGTTGTATGCCTAAAACAATTTGAATTGCAAAGTTTGTCCAAACGGTCTTTGAATTACAAAATTTAGTATTCTCTTGGTCTTGGACAAACAACAATATAATAGTTAAAAAAAATTTAAGCTTAGTGTGCAGAGCAAAAATTTTGGTGTACATAGTGCCCAAAACCAGAAATTGATTATGATTGGCTGAACTGGAGTTGATACAGTGAGTGGGCTAAAAATATTAATTAAAGCAACACATGATAAATAGTCCAAAATAAATAAAGTACTAGGGAACAAGCCACAAAATTTAAATGTGGGAATATAAGACCAGCTGGGTCAATGCCCCTCTACAAGAGGCACGGATATATGTAATATGACGGACCAGGTCAAGAGTTTAATTCCTGTTTGAAGAAATCGACGGTCGGCCAATTCGTTACCATTCTTTTTCTTTTCTTTTTTATTTTTGATTTTTGATTTTTTGCTTTGACTCTTGTGGAAATTTATAACCGGGCGAAAATTCACAAATTTTACAGAACTTGAAATTTCAATTTTTAGAGAACTTGGACGGAATTCGTGTCAATGTCAACTGTGAGTGTGAGTCTCTGCCCCTCGATAGCCGGTTATGAGGCCTGAGTAATTAGTGATACTTACAAACTATTTATTTTGTTGAATTAGGACCACCGCTCTCAAATAAATTTATTGGAAAATTTAAAAAATATAAAATCACTTATAGAAAATATTTATATACTCGATCATATATATAGATCGTTATTAATATTTCATTGGATATCATTCGGTACTCCATCAAAAAATATCAAATTTGTTTGATAATTATAACGGTCTAAATTTAATTCTTTTTTGCATAGAATATCAAATGATACTATAAAATTGAATAAAATATAATTTGAACACATTCAATATATGAATATATGAACATGTTTGTAAAAAGATTTCAGCTTTTACTTTTTTCTATATTCTTTGAGAGTGGTTGTCAAGATAAATATATAGTTGTCATATGATCCCTTCCCATATTTCTAAGCTTACAATAAAAGTATCGATGTAAAAATATATATTGTATTATATCACAATTACATTATAAAATAAATTTTAGCATAAATGAATAATGAAATGATTAATTTGGTACAAATAAATATTTTAAGGACTGAATATGATATGTTAATGAAATTTGAAGTATCTAAATGATACATTTGAAACTTTAAGAAAAAATTGGTAACAAATTAATCATTACATTTAAAATGGTGTTCGGGACCATAAATTAATATATTCACTAGAATTAGAAATAAAAAATCAGGTGTCGCATGGCACCGTACTATATGTTAGGAGATCTCATTCCGGGCTAGCTAGAGGCTCTCAAAGTGACAAAGCATTAGAAGAGCCTTAAATGGCCCATAAGTTTCATATATAATATAACCCTGCTGTACTGCATTGTGCAGTTTATAATATCAGCCGTTAGATTGTCTTGAGAGCGTGCCGGCGCTGATCTCGATATGATCCAACGGCTGACATTGTGTACTGCACAATGCAGTAAGTCAGGGGATGGGTACTTCCATAACTTGGGAAATCGTCTTGATGGAGCTTACCCATCGCCATTCTACGGCTGGTCGCAACGCTGGAAACATTATTGGAATTTTATATTATTTGCGGATTTCACTAAAAAATATTTGAAGGGACTTCTGATCAGAATCAACTGGGTGGAATATGAGAAACACGATATATACACGAACATCCATCCATCCATCCATCCATCCAGCAGTTGACCGCTTAGTTGGGTCCCTAGTCAAGGATACACGGAATTAACATTGATAATTTGACTTCTCATTGCTACATTTTAAACGGCAGATTAATTTGTCCCCATGCCATATATTCGATCTCTAGCAAAATACAAAGAAGTGAACAATCCAACCGTCACAAACCCGTCCCATTTTTTCTAAGACTGTTTCAAATTCCATGTATGCAATTAAGTAGTTTTCATGGTAAATTTACCATGCAAAATTAATTAAAACCCTAGTAGTACGCCCACTCGATCGATCCCTGCAGTGATATTTTTCCATCTATAAAAGGGCTCCCATATATACCTTATGCATCAATCAAAAAACACAGACCAACAAACCAAACAAACCCTAGTTACACATACAACACAACAACTGCTGATTAATTGTTACCAGCAAGCTGTGAAATGGAGAGAGCAACAAAAATGGTGCAACTGGTGTTCTTCATGCTGCTGCTGATCAGTTCTAGCAGCCTGCAGCATGTATCCATGGCAAGACCTATAGAAGGACATGGAGACAGTTTTCCTCTTGTATTCGAGTCGCGTAAAGCTGGCTGTCCCAGTGGGCCCTCTGGCTGCACCTCCGCCAATGTAGCTAAAGGCTGTTGTCCGCCAACCCCTCCTAGTCCTAAGTAATTTGAATTGATGTACTGTCAAGATGGAGTTGCATTAATTAGCTAGTTTGGTGTATTATCTATTTATTCGAATAAATTCTTTGGCTCTTATAGAATAAATTTGTGTATATATAATATATATAGATACAATGAATATGTCATATAATGTTTTTGGTTAGTTTGGTTATATATATACATACCATTACCACATTTATTTTCGAGTCATCTTCTTGAGGTATGTTTTGGAGTCATTTATTTTATATACCATCTGATGCACGAACAGTAGAGAAGAGAGATTTTTTGAGAACACACATATTCTCGTTTTTCTAGATAAACTGATACAAAACAATTGTTTGCCAAAGGACAGGACAATTACCTTACATAGAAGAAAAACAAAACCCTAAAAAATAACATAATGCAAAAAGTACTAAAATACCTCTAAAAATGTAAAGAAAGGCCAAAAAATCTATGAAAGAAGACTTGGATCGCGAATCTTAGCATCTGGAATAGCCGAAATCAACCATCGTTTTGAGCTCGGAGCCGCGAAGCTTCTGTAAAAATTTCAGTCCGATCCGATGGTCGGATCAAAAGTTATGCCCTTTTTATGACACGTGTGTAGAATGACATTGCATCACCATCCAGAGGCGGACCCTTTAGAGGCCAACCTGGGTGCCCGCCCCCCTTAAAATTTATAAACTTCCACTAAATCTATTAATTTTCGTTGTAAAATCTGTTTGGACAGTAAAATGCACCCCTCTCCCGCGTATCCCAACATTATGTTACCTAATAAAATTACTCTTTCTAAATCATTAATTATTTTTCTCCTTAATAAAAATTTAAACATATCATATTCATGTTATTTATAATATGAAGAGAAAAGTATATAAGTTATTGGATCAAAATATATAAAAAGTTTCAAACAAAATCAATGATAAATAACATCAAACCTACCACTCTTTATGGAATATAGATTTAATTGAAAGGGAAATATATGTATGCTGGGACTCGTCTTTCAATATATGAGTTGAATTCCTTGGACCGTTCGTTGGAAAGTATTTGCTGGGCCAAATATTTTTTATGTACTTTCCTTTTTGTTATATATGTTTTTATCAAGCTTCAAAAGCAGAACAATATAAATTTTCTACTAGTTATTGAAGCACTAAAATAGGCAATTGATATCAATTTTCTGGATTAGATTTATCGGCCCCTCTAATTTTCTGTGAAGCTCCACCACTGTCACCATCTATAATACTTTGTCATACTTTATCGAAGGATAATCAATCATGTGAATGTACGAAAACAATGCTCTATTATTGCTATCTATTTAATAGCACCGTAGAAATCACGAGGAGTTGTTTTCTATGACAATATATTAAGATAATCTCAGTTCAGGACACTATTAAATTAGCCAAAATATATTCATTAAAAAGAAGAAAAAAAAAACAGTAATATACATGACATTAGTTAGTATTGACAGGGTTCAAGAGACTAATATATATAGCTGTGATCTGATATTCAAAAAACCATATATATAATGGATTTTTCGTCATTATTCAATTAGTGAATACTTACAAAATATATATTTATTTTAGTCATCTAACCACTCTCAAATAAATTCATAAAAATCTTAAAAATAGAAAATCTCTTATAAAAATATTCATATCGTCATAGATTGATTTTGTCTCATGTTTCATTTACTTTGAATATCATTTCGTACTCTATCAAGAACTATCGAAATTGTATGATTAAATGACACTTAAATTAAATAAAATTTGAAACACGATTAATCAATGAAATGTTTCCATTTTTAAGATTTTCTATAAATTTCTTTGAAAGTGGTTGTCATGGTGGTCAATATCGGATTAGATTTGTACAAATAAATATTTCAAGGACCAAAATAGTATGTTAATGAAACTTTGAGGACCTAAATAATACATTTGAAACATTAAGAACCAAATTGATAGCAAATCAATATTTTAAGAACCAAATTGGTACTTATGTAAGGACTAATTTGATAAAATTGTGATTCTTTGGTACTATGTGTGTAATTTACTCTATTTTTTATAAGAGAAAATATATTGCTGTAATATATATATGAGGAGGAATCCATTGACAATGCTATTGCTTATCTTGACAATCTTGATAATGTGATATTTTAAAGTTTGTAAAAATTTATAAAAAAATTAAAAATAAAAAAAGTTTATGGATACACTGGTTAACTTATAGATAGGTAGTGTTTCAAATTTTAATCAATTTGAACATCATTTGATAGCTATAAAAATTTTGTATACTTTTTAATGGTTGTAATTTAATAAATCTTTGAAAAGCTATCAAACGTCGCATAAATTGAATATAATTGGAAACATAATGAATCTATAATTAAGCAACGCTTCCATGAACTTTTTTTTTTTTAATTTTTGAGAATGAATTTCTAAAATTTTGAAAGGTAATTGATAAGATAATAAGCATTGTCAATGATCCCTCTTGTCACATCAAATATCCCATATCAGATGGAATCAGTTGAAAACTGCCACGAAGTTTATATATAGTCATATGCACATATAAAATATTCTTTAAAACAAAAAAGTAGATTCAGTCATTGACTCCATATGTCTTTACTTTCTATAATCAGGAAAAAAAATCAGAGTTTCATATAACTATGCAGGGCCGGTTGGGCCAGAGGCCCCAAAAAAGCATTAGAAGAGCCTTATTAAGGGGCCCATAATTTCGTTTTTTTTTTTTTTTTTTTTCTTTACCCATCGCCATTCTGCGACTGGTCACCACGCGGGAAACATTATTGGAATTTTAGTTATCTGCTAATTTCACTAAAATATATATATGAAGGGACTTCTGATCAAAATCAACTGGGTGGAATATATATGAGAAACACGAACATCCATCCATCCAGCAGTTGACCGGTTAGTTGGGTCCCTAGTCAAGGATACATGGAATAATTAACACTGATAATTTGACTTCTCATTGCTACATTTTAAACGACAGATTTAATTGTCCCCATATGATGTATATTCGATTTCTAGCAAAATACAAAGGAATGAACAATATATCCAACCGTCACAAACCCGTCCCATTTTCTAAGACCGTTTCAAATTCAGTATATTCATGCAAGTAGTTTTCATG
Organism: Cyperus esculentus; assembly: GCA_030179965.1. Taxonomy (NCBI): domain Eukaryota; kingdom Viridiplantae; phylum Streptophyta; class Magnoliopsida; order Poales; family Cyperaceae; genus Cyperus; species Cyperus esculentus. Next base: position 3,065,800 of record JASGLE010000039.1, on the reverse strand, counting down.
GTAAAGTAATTAACCATGCAAAATTAATTAAAACCCTAGTAGTACGCCCACTCGATCCCTGTAATGATATATATCTATAAAAGGGCTCCTATGTATAACTTATTTATCAATCAAAAAACACAAACCAAATTAAGCAAACACACCTTCCAGTTAACAACTGCAGATTATAGCTAGCATTTCAATTAATTACTTTTACAGTTTTACTAGTGAGGGAAATTAATGGAGAGAGCAACAAAAATGGTGCAACTGGCGCTTCTCATGCTGCTGATGATCAGTTCTAGCAGCTTGCAGCATGTATCCATGGCAAGACCGATAGAAGGACACGGAGATGGTTTCCCTCTGGCGTTCGAGTCGATTAACGTTAAGGGCAGCGGCTGTCCCAGTTTGCCCTCTGGCTGCACCCATGGCCACGTACCTAAAGGCTGTTGTCCCCCAACCCCTCCTGGTCCTAAGTAATTTGAATTGATATATTGTCAAGATGGAGTTGCATTAATTAGCTAGTTTGGTGTATTATTTATTCAAATAAATTGTTTGTCTCTTATAGAATAAATTTGTAATTTTGTATATAGAATTATAGATTATATATATATATATAGAGAGAGAGACGATAATACAATAGATCTAGCTATGTCATATTTTTTTTTGTTAGTTTGGTTATATATATACATACCATTACCAGATTAATTTGTTTTTCTTGAGGTATGTTTTGGAGTCATTTATTTTATATATGTGCCAATACTTTTACGTACCTTATAGAAGGATAATCAATATCATGTGAATGAAAACAATGCTATATATTTAATAGCATTGGCACTGTAAATATCAGGAATTGTTTTCTATGACAATATATATATTAGATAATCTCAGTTCAGGACACAATTAATTAAGCCAAAATATATATTCACTAAAAAGTAGGAAACAACAATAATATACATGACACTAGTTAGCTTTCTCATTAATTATCGAATGGTACCAAACAAACTAAAACCTCAAATCTTGTCAGAACTCAGGAAACATGGAGATCTATCTAAAATGGTTGAATGCATGAGGTCAACATATTGACAAAATCTACACCATTTTGACGGTGACCATGTATATATATGACTATATATGTAGAATTAATGTTTTATGATTCTGCATTCAGATCAGTTGCCTTTTATAGTTTGTGTATGACAGCAAGTCAGCAAGTGCCATAGATCACTTTTGTATATGTCTGTATGACAGTGTGGTTGCCATAGTTTCTTATGGCAGCTACAGATTGGGACCCCCATGATTCTATATTAATATTGATTGGTTGACAAGTCGCCTAACAAGTTGACAGGGTTCAAGAGACTAATTACATATATAGCTGTGATTTTGATATTCAAAGAAACCATATATATATATAATGGATTTTAGTCATTATTTAATTAGTAAATACTTACAAACTATATATTTATTTTGGTCAACCAGTATAACCACTCTCAAATAAATTCATAAAAAATCTTAGAAATTAAAAATTTCTTATAAAAGTATTCATATATACTTATTGATTGATTTTGTCTCAAGTTTCATTTAATTTGAGTATCATTTGGTACTTCATCAAGAACCATCAAAATTGTATGATAATTACGATAGTCTAAATCTAATCATTTTTTATGGTTATCAAATGACACTTAATTAAATTGAATAAAATTTGAAACACAACTAATCAATAAGTATATGAATATGTTTATAAAAAAGTTTCCATTTTTAATATTTTCTATAAATTTCTATGATAGTGGTTGTCATGGTGGTCATGATCGGATTAAACTTGTATAAATAAATATAATTTCAAGGACCAAAATGGTATGTTAGCGAAATTTTGATAACCTAATAATATATTCAAAACTTGAAGGACCAAATTGGTAGCAAATAAATACTTTAAGAACTAAATTGGTACTCATCTAAGGACCAATTTGATAAAATTGTGATTCTTTTGGATACTATCTGTGTAATTTACTCTATTTTTTATAAGAGAAAACATAATGCTATAATAAGTTTGTTAAAATTTATAAAAAATCTTAAAAATGAAAAAAAAAGTTTATGGATGCATTGGTTAACTTATAGATTAATAGTGTTTCAAATTTCAATCAATTTGAAATATTATTTGATGGCTTATCAAAATTTTATATTCTTTTTGACGGTTGTAATTTAACAGATCTTTGAAAAGCTATCAAACGTTACTTAAAGTTGAATATAATCGGAAGTATAATTAATATATAAGTGAAGTCATATTTCCGTAAACTTTTTTCTATTTTTGAGAATTTTTAATATATTTTTTTTTAATTTTGAAAAGTTTTATTACCAAAACTGTCATGGTCCATGATCCCTCTTGTCAGATCAAATACCCCAAATCAGATGGAATCAATTGAAAACTGCCACGAAGTTTATATATACACATACAAAATATTCTTTAAAACAAAAAATTATGTCCAGTCATTGACGTCACATACCATACGCTACGCTAACTCTACACGTCTTAATTCACTTTGTAGCATCAGAAACCAAAAATCAGAGTTATTATAATGGGTCATCATATCTAGTGTCCACTGTCCACAATATTACTGTCTACATGTCCACATTGTTATAATATTTAAGTTAAGAGTTATAAAATTTAAGAGATTTACAAATTTTGTGTACGTGTGGACATGCAGATCTCATTTTACAATTGGAAAGTTCCTTATATAATTATGCAGGGCCGGCTGGGCCAGAGGCGCCCTTAACTAATTAAGCATTAGAGGAGCCTTAAGTTAAGGGGCCCATATATAATTTCAGTTCTACGACTGGTCGCACGCGGGAAACAATAGAATTTTGTTTGTTTGCTTATTTCACCAATATTTGGGGGGACTTGTGATCAAAATATTCAACTGGGTTGACCTGACCATGGGAAATTAACATGAACATCCATTCAGTAGTTGACTGCATATATATATATATATATTAGTTTGTCATGAAAATGTAAAATGATGACTTGATCCCAAATTCTCAATGCTACATTTGAAACGGCAGATTTATTTGTCCCCATTCTGTTTCTAACAAAATATATACAAAGGAATGATGAACAGTCCGACCGTCAGAAACCCGTGAGACCGTTTCAAATTCAATATATGCAAGTAATTTTCAAGGTAAACCATATATGCAAAATTGAACCCTTGTAATACGCCCACTCAATCCCTGTGCATGAATGATATCTATAAAAGGGCTCCCATAGCTTATAATTATGCATCAATCAAAAAACACAAACCAAAGCCAGTTAACAAACTCCCAGTTATACATACAACAATAGTTTATTAGTGAATTAATGGAGAGAGCAACAAAAATGGTGCAGCTGGTGTTCTTCATGCTGCTGATCAGTTCTAGCGGCTTGCAGCATGTCTCTGCGGCAAGACCGATAGAAGGCCATGGAAGCTATTTTTCCATGGTTCTTGAGTCGCTAGTTAAAGGACCACCACCCTGTACAGATTCCTCTGGCTGCACCTCCGGCAACGTAGTTAAAGGCTGTGTTTGTCCGCCAAAGCCTCCTAGTCCATAATTAATTTGAATTGATATACTGTCAAGATGGAGTTGCAGTAGCTAGCTAGCTGGTGTATTGTTAATTTATTCAAATAATTGAATTCTATGACGCTTATAGAATAAGTTTCAGTGTATATATAGATCCAATAGATAGATGAGATCTATGTCACATTTTTTGTTAATTAATTAGTTGGTTATATATATAGACACCACATTTGTATTCGATCGAGTCATTTTTTGATGTATGTTTTAGTGTCATTTAATTATACCATCTGTAATATTTTACTGTACTTTGTAGAGGATAATCAATCATATGTATGCAATGCAAACTAGCTATTTAATATATAACACTGTGATAACCTGGAATTGTTTTCTATATATGCAATCAATAAAATAATCTCAGTTCCACCCCAGCTAGTATAAATCCTTCGGAAAAGCTGATTAATTAGTCTGAGTAATTAACCGTACCGTTCAGTGTCCAAATTTTTCTTACTGCGCGTACATGCATGCCCTTATCTTCTCGATCGCTAAATTATTTCAGCTCATACATGATTTGAGAGCGTTATTTTACAAATACAATATATCTCATTAATTCTTAATGAGATACATTTGCACTCATAATTAGCATTATTTATCATCACAACATTATCTGAAAAAGCAACATATGATAAAATATGTTGTATCGGAACTGTTAACGCGCGAGGAACCATTTCTGTCTGCATATATATATGTCAACTTAGTGCTGAGAAAATCTAGTTGCTGAGGTGCATGCTTTGTAGGGTTGTGTGGCATGTATCATTTGAGCCAAAGAAACTAAAATTGCATATTTTTAATATTACGAGAGACCCGCCCATTGTGCAGGGCAATACTTAGGTGTTTTTTAATATAGTATAGATAGATATGTGAAATGTCAATAATATACAACCAGAAAGGAAGATAATTGAATTATTATACTTGGAAACAATTTTCCTAGATTTGCTTGTTCCATTTCCAAATAGAGAGATTGCACATCAATTACACTCTTGAAACAAATGGAGAGGAAACAAGATTATAGTAACTAATCGTAGCCATTCAACAAGCTGGAATTAATTTGCACCATCTGATCAACACTAGTAACACTGGAAAAAATTGGAGGTGTCCAATTCATAGGTGCCTTTTAATATAGTATAGATATAGATATAGTATAGAAGTATAGATATATGCAGGGCCCTGAAAATTGTTGTGAATTATATATACATATGGAAATGTAGATCGAAAGAATTGTTGAGTAGAAATGAAAGCTTCCACGTCTCATAATCGAACTCAACCTAAAAAGGTTATAACTGATAACAAACAGTGATTAATTCAACGCGGGAAATTAACAATGGAATTTTATTTCCCTGATTTATTTCAGCAATGATATTAAATTGATGAGACTTTATAATCAAAATCACCTGAGTGGAATGGGAAACACATGAACGTCCATCCAGTATTAATTCATTTAGTTGCCCGCTCACTTGGGTCGCCTAGTCAAGGATGCATGGACGGAACTATTAAAGTTCATACATGTTGAATTTCATGATAATTGACTCTAAATATGTAATAAAAATTGAAAATAAAAAAACTTGTCAATGCTACATTTTGAAGTTTGAACAGCTAATTTGTCCCTATGCTGTTCCCTCGATGTCTAACAAATGTACAAAATTGCAAAGAATTGAAACAATCCAATGTATTACCGTCAGAAACGGTTGCATTTACTTGAGACCATTTCAAACTTTCAATATATATATATATGCATGGTAAGTTAATTAATTAAACCCTGTCATACGCCTATAGTACATACTATCTACTATATACACAAGTACCATATCTTATCAATCTATAAAAAGGCTTCCATCTTTCTACCTTAGGCACCAATCAATAAAACACAAACCATATCAAACACTCAGTTATATATACATTATACATCAACTACTGCAAACAGCTACTATTAATTTTCCTTTTACTTTTACCAGTAATTAAGTGTAATGGAGAGAGCAACAAAAATGGTGCAACTGGTGTTCTTCATGCTGCTGATCAGTTCTAGCGGCTTGCAGCATGTATCCGCGGCAAGACCGATAGAAGGACATGGCGGAGACAGCTTTCCTCTGTTGTTCGAGTCACTTAAAAGCAGCCCCTGTCCCAGTACGCCCTCTGGCTGCACCTCCGGCACCGCAGTTAATGGCTGTTGTCCACCAACCCCTGCTTAGTTCGAATTGATATACATTTATTCTGTTAAGATGGAGTTGCATTAGCTAGCTGGTGTATTATTAATTTATTCAAATAAATTCTACGACGCTTATAGAATAATTTTTTTGTGTATATATAGATCCAATAGATAGATCTATGTCACATTTTTTTTGTTAATTAGTTGGTTAATTATATATATAGACACCATATTTGTATTCGATCGAGTCATTTTTTTGATGTATGTTTTGGTGTCATTTAATTATACTATCTTGTAATACTTTACTGTACTTTGTGGAAGGATAATCAATCATATATATGCATGATAACAATGCAAACTATTTATTAACACTGTAATAACCTGGAAGGTGTTTTCTATATATGGCAATCAATAAAAAATCTCAGTTCCACCCCAGCTAGTGTAAATCCTTGGGAAAATCTGATTTAGTCTGAATAATCCGTACCGTTCAGTGTCGATTCCCCAGAAAACTTTCTTATGTACGTACGTACTGAACATGCCATTACTTAATTTCTCGTAAAATTATTTCAGCTATTACTGACCGATAAAGGGTGTGCACAACCAGTAGTTCCCTCCATTTGATCGATCTAGTGAGAATTAAAGAGGTAGCTAGAATGGAATAGCGATGGGGAAAGGTGGCAGAGGAAGAAATGCAGAATTGCAGAGTACGTACGTGATCAAGCGATTCCAACTTTACCCCAAAATATAACGTTACGTTAGCACATTTCTTTCAATTTATAACTTCAATCTTCGTCTTGATCCAATCGTAACCAAACTCATGAGCTTGGTTGTACATTAATTGTCTAAATTAAATACATATTTAATTACAGGGAGTGAATTAGATCTTATATATATGAATGAATGTTGTGCTGTCTGTGCACTACAAGTTCCTGCTGCTGGATCAGCTTGCAGTACTCAATCCGTTTCTATCAATAGTTATATTGACTCGATCGGTGGCCGGCCGTGAACTGTACAACTTGGAAAATTAAAACCTCGGACTATATATCTCTAGCAGAACTTAATGTGAAATATGAACTCCTGGACCTGGAACTATATATTACTGGAAATAATTCAGGTCAATTGCAGGTTGAATTGACCCCTCAGTAGTCAGTAAACAGCAATGCGTTACCAGTCAAAGAGGCCAGATCAATTCAATACATCTTTATAATTTTTGTTGTATATTACAATATCAGAGCGTTATTTTACAAATGCAATATAGATCATTAATTCTTAATGAATATATTATTTTGGTCCCCCAACTTCTGAATTTATATATATCAAATTGGTGAATACTATTAGTATTTCATTCAAAGTTATTAATTTGTATTTATCCCAAATAAATTTTTAGCATTACAAATAGTGATGTATTGTAGTAGAAAGTACAAATAAAGTACAAACAAATATATATAGTTGCTCTGTTGCTCAAGCCATCATTCAAAAAAAAAAAAAAAAATAGTGATTATGTATGCAGGGCCGGCTGGGCCAGAGGCTCTCCACGTACAGTGCATTAGAATTTAGAAGAGCCTAAAGGGGCCCTGACAGAAAACTGGATCTGAAACTTAGAATAATTTCACTAAAAACTTGTATATCACTTCAGTAGAAATACATGAGTTTATATACACAACTACAGCCCTAGTTACACTAATAAGGAATGGTATTTTTACAGATAATACAATTACACAACTTTCTTAAGTAGAATCAGAGAGAAATAGCCATAGATAGAAAGAGAGCCTGAGAATATTTATGACAGGATTCTTGACACCCTCCCTCAAATTGATGATGGTAATTAGGTCCTTCATTTGAAATGCAGCCGTTAAGGTATTGCGAAGTCTTGCCGTGCTCTGCAAATCATCACCAGTAATCAGTATATCATCAACATAAACAAGTGCCAATGCAATACCTTTTGGTGACTTGGAGATGAATATAGAAGGATCATATTGGCTCTGCTGAAAACCAGCAGATAGAACGACATTTCTGAAAGTTCCAAACCATTCGCGTGGAGCCTACTTAAGCCCATACGAAGATCTTCTTAGCCTACAGACTTCATTTGGGTTAGAGAGTGGCAGACCTGGAGGAGCCTTCATGTAAATTGTCTCTTTTAATTCACCATGCAAAAATGCATTCTTCACATCAATTTGTTTAATGGACCAATTCTTAGCCGCTGCAATAGCGAGAATGATTCGAACTGTAGTCATTTTGGCTACCAGTGCGAAGGTTTGAAAATAATCAATTCCATATTCTTGACAATAACCAGGAGCCACTAAACGAGCCTTGTATCGATCTAAAGTGCCATCTGATTTTAGTTTCACGGTGTATACCCATTTACATCTAATAGGTTTCACATGATTCGGGCAAGGAACTAAATCCCATGTCTCATTTCTGTGCAATGCATCTAATTCTTTTGTCATTGCATTTTTCCAGCATTCTTGTGTAATTGCCTCATTAAAAGACCTGGGAACAGTATTCATAGGAATGGCATCCAAAAAACCATACCTATCTGGAGCTCGAACCGGACTAGATGATCGTCTTACCTCCCCAACTTCTTTGTGCACAGTCGAGTTCAAGCCCTGCTCAAGCAATAGAGGTGCATGGGGTCTATCCGAATCAGATTCAGTATAATTACATGAATCCGTTCGAACTTGAGAGCTAAAATTTGGTGTTGGTTTAGCCTGAGCTGATCTGGAATTTGGTTCAGAGTCATCTTCTGGCTCTAAACTTGTTACTAGCTGAGGACACAGGATTTGGTTTTGTGGGTTGTTCTCAGATGGCGGCATAGTAGTGGGTTCCTTTCTCTGTCGAGTATAAACAAAACCTGGTTTAAAGCGATTTGATGTAACATTGGAGGACTGTTGATTATTGATTGGTTGGAATAAATGCAAGACTGATGTTGAGACACTTGGTGATAGTGAGGAACGATGATGATAGTAAAAATCTGATTCACGAAACATAACATTTCTAGAAATACGAATTTTTCCTGATTTTGGATCATAACACCGATATCCCTTTTGACCTATAGCATAGCCCAGAAAAACACATTCATCTGACTGTGGGGTCAATTTCGTCCTTTCAGATGGAAGAAGGTGAACATAACAAATGCAACCAAATGTATGAAGCATGTCATAATTAGGTTGTTTCTTATAAAGTTGAAAGTATGCTAATTTGTTTTGCAAATTCTTTGATACTTGGCGATTAATTAAAAAAAACTGAAGTACGAACTACCTCATCCCAAAATGTAGGAGGAACAGCAGATTCTAAAAGAATTGTTTTCATAGTATCTAAGATATGACGATTTTTTTTTTTCAACTACTCCTTTTTGTTGAGGAGTACCGGGACATGATCTTTCATGAATAATTCCTTTTTCTAAGAGAAATGCTTGAAATTCATTTGACATATATTCACCTCCAAAATCTGATCTTAATCTCTTAATGGAACAATCAAATTGGTTCTCAATCATGGCAGCATAATTTTTGAACATATAAAAAACTTCTGATTTTCTTCTTAATAAATAGACCCATGTGAATTTAGTGTAATCATCAATAAATAGTACAAAATACTTATAGCCAACAGCTAACAAGACAGGAGAAGGACCCCACAAATCAGAATGAATAAGTTCAAATGGACTAGTGCTTTTATTTGTGCTAATCGGAAACAGAAGAATCTTACTTTTTCCTAGAGAACAAGCAGAACAAGGACTGAGAGTGAAACTTTTATCCGGGATATAACCATTTCTAAACATTAGAGATAAACTATCTGCATTTAAATGACCTAATTTCCTATGCCACATAACCCAAGGATCATTTGTTTGAGAGGCAACCAAAGCTGATTCATTGGAATTTGTCAAGTTTTGTTTATCATCAATGAGAAAGAGACGTCCACTTCTATGCGCCATCCTGTTGATCTTCCCACTTTCCTGATCCTGTATCACACAACCATTTGAGGTAAAAAGCATGGCTTGCAAACTCGGCCGAGTCCGAGTTGACTCGGACTCGGACCGTCCCCAGCCGAGTTTCGGCCAATTATGTTGACTGTGCGAGTTTTGGTGGGAAACTCGGAGAAATCGGCCGAGCCATCCAAGTCGATGGCCGAGTCGTCCGAGTTACTAACCCGAGTCAGCCGAGTCAGCCCGAGTCTGGGTCAAAACAAGAAGCTTTTGTCAGATTAGATGGTGAAGGAGACTGGTTGACAAGTAAATTCTTTTACCAGAACAAATTATATATAATAACTAGTAACAAAGATTGCATAATTGACACCAAAACTTTGGTAGACAAAACAAGTAGATGGCGAAGTAAATTTTAGCTCTATTGAACAGTAGATGGACAAATTATATGTAATAACAAGTAACAAAGACTAGTTGACAAGTAAATTCTCTGCGGTTTCTTCAAATTTTGGCTCTGTTGAATAGTACCATCCTTGGTATTTCAACATAGAAGATGGCGAAGGGATCCAGCCAGCTCGACACAGTTTCTGACAGTAAATAAATGAGTGTGTTTCAATTGTTATCAATATAATCTAAGTTTGAATATTTATATGTAGTTCGAGTTGTCATTAAATAAATATGTACTTGAGCATTTTTCTTTTTTCTTTTTATATGTTTTTGTACTATATGTGATAATTCACCAGGCTATCTAGTTAGTTTGAATATTTGTATTAAATTAAATTAGTGGTTTAATTGTGTGTAATATTTTGTTTTAACATTATTTAAACTATTTTTTTTTACATTTTTTACGATTTTTTTAAGTGAAAAATAAGTTCTTTGCAAAAAACTCTGAGTTTCCGATACGAGTCAGCCGAGTCCGACCGAGTCGGCCGATTTCGAGTCCACAGTCCCATGGCCGAGTCCGAGTCCGATTTCGAGTTTGCGAGCCTTGGTAAAAAGCACATGGCAGTTATTTTCAATCAATTGTCAAACTGAAATCAGATTTGATAAAATCTAGTATTATTGTACCAACACCTGTAATTGGAAGGTTTGTACCCTCAGCGGTAGAAATTTTCTCAGTGCCTTTATATGGTGTCAAATTCAGAAATTTACTAGGTACCCCAGACATATGATTCGATGCACCAGAATCTATGTACCACTTAGAATTGTTGTTACCTGATAGGCCCATAGCAGACAAGGCAGATTGGATCATCTGTTGAACAGCCTCGGGAGTAACTTGGTGCAGCATTTGATTTGAGGAGGTTTAGTACTGCCTATCTGACATGCTTTGTGCTGCCATTGTGTCCTGGTTTTGCCCAGCCGGGACTTGCGGTGTAGGTACCGCTAGAGCTTGAAGTGCAGTCCTTCAGTTTTGTGGCCTTCGATAGCATTCAATTATGAGGTGACCCTCCTTTTTGCAATCTTTAGCAATGTGACCCAGACCTTGACAAGAGTAACACTTAGCCTCCTTTCCAATTTTACTACCAAATTTGGCTTTGCTCAACAGTGCCATATTTGAGGCATCACTTGCTGCTACTGCTTACCGAGTGCTCATAACTTGCTCCTCACGCATTAGTTCTCTAAAGCACTCCATTAAGTTGGGCACAGGAGATTGGGCCATAAGTTGCCATCGAACCGGCTCAAATTCAGGTCTCAGTTTCATGAGGAATTGATCCCTCATATTCTTCTCTTGTAATTCCTGGACAGTAACAAGAGCTGTATTGGGTACAGTAGAATACAACATAGAATTGTATTCCAGCCAAAGAGACATAAATCCTGGGGTAAATTTTCTGGATAGTCACTAAACTTTACTCTCAATCCATAATTGGTCACTGAACTTTCATTTATCAATTTTCGGTCACTGAAGTTGGATGTTTATCCAAATTTGGTCACTCCGTTAGTTTTTCCATCCAACTTAACGGAATAATTAATGTGAATTCAATTTTAGGACTTAGACATATATATTTTTCCATATAGGACATATACAATATGTGAGGATGAAATAAACAAATTAAAATTTTGTTTATTTTATTTCAAAATAATTTTTAATTAATATTCTCATGTAAATTCAATTTTTAACATGTCTAAAAATATGAAATAAATTATTGCAATATAAAAAATACATAAAAAATAATTTGTATCTTTATATTCTCACATTTTTTAAGTTTTACATTGAAAAAAATACATGTCTAAACTCTAAAAATGATGTCATGTTAACTTTTCCGTTAAGTTGGATGAAAAAACTAACGGAGTGACCAAATTTGGATAAACATCAAAGTTGAGTGACCAAAAATAAATAAATAGAAGTTCAGTGACCAATTATGGATTTAGAGCAAAGTTCAGTGACCTCCAAGAAAATTTACTTGAGTAATATTCTTGAATACTTTTGTGCCCCTGGTTGTATTCATGGATTTCCAAGTCAAGTTGGTATTTTCTGGCATTGATCTCTTGATGGTAAAGAGTTTTAAGGTACGCCCACATATCAGCTGCAGTTTGGTAAGGTCTTAAATTGAGACCGATATGTGGCTCAACTGGCCCGAGAATCCAACTCATTACCCAAGAGTTTTCGTTGGTCCATTTCTTCAACTAGCTTAAGTCTACCTTACCATCATCTGCAGCAGCAGGCGGCACAGGCCTTTTTTCAGTACCATCTATATACCCCCATAAGTCATGGCCCTAGATGAAACACCGAAGACTGAACTCCCACAGCCCATAATTCTTCCCGTTCAAACAAACTGGAATAACCGCACTCTTCAAACTAAATTCCATTGAAGAAAACTAAACAAATTCAAGAGAGATGAAAACTGCAATACAAGTCTAAAAACCGAAACCGATCTAAATCATGGCAGAGATCAGACCAGTATAAGTAGCCCTTGAATTCAGAAAACCGAGACAGATCTGGATCGTGTCGTAGATCAGATCTGTATGACTCACACCGAAATTTTAATAGCCCTTGAGCAGAGAGGAGCCCCGCTATAGAGTACTAGTACAAGAGAACGGAGACCTTTGTGATATCACGACTCTGATACCATGACAGAAAACTGGATCTGAAACTTAGAATAATTTCACTAAAAACGTGTATATCACTTCAGTAGAAATACATGAGTTTATATACACAACTACAGCCCTAGTTACACTAATAAGGAATGGTATTTTTACAGATAATACAATTACACAACTTTCTTAAGTAGAATCAGAGAGAAATAGCCATAGATAGAAAGAGAGCCCGAGAATATTTATGACAGGATTTTTGACAGGCCCATTATTTCAAAAATCCTTTTGATTGAGCTTTAGTGCTTTACCCATATGTAGAGGTGAGGTGGTAGATTCCCGGGTTAGGTCGGGTTCGGGTTCGGGTCGGGTCAGTTTGACTAACTGGAAATGTCCGGTTCGGGTCGAGTTCGGATCAGTTTGACTTTTGCTGAAACTTGGGTCGGATTGAGGTTCGGGTCAGACGGGTCGAACGGATTTTTCGGGTCAGGTCAGATTTTGCCACCTCTACCCTAAATTACCCGTCGCGCGCCATTCTAATTTCTACGACTGGTCGCAACGCAGGGAACAATAGAATTTTATTCATCTGCTAATTTCATTAATATATTTGAAGGGACTTCTGATCAAAATCAACTGGGTGGAATATATATACGAGAAACACATCTTCCTCAAAAAAAAAAAAAAAAAAAAGAAAAAAAAAAAAGAAGAAAAAGAAACACGAACATCCATCCAGTAGTTGACTGCTTAGTTGTGTCCCTAGTCAAGGATACATGGAACGTAACATTGATAATTGACTTCTCATACATTGCTTATTGACTACATTTTAAACGGCAGATTTGTCTCCATTCGATTTCTACAAAAGTACAAAGGAATGAACAATCCAATCGTAAGAAACCCGTCCCATTTTCTAAGACCGTTTCAAATTCAATATATTCATGCAAGTAGTTTTCATGGTAAATTAACCATGCAATATTAAACCCTAGTAGTACGCCCACTCGATCCCTGTGATGAAATCTATAAAAGGGCTCCCATGTATAGCTTATGCATCATTCAAAAAACACAAAACCAACAAACCAAATACATACAACAACAACAACAACAACAATTGCTGTTTATAGCTTGCAATAGCATCTTGTTTCAAATAATTTTACCAGCAATAATAGTGAAATGGAGAGAGCCACAAAAATGGTGCAACTGGTGTTCTTCATGCTGCTGATGATCAGTTCTAGCAGCTTGCAGCATGTCTCTGCGGCAAGACCGATAGAAGGACATGGAGACAGTTTTCCTCTTGTATTCGAGTCGCTTAAAGGCTGTCCCAGTGTGCCATCTGGCTGCACCTCCGGCAACGTACCTAAAGGCTGTTGTCCCCCAACCCCCCCTGGTCCTAAGTAATTTGAATTGATATACTGTCAAGATGGAGCTGCATTAATTAGCTAGTTTGGTGTATTATTTATTCAAATAAATTGTTTGTCTCTTATAGAATAAATTTGTAATTTTGTATATAGAATTATAGATTATATATATATATATATAGACGATAATACAATAGATCTAGCTATGTCATATTTTTTTTTGTTAGTTTGGTTATATATATACATACCATTACCAGATTAATTTGTTTTTCTTGAGGTATGTTTTGGAGTCATTTATTTTATATATGTACCAATACTTTTACGTACTTTATAGAAGGATAATCAATATCATGTGAATGAAAACAATGCTATATATTTAAAAGCATTGGCACTGTAAATATCAGGAATTGTTTTCTATGACAATATATATATTAAGATAATCTCAGTTCAGGACACAATTAATTAAGCCAAAATATATATTCACTAAAAAGTAGGAAACAACAATAATATACATGACATTAGTTAGCTTTCTCATTAATTATCGAATGGTACCAAACAAACTAAAACCTCAAATCTTGTCAGAACTCAGGAAACATGGAGATCTATCTAAAATGGTTGAATGCATGAGGTCAACATATTGACAAAATCTACACCATTTTGACGGTGACCATGTATATATATGACTATATATGTAGAATTAATGTTTTATGATTCTGGATTCAGATCCGTTGCCTTTTATAGTTTGTGTATGACAGCAAGTCAGCAAGTGCCATAGATCACTTTTGTATATGTCTGTATGACAGTTTGGTTGCCATAGTTTCTTATGGCAGCTACAGATTGGGACCCGGGACCCCCATGATTCTATATTAATATTGATTGGTTGACAAGTCGCCTAACAAGTTGACAGGGTTCAAGAGACTAATTACATGTATAGCTGTGATTTTGATATTCAAAGAAACCATATATATATATATAATGGATTTTTAGTCATTATTTAGTTAGTAAATACTTACAAACTATATATTTATTTTGGTCAAGCAGTATAACCACTCTCAAATAAATTCATAAAAAATCTTAGAAATTAAAAATTTCTTATAAAATATTCATATATACTTATAGATTGATTTTGTCTCAAGTTTCATTTAATTTGAGTATCATTTGGTACTTCATCAAGAACCATCAAAATTGTATGATAATTACGATAGTCTAAATCTAATCATTTTTTATGGTTATCAAATGACACTTAATTAAATTGAATAAAATTTGAAACACAACTTATCAATAAGTATATGAATATGTATATAAAAAAGTTTCAATTTTTAATATTTTCTATAAATTTCTATGATAGTTGTTGTCATGGTGGTCACGATCGGATTAAACTTGTATAAATAAATATAATTTCAAGGACCAAAATGGTATGTTAGCGAAATTTTGATAACCTAAATAATATATTCAAAACTTGAAGGACCAAATTGGTAGCAAATAAATACTTTAAGAACTAAATTGGTACTCATCTAAGGACCAATTTGATAAAATTGTGATTCTTTTGGATACTATCTGTGTAATTTACTCTATTTTTTATAAGAGGAAACATAATGCTATAATAAGTTTGTTAAAATTTATAAATAATCTTAAAAATGAAAAAAAAAAAGTTTATGGATGCATTGGTTAACTTATAGATTAATAGTGTTTCAAATTTCAATCAATTTGAAATATTATTTGATGGCTTATCAAAATTTTGTATCCTTTTTAACGGTTGTAATTTAACAGATCTTTGAAAAGCTATCAAACATCACTTAAAGTTGAATATAATGGGAAACGTAATTAATATATAAGTGAAGTCATATTTCCGTAAACTTTTTTCTATTTTTGAGAATTTTTAATATATTTTTTTTTAAATTTTGAAAAGTTTTATTACCAAAACTGTCATGGTCAATGATCCCTCCTCTTGTCAGATCAAATACCCCAAATCAGATGGAATCAATTGAAAACTGCCACGAAGTTTATATATACACATACAAAATATTCTTTAAAACAAAAAATTATATCCAGTCATTGACCTCACATACCATACGCTACGCTAACTCTACACGTCTTAATTCACTTTGTAGCATCAGAAACCAAAAATCAGAGTTATTATAATGGGTCATCATAATATCTAGTGTCCACTGTCCACAATATTACTGTCTACATGACCACATTGTTACAATATTTAAGTTAAGAGTTATAAAATTTAAGAGACTTACAAATTTTGTGTATGTGTGGACATACAGATCTCATTTTACAATTGGAAAGTTCCTTATATAATTATGCAGGGTCGGCTGGGCCCGAGGCGCCCTTAACAAATTAAGCATTAGAGGAGCCTTAAGTTAAGGGGCCCATATATAATTTCGGTTCTTACTGCTTTCCTTTACCCATCGCCATTCTACGACTGGTCGCACGCGGGAAACAATAGAATTTTGTTTGTTTGCTTATTTCACCAATATTTGGGGGGACTTGTGATCAAAATATTCAACTGGGTTGACCTGACCATGGGAAATTAACATGAACATCCATTCAGTAGTTGACTGCATATATATATATATATATATATTAGTTTGTCATGAAAATGTAAAATGATGACTTGATCCCAAATTCTCAATGCTACATTTGAAACGGCAGATTTATTTGTCCCCATTCTGTTTCTAACAAAATATATACAAAGGAATGATGAACAGTCCGACCGTCAGAAACCCGTGAGACCGTTTCAAATTCAATATATGCAAGTAATTTTCAAGGTAAACCATATATGCAAAATTGAACCCTTGTAATACGCCCACTCAATCCCTGTGCATGAATGATATCTATAAAAGGGCTCCCATAGCTTATAATTATGCATCAATCAAAAAACACAAACCAAAGCCAGTTAACAAACTCCCAGTTATACATACAACAATAGTTTATTAGTGAATTAATGGAGAGAGCAACAAAAATGGTGCAGCTGGTGTTCTTCATGCTGCTGATCAGTTCTAGCGGCTTGCAGCATGTCTCTGCGGCAAGACCGATAGAAGGCCATGGAAGCTATTTTTCCATGGTTCTTGAGTCGCTAGTTAAAGGACCACCACCCTGTACAGATTCCTCTGGCTGCACCTCCGGCAACGTAGTTAAAGGCTGTGTTTGTCCGCCAAAGCCTCCTAGTCCATAATTAATTTGAATTGATATACTGTCAAGATGGAGTTGCAGTAGCTAGCTAGCTGGTGTATTGTTAATTTATTCAAATAATTGAATTCTATGACGCTTATAGAATAAGTTTCAGTGTATATATAGATCCAATAGATAGATGAGATCTATGTCACATTTTTTGTTAATTAATTAGTTGGTTATATATATAGACACCACATTTGTATTCGATCGAGTCATTTTTTGATGTATGTTTTAGTGTCATTTAATTATACCATCTGTAATATTTTACTGTACTTTGTAGAGGATAATCAATCATATGTATGCAATGCAAACTAGCTATTTAATATATAACACTGTGATAACCTGGGATTGTTTTCTATATATGCAATCAATAAAATAATCTCAGTTCCACCCCAGCTAGTGTAAATCCTTCGGAAAAGCTGATTAATTAGTCGACGTCTGAGTAATTAACCGTACCATTCAGTGTCCAAATTTTTCTTACTGCGCGTACATGCATGCCCTTATCTTCTCGATTGCTAAGTTATTAATTTCAGCTCATACTGACTGATAAAGGGTGTGCACAACCAGTTCCCTCCACTTCTGGAGAGAATTAAAGAGGTAGCTAGAATGGAATAGCGATGCCAAAGATGGTACGTACGAAATGCAAAATGCGTACGTGATTCCATTTTTATCCCAAATTATAACGGTTACCACATTTCTTTCAACTTCAATATCCGTCTCGCTCCAATTGTAACAAAACTGAGCCAGCTTGGTTGCTTTTTTTTTTCGAAATATACATTTACGTACGGAGAGTCGGAGAGTGAAGATCGATCTGATACGAATGCTGTGCTGTCTGTGCACCGATACACAAGTTATATTTTGACTCAGTAGGCATGAACTGTAGAACTTGGAAAAAACCAGGGAAGAACTCACTATCTCTAGCTGAACTTTGAAATCTGAACTTCTTGACCTGGAACTATTACCGGAAAGAATGCAGGTGAATTGGAGGTTGACCCTTCAGTATTCAGACTTATGATTTGCCAGTCAAAGAGGCCAGATCAATTAATTAAATACATCTTTATAATTTTTGTTGTATGATTACAATTTCAGAGGGTTACTTTACAAATTAATACAATATAGATCATTAATTCTTAGTGAGATATATTAATTTGCACTCGTCGATCAGCACCTTTAATTTATCATGACACCATTATCTAACAAAGCAACAATAAAATGTTGTACCGGAACTCTTAAGCACTGAAATCAGCTGAGATCCAAATCGGATCACAGGACCCTGAGATTCCGATCCGACAGTTCTCAGGGACCTCGAGATCCGGACTCAGCAGATACGGACTCTGAGAACCGTCGGATCAGGATCTCAGGGTCCTGGGAGATTTAGTTGGTGATCCGGACTCAGCAGATACGGACGCGAACTCTTAACGAGGAACCATTTCTGCGCGCCGGTATATATGTCAACTTGGTGCTGGGAGATCTAGTTGGTGATGTGTGTTGTACGTACGTAGGCTTGTAGCATGTATTATTTGAGCCAAAAAGAAACTAAATTTGTGTACTTTTTTAATGTTATATATGCAGGCCCCTGAAATTAAATTGTTGTGAATTATTCATATAATATATGTTGAGTAGAAGTGTAGAACTACTGACACAAATTGAAAATGCTAGCTGACATAGTATATTGAAGTTATTAATTAATTGTGACTCGATTAATTAATGAAAATGGAAATTTAAGAGCTGAAAAGAGGACGCTCTTGTGGGTTCTGAATATGATGTGGAGCAAGTGATTCTGATAAAATTGTAATTGCTTTTAGTTGAAGAAGAGAAAAAAAAAAAAAAAAAAAAAAAAACGTGATGTGTTTCTAGCTAATAATAGAATATAAAAAAAATTAAAATACAAATAAAAAAACAAAAGTAAAAAAAATATAAACCTAGAAAAAACAGCACTTTCAAAGTGCTGCTTAGTTAATTTTTTTTATTTTTATTATTATTTTGTTTCGGCCCATTTTGAAAGTGTGACTTAAATTTAACGTAAGCCGCACTTTAAAAGTACGGTTTTTTTAGTTTTGTAATTTTTTAACTTTTGTTTCTTGATTTGTATTTTAATTTTTTAATTTTCTATTATTAAAAAAAAGCCGTAGCGGTGCCTATATATATGGGAATGATGATTGATGATCAATTCTAGTATATATGGAAATGGAATATTCGGTGTTCTTTCTATGATAACTTGTTATAGAAATGAAAATAAGTCTTTACTCATGAAGTTGTGTGTTAATTATCTTTATAATTTATTTTCAATTTGCTATGTGCTTGGTTACAAAGCAGTTAACTGTTGATTGGACAATAATCATGTTTTTTTTTTAAAAAAAAAAACTTGACAGCGGCTGCCAAATATAATATCATTAATTAAAACATAAATTACAACCACACTCTACATCCCTAACATCATCTAAATATCATCAACCCATCTAAAATCACATCCAACAACATACACACATCACAACAGCTCTAACATCTAACCAACATCCAACGACGATAACTCTAAACAACAATAACAATAGCACCAGACAACATACATCAACTACATGAAACAATACATCAAGTGAGTGTGGCCAACAACAACATCTAATTCCTGAAAACCAGAATTAGATGTTACCAATCAAATTTGAATCTAATTCCTGAATTTCAATTCTCTGATTTGAACTATCGAGTCGACGAAGATGGTACCAATCTGATTAAAGTCTTGACAGCGGCTACTAAAAAACTCATACCTCTCTTTTGCAAAGCAGGTTGGATGGTGTTGATAGAATCAACGGACAGTGTCGACGTCGACCATTCTTCCCTTGAGCACTCGGTAGAAAGCATCGAAAAGAAAGACAGCACAAAAAATATCGGGTTTCAAGGATTTTTTTTAAATTTTTTCGCCAAAGTGGAAACCAACGGCAAGGGGAGGCTGGCGCTGGCCTCCCCCGCCTATACTATTAGAAGTTTGGTGCTTGTTGGAGGAGGAGGTAGGGTAATGGAGAATGAAGAAGCAACGGCTGTAACAAGAAAAATAGCTATTGAGACGAGTGAAAGGGGTCAAGGAGAGCTTGGAGAGGTGAGGTTGGAGAGGCGACACGCAGGAGGGCCGTGGTCGGTGGTCGGTGGTGCGAGATGCTGCGGCGGCTAGGGTTTCAGAGGGGCTGGGTGAATTGCCCCTTCTGAAGCGCTCGTCTTTTCTTTGAGGACCTTCTTTCTTTCTTTCTTTTCGGGACAATAATCATGTTGTTATCTAAATTGCGGACTTAAGTAAACTTGAATAAATAAGGTAAATTTTCTGGTAGGTCACTGAACTTCGCTTCAAATCCATAATTGATCACTGAATTTCCATTTATACGTTTTTGGTCACTAAACTTTGATGTTTATCTAAATTTAGTCACTCTGTTAGTTTTTTCATCCAACTTAACGAAATAGTTGATCACATAGCATCAATTTTATTGTTTGTACATATTTTTTTTTCATGTAAAAAAATATAAGAATATAAATAAAAAATTTATTTATTTATTTTTCTTTTATGACAATAACATACTTTCACATTTTTAAACATGTTTTAAATTATATACTTTATATAAAAATAATAATTACGCAAAAAATCAATTTATGAAAGAAAAATAAATAAATAATTTTAATTTGTCTTACATTCTCACATGGTGTATACTTTTATATGAAAAAAAAAAATAATTTTCAAAGTTTAAAATTAGAGTTACATTAATTTTTCTGTTAAGTTGGATGGAAAAACTAACGGAATGACCAAATTTGAACAAATATCAAAGTTCAGTGACAAAAAACGGATAAATGGAAATTCAATGTCAACAAATTATAGATTTGAGGTAAAGTTGAGTTACCTCCAGAAACATTAATTAATTAATTAATTAATAGGTATATGTACATGTATATATGTATATATTGATGTTGGTCATATGTTGTTTGCTCTGTTCAAAAAGTTGTCTCATCCCATTCCTGCAAGTTCTTAATATAAAATACCAAATAGAAAACCAAATGAAGTGATTTCACTGGAAGTTGGAAATTACTCTTGCAGTTTACATCAACCATAAATATAATTAAATAAGAGGAGGGATCCATTGACAATGCTTGCAATGACAATATTGACAATGAGATTTTTGAAAAATTTATAATAATTCATAAAAAATCTTAAAAATGAAAAAACTTTAATGGATGCATTCTTTAACTTATAGATTAATAGTGTTTCAAATTTCAATCAATTTGAACATCATTTAATGGTTTATCAAAATTTTATACATTTTTTAACGGTTGAAATTTCACGAGCTTTAAAGAGCTATCAAACGTCACTTAAATTGAATATAATTTGAAACATAATCAATCTATAAGTTAAACAATATTTCTATAAACTTTTTTCTATTTTTTAGAATTTTTAACTATTTTTACAAATTTTTCAAAATCTTCATTGTCAAGATTGTCAAGATAAGCATTGTCAATGGATCCCTCCTCATTAAATAATCGCCATATTTTTACATCATCGATCAAATGTTAACATGTGTTGGAAACGCATGCACCTTACAGTGCCATGACACAAAAAAAAAAAAAAAAAAAAATCACCCTATTTTACATTTATCTGAAAGCTTCCATATCTTCATAATCGAACGCAATCTAAAAAACTTATATATAACAAACAGTGATTCAACGCGGGAAACAATGGAATTTTATTTCCTAATTTCACCAATAATATTAATTTGATTGGACTTTATAATCAACTGGATGGAATGGGAAACACAGAACGTCCATATATATATCCATTCAGTAGTTGACTGCATAATTGCATATTTAGTTTGTCATAAAAATGTAAATAAATGACTTGATCTCAATGCTACATTTTAAACGGCAGATTTGTTTCCATTCGATTTAGAATAAAAATACAAAGGAATGAACAATCTGACCGTCAGAAACCCGTGAGACCGTTTCAAATTCAATATATATGCAAGTAATTTTCAAGGTAATTAAACCATATATGCAAAATTGAACCCTTGTAATACGCCCACTCAATCCCTGCATATGTGATATCTATAAAAGGGCTCCCATAGCGTATAATTATGCATCAATCAAAAAACACAACTTAACCAACAAACCAAACGAACTCCTAGTTACACATTTAACAACAGCTGCTGATTATATACAGCTAGCATCTTGTTTCAATTACTTTTACCAGTAAGTGAATTAATGGAGAGAGCAACAAAAATGATGCAGCTGGTGTTCCTCATGCTGCTGATCAGTTCTAGCAGCGTGCAGCATGTATCCGAGGCAAGACCGATAGAAGGACACGGAGACAGTTTTCCTGTAATGTTCGAGTCGCTTAAAAGCACACCCTGTACAGGTTCCTCTGGCTGCACCTCCGGCACCGCAGTTAAAGGCTGTGTTTGTCCGCCAACCCCACCTAGTCCTAAATAATTTGAATTGATATACTGTCAAAATCGATGGAGTTGCATTAGCTAGCACTAGTTGGTGTATTATTAATTTGTTCAAATAAATTCTACGACACTTATAGCTGGAATAAATTTTTGTGTATATATAGATCCGATAGATAGATGAGATCTATGTCACATTTTTTTTGTTAGTTGGTTATAGTTATACACACCACATTTGTATTCGATCGAGTCATTATTTGATGTATGTTTTGTGTCATTTAATTATACCACCTGTATTACTTTACTGTACTTTGTAGAATAATATTCAATCATATTTATATGAATGAAAACAATTCAAACTATTCATTAACATTGTGATAACCAGGAGTTGTTTTTCTATATATGGCAATTGATAAAATAATCTCAGTTCCACCCCAGCTAGTATAAATTCCTTGAGAAAAACTTATTCTGAGTAACCCGGCCGTACCCGGCCCGTTCAGTTTCCATTTTTCCCAAGGATAAAGGGTGAGCACAACCAGTTCCCTCCACTTCGAGGGAGAATTAAAGAGGTAGAGCTAGAATGGAATATATAGCTAGCGATCGATGCGAAAGATGGCAGAGGACAAAACGCAGAGTATGTGATTCCATTTTTAAATTTTACCCCCAAATTGTAACGTTAATTAGCACATATCTTTCAACTTCAATGCTCGTCTTGCTCCAATTAATTGTTAGGAAAATGGGATTAGTTGCACGTTGTCCAAATATACATTTAGGGAGAGCGAAGATCTGAATGCTATGCTGTCTGTGCATTGATACACAAGTTCCCGCTGTTGGATATATCTTGCAGTGCATTCCATTTCTATCGATAGTTATTGATGCAGTTGTGCATCAGCTGCCAGAGGGCGGTCAGATTGATATGCTGTAGTATTTTGACCATAACTTTTTCAATACAAGTCCAAATGAGGTGATTCAAAATTCTATAGAAAGATACAAAAATTAGCTACAACTTTCATGTTTTGAGTTTTGAGTTTTCTTAGAATCGGAAGGCATCCCAGTTGAAATGACGAATTAATACTGCATGGTCTTCGGCGGTCCGCCCCAGTAAAGTTCCTGCACTCTGTTGGGCGGGCGGTCTGCCCCTGATGCTGGGCAGTCCGCCCCCAGACGAGTCAAGTTGCGTCTTTTAGAATTTTCTTGCGTTTAAGACTGTTTTCTTTGTTTCTATCTTTGTTTTCTTTGGGAGGGTTATTTCTATTTTCTTATATAAGCAAACTCAAGCCCTTTGGGCAGGACTAGTTGTTATTTTGTATCCAAGTTATCAAAAACCTAGAATTCTATGTGAATTCTCAAATCTCTCGAGTGCTTCCGTGTTCGTTCGATTGTCGTCTCCTACCGTTCGTGCATCAGTTATATATAATGTTATATTGACTCGGTGACCGGCCCTGAACTGTAGAACTTGGAAAATCAAAACCTCGGACTATATATCTCTAGCAGAACTTTGAAATATCTGAACTCCTAGACCTGGAACAAATTATATTACTGGAAAGAATTCGCGTCAATTGCAGGTTGACCCCCTCAGTAGTCAGTATATATTATATATGTTGCCAGTCAAAGAGGCCAGATCAATTAAATATATACATCTTTACAATTTTTGTTGTATGTATGTATGATTACAGTTAATTGAGAGCGTTATTTTACAAATACAATATAGATCATTGATTCTTAATGAGATATATTAATTTGTACTCATTAGCATTACAATATTATCTAAAAAAGCAACAATAAAATGTTGTACCGGAACTGTTAACGAGGAACCGTAATTGTTAAAAAAACATAAGTAAAACTAAGTTATGATAAAAAAAATACAACAAAAAAAATTTAATATACACTAATTAAAAGTAGAATACAATAAGTTTCAATTAAAAATTTTAAGTATAACAAAAAGTCACTACATTTCTATATATATATAAAGATATTGTGACTTTTTTTAGATTAATATAAATTATTTTAAAAAAATCTAAGTAAATTGGTCGGGTCAGGTTTTACTCAACATATTTTAAAAATTTCGTAACCAAACTCTAATCATTGGATTGCTCAAAATTCAATCCATACCTAACCAACTACAATCAAAATCTGTAATTTTTGGGTCAGGTTGTGGGTTGGTCAGGTCCGCGGGTGAATGGATTCAACTTACACCTCTATCGAACATTCGAACTCAATCTAAAAGGTGATATATATAACAAACAGTGATTCTAACGCGGGAAACAATGGAATTTTATTTCCTGATTTCACCAATAACATTAATTTGATGAGACTTTATAATCAAAATCAACTGGGTGGAAGTGGAATGGGAAACACAGGAAGGCCCATCCAGTATTTCATTAATTTAGTTGCCCGCTTAGTTGGGTCGTCTAGTCAAGGATACATGGACGGAATTAACTATTAAAATTCATATTTCATGACAAGTGACTCTAAATTTGCAATAAAAATGAAAAAAAAAATAAGAAACTTGTCAATGCTAGCTACCCTATTTTGTTCCCTCGATGTCTAACAAATATACATGCAAAACACGAAAAACTGAAACAATCCAATATATATATTACCGTCAGAAACGGTTCCGTTTACTTAATTGAGACCTTTTCAAACTTTCGATATATGCATGGTAACTTCCAGGGTAAACCATGCAAAATTAGTTAAACCCTGTCATACGCCTATAGTATATACAGTTATACACACCATCTTATCAATCTATAACAAAGGTTTAAATAGCGGATAGCGGACTCATCGCGGTGGGGTATATTTGATAGCGGATATCGGATATCGGCGCTATCGCGGGCGCTACCAGTTCCTGTTATGTGGAATATTTTAACTATTTTATTGGTTTATGAGCTCACATTTTTAATAAAAATGATTAATAATTAGAATAGTGTATAAAGTTTTCTAACCAAATTGTTTGAAAATTATATAATTATTATATCACTCTTGAAACAAAAGCATTCTTATTCAAATATATTGACATAGTACAATATGTTGGTCAGTCTTTTATCGCAAACATATTATTTGTTTCTACTAAAAGGATTTCAACTTGAATGAGTAATTACTTTTCCTAAATATTAAATTAAAAAATAAATTTCTATAACATTAATGATAGAAAAATTTACATATATTGTTGTTGCCTTCACTATATTTGTGAATTATTGAAGTTATAAAAAAAAAATTGTCTATCTGTCATTTTTTAAAAAAGAAATTATAATCTCAAAATTATAATAGAAAATTGTAAACAATTATGATAAAACATTATGTAAATAAAAAAATTATTGATTACATAACATTTTAATGGATTCTAAGTTTGTAAATCCAATTAATTGTGTGTTAAACGATTGTAAAACATAAATAACAATTATTAAGGGTTAGATATCATAAAATAATTGAAAATTTAGACTATTCTAACCACTATTTTATATGTTACTATATAAAGTATCAAATAGCGGGAAAAAATATATAGCGTCGTAGCGTTTTCCTTCCAAAATGCTATATCGGCCGCTATGACCGTTATTTAAACCTTTGATCTATAAAAAAGCTTCCATCTTTCTACCTTAGGCATCAATCAAAAAAACACAAACTATATATATTATATATCAAACACTCAGTTATATATATCATACATCAACTACTGCAAATAGTTATATATCATCTCTTCATTAATTAATTAATTTACTTACCAGTAATTAAGTGTGATGGAGAAAGCAACAAAAATGGTGCAACTGGTGTCTTCATGCTGCTGCTGATCAGTTCTAGCGGCTTGCAGCATGTCTCTGCGGCAAGACCGATAGAAGGACATGGTGGAGACAGTTTTCCTCTATTGTTCGAGTCGCTTAAAAAGCAGCCCCTGTCCCAGTGCGCCCTCTGGCTGCACCTCCAGCACCGCAGTTAATGGCTGTTGTCCACCAACCCCTGCTTAGTTCGAAGAATTGATATACCGTCAAGATGGAGTTGCAGTAGCTAGCTAGTGTATTGTTGATTTATTCAAATAAATTCTACGACGCTTATAGAATAATTTTTTTGTGTATATATAGATCCGTTAGATCTATGTCACAGTTTTTTGTTAGTTGGTTATATACACACCTCACTTGTAGTCGATATAGTCATTCTTCGATGTAACACGGGTTATTTAATTATACCATCCTTAATACTTTACTGTACTTTGTAGAAGGATAATCAATCATATGCACGAAAATAATGCCATTAATTCTGTTTAATAACAGTGCGCACAACCAGTTCCCTCCACCTCTAGAGAAAATTAATAAAGAGCTAGCTAGCTAGAATGGAATAGTGATGCGAAAGATGGCAGAGGACGAAGTGCAGAGTATATGCGATTCCAATTTTACCCCAAATTATAACATTAGCTTAGCACATATCTTTCAAGTTTCAACTTTCATTTCGTCTTGCTCGAGCTCCAATTGTAACAACTAACGAAACTGAGCTTGGTTGCTTTTTTTCGAAATATACATTTACGTAGAGTGAAGATCGATCAGCTGATACGGAATGTTTGTGCTGTCGGTGCACTGATACACAAAAGTATCAAAAGTTATATTTTGACTCAGTAGGCATGAACTGTAGAACTTAGAAAAAAAACCAGGGAGAACTCACTATCTCTAGCTGAACTTTGAAATCTGAACTTCTGGACCTGGAAGTCTGGATCTATTACTGGAAAGAATTCAAGTCAATTGCAGGTTGACCCCTCAGTATTCACTATTCAGACTTGTGTTTTGCCAGTCAAAGAGGCCAGATCAACTAAATACATCTTTACAATTTTTTTTTTGAGAAGGAATAAGGGTCATGCACTTAATTAATATTAATAAAATAGTTTTTTACAAGATGGGTTTATATAAGATGAAAACCCAGTAAATAAACACAATGCGGCCTTTTAAGGTAAAAGGCCGAAGAAAGTCAAAACAATTGAAAACTAAGATAGAAATAAAATATAAAATAATTGTAAAAAGTAAAAGTTCTATGAAGCTTCATGCTAAAAACATCTTTACAATTTCTGTTGTATGATTACAATTTCAGAGGATTATTTTACAAATACAATATAGATCATTAATTCTTAATGAGATATATTAAGTAATTTGCACTCATAATTTTCATTATTTATCATCACAACATTATCTGAAAATGCAACATGCATGATAAAATGTTGTACCGGAACTCTTAACGAGGAACCATATCTGCCTGCATATAAATATGTACCAACTTAGTGCTGAGAAAATCTAGTTGCTGAGGTGCATGTTTAATTTGTAGGGTTGTGTGGCATGTATATATCATATGAGCCAAAGAAACTAAAATTGTATATTTTTAATGTTATATATGCAGCCATGCAGGGCCCTGAAAATTGTTGTGAATATTATACATATGGAAATGTAGGAGGAGGAATTGTTGAGTAGAAATAATGAAAGCTTCCACGTCTCATAATCGAACTCAATCTAAAAAGGTCATAACTTATAACAAACAGTGATTAATTCAACGCGGGCAATTAACAATGGAATTTTATTAATTTCCTGATTTCACCAATAATACTAATTGATGAGACTTTATATTCAAAATCAACTGGGTGGAATGTGAAAACACGTTTCATTTAGGTGCCCGCTTAGTTCGGTCGCCTAGTCAAGGATACATGGACGCAACTATATATTAAAATTCATACATGTTGAATTCCATGGTAAGTGACTCTAAATTTCTAATAAAAATGAAAAAAAAAATAATAAAACTTGTCAATGCTACATTTTGAACAGCAAATTTGTCCCTATGCTGTTCCCTCGATGTCTAACAAATATACAAAATTACAAAGAATTCAAACAATCCAATATATATATTAGCGTCAGAAACGGTTCCATTTACTTGAGACCATTTCAAACTTTCAATACATATGCAACAGTAACCATCACGGTAATTAACCATGCAAATTGCAAAATTTAACCCTGTAATACGCCTATATACTATACTGTACATACCATCTTAGTTTTTGATATCTATAAAAAGGCTCCCATCCTTCTACCTTAGGCATCAATCAAAAAAAACACAAACTATATCAATTAAACACTCAGTTATACATCAGACATCATACATCAACTACAGCAAATAGCTATTAATTTTATTACTATTTTACTTTTACCAGTAATTAAGTGTGATGGAGAGAGCAACAAAAATGGTGCAACTGGTGTTCTTCATGCTGCTGGTTAGTTCTAGCAGCTTGCAGCATGTATCCATGGCAAGACTGATAGACGGTCGACATGGAAGCGGCTTTTCCATGGTTCTCGAGCCGCTTAAAGTTAAAGGAAGCCCACCCTGTGGTGGCAGCAAGCCCTCAGACTGCAGCAGCGCCCCCGGCGCTAAGAACGGGCCGTGCTGTCCGCCAACCCCCCCTCGTTCGAACTGACCGATATCGATGTACTGTCAAGATAGCTAGGGTTACATTAGCTAGCTGGTGTATCATTTGCTGAAATAAATTCTAATTGTGCTTATAGAATAAATTTGTATATATATAGCTAGCTCCAATAAATGTCTTTTAGTTTTTTTTTTAGTTTGGTTATATATATATGTATGTACACACCACATTTGTTTTCGAGTCATTTTTAATTTTGAGGTAAATATATAATATAAGTTTTCGTTATATATATACCATCTGTATTAGCCATCTTTCATAAATCATGATTTAATTATTTATTCATAGAAAGGTCTTCAAGAGAGTTGACTAGGGCATATATACTAGTAAAACTATGATGTTCTTAATTATCATACTATGAGGATCGGTTAAGCAACCGTTCAATTTAATTATATCGATCAGTTCTCATTTTGAGGATCAAACTTCACTCTTTATTTGTGTCTCAAGGATATATATCATGACTATCTGATTAAAGAAAATAAACATTCTATATTTCATCCAATTTGTAGCAGAATTAGCCTACATATATATAGCTTCCCAGAAGAAACCTGAATTTTATTCCGTATTCTAATAATTGGTAATTTAATTAATCATTATGGAGTTCTATATATTAATTTTGGATTTAAGTATATATTTCATCCAATTTAAGTATATATAAATTATTATGCCGAAAATTGAATTTTGGATTTAGATTTTAGATGTACCAGGTTTCCTCAAGTACCAGGCAAGCTTTAACAAAGGAAAAAGATTAGTAAAGGGTATATATTTTGGTCATACTGAGATTAATGGATTTTATTATTTTAAAAACATATTCATATACAATCTCAATAGCAATTCTACTAACAAATCATGTTTATAGCGGCAAATTTCTAAAGTATGTATTTGTAATAGCAAATTTTAAGGCCTACAATTTTGGAGTGGCAATTCTATATTTAATTCTCTCCCAATAAAAAGAGGTGTCTATTTATATAAATCTACTTCAGGCCCTAGATCTATACTTGTCTATTAATTCCAAAAAATAACTTCTGATCATGTGTATATATATAAACAACCTCCTTTTTTTTTATTTTTCTTGGTCCAATTTCGTGGTTTATTTAAGGAAGGGGTGGAGAACAATCAAGAAGCGCATCAAAAAGCCTTCTTTCCTGTCTGCTTTGCTTAGGGAGTTAATTTCCGGTTCAATATGTCGCAGGAAGAAGTCGGATCAAATCAGGATATTGTCTCCATGAACGGGGAGGAGGTCATGTCTTCTTCAGATTATGGGTCTGATTCTATTTCTAGTTCAGATTTTGGTCCGCCTGCGACCAGGTTGCAGAAGGCGAGGAATGAGAAACGGGTCATGTATGCACGGCGTGCTACTAAACTTGCTGCTTCCATTTTGAAGAAGGCTAGAACTCGCAGGTTTAATTACATTCTTTAATTAATCTTTGTAATAAGTTGTTTTTTTTATTTTTTATTAATTTTTTGTTATCAATAGAATTTGATAATAATTATATATTGATATTCTAATGTATAATTGGTCTTTTAATTTAATTTGATGATCGTACGTTGTTAACTATATATATATATATGAATATGATTATATGAAGGATGACCAAACTGATCACAAGCTGCAGTAGAAGTAGAAGAAGTAGCTGCTTCTGCTCCAAACGTATTTCCTTGCATTTTCGGATATCTTACTTAGAGGTGCGCATGCATATATATATGCATTCTCTAGCTATATATGATCAATATTAATTAAATGTCATTATTTCTCATTAATTCTGTGCATGTAATTTGTATTAACTATTAATTGACTGACTCTGACTCCAGGCAGGAATATTTGGTTTCTTTAATTTATCTGTTCTTAATTAATTTCCTGCTGCATATATATATATATATATATATATATATATATATAGCACAATAGTCTAACTCTATATATATATATATAATCTTGCAGAGTGAGAGCAAAAGGCTGAGGGATGAAGTCAAAAACAGTGGGGAAGAAATACGAAAAGAATTTCAAAAAGGTATATATATAACAATCATATATATTCACTTTGAATAGCGAATGAATTAATCAGTATAGTATAAGAGAGTATATATGTAATTAATTAGCAATTAAGTACTTAATTAATTTCTGAAACGAATTATGCAGCTTTGCAGGCAATCAGACAAATGCTAATTTCACGGCAAAACACGAATCCATCGATCAATCCGCACGACGCTATCTCCGGATCAACAGGTAGTGCAGTAACAGGCCAGCTAGAGCACGTCGCAGAGCGGCCGGGAGGTGATCTCACAGATGCTAGCTTAGCAACAGATGATCATTCTGAGGCAGGCAGATGCATGCTTAATTAGCTAATTAAAGGCCAAACATGCATGGAACTCTAATCCCAATTTAAGTACAGTGATGATGAATATATATATGTTGTGACACTGACAATTAATTAATTATATATGAAACTTAATTTGGATTTTCGCAAATAAATGGTCTGTTGTAAATTCAAGATAAAAAATAGCAATTAAAGTGATATATATATATATATATATATATATATATATATATGTTCCTAAAACAGTGTAACAATTTCATTGAACTCTTCTTCTGTTTATTTTTTTTTTTAAATTGATCATCAACAACACATTTCTGCAAATAGTTAATTCTAATTTCCTTCTTATTGCAGTTATATGTCAAATTAAAGATATAGCTGAAATTAAATTTGACAGAGAAAAATCATGCAAATTAAAATTAATACGAAGGAGATGAAACGAATAGTTTCGCAACATATATAAACTCATGCAGCTCTCACAGCCTGCTTGATGCTGCCTCAGGTCCACAACAAGATTAAGGATACTTAATTTTCTGCATTTGTATTACACAAAG
Source organism: Cyperus esculentus (assembly GCA_030179965.1). Classification (NCBI taxonomy): domain Eukaryota; kingdom Viridiplantae; phylum Streptophyta; class Magnoliopsida; order Poales; family Cyperaceae; genus Cyperus; species Cyperus esculentus. The sequence continues at coordinate 3,033,875 of JASGLE010000039.1, read as the reverse complement.
GTTAAGATTTTCTTGTTTTTCACCACTGCAAGCCCATCTATAATTTACCCACACTACCACAGAGAAAAGCATCAACAACGGTTATTTAATGACAATTCCCAGCGGTTCAGTGACCGTCTGTAATACCGGGGTTGCTAATGCTTACTAAAGAACCGTTGTTGATGCTGTTAATCAACAACGGTTTATAAGAAGGAACCGTTGTTGATGATAGCAATTCCCAACGGTTTATAAGAAATAACCGTTGTTGATTCTTAAGAATGAACAACTGTTTTTTGTAAATAACCGTTGTTGATTCTTAAGAATTAACAACTGTTTTTTGTAAATAACAGTTGTTGATTCTTAGAAATTAACAACTGTTTTTTGTAAATAACAGTTGTTGATTCTTAGAAATTAACAACTGTTTTTTGTAAATAACAGTTGGGATGATGATTTTTTTTTTAAAAAAAAATTGTTTATTTATAGAGATTAGCCCTTTGCTCATTCAAATTAGATATTATATACCATATTAACAAAAAAAATGTACATTAAAAAACTAATAATAAATTCTATTAATACCACAGATTAATTACCAAACTAAAATCCAATATAATATCATATTCATATATCCAACAAAATTAAAATCCATCATAATATAATAGAATTTCACAAATCCTAATAATATCCGTATACATCAGCACCTTCTCATAATCTTGCACCATTACTTCCTCCTGATCTTGCACCAGCATCTCCTAATCTTGCATCAGCACATTCTCCTGTGCCCGAATCTACAGGGAGTACAGTGAGTTTGCAATAATATATTTTTTTGCAATATCTTAGAAACAATTTCGTACATGAATTATTTACAATTCAGTTTGTTAATTTTTTTCTTGACTTTAGGGGAAGAAAGTTTGACTACGATTTGTTTGAACTTTGAGAGAGCAAGGAAAGGAAGTGCCAGTGCTACCTTGAGAGAGCAAGAAAAGAGCAGTGATGGTGCTGCCTTCGCTGTCGGAGAGAGCAAGGAAAGCGAGGGTTGGTGCTGGCCTTCTTTGTGCGGAGAGCAGGGAGACTAAAGTTGGTGGTAGCCTCCGTTGCGGGACCTTTTCGCGGAGAGTTGGTGCTGGCCTCTATTGCGCCGCCGTTGCCGCTATCAAGCAACCCTCCATCATGCTCCATGAAGAGGGAAGGGTTTTAGTCGGGTTTTGAAATTGGGGGAAATACAAATTGACTAAGGCCTGAAGTTGAAATTATAGTAGAGCAAAAGACAGTTTGAAAATAATCAAACTGTGGAGGCGGGAAATTAGGGAAAGTAGGGAAAGTGGTTGAAAGATGTAGAGGCGGGAAACTAGGAAAAACAATCACCAACGGTTGTTAAACAAAACAGTTGTTAAATGGGCCATAAGAAGGAATCAGCAACTGTTATTAATAAAAAACAGTTGTTAATTCTTGCACATGAATATTTTATGTTACCCAAGAATCAACAACGGTTATTAATAAAAAACAGTTGTTAAATGGGCCATAAGAAGGAATCAGCAATTGTTATTAATAAAAAAACAGTTGTTAATTCTTGCACATGAATATTTTATGTTACCCAAGAATCAACAACGGTTATTAATAAAAAACAGTTGTTAAATGGGCCATAAGAAGGAATCAGCAACTGTTATTAATAAAAAACAGTTGTTAATTCTTGCACATGAATATGTTACCCAAGAATCAACAACGGTTCCCAATGAATAACAATTGTTAAATGGGCCATAAGAAGGAATCAGCAACTGTTATTAATAAAAAACAGTTGTTAATTCTTGCACATGAATATTTTATGTTACCCAAGAATCAACAACGGTTATTAATAAAAAAACAGTTGTTAAATGGGCCATAAGAAGGAACCAGCAACTGCTATTAATAAAAAACAGTTGTTAATTCTTGGACATGAATATTTTATGTTACCCAAGAATCAACAACGGTTATTAATAAAAAACAGTTGTTAAATGGGCCATAAGAAGGAATCAGCAACTGTTATTAATAAAAAATAGTTGTTAATTCTTGCACATGAATATTTTATGTTGCCCAAGAATCAACAACGGTTTATACTTTAGAAACCGTTGGGAATGCTATCCCATTCCCAACGGTTTTTTTATAGTGAACCGTTGTTAATTCTTGCACATGAATATTTTATGTTACCAAGAATCAACAACGGTTTCTATTTTAGGAACCGTTGGGAATGCTCTCCCTTTCCCAACGGTTTTTTATTGTGAACCGTTGTTAATTCTTGCACATGAATTAACAACTGTTTCTTCTTAAGGAACAGTTGGGAATGATATGCCTTTCCCAACTGTTTTTTAAAGGAACAGTTGTTGGTTCTTTTTCAGATTTCGGGCAAGTCTTTCCCAACTGTTCCTTCTGATAAACCGTTGCTGATGTGTTTTATTAAATTTCCAAAATGCCACTGCCACTTTTCAACAACGGTTTTCTTGAAAACAGTTGCTAAGTTGGGGTTGCTAATGCCCATCTCTGTGGTAGTGCCAGTTATTTAACAAGCAACAAAAATAAATAAACAAGTGAAACTTTGTTATATGTCAAAATGTTTTTCGATCCCCGTGCGCCAGTAATACATTATACATCTCATGAAAATAATGGCGAAGCCAAATAACAAAAAAAAACAAAAATAATAATAACCACAATAATACTAATTATAAAAAGGCATCAATATCATAGTCTTATTTTTTTTTAAATTTTTTTAGCAAGCATTTTCCGTGATTCCGTCATTGCTAGTTTCTGCTACAGTTTAAAATACTCTTTCTTCTCAGTCCACCATACCATCCCCCCTCAATTCCCCCAGCTGTCAGTCAGTCAGTCACCTCTTCACTTCAAGAATTCAACACAACACCCTTCTTTACACAAAGATTATTATCCCGGCTCAGGAGTTTGAAGAAACTCCTATATATTGGTCAACTATATATAGGTCAATTTAGTATTCCACATTTTTCATCAATAGTTATATATATATATATACACTTTGACTTAGTAAGCGTGAACAGTGTATCATATAGGATATATCAAAACCTGCGAAAATTCACCAATTCTAGATCTACTGGGACTATATATATAATTAGTCTGAAATCTGAACTCCTGGACCTAGAACGGCTGAAGAGAATTCAATGGAGTCAAGTGCGCTTTGACCCTCAGAAGTCACAAGCTCTAGTACGTACCGCGTTGCCGGTCAAAGAGGCATGTAAGAACAACTTAATACATTTTGAGGGATTCATTCATTTGGTGCCATTAATTAATTGTGTCTACTTCTTTTAAATTCTAATTTAATTTATGTATACATTAGTAATTATAAATGTATACTGTTAGCAAGATATATATTCTAAATTAATTATTTCATTTATATGTATGTATGTAAATACTTTTACAATTAATTGTATGCTCGTTTCGCTAACCAATAATGAAGTCGTAAAATTTGAACCGTTGATTTTTGTTTATACTTGATGTATGCATGCCTAAATAAAATTATAATTTTATAACTTTTTTTAGTATAATTAAAGCATGATATATACAAAATATTCTATAAAGTAGTTTTTCGGATTGAAAGTTAAAATATTATTTGAGACTTATTCGATATATATGACATCAATAACCATGGGCATTTGATCCCTTTTTCATGAATTATATATATAATTACATATTATTTATGCATAAGTAAATTTTGGGAGAGATATTTTACAATTATCTTGCAGTTTCCCCATATATGCATGCCGATGATCATTAATTCTTATTAGCAGCTCGCACTCATCAGCACTTTTATGTATCACAAAATTAATTAATTATCTAAACAGACAATTATATATGTAATATATATCATCCTCTGGTCAAATTCAGTTGACTATAATTAAACACCAACAACACCATCTTATGCCTAGCTAAGCATATATACACATCATATATATATATATTTCATTCTTCAAACCACCACCGTCAAAAACGTTTTCTGCAACTTCCAGTGCTATATACTAGTCGATCTCCATTCTTCAAATTAATGACCGACCAGCATATATACTGACTTCATTCCATGATCAAAGGGAGTAGAATTTTGTAGCACTTTCTTCGCAAAATACATACAAATTAACGTACCGTTAGCAACACATCATCACCTATGCATGTATATATATATAAGCCCTTTAGTACCTCTTCTCTTCAACCAACAATCCATCATCACAACTAAATATTTACAAAGAGAAATCAAGTAAAGTTTTATATATCTTTTCCAAATTAGAGTGATCGAGTTCATCGGGCGCTATATATATATATACAAAACAAAGCCGTAACTAATATTTAAGATCGATATGGCGTCGACAAAAGCAGCGCAAACAGTGCAACTGCTACTTTTCACCTTGCTGATCATCTACACAAGCACAGTGTGTCATGTATCAGCAGCTAGAACATTGAGCTCTTCACAAGAAAACACCTATGCTGCTAAACCTATTATTCTTGAATCTCTTGTTAAAGGTACTGGCTTGCCTTCGGATCCTTCGCAATGTAGCGGCAGCGGTACTGTAAGCGGAAAACTGTGTCCTCCTACTCCTCCGGCACCATCCAAGTGATGAAAGGAAACTATCAAGAATCAACATATCGATTGTCGTTGTGTTATGCTGTTATTTATAGTGCATTAATCTAGTATATATAATGCAGGTTTTTCATTGTATTATTGAATTTCTTATTTTTAATAATTGATGAATATAATAAATATGTAATAATTTCAGGTTATGAATCGTGTTTGAATTTAATTTAAGTTTATATTATTTAGGTATACTATTGTCTTTACACACACACAATTAATATTTAATACAGAACATTTAATATAGAGTAGTTATTCAAGAGAGCTATCTAGCTTCAAATTTTTTATTACATTTATTCACAAGTGAAAGTATATTTTTTTATTTTAATTAATTTAGGGATGCATAACAAGGTAGGGTTTATGCTGTTGTTATCTTAGTTATTTTCCTTATCCAAAATGACGTCGAACAGGTCATACGGGTCGACTCGATATCTGATCCAACTAATTTGTTTAAGCATTTTTTTAATAAGTTTTGATTAGTTTTAAATATCAAAACTAAAAAGAAATACACTTAACACAACCTAACTCGAAACAGGAACCCTTTAGTAGACCTTCACTCATACGTACTCAAAAGTATTCATTACTTCTTGGGTCATTTGGGGTCGGATCTGTTTCGGATTGGGTTAAGAATTGAAACACATGTTCAAATCAGAAAATTGTGATTCTTCTTTCTTTTTTTTTATTTCTTCAATTGCATTTTAGATGTTTTTTTAAGTTTAACACATAGAAAAGCGAAATTCTGTATTTCAAGATCTAAGTTTATGATTAGAATGTTAATTTGCTTTAATTAAATTATCTCAAATTTTGGAACCACAGAATAAAATAATGGAGAACATATGTATATATTATTTATTTTTTAAAATTCAACAATATTTCATAAGAAAATATCAAATATATTATTATTAAAATGTAAGCAATGTACACTCAACTTATCCTTATTCGAATATTCTTTTCTTTTTGTGCAAGTCCATCCCATAAAATTTGCAAATATTAAAGTAATAAAAAAAAAAACAGGGATCGGAGTTATTTACCAGCGTGAATTTACTTGCGTGAATTTTTTTGGTTAAAAAAATAAATAGAGTCAATTTGACCCATCAGGGGGAAAAATTAGAAAGAAATTAAAAACAGAGCTAGCTGACTAAAACAAAATCAAAAACTAAAACAAACATTAAAAAAGAAATGTGCGGATATATAAACTGCCACCAATGTTCAGAACTTCAGATAAAATGAGTACTCCATTTTTTCTAATCAAATTTCGGATCGATCCCCTATTAAAACAAAGGGACAATCATCATGGGGTCCATTAATCCCAGGAGATGGCCTCTAGATATATATCATCCTCTGGTGTCATTGTTATGTTGTTTTCATGAAACAGTTTTAAGTGATAATTAATTATAATATTACTCATTTTGACGTCATTTTGTATGCCCCACTTTAATTTTAGATCTAGTTTTCACAGGAGGCAAAAAAAAAAAAAAAAACATCTCTAATTTTGTTGTTTTTAGTTATTTATTTAATTTTTTTTTTAAAAGATGGAGAGTGCAAAACGGCAGAATATTTCGCCATCTTTGCTTTGGTAGAGTAGTTTTAATTTTGACCTCTCTTGTCTGGATCCAAATAGATTTTTTCTATGTGACTTGTCATGACTCCTTCACTTTGATCCATGTGGGAATTAATTTATAACCCCACAAAATCGAAATTCTTCAACTTTATCATGAAGAACTTTTTAATTTATTGAAATAGGGAGCTTTTTTACTTTTAGTCGATTTAATATTATATAATTTCGTGTATATATTTAACAACATGCCAAGGTCCAAATCATAGTCAGCTTTAAGAATTTTTTTTTTTTTTTCACAACAAGAACGCATATAGTTTCTATTATAATAGTGTGTACATTGCTAGCTAGGGAATAAAAATTTTTAAACAATACATGAATGTGTATTACGGAAACAAAGTACCAATTTCGGCTCAATATGTTTTTGTATAATTTTACTTAATTGAGGGGCAACCATTTGGTCAATTATTTGCTATAACTGTCTTAATATATTGTTGTTACAATTATTCCATGCTTCTATCAAAAAAAAAAAAAAAGAACTGTCTTAAGTTCAAATTTATGTTCCTTTTATATATAGAGCATATTTAAATTACACTTGTAATTATCTGGTAACTATGTATGCTCTTTTTCACGGCAGTCAGAAGCGCAAAAAGCGCTCGCTTAAGCGCAAAAGCGCAGGGCTAGTTGATTCCTCGCCTTTCTGAGCGCAAAAAAGCGCGCGTTTTTTGGTCAGGCGCTCAGGCGCTCAAGCGCACTAAGGCGCGCGCCTGATGAATATTATCAAACGTAATGTCTTTTAATCATTGTAATGGATCTCTAATAGACATGTTACATTTTGCTTGTCTAAGTATATCAATTTATTCACTTATATAAGTGATTTTTTGTCCAAATTGATACATGATGTAGCATGAAAAAAGATAAAAAGGGAGAAATATGATGAGACGGCTTAAGACCAGCTTACTCCTCATTAGAGAATAATTTTCTCTAAACTTTCATACTTAAACTTTTTTAACAAATAATGACAAATCTTTTCTTAAGATGATTTATAATTTATAAAGATTATATGATTTTTAGTTGAAACATTCATAAAAGTACATCAACAAATCAGATTTATTTATATTTTCCAGTATGTAATGAAAAGTCAAAACTTACTTTACCTAAGTATTTTACATCCAGCAACATTAAATATTTCAAGTTAAATGATTTATTTTGGATCTAGTGTTGCAATTATAGATTGTTTTGTCCTAAATTATTTGAAATGTATTAATTTAATATTGTGCGCCTTAAGTTACTTAGGCACGCGCTTTTATGCGCCTTGCGCCTCAGGCGATCACAGCTCTTTGCACCTTAGTTGCGCTTTTCGCCTCTGACTACCTTGCTCTTTTTATTTTTCTTCTATAACTAAAATTAAATTATCACAGTAAATTATGCACATGTATTTCCAAAAAACAAAAAATGTCATGTGCTGAAAATTTTTCCCACCATAAATTTGAACTATGGAATAATTCTCTGGATACCATCATACCAACAATAAGATTCCGTAATTACATCTTTTTCCATTGTCTATAAGAATCACTAGTTTCTTTTTTATATACATACATTTAATTTGATATAGATATAGAGACTAAACATTCTCAGCAATTAATGAAAGCAACCTCCACTAAGTCCCCGGATCGGTATCCGTTGCTTTCTAAAAAGAAAAGCACACCCGGCTTTTCTAAAATCCGACGGTTGGAAAACACCGAAATACTTTGAGATCCATGCAATAAAAACCGAAGTACTTTGAGATCAGTGCAGCAACCGATTCCGACCATCCGATTGAAAAACCAGGGTGTGCTTTTCTTCTTAGAAAAGCAGCCGATGCCGATCCCTAGGTCCCCCAATGAAAGATATGCAACACTCCACAAATCAACATGAGTAATAATAGCTAGTGCCCACTGAAAAACTGTCTATAACGTTCATAGGTTATATTTCAGGATGTATCTATTACATTTCGAGATGTATCTGTTATGTACAGTCTATAGACATATAGATGGTTTTTCAATGGACCCAGGATGTTTCTCAATCAACATCCGCAACTCATTAATAATTAAAAAACACATCCATACATAGACTGTACAGAATGTAACAGATACATTTCGAAATGTAACAGATATATCTCAAATATAACCTGTGGACACTATGGACGGTTTTTCAGTGGCCAGTAGGTATTACTCAATGGCCTCCGTTCTTTTTGTCAGTAGCTCAAAACCAGACACGTCGAAGCCAAAACTTGATCATCCAAATTAAATTCCCCCCTTTTAATTCTCATCTCTTATATATCTTTCCATCACTACAAGAGATTTCACATCGAGTTATAGTCACCGGAATCAATCAATCAATCAATCATGCAGAGGAAGAAGAGGCAGACCAAATACGCGGCGGCGCAGCAGGACGCGGTGGATGACGATAGATTGGAGCTCGTGAAAGCGGCAGCGTGGGCGTGGCACCAGCATTCGTCTTCGTCGATAAGCAAACAGGGTCGTGAATTCCCGTCTGCAAGATCCGGACGACGTTCCTCACACGGTCCTTCTCGCTACCATCTGGAGTCCCTCTCTACTGCTTCTCAGCCGGTTGCGGCAAAAAACACGCCCGTAGCTCTTCTTGATCTGTACGAGACCGAGAGGATCACGAGGGAGCTCGAGAGGCTCATGGCGACGGGTGAAAAGCGAGAGAAAAGTCAAGGGAAGAAGATGGTGCAGAAGAAGAAGAACAAAGGGGGAGGGTGCTTGTTAGGGAAGCACGCCGTGAGGATTTGCGGGTTGACAAATGATCCCGTGGCGGAGATTGAGCCCCTCGTTGGCCGGCACCATGAGAGTTCGACGTCTGATGTTCTTCTGCAAAGACGTCGACTTTGTAAGAAAATAGCATAGTTTTAATTTCCTTTTGCTTAATCGATCGTTTATATATATAGTTTGTAAAGGGAGAATGATGATGATACGATACCATTTGAAAAAAATATTGAAAAAGTTTGGATTCAAATCTCTTCTGCGATGTTTATATATGTTTCTGCTTGTGTTATATGGAGTTTTGTATATGGTGTTTATAATAGCTTCAATTTTGGGTACAATAATTCTTTATCATGGATAAGTTTTGGTTCCATTTGGAGAAAAATAGTGACCAAATAGAAGACAAAACAAAATCTTTTAATTTTCTTTACGTCAGAATTACTTTTACTTTTTTTTAAAAAAAAAAAAACATAGAATTGCTCTGATTAATGTGTATCACTAATTACAAATAGATCAGTGTATCTTGTCATTCTAAAATTGACAATTTTGCTCAGATCAATTTATGGACCAGATCAATAATTGTTTGCTTAAAAGTGCAAAAATGAAAATAATGCTTCTGCTAATTAATTTGTACCACCCAATTAACAATATTTTTAAGTTTATTCCATTAAAAATGGAAAACAATTTAAAGCGGAAAGGGGAAGGGGAAAAAAATCAAATCTATACTACAAAAAAAAAAGGGCTAATTAATTGGAGTTAAACGCTTTTTTCATCATGCATTTTCCTACCCTGTATAGGCTGCAAATCCGAATGGAACGGTAGGCCTTGGAATTGGATAGCTATCTTGTGGATTGTGGTAATTGTCTTAGAAACAAACATATGAAATTTGTACTTGACATGATATCATGATTTTATTGGAAAATAACATCGTAAATAACTATTATTTTGAAAATACTATTTGTGGCGTTTTCCATATAGTTCAATGGTTCCACAATTACGTTTGACCCAGTAACAAGTCAAAACATTTGATAAAAACCGAAATCGATTAATAATGTTTATGCAATTCAGGATTGATCCAGGGGCCGGCGGATCCAAGATCAATATGAAAAGAGGCTGGAGAGACGAGTCATAATTCTAATGTTCTAAAGTTTAATCCAAAAGGGGTTTAGAGAGGTCAGCTCATAGTTAAAACAATAAAAAAATAACTATTATAATATACAACTTTTATATATATTTAACAAAATAATTATGATTAAGAGTTAATTGTATACTTAAGTAACAAAATATTTAATTTGTTAATTATTGTTTATGTTTGATATAAAAAAAATGTATTTTGACATCAAATTAACAAAAATTTACACCATATATAAACTTGAGTTAAACCAAAATAATCGAGGTTCAACAACTTTTACCGGGCGAAGGGGGCCGGGCGCCCCCTGGCACCCCCTTAGATCCGCCCCTGGATTGATCATAACTCATAAATGATTTGTAAGATCTCAATTTCCATTATCAATCTTGCAATTTAGTACTTCCAACATAGATATTGGGCTGGATTTGTAATCCCACTTCGTCTCCGGAGACCTTCAAAAAAGTATTCTCATTTAAACTAGTTACACGTTTTATCTTTTTTTTATTTTTTTTCTCTCAAAAAAAAAAAGTAGTTAGACAAATTTTTCTGTTCAAAAATTATGTTCCAAGACCGGACCTAAAATGACCCGGAAAAAGGCATGAAATACTCAAATGGCCCAGAAAGATTTATGCTAGATTCAAAAGGCCCACTGTATTGAAGTCCGTATTCTCTCAAGCCCATCTCAAATATACAGTACTGCACGTATAACTATGATTATACAGTAGGTAACAAAGATCCATATACTGTACATGATCATACATTATTGGTATTGGTATATATCTTCCAACATTAAAACATAACATAATAATACAGTCCTTCGAATTTTGCATTCAAATTAAGACGATATCTGAAGAGTAATACCTAGCGTCCATAGAAAAACTATCTATAGCGTCCATAGGTTACATTTCGGAATGTATATGTTACATTTTGGGATGTATTTGTTACATTTCGTACACATTTATGGATGTACTGACGGTTTTTTAATGGACGCAAGATGTTTCTCATATCTGAAGATTCTCTTGGAAATGCATCATGAAAGATCATTCCCCCTATATACTTTTACATTTCGATCCTAGATCAAATCGCGTGCCATTCATTCATGTTTAATTCTGAGTTAATGCCAATTAAACAAATGATTATTCCATATCTAACAAAATCATCTCCTTTCTAAATATAAATATTAATTCATGAGAATTCAATCAATTACATTCATCTAATCTAACAAATATTTGATGACCTGCTTTGAAATTTCCATATCTATAAAATGATAACATATATGCAACATACCTATATACATCTTATCCTATAGAAAAATTCCCATCCATGGAATCAAAGAGCACTCTAGTTCTTGGCACCTTGCTTCTCTGTTTATCATCATTTTGTACAACAATTAGAGGATTAGATCCGTTGAAGCATCTTATTATCCAAAATGGCTTGAAGGTAACATATTGAAAAATAATTTTCTGTTAATTTTTTATATGCTATTTTTCCAGCAGAGTCCATCTTTGCAATGTTGTTAAGCTATAAAATAAAATAATTTCCATGAAAGTGTTCCTTATTTTAAAAACCTAAAACATGAGATTTTCTCTAACATTAAAAAATGCAACACAAATGGAAGATAGAAGACAATGTTAGATGTTTTTCATAACAAAAGAATAACAAGTAAATTCCTGATCTTACACTTTCACAGGTCGGTTCCACCGGAGGCTCACACGCAACAAACTCATCAGGAAATGCATCCAACGACGGGTCGATTGAAGACGAACAACAGACATATGTCCATGTATGTATTCAATCCTTTTAGCTGATAAACTAACACTGAGACATGGAGAGGTTACAAACTAATTAACAGCTGTTTTGATTGTTTGTCAGAATGCAGGTTACCGAAGCGAGGGTCTCGACGTTGCTACTCGCTGGCATGGAGTGCGAGCAAAGATGACGATATGGGACATACCGGATGTGCAGCCTCTATCGAGTAGCGGGGCTTACATAGCAGCGCTAAACCAAGAATCAGGGCTTGAAATGATGGCAGCTGGATTTCACGTATGTCGTCATAGCATTTCGCTTATTCTTTCTGAATTCTGTAAAATTATCAAGAATTTTTCAAGAAAACGTACGTACCGCAGAAAACTTCCAGGCCTGGTACTTATATTGTGTAAATAACTTATCATGAAATAGAAATATGCATGAACAGCAATAATATTATAATTTCTCCCACTAAATTCATGATGTAGAGTATAGACAAACATGAGTGTATAACATATATATGTATATATACAAGACTAGATTTTACAACAGATATATATACATGTCTGAATAAGGGGTAACACAAACATCCTCTTAAATTAGTTATGGTACTCTAAGAAACTTTAAGCAAAATAAGAAGAATGCTAACCAGAGAGAGAGAGAGAGAAAAAAAAAAAAAAAAAAAAACTATACAAGTACAGTTTAATTCCTTTTATCAAAAAAAAAGTACAGTTTAATTCCAGTTCTCAAATTTAATCACCAAAATTGATAATAAGTTGGTATTGAGGTCTTCTTTTGCAATCTTACTACAAATCGACTAAATTTATTTTTTTAATTAAGAGCAACCATTAATTAACCCCTTAATTTGTGTTGCACAATATTTTTGCAGGTTAATCCCAGTCTTTATAATGATACCAACGTGCATTTCTTCACATATTGGACTGTAAGTACAACAATTACTCTTTTCTTTCTTTCTGGTATACATTTGGATATACACTCTTTAAATCTTTTGATAAATTGTAATTTATACCATGCTGCATGCTATTTTTTCACATTTGTTAGACGTCCAGCGACTACTCGACAGGCTGCTTCAATGATGGTTGCCAAGGTTTCGTTACAGCGGTTGGTTCAAACCTTGTTCCAGGACAAGCTTTTGCTCCTCCATTTTCAGTTTACGACGGGCAACAGAGAGGCATTACAATCAGGATAAAGAAGGTTAATTTGCCATGCTATCTCGAAATCTCAATTTTAAATATATGTCTATTAATCCTGTATTTAATTTTGAATAACATAACTGGAATAAAACGTATATAAGATCGTTAATGTAGTACGTACATACGCTCGTCTATTTATGAACTTGATCATGGGCATGTAGGATGAAAAAACCGGAGACTGGTCATTGTACAGGGAAGATCTCGGTGGCCCGATTGCCGGTATGACATTGCTAGGATGGTGGCCAAACTCAATGTTCAAGTACTTGTCGGACCACGCAGAGATAATCCAGTGGGCAGGTATCGTCACCTACAACATCAACGAGCGGAGCCCTTCGATGGGCAGCGGGCACTTCTCTGACGAGCTCGAAGGTCGAGCCGCTTCCTTCACTGAATGCTTCGGATTCGATGAAAAGGGAAATGTCTACGAAGACTATTACCGACCTTATTCTTACGAAGACAAGACAGACTGCTACGATGTCTCAGAATGGTACGTTACGATGCATTCAGCGAGACGCCACTTCTTTTACGGTGGACCGGGAGGTTGTGTTCCTCACAAATGAGAAGAGATTGTATTAAGGGTATATTATGCAATGTAGTTCAAATATATAGGTCATATCCCTCATGTGGGGCTATTTTATCTAGATTTGTATACAGAGAAAACAAATGTTATAATGATAAAGGAACATCTATAGTTAACTGAACTTTTTATTGGCTGGTTGAAATGCTTTGGGAAATATATAGATATCTATAACTGATTCTGATTTTGAATTCAAAAGGCAGACTTTGAAGTGTCTGAAAATAGATTTTTTTTTTTTTTCAGAAGATTCCTTTTGATATTTAGAAATTTCAGAAACAAGTCTCATGAATTTTGGAAATCAGAAAGGATTCAAAACCAATTTTGCATTTGTTATAATCGCGCACATGCTGGTATATATGTACTGCATTTCTCAGTTCTTTTGCGAACAACTACCTGATACAATCGGAGCTGTAATTAGGGAATTTTAGTAGGACATTTTAGTCGCAACTTTTGTTTCAAAGGGTCTTTAATCGATTCTTTATGAATTTTTAAAGTTGGAAAATTTTTTGGTTCTAGTCTGGTTCTGGTAAAGACTGCACACTTGCTGGTATTTGCCGCATTTCTCAATTTTTAGTCAAGAACTACCCCGGCACAATTTGAAATTCAGGAAGAAAACATTTAGTGGAACTTTTTCATCACAAATTTAAATTTTGTACCAAAAGGGTCTTTGATCAGCTTTTTTATGCATTCTGAAGTTGATAGTTTTAATGTGATATAAGTGTGTCATTTTGAAAGTTTCCTCATGAAAATCACTCGGTTTCTTTCGGCAAGCAGTCATGGGCTTCTGTTCATCGCAAAAGGGGAATGCTGCCTTTCCTGAATCCTGCACGAAGCAACTGCTCAAATGCCATGCCAGCCGATACCGCTTCTCTGCATCTCCCATAATGTCACTGCAGCTAGTGTACAATCTCCAATATGCCTCATGCCAGCAATCACTGGACGAGGGCCCCAAAATTCGGCTTTCCATTTCCACCAGTTCTTTTGCTCGCTTGTTTTTAGCACTCTTCTTGAATTCCATAACCATGTCATTTCTTTCTTTTTCTGATGGCAAGGCTTTAGTAGAAGAGAAACTCCACGAGAAACTCTCGCTCCGGGTGTATAACGAGACAAAGATCGGTACTTATATCTGATTCCTTGTCAAAGTCTGGTGCTACAAGGGGCTAGTAGGGATGTTGCTCCTCGGATAATGGGAATGGATTCAGCAGGCTTGAAAAGTTCAATCAAAATAGAGGGATTTGAAAAGCACAACAGTGAGGTCTTGAGAAACAAGAGAGTGGTGGCGCATGGCCTTGCAGGTCTGAGGGGTGGCGCGAGGGTGGACGGTGCGGAGCCAAGGGAGGTGGGGAACTTATCTATTTATGACCTCAAAATTCTGCCGTGCAAAATTCTGGCGGTGCGGAGCCGGATAGCCCAGTTGTGGTGCACTCGTGCAGAGCCAGGAGAGGTACGGAGGCGGGTGGGTGGGGAACTCGCGGAGCCAAAAGAAAACCACCCAAAGAAAAGGAGAGAAGAGACGACCGGGTTGGATTTTGGAGCGTTCAATGTTTAACGGATGCAGACCCGATAATCAAAAGAGCAATTCAGAGAGATTAAATCGTGCGGTCAGGAGTGCTCGTCGGACAGAGATAGGTCCGATGGCCATCGGACCTACCCTTTTCCCATTCGGCATTTGGTACCGTACAGCTAAGGTTCTATTTTTGACTAGGGTGGAATTTTTTGGTTAATAAATAAATAGAATCAATTTGACTCAAAAAAAGTGAGATAAGCTGGCCCTTCATCAGGGAAATAAAAGGGAAAAGAAAGAACAATCAGCTAGCTGCTGGAAACAAAGTCCAAGCTCATGGATTTAAAAAAAAAAAAAACAAATATTTAAAATCAATGTGCGTATATAAACTGCCACCAATCAAATTTTTTTTAAAATCGAAAATATAAATAATAAATTTATGAAAGTATTAAGATGACACCGGAATTTACACACAATAGATAGAGCCGATTTTCAAAACCGGTTCCTTCCATTGGAACCGATTTTGAAAATCGGTTTGAACCTTTTTTTTTTTTTTTAACCACCGAGTTCGGCCACAATTGGATCCGGAAAAAAAAAAAAAAAAAGAAAGTAGATACCGATTCTCAAAATCTGTTCCAATGGAAGAAACCGATTTTGAGAATCGGTTTGTACCTTTTTAATTTTTTTTTTCCATCCCGCCTCCTCCCTCTTTCTCTCCTTTCTTCTTCATCTCTTCTTCCTCTTTTCGTCTTCTCCTCTTCTTCTCTTCCCTTTCAGCCGCCGTAATTAGGGTTTCGGTGGTCTGCTACTACAAAGTTGTTATTTTAACATATCGACCTCATATTTGCGTTCGCAGCGTTCGTCTCATCTCTCAGGTACCTTTTTTTTTCCCGATATGTTACTCTTTTCCTCTGGAAAATTAGATTATATTTTTATTGGGTTGTTATTTGACTTCTCACAGGATGTTACTCATCAATGTATTCCACGGAGGTCAAATCCTTAATACACCTACTGGTGTTAATTGCGATATTTCCGCTGCGTGTACACTCCCCGTCAATGACCAGATAACCCTAGAGGAGTTGCAGAGGCGGATCCATGCCAGGTTGAAAAATTGCTCCCGAGCCATTTCAACTTGAAAATTAGAGCACGGATCAACGCTCCACCAGCAGGCTATGGTAATTACTTTTACACTCTATTTTGGGTTGACTGCGAACAGACTTGGGAGATGATTAAATCGGCCGCATGTCCAGTTGCTGGTTTTAGAACTTTGGAATTAGTTGTTGATTTTGAACCACTACCAAACCCCCGTGGTGACTATGACCCATGTCCCAATATTATTCCCAGCAGTAGCAATCGAGTTCCGAACGAGGAAACAACAGACACCTCAGCCCCAGAAGTCCCACTACCAGCAGAAGACCCAATACCAGCCGAAACCGTTGAGGAGGAATTTGAGAACTGGCACCTGGATGAGGAAGATGACGATGGGGATGCAGATGATGGTGAGGATCTGACCATGGAGGATATCGAGGATGAGATAGATATCGAGAATATAATAAAGGAGTGGCAGTCATCCATCCCCTTCAGAAACAGGGGTTGCAACATCCCTGCCGTCAGTTTAGAGATGCTGAGCCAATGCTAGTTGCCGACGAGCCATTCTACCGCAAGCCTATAAGAACCGATGCCGAATTTAGTCCTGGCCAGCAATTTGCATCTAAAAGGCAACTCAAGGAAAAGCTTGCTAAGTTTCACTTAGAGCAAAACATTACACTTGAGACAGTAAATAGCAATAAAGTCATGTACGTTGTTAGGTGCAAGGATGAAAATTGTTATGGAAGTGGCAAATTTCAACACTGGGGGAGGAGCATGCATGTTACGGAAGTGCCACCAGATTAGATCATGAGCAATTGACTGCCAGACTGGTTGCTGACACAATCAAGGACCAGTATGAGGGATAACATGGAGATGTCAGTGACCGAAGCCAGGGGCCTAGTAAAACTGAGATTTCCCACTGTCCATCCGTCATACAACAAGATATGGAGAGGCCGGGAGTTAGCAATTGCCGATCTTTTTGGTAGTTGGGAGAAGTCATACGAGATGCTCCCACCATTGTTACAAGCCATACAAGCAACCACATTGGGTACCAAATTCAGGTTGGAGCATGTGCCATCCGATAGGTTTGGTGTCCACATTTTTACAAAGGTTGCGTGGGCATTTGGTCCATGCATTTGGTCCGTGCATTCAGGAAATAAAATTCCATTTTATTATCAAACAAAAACTTCATACATACATATGAAACGCACAACATATTAATTATATTTTAAACTCATAAGCTAAGCAGAACCATACTAAATTACCTAGAGGTACATGGATCGATCTAATATTGGAATTCTAAGCCTACCATTACAGCTTATACAAATTTATCTATTATGCTTTCCTTGTCCATTTTGATGTCCAAATCATCATTTTTGCTACTCCTTGATGACAGCAGATATGCAGCTCATCACTTTATTAACAGAAGTCCCATCAATTTAGAAGAAAACTTTCTATAGCTTCATATATGTACTTTGCTCAAGGGAAGTTCTTTTTGACCTGTTCATTAGAGAAAACAGAATTCAGTTTAACTAAAGGAAAAGTAAACCTTAATTTCTAAAACTATAATAGAATTTGGTTCGCCACTCTTAACCGGAACACTAGAACAGTAGCTAATAAATAAAATAAAAAATTACACAAAGATAAGCAAGACTGTACTAGCAATTAACAGAAAGAGATCAACCTATATCCACTACCAGTATGCTTCTGTCCACTTTCAGGAGGGCAAAAACATATACCTTGTGGAAGGTGACAAGCTGATGCGAGGCTAGTAGCTGAGGCGAAGAGAGAATTAGAGTTGAGCTGTGGTGAATGGCTATGCTAGGCAGAGGTGGAAGACCGTGATGACAAGCTGAGGCAAGGCAATAAGCAGAAGCGAGAGATGCAGTAAAACCAATCACAATTATGACAACCCCTTTTAAGTGACTGTTCAGTACCAGAGATGCCAATTGGTGCCAGCTCCCAAGAGCATAAAACAATCTGATAGCATACTAGGAACAAAGGGATAAAGAAAGGAAAATGAAAAATATCCTAAGTCAGCCCCGAAGAGCTACACAATTTTGCAAGAGCTTATTTGGGTGCAATATTTATATTACTATACACAATCAGCTCCACCCATACAATCTTGCACAATGTTATAAACTAATATTGGTCTTTTTACTTCTATAGAGATGAACTAATAGTTGTACAATGTTGACGCCTCCAAATTGAAATTGTTAAAAAATATCTTGAATAACCCGCTGTTCAGTCCATTATCATTAGGTTGGTAACAACGAGCAGATTTTGGAAATTAGTCTACAAAAAGGGTCTGCATTTACGGACACAAATTATCAAACTAAAGAAATTGATAAAATCAGAAGCTCATCTCATGGATGCCAGCAAATTCTTAGAACATTTACCTAACTTAATTAGGCTAGATAGAATGATTAATTGACGCTAATATACTAAATTAAAGAATGAAACGAAGAGATCGACTCACACATTCACTGATGGGTCGCTGTCTGACTGAACCAGAAATCGTAGAAACAACGCGGAGAATGGCTTGACTTACTAAGAATATAGGCAGCGACGGAGGAATGAAAAGGAGAGATAGCTCGAGCGGGTCGGAGGTGGAGGTGGGGGATTTTGCCGAGACCTAGGGTTCTTGAAGGGGAGAACCAAAGAGGGTCCCCAGGTGGAGTGGGAAGAAACAGAAAAGACGGGAAAGAGGAGGTTGGAGAGCTGAAATATGACTTAATCTGAACCGCTCAACTTATTTGCTATCAACGATTCAGATCTTGCAGCACATTGGAGGCACCAATTTTGGAGGCAGCGGAACCCTCCTCATGATTTATTATCCTTCTACAGAGTACATTAAAGTATTACAAATGGTATAATTAATCAAATGACCCAAAACATACATTGAAGAATGAGTACAAATGAGGTGTGTATATAACAACTTTTTTTTACAAAAAAATGTGACATAGAACTAACGGATCTATATATACACAAACTTATTCTATAAGCGTCGTAGAATTTATTTGAATAAATTAACAATACACCAGCTAGCTAATGCAACTCCATGTATATCAATTCGAACTAAGAAGGGGTTGGCGGACAACAGCCATTAACTGCAGTGCCGAAGGTGCAGCCAGAGGGCGCACTGGGACAGGGGCTGCTTTTAAGCGACTCGAACAATAGAGGAAAGCTGTCTCCGCCATGATGTCCTTTTATCGGTCTTGCCGCGGATACATGCTGCAAGCCGCTAGAACTGATCAGCAGCAGCATGAAGAACACCAGATGCACCATTTTTGTTGCTCTCTCCATTACACTTAATTACTGGTAAGTAAATTAATTAATTAATGAAGGGGTGATATATAACTATTTGCAGTAGTTGATGTATGATATATATAACTGAGTGTTTGATATATAATATAGTTTGTGTTTTTTTGATTGATGCCTAAGGTAGAAAGATGGAAGCCTTTTCATAGATTGATAAGATGGTGTGTATAACTGTATATACTATAGGCGTATGACAGGGTTTAACTAATTTTGCATGGTTTACCCTGAAAGTTACTATGCATATATCGAAAATTTGAAAAGGTCTCAATTAAGTAAATGGAACCGTTTCTGACGGTAATATATTGGATTGTTTCAATTCTTCGTGTTTTAATTTGTATATTTGTTAGACATCGAGGGAACAAAATAGGGTAGCTAGCATTGACAAGTTTCTTATTTTTTTTTTTTCATTTTTATTGCAAATTTAGAGTCACTTGTCATGAAATATGAATTTTAATAGTTAATTCCGTCCATGTATCCTTGACTAGACGACCCAACTAAGCGGGCAACTAAATTAATGAAATACTGGATGGACCTTCCTGTGTTTCCCATTCCACTTCCACCCAGTTGATTTTGATTATAAAGTCTCATCAAATTAATGTTATTGGTGAAATCAGGAAATAAAATTCCACTTCTTGTACTTTGTACTAATTTAGAGAAAAAAGCCAACTAGTTGCTTTAATTAAGTAAACAATTTGATTTACCCTCTAATATGTGGACTTGGACATTTGGTGAATGGCACAATGCATTGATATGAAATTATCAATGCATACAAAAACATTAACCACATACGTTACATAAATCGTATACAAAAAGAATAAAAATTAAAAATTCCAAAATAATGATCATTAATAGCTTGGCAGTTGGCAAGATAAATGGGCAATGGAAAAAAAAAAATAGTCCAAACTGGAAGCACCATTTTGCAAACTTCACAACTTTGTAAAAATCAGTGGGAATTGAATTGCAGTCTCCAGAATAATGCAAAAATAGTAGAAAATTCACAATACTTTTGTTCCTTAATTATAATGCAGTGATATATACAAGATTAATTATAATAATCTACATAATAATGCCCAAAAGATCAAGGCAATTAGAATAAAGACCCAATAGGATCTATTTACAGCTAATACCGACTCCTTTTGTGAAAAGTCCATGAAAATTGAGATTGAAGAAGAACAATTATTTGGCTATCTTTGTTTCATTTCTAAGGTTTTAAGGGGAGATGATGAAGGGAAAAAAGGGGACACACAGTCAGAAAGACTGGGGGCGAAGGAGGAACAGCAGCAAAGTGTGAGAAAAGGCCTATATAAGCGAGCTCCCAGGTGGAGTCGTGGAGAGGAGGCGTCAGGCCGGTGAGGTGTCTCTCGAGTTTGCTCTGAAGGAAGAGGGTCCCCAGGGCCCAGGCGGAGTGGGAAGAAACAGAAAAGACGGGAAAGAGGAGGTTGGAGAGCTGAAATATGACTTAATTTGAACCGCTCATCTTATTTGCTATCAACGATTCAGATCTTGCAGCACGTTGGAGGCACCAATTTTGGAGGCAGCGGAACCCTCCTCATAAATCATATGCATGATAACAATGCAAATTATCTATTTAATAACATTAATGTGATATTCTTGGACTTGTTTTTTCTTCATATGGCAATTAATAAAATAATCTTAATTCCACCCGGCCAGCTAGTGTAAATTAATCCGAGGGAAAACTTAATTATTCAGTCTGAGTAACCCGTACCGCGTGTTCAGTCTCCATTCCCAGAAAACTTTCTTACGTACCGCGCGTACATGCCCTTATCTTCTCGATCGCTAAGTTATTTTATTTCAGCTCATATATACCGACCGATAAATGGTGCGCACAGGCCAGTTCCCTAGCTCCACGTCTAGAGATAGTTAATTAAAGAGGTAGCTTGAATGGAATAGAGCTATGGCATGGGAAAGATGGCAGAGGACGTCGAAGTGCAGAGTACCCGATTCCATTTTTACACCAAATTATAACGTTAGCACATGTATCTTTCAACTTCAATGTTCGTCTCGCTCCAATTGTAACGAAAATGAGCTTGGTTGCACATTGTCCAAATTAATATATATACATGTACGTCGGATAGTGAAGATCTTATACGGACGCTGTGCTGTCTGTGCACTGATACACAAATCCCGCTGTTGGATCTTGCAGTGCAATCCATTTCTATAATCAATAGTTATATTTTGACTCAGTAGGCATGAACTGTAGAACTTAGAAAAAAAACCAGGGAGAACTCACTATCTCTAGCTGAACTTTGAAATCTGAACTTCTGGACCTGGAAGTCTGGATCTATTACTGGAAAGAATTCAAGTCAATTGCAGGTTGACCCCTCAGTATTCACTATTCAGACTTGTGTTTTGCCAGTCAAAGAGGCCAGATCAACTAAATACATCTTTACAATTTTTTTTTTGAGAAGGAATAAGGGTCATGCACTTAATCAATATTAATAAAATAGATTTTTACAAGATGGGTTTATATAAGATGAAAACCCAGTAAATAAACACAATGCGGCCTTTTAAGGTAAAAGGCCGAAGAAAGTCAAAACAATTGAAAACTAAGATAGAAATAAAATATAAAATAATTGTAAAAAGTAAAAGTTCTATGAAGCTTCATGCTAAAAACATCTTTACAATTTCTGTTGTATGATTACAAATACAATATAGATCATTAATTCTTAATGAGATATATTAATTTGCACTCATAATTGGCATTATTTATCATCACAACATTATCTGAAAAGCAACATGATAAAATGTTGTACCGGAACTCTTAACGAGGAACCATATCGATCTGCCAGCATATATGTCAACTTAGTGCTGAGAAAATCTAGTTGGTAGTTGCTGATCGAGGTGCATTTTTTGTAGGGTTGTGGCATGTATATATCATTTGAACCAAAGAAACTAAAATTGCATATTTTAAATGTTATATATGCAGCCATGCATGCAGGGCCTGAAAATTGTTGTGAATATACATATGGAAATGTAGGAGGAGGAATTGTTGAGTAGAAATGAAAAGCTTCCACGTCTCATAATCGAACTCAATCTAAAAAGGTTATAACTTATAACAAACAGTGATTAATTCAACGCGGGAAATTAACAATGGAATTTTATTAATTTCCTGATTTCACCAATAATACTAATTGATGAGACTTTATAATCAAAATCAACTCGGTGGAATTGGAAATTACACGTACGAACGTCTAGTCAAGGATAATTCACCAATAGTATTTCATTAATTTAGTTGCCCGCTTAGTTGGGTCGCCTAGTCGAGGATACATGGACGCAACTATATAGTAAAATTCATACATGTTGACTTCCATGGTAAGTGACTCTAAATTTCTAATAAAAATGAAAAAAAATAATAAAACTTGTCAATGCTACATTTTGAACAGCAAATTTGTCCCTATGCTGTTCCCTCGATGTCTAACAAATATACAAAATTACGAAGAGTTGAAACAATCCAATATATATATTACCGTCAGAAACGGTTCCATTTACTTGAGACCATTTCAAACTTTCAATACATATGCAACAGTAACCATCACGGTAATTAACCATGCAAATTGCAAAATTTAACCCTGTAATACGCCTATATACTATACTGTACATACCATCTTAGTTTTTGATATCTATAAAAAGGCTCCCATCCTTCTACCTTAGGCATCAATCAAGAAAAACACAAACTATATCTAAACACTCAGTTAGACAGTTATACATCATACATCAACTACTGCAAACAGCTATTAATTTACTATTTTACTTTTACCAGTAATTAATTAAGTGTGATGGAGAGAGCAACAAAAATGGTGCAACTGGTGCTTCTCATGCTGCTGGTTAGTTCTAGCAGCTTGCAGCATGTATCCATGGCAAGACCGATAGACGGTCGACATGGAAGCGGCTTTTCCATGGTTCTTGAGCCGCTTAAAGTTAAAGGAAGCCCACCCTGTGGTGGCAGCAAGCCCTCAGACTGCAGCAGCGCCCCCGGCACTAAGAACGGGCCGTGCTGTCCGCCAACCCCCCCTCATTCGAACTGACCGATATCGATGCACTGTCAAGATAGCTAGGGTTACATTAGCTGGTGTATTATTTGTTTAAATAAATTGTATTGCGCTTATAGAATAAATTTGTATATATATATATATATATATCAAAGGTTTAAATAGCAGATAGCGGACTCATCGCGGTGGGGTATATTTGATAGTGGATATCGGATATCGGCGCTATCGCGGGCGCTACCGGTTCTTGTTATGTGGAATATTTTAACTATTTTATTGTTTCATGAGCTCAAATATTTAATAAAAATGATGAATAATTAGAATAATTTATAAATTTCTAACCAAATTGTTTAAAAATTATATAACTATTGTATTTCTCTTGAAACAAAAGCATTCTTATTCAGATATATTGACATAATATAACATGTTGGTCAGTCTTTTATTGCACAAGTATAATTTGTTTCTATCAAAAGGATTTCAAATTGAATAATTGAGTAATTACTTTTCTTAAATATTAAAAAATTGAATGGATTATTGAAGTTATCAAAAATAAATTATCTACCTATCATTTTTCAAGAAAAAGTTAGAATCTAAAAATTATGCTAGCAAAATTGTAAACAAATCATGATAAAACATTATGTAAAAAAATATTTATTGGTTATATAACATTTTAATGGATTTCAAGTATATGACTTTCATTTTCACTAATTAATCCCACTATTTTTCTTATGTGGATACTAAGTTTATATAACATTGATTGTTGTTTATAAATCCAATTAATTATGTGTTAAATGATTGTAAAACATAAATTAATAATGACTATTAGGTGTTAGATATCATAAAATAATTGAAAATTCAGATGATTCGAACCATATTTTATATGTTACTATATAAAGTATCACATAGCGGGAAAAAACTGATAGCGTCGTAGCGTTTTGGTTCCAAAACACTATATCGACCGCTATAGCGGCCGATAGCGGCGCTATTTAAACCTTTGATATATATATATATATATATATATATATATATATAGCTTGCTCCAATAAATGTGTCTTTTAATTTTTTTTTAGTTTGGTTATATATATATGCATGTACAAACCACATTTGTTTTCGAGTCATTTTTAATTTTGAGGTAAATATATAACATATGTTTTCGTTATATATATACCATCTGTATTAGCCATCTTTCATAAATAATGATTTAATTATTTATTCATAGCAAGGTCTTCAAGAGAGTTGACTAGGGCATATATACAAGTAAAACTATGATGGTTTTAATTATCATGCGATCGGTTAAGCAACCGTTCAATTTAATTATATCGATCAGTTCTCATTTTGAGGATCAAACTTCACTCTTTATTTGTGTCTAAAGGATATATATCATGACTATCTGATTAAAGAAAATAAACATTCTATATTCATCCAGTTTGTAGCAGCTAGAATTATCCTACACATATATAGCTTCCCGGAAGAAACCTGAATTTTATTCCGTATTCTGATAATTGGTAATTTAATTAATCATTATGGAGTTCTATATATTTATTTTGGATTTAAATATATATTTCGTTCAATTTAAGTATATATAAATTATTATGCCGAAAATTGAATTTTGGATTTTGATTTTAGATGTACCAGGTTTCCTCAAGTACCAGGCAAGCTTTAACAAAGGAAAAAGATTAGTAAAGGGTATATATTTTGGTCATACTGAGATTAATGTATTTTATTATTTTAAAAACATATTCATATACAATCTCAATAGCAATTCTACAAACAAATCATGTTTATAGCGGCAAATTCCTAAAGTATGTATTTGTAATAGCAAATTTTAAGGCCTACAATTTTGGAGTGGCAATTCTATATATAATTCTCTCCCAATAAAAAGAGGTGTCTATTTATATAAATCTACTTCAGGCCCTAGATCTATACTTGTCTATTAATTCCAAAAAATAACTTCTGATCATGTGTGTATATATAATTATATATATATAAACACCTCCTTTTTTTATTTTTCTTGGTTCTATTTCGTGGTTTATTTAAGGAAGGGGTGGAGAACAATCAAGAAGCGCATCAAAAAGCCTTCTTTCCTGTCTGCTTTGCTTAGGGAGTTGATTTCCGGTTCAATATGTTGAAGGAAGAAGTCGGATCAAATCAGGATATTGTCTCCATGAACGGGGAGGAGGTCATGTCTTCTTCAGATCATGGGTCTGATTCTGTCTCTGGTTCAGATTTTGGTCCGCCTGCGAACTGGTTGCAGAAGGCGAGGAACGAGAAACAGGTCATGTATGCACGGCGTGCTACTAAACTTGCTGCCTCCATTTTGAAGAAGGCTAGAACTCGCAGGTTTAATTACATTTAATTAATCTTTGTAATAAGTTTTTTATTTTTTATTAATTTTTTGTTATCAATAGAATTTGATAATAATTATATATTGATATTCTAATGTATAATTGGTCTTTTAATTTGATGATCTGTACGTTGTTAACTATATATATATATATGAATATGATTATATGAAGGATGACCAAACTGATCACAAGCTGCAGTAGAAGTAGAAGAAGTAGCTGCTTCTGCTCCAAACGTATTTCCTTGCATTTTCGGATATCTTACTTAGAGGTGCGCATGCATATATATATGCATTCTCTAGCTATATATGATCAATATTAATTAAATGTCATTATTTCTCATTAATTCTGTGCATGTAATTTGTATTAACTATTAATTGACTGACTCTGACTCCAGGCAGGAATATTTGGTTTCTTTAATTTATCTGTTCTTAATTAATTTCCTGCTGCATATATATATATATATATATATATATATATATATATATATAGCACAATAGTCTAACTCTATATATATATATATATAATCTTGCAGAGTGAGAGCAAAAGGCTGAGGGATGAAGTCAAAAACAGTGGGGAAGAAATACGAAAAGAATTTCAAAAAGGTATATATATAACAATCATATATATTCATTTTGAATAGCGAATGAATTAATCAGTATAGTATAAGAGAGTATATATGTAATTAATTAGCAATTAAGTACTTAATTAATTTCTGAAACGAATTATGCAGCTTTGCAGGCAATCAGACAAATGCTAATTTCACGGCAAAACACGAATCCATCGATCAATCCGCACGACGCTTTCTCCGGATCAAGTGGTAGTGCAGTAACAGGCCAACTAGAGCTCGTCGCAGAGTGGCCGGGAGGTGATCTCACAGATGCTAGCTTAGCAACAGATGATCATTCTGAGGCAGGCAGATGCATGCTTAATTAGCTAATTAAAGGCCAAACATGGAACCCTAATCCCAATTTAAGTACAGTGATGATGAATATATATATGTTGTGACAATTAATTAATTATATATGAAACTTAATTTGAATTTTCGCAAATAAATTGTCTGTTGTAAATTCAAGATAAAGAATCGCAATTAAAGTGTAATATATATTCCTAAAACAGTGTAACAATTTCATTGAACTCTTCTTCTGTTTATTTTTTTCTTAAAATTGATCATCAACAACACATTTTCTGCAAATAGTTAGTTTTAATTTCCTTCTTATTGCAGTTATGTGTCAAATTAAAGATATAGGTGAAATTAAATTTGACAGAGAAGAAAAATCATGCAAATTAAAATTAATACGAAGGAGATGAAACGAATAGTTTCGCAACATATATAAACTCATGCAGTTCTCACAGCCTGCTTGATGCTGCCTCAGGGCCACAACAAAATTAAGGATACTTAATTTTCTGCATTTGTATATTACACTCCAGTTACACAAGGATTATTTTCTTGTTTTTTTTCACCACTGACGGGTGACGGCCCATAATTAATTATTTAATTACCCAGATATTTAACAAGCAACAAAAATAAACAAATGAAACTTTGTTATTTGTCAAAATGTTTTTCGATCCCCGTGCGCCAGTAATACATTATACATCTCATGAAAATAATGGCGAAGCCAAATAACAAAAAAAAATAAAATAAAATAAACAACCACCAATAATACTAATAAAATAAGAAGGTACCAGTGTCATATATAGTCTTTTATTATTTTTTTAATTTTTTTAGCAAGCATGCATTTTCCGTCATTGCTAGTTTCTGCTAGCTACAGTTTAACGCATGCAACACATATATAACTTCAAGATACTCTTCTTCTTAGTCCACCATCCCCCCTGTCAGTCAGTCTGTCACCTCTTGATCACTTCAAGAATTCAACACAACACCCTTCTTTACACAAAGATAATTATCCCGGCTCAGGAGTTTGAAGAAACTCCTATATATAGGTCAATTTAGCATTCCACATTTTTCGTCAATAGTTATATATATATATATATACTTTGACTTAGTAAGCGTGAACAGTGTATCATATAGGATATATCAAAACCTGCGAAAATTCACCAATTCTAGATCTACTGGGACTACATAATTAATCTGAAATCTGAACTCCTGGACCTGGAACTGCTGAAAAGAATTCAATAGAGTCATGTGCGTTTTGACCCTCAGAAGTCACAAGCTAGTACGTACGTACCGCGTTGCCGGTCAAAGAGGCATGTAAGAACAACTTAATCCATTTTGAGGGATTCATTCATTTGGTGCCATTAATTAATTGGTCTACTTCTTTTAAATTTAAATTAAATTTAAATTTAATTTATGTATACATTAGTAATTATAAATGTATACTGTTAGCAAGATATATATTCTAAATTAATTATTTCATTTATATATATGTATGTAAATACTTTTACAATTAATTGTATGCTCGTTTTGCTGACCAATAATGAAGTCGTAAAATTTGAACCGTTGATTTTTGTTATACTTGATATATGCATGCCTAAATAAAGTTATAATTTTATAACTTTTTTAGTATAATTAAAGCATGATATATACAAAATATTCTATAAATTAGTTTTTCTGATTGAAAGTTAAAATATTATTTGAGACTTATTTTTATGTCACCGCGTACCGCTATATATGACATCAATAACCATGGGCATTTGATTCCTTTCTCATTTATTTTTATATATAATTATATATTATTTATGCATAAGTAAATTTTGGGAGAGATATTTTACAATTATCTTGCAGTTTCCCCATATATGCATGCTGAATTGCTGATATCATTAATTCTTATTAGCAGCTGGCACTCATCAGCACTTTTATTTATCACAAAATTAATTAATTATCTAAACAGACAATTATATATGTAATATATATCATCCGGTCAAATTCGGTTGACTATAATTAAACACCAACAACACCATCTTATGCCCAGCTAAGCAT
This sequence comes from Cyperus esculentus, assembly GCA_030179965.1. Lineage (NCBI taxonomy): Eukaryota > Viridiplantae > Streptophyta > Magnoliopsida > Poales > Cyperaceae > Cyperus > Cyperus esculentus. The sequence goes on along the minus strand of JASGLE010000039.1, from coordinate 3,005,085 downwards.
ATATACACATCATATATATATATATATATATTTCATTCTTCAAACCACCACCGTCAAAAACGTTTTATGCAATTTCCAGTGCTATTAATACTAGTCTCCATTCTTCAAATTAATGACCGACCAGCATATATCATATATTCTGACTTCATTCCATGATCAAAGGGAGTAGAATTTTGTAGCACTTTCTTTGCAAAATTCATACAAATTAACGTACCGTTAACAACACAACATCAGCTATGCATGTATATATATATAAGCCCTTTAGTACCTCTTCTCTTCAACCAACAATCCATCATCACAACTAAATATTCACAAAGAGAAATCGATCAAGTAAATTAATTTTGTATCTTCATCGAGGAGCTATATATATATACGAAACAAATCAAGTCGTAACTAATTAAGATCGATATATATGGCATCGTCGACGAAAGCAGCGCAAACGGTGCAAATGCTAGTACTTTTCATCACCTTGCTGATCATCTACACAAGCACAGTGTCTCATGTATCAGCAGCTAGAACATTGAGCTCTTCACAAGAAAACACCTATGCTGCTAAACCTATTATTCTTGAATCTCTTGTTAAAGGTACTGGCTCGCCTTCGGATCCTTCGCAATGTAGCGGCAGCGGTACTGTAAGCGGAAAACTGTGTCCTCCTACTCCTCCAGCACCATCCAAGTGATGAAAGGAAACTATCAAGAATCGACGTATCGATCGTCGTTGCGTTATGATGTGTTATATAGTACATTGATCTAGTATATATAATGCAGGTTTTTCATTGTATTATTGAATTTCTTATTTTTAATAATTGATGAATTTAATAAATATGTAATAATTAATTTCAGGTTATGAATCGTGTTTGAATTTAATTTAAGTTTATATTATGTAGGTATACTATTGTCTTTACACACACACAATTAATATTTAATACAGAACATTTAATATAGAGTAGTATTCAAGAGAGCTATCTAGCTTCAAATTTTTTATTACATTTATTCACAAGTGAAAGTATATTTTTTATTTTAATTAATTTAGGGATGCATAACAAGGTAGGGTTTATGCTGTTGTTATCTTAGTTATTTTCCTTATCCAAAATGATGTCGAACAGGTCATACGGGTCGACTCGATATATGATCCAACTAATTTGTTTAAGCATTTTTTAATAAGTTTTGATTAGTTTTAAATACCAAATGAGGGGTGGAAAATGAAAATTAAATATTTTCAAAAAAAGATAAAAGGATGGTCTCAAAAGATTAGTGGTGATATTAGAAGGAAAAATGATATAATTCATACGTCAATCGAGAATTTGGAATCAACTCAAGACTCTAGGAACTTAGAAGAGGATGAATGGCAGATTTTGTTATCTCTGAAAAAAGATCTATATGAAATTTACAAAGATGAATCTATCAAATGGGCTCAAAGAGCTAAGGATAGATAGATAAAACTAGGAGATGCAAATACTAAGTATTTTCATAGGATAGCTTCAGCCAATTACAAGAAACAGTTTATTCCAAGACTAATCATCAATGGACAAGAAATCATAGACCAAAGTCTCATTAGGGAACATGTCTATGATTATTATAAGAATATTTTTAGTAAAGGGGGTATTACTTGGGGTAAGTTGAATGATAGTATATGGTCAGATTTAGAAAAGGTAACTGAACTGGACAACAATTTTCTTGTGGCTCCATTTTCAGAAGAAGAAATTTTCATTGCAATTAAGGGAATGGGTAGTAACAAAGCACCTGGTCCTGATGGTTTTTCCATGTCTTTCTATCAAAAGTTCTGGCCAGTGATTAAATATGATTTGATTAGGATGTTTGATGATTTTTATAATGATAGGTTAGATATTGGAAAATTAAATAGAGCTACAATTTGTTTGATCCCTAAGGTAGAAAATGCATCTCTGATTTCAGAATTTAGGCCTATTTTAGGCCTATTAGTTTGCTAAACTGCAACTATAAGATTTTTTCTAAAGTTTTAGCAAATAGGTTACAAGTAGTTCTTGAAAAGATAATAAGTCTCTCTCAATGTGCTTTCTTAAAAAATAGGTATATATTGGATAGTGTCATCACTGCCTATGAAATACTCCATTCAGTACATAAAAATAAAGAAAAGAACATTTTGGTTAAGGTGGATTTCCAGAAGGCTTTTGATAGTGTAAACTGGACATACCTTCTGGATATCTTTAGACAGAGAGGTTTCAATGATGCTTGGATTAAGTGAATGTCAAAGATGCTCTGGGTGGCAGGGTTAATATTAAGGTTAATGGTGTATATACTGAATATTTAGAGTGTAGGAAGGGGGTTAAACAAGGGGATCCACTTTCCCATATTTATTTATTTTTGCTGCAGATAGTTTTAATAAAAATGTTTGAGCAAGGAATTACAAAAGATCATTTACAGGGATTATGACCAAAATTCTATAATGATAGGGCTGTGATAAACTTACAATATGCCGATGACACATTAATCTTTCTCAAAGCTGATAAACTAGTTCTAGAGAAATTTAAATGGTTGCTTTTATCTTTTGAGGGTATTTCAGGTTTAAAGGTGAATTTTGCAAAGACTGAGATTGTTCCTTTGAACATTTCACAACAGGAGGTTCAGTTATTAGCTAATATTCTAAATTGCAAAATTGGTTCCCTTCCTTTAAAATATTTAGGACTATATCTTCATTGGAAAAAACTTCCTAAAGAAATATGGACAGAACTGATTAATAAGATTCAATATAGACTTCAGGTTTGGAAAGAAAAATTTTTGTCCCTGGGAAAGAGAGTTATAATCCTGAATTCTGTCCTTAGTTTCATTCCATTATATTATCTTTCCTTATTCATTGCTCCAAAATGGGTGATCTATAAAATTGATAAAATAAGGAGGAGATTTTTATTGTCTGTTGTAGATTGTAGCTTAAGAGGTAAATGTCTATTGGTTAATTGGCCAACTGTGTGTCTACATAAAGAGTATGGTGGGTTAGGAATTCTAGACTTGCACCAAATGAATCTGGCCCTAGTTACAAAATGGTATTAGAAATTCTTGAACTCAGATTATAAGGGATTTTGGAAAGATATAATATTTTATAAGTATGGTTATAGATTAACAGGTAACTTCTCAATTTTCTGGAAGTCCATAATTAATTCTCATCTTTTATTCAGGAAGGTAATTCATAGAAAAGTGGGGGAGGGGTTGTCTATACTATTTTGGCTTGATATTTGGTTTGGTGATAGTCCATTGTATATTCAATTCCCTAACCTATTTGCCAAAGCAAAATTTGATGAGTTCATTACCCTAGCTCAAATATGGAATAATGGTAATCCAAAGATACCTTTGACAAGGGGGGCTAGTTTGCTACTTAGAGCAGAGAAAGCAATTGTTTTGAATATTTATCTTCTCTAAACTTTGGGGGAGCAGATTCAGCAGTTTGGATTTTGGAGGCAAATGGAAAATATTCAATCCATTCTTTTTACAATTTGATAAACTGTAAAGGTGTTAAAATTAACCTTCAAGTTTCTGTTTGGAAAGTTTCTGTCCCATTAAAAGTTAAAATATTCACGTGGATAGTTTTGCAAAACAAGATCTTGACAAAAATCAATTTATTTTTTTAAGGGATGGACAGGGAGCTTATGTTGTGAATTTTGCTTAGAATTAGAAGATGTTGATCATTTATTTATCTTCTGTCCATTGATGTTTCAGTTTTGGAGGAGTTTCAATGATAAAAATAAAAAGGGGAATTAAGTTAGACCTATCCTCTGTTGCAAATATGTGGAGTAGCACAATAGATTTAAACAACAATGATAGAATTTATGCTCAAAATATTATGTGTTGCTTTTTGGGTATTTTGGAACTATAGAAACAAGGTTATTTTTTATAAGAATTTGATCCCAAAATCCAATTCTTTAGTATTCAGAATTCTAACTTTGTTTAACTCATGGATTGGGCAGGAAAGTGAGTTGGAAGATCTGCTTATCGAATAACAAGCTTTACTAATCAATGGAACTGAAGAAATGTTAACAGCTATGGTAGCTGTTTAATTTTTTCTTTGGTTTCCTTTAATAATGCTTGTTCTGTTATTTGTTTAGGTTTACTGGATGTTGCATGTATGGTTTATGCTGGTGGATTTTTTCATAATATTTTAGACTTAGATATCAGTCTCCTCATTAAGGATTCTTATTATTAGTTGTATTAGGATTAATTGTAACTTTTGATCTCCTTAAATGAAATGGGAGATGGTGGATTGTTGTCCACATATATATGGTCTTAACACAACCTAACTCGAAACAGGAACCCTTTAATAGACCTTCAATCATACTCAAAAGTATTCATTACTTCTTGGGTCATTTGGGCTCGGATCTGTTTCGGATTGGGTTAAGAATTGAAACACATGTTCAAATCAGAAAATTGTGATTCTTTTTTTTTTTTTGTTTTCATTTCTTCAATTGCATTTAGATGTTTTTTTAAGTTTAATACATAGAAAAGCGAAATTCTGTATTTCAAGATCTAAATTTATGATTAGAATGTTAATTTGCTTTAATTAAATTATCTCAAATTTTGGAACCACAGAATAAAATAATGGAGAACATATGTATATATTATTTATTTTTTTTAAATTAAACAATATTTCATAAGAAAATATCAAATATATTATTATAAAAATGTAAGCAATGTACACTCAACTTATCCTTATTCGAATATTCTTTTCTTTTTGTGCAAGTCCATCCCATAAAATTTGCAAATGTTAAAGTAATAAAAAAAAAAAAAACAGGGATCGGAGTTATTTACCAGCGTGAATTTACTTGCGTGAACTTTTTTGGTTAAAAAAATAAATAGAGTCAATTTGACCCATCAGGGGGAAAAATTAGAAAGAAATTAAAAACAGAGCTAGCTGACTAAAACAAAATCAAAAACTAAAACAAACATTAAAAAAGAAATGTGCGGATATATAAACTGCCACCAATGTTCAGAACTTCAGATAAAATGAGTACTCCATTTTTTCTAATCAAATTTCGGATCGATCCCCTATTAAAACAAAGGGACAATCATCATGGGGTCCATTAATCCCAGGAGATGGCCTCTAGATATATATCATCCTCTGGTGTCATTGTTATGTTGTTTTCATGAAACAGTTTTAAGTGATAATTAATTATAATATTACTCATTTTGACGTCATTTTGTATGCCCCACTTTAATTTTAGATCTAGTTTTCACAGGAGGCAAAAAAAAAAAAAAAATCATCTCTAATTTTGTTGTTTTTAGTTATTTATTTAATTTTTTTTTTTTTAAAAGATGGAGAGTGCAAAACGGCAGAATATTTCGCCATCTTTGCTTTGGTAGAGTAGTTTTAATTTTGACCTCTCTTGTCTGGATCCAAATAGATTTTTTCTATGTGACTTGTCATGACTCCTTCACTTTGATCCATGTGGGAATTAATTTATAACCCCACAAAATCGAAATTCTTCAACTTTATCATGAAGAACTTTTTAATTTATTGAAATAGGGAGCTTTTTTACTTTTAGTCGATTTAATATTATATTTTCGTGTATATATTTAACAACATGCCAAGGTCCAAATCATAGTCAGCTTTAAGAATTTTTTTTTTTTTTTTTCACAACAAGAACGCATATAATTTCTATTATAATAGTGTGTATTATGGAAACAAAGTACCAATTTTGGCTCAATGTTTATATATAATTTTACTTAATTGAGGGGCAACCAATATTTGGTCAATTATTTGTTATAATTGTCTTAAATATATTTTTGTTGCAATTATTCCACGCTTCTATGAGGGAAAAAAAAAAAGTCTTAAGTTCAAACTTATGTTCCTTTTATATATAGAGCATATTTAAATTACACTTGTAATTATCTGGTAACTATGTATGCTCTTTTTATTTTTCTTCTATAACTAAAATTAAATTATCACTGTAAACTATGCACATGTATTTCCAAAAAATAAAAAATGTCATGTGCTGAAAATTTTTCCCACCATAAATTTGAACTATGGAATAATTCTCTGGATACCATCATACCAACAATAAGATTCCGTAATGACATCTTTTTCCATTGTCTATAAGAACCACTAGTTTCTTTTTTATATACATACATTTAATTTGAAATAGAGACTAAACATTCTCAGCAATTAATGAAAGCCACCTCCACTAGGTCCCCGGATCGGTATCCGTTGCTTTCTAAAAAGAAAAGCACACCCGGCTTTTCTAAAATCCGACGGTTGGAAAACACCGAAATACTTTGAAATCCGTATAGTAAAACCGAAGTACTTTGAGATCGGTGCAGCAACCGATCCTGACCATCCGATTAAAAAAGCAGGGTGTGTTTTTCTTCTTAGAAAAGCAGCCGATGCCGATCCCTAGGTCCCCCAATGAAAGATATGCAACACTCCACAAATCAACATGAGTAATAATAGCTAGTGTCCACTGAAAAACCGTCTATAACGTTCATAGGTTATATTTCAGGATGTATCTGTTACATTTCAAGATGTATCTGTTACATTTCGAGACAGTCTATGGACATATAGATGGTTTTTCAATGAACCCAGGATGTTTCTCAATCAACATCCGCAACTCATTAATAATTAAAAAACACATCCATACATAGACTGTACAGAATGTAACAAATACATCTCGAAATGTAATATAACAGATACATCTCAAAGTATAACCTGTGACGCTATAGACGGTTTTTCAATGGACACTAGGTATTACTCAATGGCCTCCGTTCTTTTTGTCAGTAGCTCAAAACCAGACACGTCGAAGCCAAAACTTGATCATCCAAATTAAATTCCCCCCTTTTAATTCTCATCTCTTATATATCTTTCCATCACTACAAGAGATTTCACATCGAGTTATAATTCACCGGAATCAATCAATCAATCAATCATGCAGAGGAAGAAGAGGCAGACCAAATACGCGGCGGCGCAGCAGGACGCGGTGGATGACGATAGATTGGAGCTCGTGAAAGCGGCGGCGTGGGCGTGGCACCAGCATTCGTCTTCGTCGATAAGCAAACAGGGTCGTGAATTCCCGTCTGCAAGATCCGGACGACGTTCCTCACACGGTCCTTCTCGCTACCATCTGGAGTCCCTCTCTACTGCTTCTCAGCCGGTTGCGGCAAAAAACACGCCCGTAGCTCTTCTTGATCTGTACGAGACCGAGAGGATCACGAGGGAGCTCGAGAGGCTCGTGGCGACGGGTGAAAAGCGAGAGAAAAGTCAAGGGAAGAAGATGGTGCAGAAGAAGAAGAACAAAGGGGGAGGGTGCTTGTTAGGGAAGCACGCCGTGAGGATTTGCGGGTCGACAAATGATCCCGTGGCGGAGATCGAGCCCCTCGTTGGCCGGCACCATGAGAGTTCGACGTCTGATGTTCTTCTGCAAAGACGTCGACTTTGTAAGAAAATAGCATAGTTTTAATTTCCTTTTGCTTAATCGATCGTTTATATATATAGTTTGTAAAGGGAGAATGATGATGATACGATACCATTTGAAAAAAATATTGAAAAAGTTTGGATTCAAATCTCTTCTGCCATGTTTATATATGTTTCTGCTTGTGTTATACGGAGTTTTGTATATGGTGTTTATAATAGCTTCAATTTTGGGTACAATAATTCTTTATCATGGATAAGTTTTGGTTCCATTTGGAGAAAAATAGTGACCAAATAGAAGACAAAACAAAATCTTTTAATTTTCTTTACGTCAGAATTACTTTTACTTTTTTTTGAAAAAAAAAAACATAAAGTTGCTCTGATTAATGTGTATCACTAATTACAAATAGATCAGTGTATCTTGTCATTCTAAATTGACAATTTTGCTCAGATCAGTTTATGGATACCAGATCATTGTTTGCTTAAAAGTGCAAAAAATGAAAATAATTAATTAAGCTTCTGCTAATCAATTAGTATTGCCCAATTAACAATATTTTTTAGTTTATTCCATTAAAAATGGAAAACAATTTAAAGCGGAAAGGGGAAAAAAAAATCAAATCTATATACTACAAAAAAAAAAAAAGGCTAATTAATTGGAGTTAAACGCTTTTTTCATCATGCATTTTCCTACCCTGTATAGGATGTAGATCTGAATGCAATGGTAGGCCTTGGAATTGGATAGCTATCTTGTGGATTGTGGTAATTGTCTTAGAAACAAACATATGAAATTTGTACTTGACATGACATCATGATTTTATTGGAAAATAACATCGTAAATAACTATTATTTTGAAAATACTATTTGTGGCGTTATCCATATAGTTCAATGGTGCCACAATTAAGTTAGACCCAGTAACAAGTCAAAACATTTGTTTAGAAACCCATATGGATCAATAATGTTTATGCAATTCAGGATTGATCCAGGGGCCGGCGGATCCAGGATCAATATGAAAAGGGGCTAGGGAGACGAGTCATAATTCTAATGTTCTAAGGTTTAATCCAAAAGGGGTTTAGAGAGGCCAGTTCATAGTTAAAATGATAAAAAAATAACTATTATAATATACGACCTTTATATATATTCAACAAAATAATTATGATTAAGTAGTTAAGTAACAAAATATTTAATTTGTTTCTGGATTGATCATAACTCATAAGGCAGAGCGAATTTGTTTCTTCCCACTCGCACAGTGGCGGGTGGGAAGGAACCGAACAGGCCCTAAATGATTTGTAAGATCTCAATTTCCATTATCAATCTTGCAATTTAGTACTTCCAACACAACATAGATATTGGGCTGGATTTGTAATCCCACTTCGTCTCCGGAGACCTTCAAAAAAGTATTCTCATTTAAACTAGTTACACATTTTATCTTTTTTTTTTTATTTTTTTTCTCTCAAAAAAAAAAAAAAAAAAAAAAAAAAAACTAGTTAGACAAATTTTTCTGTTCAAAATTATGTTCCAAGACCGGACCTAAAATGACCCGGAAAAAGGCATGAAATACTCAAATGGCCCAGAAAGATTTATGCTAGATTCAAAAGGCCCACTGTATTGAAGTCCGTATTCTCTCAAGCCCCATCTCAAATATACAGTACTGTACGTATAACTATGATTATACAGTAGGTAACAAAGATAGAGGTGGCAGAACTCGACCCGACCCGAGAAACCCGCCCGACTCGACCCGACTCGAACCCGATCCGGCCTGACATTTTCAAGAAAGTCAAACTGATCCGAACCGACCCGAGACCAAGTAGCATCCAATCCAACTCAAATCAACATATGATCCAAAAAAAGTAGATATTAAAATTGATCCGACCCGACCCGCCCATCACCCGACCCGACCCGATATATTCTAGAAAGTCAAACTGACCCGACCCGCCCGACCCGAACCCGACCCGCCCGCCCGATTTACCACCTCTAACAAAGATCCATATACTGTACATGATCATACATTATTGGAATTGGAGTCCGAATCTGCTGCTTTTCCTACTGAAAAGCAGGCTCTGCTTTATCTCAAGCTGAACCGTATAGATTTTACCAATGGCTTAGATCTATGTATATCTTTATTCCTTTTTTATATGCATTGTGCCCCTGCTGCCCGAACTAATGAGGGAACTATGTTCTTCAATTCTTCTCCATTTCAATCATATTTAATTTTGTCTGTTGTTTTGGTGGCTTAGAAAATTTCATTATGAAAAAATGTGCTAATTTGTTTGAGAGGAGCTTAAGAAATTATTTATTTTGGATAAATTACTTATCTTGACAATTTTAACAATAGGGCTTTTGAAAGTTTTGAAAAAATCATTAAAAATCTTAAAAATGAATAAAAAAAAAAGTTTAAGGAAACTCAAGTTTAAAAATCTTAAAAATATTTTTACCGATGTTCAAAAAATAATATTTTTACCGAGGTTCAAAAACTTTATTAGCTCATTTCCAACTAAAGGTTCAAAAAAGCTCTTAATTTAGTGAAATGGATTTGGGTCATTGGGTACAATAAATGAGCTAATCTCCGGGCAAATTGGGCAGAAAAGCAGGTTCTGCTTTTCTGCGAGAAAAACAGCGGATTTGGACTCTTGGAATTGGTATATATCTTCCAACATTAAAACATAATAATAATATAGTCCTTCGAATTTTGCATTCAAAGACGATATCTGAAGAGTAATAGCCAGCGTCCATAGAAAAACTATCCATAGGTTATATTTCGGAATGTATATGTTACATTTCGGGACATATCTGTTATATTCCGTACACATCTGTGAATGTACGGACGGTTCTTTAATAGACGCAAGATGTTTCTCATATCTGAAGATCCTCCTGGAAATGCATCATGAAAGATCATTCCCCCAAGTTTTACATTTCGATCCTAGCTAGATCATACCGCATGCCATTCATTCATGTTTCTGAGTTAATGCCAATTAACCAAATGATTATTCCATATCTAACAAAATCATCTCCTTTGTAAATATAAATATTAATTCATGGGAATTCAATCAATTACATTCATCTAATCTAACAAATATTTGATGACCTGCTTTGAAATTTCCATATATATAAAATGATAACATATATGCAACATACCTATATACATCTTATCCTATAGAAAAATTCCCATCCATGGAATCAAAGAGCACTCTAGTTTTTGGCACCTTGCTTCTCTGTTTAACATCATTTTGTACAACAATTAGAGGATTAGATCCGTTGAAGCATCTTATTATCGAAAATGGGTTGAAGGTAACATATTGAAAAATAATTTTCTGTTAATTTTTTATATTCTATTTCTCCAGCAGAGTCCATCAAATTTGCAATGTTAAGCTCCAAAATAAAATAATTTCCATGAAAGTGTTTTCTTTTTTAAACAACCTGAAACATGAGATTTTCTCTAAAATTAAAAAATGCAACACAAATGAAAGATAGAAGACAGTGTTAGATGTTTTTCATAACAAAAGAATAACAAGTAAATTCCTGATCTTACACTTTCACAGGTCGGTTCCACCGGAGGCTCACACGCAACGAACTCATCAGGAAATGCATCCAACGACTGTTCGATTAAAGACGAACAACAGACATATGTCCATGTATGTATTCAGTCCTCTTTGCTGATAAACTAACACTGAGACATGGAGAGGTTACAAACTAATTAACAGCTGTTTTAATTGTTTGTCAGAATGCAGGTTACCGAAGCGAGGGTCTCGACGTTGCTACTCGCTGGCATGGAGTGCGAGCAAAGATGACGATATGGGACATACCGGATGTGCAGCCTCTATCGAGTAGCGGGGCTTACATAGCAGCGCTGAACCAAGAATCGGGGCTTGAAATGATGGCAGCTGGATTTCACGTGTGTCGTCATAGCTAGCATTTTGCTTATAATTCTTTCTGAATTCTGTAAAATTATCAAGAATTTCTCAAGAAAACGTAATCGCAGAAAACTTCCAGGCCTGGTACTTATATTGTGTAAATAACTTATCATGAAATAGAAATATACATGAACAACAATAATATTATACTTTCTCCCACTAAATTCATGATGTAAAGTACAGACAAACATGAGTTTATATCATATTTATATATATACAAGACTAGATTTTACAACAGATATATACATGTTTAAATAAGGTATAACACAAACATCTCTTAATTAAATTAGTTATAGTACTCAAGAAATTAATTTTAAGCAAAATAAGAAGAATGCTAACCTAAAGGAAAAAAATATATATATATATTGAGATAAAGATGAGGGTCAACTGTCAAGCCACTCAAATTTAAATATTTATAAAAGACCACTCATCTGGTTTCGAACCTGCAACACATCCTCTTAAATTAGTTAAAGTACTCAAGAAATTTTATGCAAAATAAGAAGAATATAACCAAAGATAAAAAAACAAACATACAAGTAGATCCAGTTCTAAGATTTATTTATCAAAATTGATAATAAGTTGGTGTTGAGGTCTTCTTTTGCAATCTTACGGCAAATCGATTTTGGCTAAATTTAATTTTTTAACTAAGAGCTACCACTAACCCCTCTTTGTGTTGAACAATATTTTTGCAGGTTAATCCCAGTCTTTATAATGATACCAACGTGCATTTCTTCACATATTGGACTGTAAGTACAACAATTACTCTTTTCTTTCTTTCCGGTACATCAGATATACTCTTATATATCTTTTGGTAAATTGTTCAATTTACCAAGCATGCTATTTTTTTACATTTGTTAGACATCGAGCGACTACTCGACGGGCTGCTTCAATGATGGTTGCCAAGGTTTCGTTACAGCGGTTGGTTCAAACCTTGTTCCAGGACAAGCTTTCGCACCTCCATTTTCAGTTTACAACGGGCAACAGAGAGGCATTACAATCAGGATAAAGAAGGTTAATTTGCCATGCTATCTCAAAATCTCAATTTTATAATATATGTCTATTAAAGTATTAATCCTCTATTTAATCTCAAACTTAATTAAGCAACCAATTTCATGAATAACATAACTGGAGTAAAACGTATATAAGATCGTTAATAACTTAATATAGTACGTACGTACGCTCGTCTATTCATGAACTTGATCATGGGCATGTAGGATGAAAAAACCGGAGATTGGTCATTGTACAGGGAAGATCTCGGTGGCCCGATTGCCGGTATGACATTGCTAGGATGGTGGCCAAACTCGATGTTCAAGTACTTGTCAGACCACGCAGAGATAATCCAGTGGGCAGGTATCGTCACCTACAACATCAACGAGCGGAGCCCTTCGATGGGCAGCGGGCACTTCTCTAACGAGCTCGAAGGTCGAGCAGCTTCCTTCACTGAATGCTTTGGATTCGATGAAAAGGGAAATGTCTACGAAGACTATTACCGACCTTATTCTTATGAAGACAAGACAGATTGCTACGATGTCTCCGAATGGTACGTTACGATGCATTCAGCGAGACGCCACTTCTTTTACGGTGGACCGGGGGGTTGTGTTCCGCACAAATGAGAAGAGATTGTATTAAGGGTATATTATGCAATGTAGTTCAAATATATAGGTCATATCCCTCATGTGGGGCTATTTTATCTAGAGTTGTATACAGAGAAAACAAATGTTATAATGATAAAGGAACATCAATAATTAACTAAACTTTTAAATTCAAAAGGCAGACTTTGAAGTGTCTGAAAATAGATTTTTTTTTTTTCAGAAGATTCTATTTGAGATTTAGAAATTTCAGAAACAAGTCTCATGAATTTTGGAAATCACAAAGGATTCAAAACCAATTTTGCATTTGTTATAATCGCGCACATGCTGGTATATATGTACTGCATTTCTCAGTTCTTTTGCGAACAACTACCTGATACAATCGGAGCTGTAATTAGGGAATTTTAGTAGGACATTTTAGTCGCAACTTTTGTGTCAAAGGGTCTTTAATCTATCCTTTATGAATTTTAAAAGTTGGAAAATTTTTTGGTTCTAGTCTGGTTCTGGTAAAGACTGCACACTTGCTGGTATTTGCCGCATTTCTCAATTTTTACTTTTTTAGTCAAGAACTACCCCGGCACAATTTGAAATTCAGGAAGAAAACATTTAGTGGAACTTTTTCATCACAAATTTAAAATTTTGTACCAAAAGGGTCTTTGATCAGCTTTTTTATGCATTCTGAAGTTGACAGTTTTAATGTATATAAGTGTGTCATCTTGAAAGTTTCCTCATGAAAATCACTCAGTTTCTTTCGGCAAGCAGTCATGGGCTTCTGTTCATCGCAAAAGGGGAATGCTGCCTTTCCTGAATCCTGCACGAAGCAACTGCTCAAATGCCATGCCAGCCGATACCGCTTCTCTGCATCTCCCATAATGTCACTGCAGCTAGTGTACAATCTCCAATATGCCTCATGCCAGCAATCACTGGATGAGGGCCCCAAAATTCGGCTTTCCATTTCCACTGGTTCTTTTGCTCGCATGTTTTTAGCGCTCTTCTTGAATTCCATAACCATGTCATTTCTTTCTTTTTCTGATGGCAAGGCTTTAGTAGAAGAGAAACTCCACGAGAAACTCTCGCTCCGGGTGTATAATGAGACAAAGATCAGTACCAGAAGAAGCAGCTTTGCACCTGCCATTCTATAAATGGTGGCAATGGCAGATGAAGAGTCTTGACCTGTACATCAAATAAAACGGGACATATAAATAATTAAATTTCTATAAGTTCAAAAGATTGTGTTCATGAATCTATGCATATATCACTTCAAAAAATGTGCAGAACTAATATTTTGAGAAAATAACATAATGTAGAATTATTAAGTTGATTGTATGTAGTTGGGATAACATCTCAGACTTGCACTATAATGAAATTATGAGGTGCCCTTCTAATAAACTGAACATATTGAGACAAACTATATATTCTGCCAACAATATAGAGCAGGTACAGAATACGGACAAAAATAATTGGAAACCAGCCAATATATATAATAATGCTAACATACAAATAAAGATATAAAGGTGACCTTCATTAATATATTTATTTTTAAGAATATAAACAGCTTGATAGATAAGGTAATAATCCCGCAAAATCCATAGCACATAAATAGAAAAGGTTGGTTACAGTTAATTTCATTAGATTTACAGATGAAAACATAGAAGAGTGAATTTAGGTGCGTTTGGTAATGTTGAAAACAAAGTTTCAGAAAACAGAACTAATTGGGTTTTTAAAAAGGGAAAATTATAGATTTGCCATTCCAAAGTTACAAACTTAGAAATTTGCCAATATATATAGTTTATTTGTATATTTGCCATTTTGATAGTAGAAATCTGATTTTAAAATAATAATATACATAATAATTTTCGTATGATCGACATACTTATTCAGTCCCAATATCCTCCCACCCACCCATCCATTCTATTCTTCCTCTTCACAAGATGCCGTAGCAACCATAGAAATTTTGAGCGTCTCATCGTAAATTCTTAGGTATGAATCGATCTAGGGCTGAAGAAAGTGTGAGAAGACAACAACCATATAATTTTTGCAACTCATTTCTTAGCACCTGGAAAATTTAATAGCTAGTTAAATAAATTTTAAGCAAGGTTCGCAAACTCGGAATCGGAATCGGACTCGGCCACTTGACTGTGGACTCGAAATCGGCTAACTCGGCTCGGAAACTCGGATTTTTCAAGAAAAAGCTTATTTTTCACCGAAAAAATTAGAAAAAAATGTAAAAAAAAGGTAAAAAAATGTTAAAAAAATGTTTAATCACTACCCTTTCCAAGATGACTCTTTGTTTACACTGCCTTGTCTCCTTTGGTACACTGCCTTGTCTCCTTTGACTCTTTGTTTCCCTGATGTAGACTTTACAGTTTACACCAAAAAACCATTACAGGGCTACAGCTTCATAGCTCATTCCCATACACTCAACCTCATGATGAATAACTCTGTACTTATCTACTTTATGGTTTTTCTTATCTTTTCTTTCATATAAAAATAAAAAAAAAAAAATATATATATATATATATATATATATATATATATATATATATATAGAGTTATGCTACCGTTAATCATGACTCACGGGCTACTCCGTGAGTCACGGTCCAAAAATATATCAAATCACCTCTAAATTTCGATTTATATAGCTCAATAAATTATTCATATCAAAATCTTATAGCACACAAAAAATTTTCATTTTTGGAGATTTTTAAGTATTTGTTATAGATTTTTTTAAAATGATACATAAAACAATTTGTATGACTTAATTATGTCAAGATTATTATGACCTATCTAGATTAAAATTTCGGACGACAGATTTTCAAATTCATACCATAAACATTTCGGTCCGAAATACTTGTGGAAGCACCGTAGCTGGACTCATATTTTTATAAGAGAACATGATAAAAATGAAAACAATAAAAAGTATACGTAGCCCTGTGTCCAAAATCTGCAGTGCACTCCCACCGTGCGATTCAATTTCAAGCAAAAGCAACCAAAAAGGTTAGGTTTGGGTCAATCCCTATCCATTACACCTGCAAAGAAAATTAAAAATAAATATTTAAAAAGGATAGTGTATCTGAGTACACATGTGATAGAATCACTATACTAATTGATTACAAATTTAATATCTGAGTTAGAAGAACGCAAGGTATGTAGGAGAGTTGGTCGCAGTGGGAGAAGGGATGATTGCGAAAGAGCAGTTTGCAGCAATGACGAGAAAGGTTCCGGGACATGACGTCTGCATGCACAAAGCGGGGAGACCTAACGGCATGAAACTGGGGTCGGGGCACCTGCAGCAAGGGTGGCCACTTTTGAGGGCTACGCACTCGGCACAATTTTGACCAAATAGTCAAAACAATTTCACCTTTCTTTTTATTCATAAGATCATCTTATTTTTAAATAAAAGTATATTAGGAATAAAAGGAATTTTAGCCCGTATTTTCTAAAGATTGTCTTCTTTCTTACCCGTCCACATAATGTATTAAACAAAAGATCGATTTATATAAAAGGGTGCTGATATAGGGATACGAATAAAACTCCTGTCGACGATACCGAGTGATTTTGACAGGTCAAATGAGAACGCAATCCCACCGCTTCGCGATCCCACGCTCTGTATGGGATCAATGTGATTCACCCATTCAGTTCGCTCGTCAGGATTCCAATTCATTGCACACCATTAATTTTCACTCGTTAGAAATTTTTGCTGATTATTCATCTCTCGTTCCTTTCATTTGTTGGTAAGGAGCTGATACAGTGCTACGTAACGCACTCCCGTCAACAATACCGAGCGCGTTTGAACACCCGTTCTGCGCATGCGTCGACGATACCGAGTACGCAGCAACCGCTCCGCGCCAACCGGATCCACGCGACACCCGACGGATCAACGCGATTCTGCGAACCGGATCCACACTGCGATCCACATCAACACGATTCCGTGCGATTCACCATTGACGCAAATCAGATTGCTTTGCTTTCTTATGCAAATTGTTCTACAAAATTATGTAGCTGTTTTCCTTTTTTATGCAAGTTATCCTATAGAATTATGCAGTCAGATTGTTTTATTATGCAAGTTGTCATGCAGAATTATGCAGTTATTTTCCTGTTTTATGCAAGTTGTCCTACAGAATTATGCAGTTATTTTCCTGTTTTATGCAAGTTATCCTATAAAATTAGGGTATTTCTGGTATGCATCCCAAAATATTGATGCATCCCAATTTTGTTATACACATTCAATAAGAGCGGTTCATTCACAGGAGGATAACACTGTAAATATGACTTTTTCCATTATGGAATGAATTACGAAATTAAAATAAGACAAGGAAGAGGATCCTTTAATCTCGCCTTCTATTATGGTCTAATAAATGTATCCTCTTAATTTCTTTAGATTGATATTGTTAACGTGGCAGTGATACAATTGTATGGCAAAATGTTTAAAATATCATATTAACCAAGTCACATTAACATTGTTTTCTTCATATGCTTTTACTTTAAGACATAAAATTAATAAGGATATAATAAAATGTGAAATTATAAACATAATTACATAAATATATTGATTATATGCACATCTCATAATCATGCTCAAATTACAAAATATGTGCATGAAAGTGGTCATAGTCATTTAATGTTTTTTTTTTTTATAAAAGTGGTTCTAAACCACCGATAATAGTAATTTAATGTACTAATATAATAAAATCAAAATGAAAAAATATACATACAATAATTGATAAAATAATAAAATTAATGATCCAAAAAGTAAATTAATACTAATCTGCACAATTTTGAACAAATTAATCAATTTTTTATATACGTTAAGAAAGTTACATAAATTTTGCACTAATCTAATTTTTGTCAAACTATATAGGTGCATGTACAATATTTTATTGCTTTCATGATTTAAATTAGTATTATTATTTCACAGTAATTTTTTGGGGGATCGGTTTCATGTGCATGCATTCTATATACTCTTTACTATAGTCTCCATTTCTAACTCCATTTACAATGGAGTAATTTATATATGATACATATTATAATGTCTGAACAATTCGAAATTTCATTGAATTTGGAAACAAACGATAGTAGAGGTGTGGATAAAGGGGATTGATATTTTTTCCATTATATCTTAAGTAGATTGATTACAATACCCATTTCGGGATTCAAAATAGGAAACATCTCAATTCTTAATGATTCAATTACAACCGTTTTGTGTATATAGAAACAAGATGCAGTTAAAACATTTTATGTGAACATTTTGATGGATTTGGTGGACCAACCAGAAAAGGAAAAAGACTTTGTTTCATTGCTCATTCTCTATCTGCTGAACATGTTCTCAATTATAATTATAAAATACCTTTCATTTCAAAAAAAATTTTGTACGATTTGCAGAGTTGATATCATGAACAACTTTCATTTCAATATATTTTTTTAATTTTGGATAATTAGGATTTTAAAAATATGAAATCTTATATAAATATACTCACAATCATTGTAACATGATTCGCGATTTATTCACGAATAATTCGCGAATAATTCGTTTTTTCATAAGAGCCGAACGAATCCCGCATAATACTACCCAATGATATATAATGTGTTTTATTCGCGAATAAAACGTTTTTTTACGCAAATAAAACGTTTTATACAAAACACATTATATATCATTTTAAAGGAAAATTTGTGTTTTTTTATTTGGTTTTTAAAAATATTGGCACTTTAATATATTTTTTATTATATTATATAAGCCGAACTATTCCCGAATTATACCCGAATAATACCCGAATCACGAACTTTTGACCTCGCCGAACGAATCCCGAATCGATGATTTATTACTATGCTCACAATAATAACAGACTAGCATCGTAATAAAAAAAAACTATAGAAATATATAGACTATGGTATTGCTACATGTATATAATCGCTTATTTCTTTTGCTATGACAATTTTAGCCATGTAAATTATTGTAATATTAATATTATAATTAAAATATAAAAATAAGATTGGCTTAAATATATAATAATAAGCAAATTAATTTTGTTTCAATTTCATACAATAAAATTAATAGCTTTGAGTTCAATCTATGTTAAAAAAATTTCATGGAAAAGTTGCACCATGCGAATAAATTTCATACAATAAAATTAACAGCTTTGAGTTCAAATCTATGTTAAAAAAATTTCATGGAAAAGTTGCACCATGCGAATAGACATAATTGTAACAGGTACTTTTTTTTTAATTATAGTTGAAGAAATCATAGCATATATGAAACACTGTCTCAAAATAAGAATTGTCATCAGGGCACATAATAATGTCTAGCTTTGATGTAATACCATAATTAATATATCCATCATATTTTTTGGGAATATCTTATATTCATCCAGTACACCTTTGATGTAATACCTCATTTATTTAGTTATCAAAGAAAAAGAAAAAAAAAAAAACAGAAGAGTTTATGAAATTTGTTGATACGTGTTAATATTTTTTTTAAGTAGTTTCTTGAAGCCACAATAAAATTATATTATCTATTTTCACAAATCGTTTTATTTGGTTATAATTTGTTTGATAAAATGTTTAATAGAAAAAAGTTACCTAAAATATTACTATAATTTTATTCAAAAAATATTATAGAACAAAGTTGCCAACCAGCCTCTTTTACATGTTTTCTTCTCATAGATATATGTGAATGATCGATATTGTTTTTGTATTATATTTTTGGACATAATAGTATAACTCATATCGGCTCGTTTCGCTCCGAAATTTAAGAGGATGAATTCAAAAATAAAAAAAAATTAAAACAATCAAATTCACTTCACTTGTTGGCCCCCCCTTGATTTTGTCTGAAGCTCCGCTACTGATTGACATCAATTTTGTCACTTAGAACAAAATTTAAAACGAAATTCATCACAGTAGAGAAATAGCAAGTCTTACCAGGACTGTTATCAACTTGGTGTGAATCCTCTTGTTCTGAATCGCTCTGATGTTCTACTTCTACTTGTTCTTTTGCAATCCTTCCCCGTTTCCCTCCACGAGCCCTTCCCCGTCCCCTTCTACGGCCCCTTCCTTCAGATCCCTCACTCTGATCGTTTCTAGGAGGCATTTTTTCAATCGGAAATGTGTGACCCTCGAACACGTAAAACTTCAACAATAGAACCTGGCAACTCTATTTCTTAAAAAGGAAGGTCGGAAACAACCTCTTTAGCTAAGTTACGTGTGTTCGAGGAAGGTAAAGGGGGTAGTACACTCTGTTAGTGAAAGGCAGGCGGTGTTGTTTCAACCAGAACTACAAATTTGCAACTAGGGAAAGGTAAAAGGAATGCCCTGACTGACCAAGAAAGAGAGATGAAATGCGAGAGGGGGGGGGGGGGGGGGGGGATGAAATGCGAGAGCGAAGACTGAAGTGGGGAGTTCATTCATTCTTTATATCGGTGAGTCAGCTGCTTAATAAATGCAACTGATAATTATCACTTTACTTCGGTCTCTCATTCATTCTTTTGTCATTTGGCCTTAAATCTAAAATCAAAACCGAGCTAGGATATGACTTCTCCGACTGGTTCTTCCCCTCAAATTAATTTTGTGTTTGTACATGAGAGAAAATGATGCTTGTTCTAGATTTGATTTTATTTCGGTGCAATCAGTGTCATTTGGTACCTACAAATTAATTCCAGTAAAATTAAAATGGCATCGTCCTACTTTAATTTTTCTAAGAAAATAATTAGACTTCAAAACATGATTAGTTTTTAATTAAAACGAATCTAAAATTTCTAAATTATAAAAATTGGACGTTCCCTGATTTCCCAATTATCCGTTTTGCTATTTTTTGTCAAAATGTTGGGTAAATCTTCTGGGAGGTCACTGAACTTTACCTCAAATCCATAATTGGTCACTGAACTTCCATTCATCCGTTTTTTGTCACTATACTTTGATATTTATCCAAATTTGATCACTTAGTTTTTCCATCCAACTTAACGGAATAGTTAACATGACATTAATTTTATGATTTGGACATATATTTTTTCATGTAAACTAGCAGATCAATTTAGAATGCTTAATGTTTTTATAGACCAAAGAAAGATGAATTTTAAAGTTAATTTGTACGTGTTTCTATATTAACAGATAGTAATCTGATTCAATTATAGTTTGGTTATGATGATGCTGACTTTTATTGGTGATAAGAGAATAATGCTGATTGATTGAATATCCTCTTGCAATTGTGCAGGTTTGTGGGGGCGATCAAGCAGTACTTGTGCCGTTGGTAGACATTTTAATTACTTATATATGTGATATTATTTTGTTTGACATCAAGGGCTTCAAAAAAATGTACTAATTTGAGCAATTTCTAAACATTGATTTTTATAACTCATTGATTTATATAAAATAAAACAAAAAAGTGAAAAAAATTTGTAATGTGCACGTAGAGAATATCATATTGATCAAATCTAACAGTTTTGTTTTGAAAAATGAATTTTAAATTTTGAGTTATTTGAAATTTAAAAAGTGGAGGCATGATGGAGGCACAAAAAATAGAGACATTGGAACCCTTCTCATGAATTATTCATATCTGATTTTACATGGATGATGGATTGCACATAAGATGCTTGATAAATTGTCTAAACCACAATATTGTAAGATTTAGTGAAGCACTGAAGCCCCTGAAATTTCATGTCCATATACGCGTTCAGGTATGACCAAGTATGACTGTATGAGAATATATTGGATTAGAAAGGTGTACTAAATAAGAATTAGATTGAGTGCTCGGTTACCTGTGCCAAACATAGTAACTGGTTTCATGTCAATTTTTCCTACATTTCAATATAACTTGTACTGGGTCAAACATCGTGAACTTCTCACTGTAACAGGTAACTATTATCAATTTTCAAAGGAAGAGGCACTGGCAGCACTACATTTTGAAAAAGCAAATGTAGAAAGAAAAAAGATGAAAGAGGCTGGTTTTGGAGGAAGCACTATGGCTTGGTCAGTACTGGTCTTTTTTCTTTTTTTTTTTTTTTTTTTGAGAAGGTCAGTATTGATAGTAACTGGTCAGTATTGATATTGGTACTGGTACATGGTTTTCTCTGGGGGGGGGCTGATTAAAAGTGTACAGGCTACATGGTACTCATCTTTGCTCTAGCTAATGTGCATCATCTACCATTAGATTTCACCCAGGCCTTGTTTGATGTTACAGATGCACTAATGCCGGACCAAGTACCACTATTTTACTATACTCGCAGATACATCCGGAGAAACTTCAGGTAAGAGAATAGATTAGTCAGCTGGTGCATTGTGATTTCAGCATATGAAAAGAACTCAGATAATGAAACACGGCAAGCTCGGGAATTATGCCCAATTGATGAAGCAATTGGATTGCATAAACTGGTTGCGATCATATGAATGTCAATACTGATGGCTGCGATCATACGATTGTCAATACTGGCACTAACCACCTCAACAAATTCATTCAAATGGGCAATGTTTAATTGCTGATGCTGGAAGCCTGGAACCTTATATTGCAATTGGGCACTTCATAGTGGAGGATTTGAGAGATCCTATCATTTTTTAATTTCTCTTTTAATTTTCTTTTATGTTTTTTTGATTCATATATCTTTCTGTTGACCGCTGTCATTTGATGAGCTTCGTTGTACAATAATGGTTAGCATATGTAAGATGCTACAGTAAATTTATGTAAGGACCTAAAGAGAGCACCTGTGCTTATTGATGCAGCTTCTGATCCTATCCTAGAGAGAGCATCAATAAGTTTCAAAAAAAAAAGAAAGAGCATCAGTTCTTTCTTCGATTTCAAGAGATATTATGAAGAGCGCTTCCATCCAAGAAGCAAAAGACGATGCATCTGAGATACTAGCGTCTGAAACTGTAGCTGACAAAGAGGCACCGTCAGTTGAAGAAATGCAGAGTCCTGAAGGTGATAATGGTGTCATACCCCGGTAGTATCTGCATCTCCTCGTGAGATTGAGGTCAGTTGACGAAAATGAATTAGTCAAGTCCGGGCTAGCTCTCCACAAAAACATGCAAATGAGATGCATACCAGACAAGTAGCCGCTATGAAAGATGTTTAATCTGATAGATGCAATTCAGTGAGACGGGTACCAAATAGCTTCGTTTGCCTATGTGTAAATGGATTGGAAATTATGAATGGTAATTTTTTTTTTTAAGTTTCCATTTTAGTGAGATATATTATATACATAAATTAAATATCTTGCAAAATGACAAGACCCGTAATCCACATCATTAGGAAAACAGTAGATCAAAAGAGGGGGGAAATACCAGTACTAAAGTATTTCTCACTATAAAGGACTACCCGAACATAGAGGCTAACTAAGCGAATCAAATCCATAATTTCATATCACGTATTATCATACTAATCAGCAAGTATGAACTAATAATCCTTAATTACACTTGTACACAAAATATTCATTTTAGCGTTATCACAAATGATACTCAGATTATATCATACTTAAGTATAATTCTAATAGCGATTAAAAATATCCATCCTTGATCATATTGTGTGTACACATAATTGATATATTGATTTCTAATTACCATTTATTTACAATCTGTGTAAATCTAATAACACAATTTATATAAGAATGTCGAGGCCACTTCAATTATTAGTACAAAACTAAATGGGCACATACGAAAACTATACTAAATAATAAAAATGATTACAGGTTGCCATCATCTATTATGTATATAAATTCTATTTTAATAATGACTCAATTTTCAAATATATATATTTCCTTTCAATATTCATTCTATAAAGTTTAAATAAAATATAATAGTAACGTATTAGCATCAATAATTACGGCTAAATCTTCAAAGTCAATAATCGCATCATATCATTAATTTTTCAGAATTTCATACTAAGATTTCTTGCAATGTTTTGAACAACAAATCAATGGAACACATTGCAAATTCAACGGGATTTCCGACTGCTCAACAACATAGCAATCGAGTCACGAAATCGAAATATTTTCAAAGGAAAGAAACGCACCTTAATTTATGCTTATTTTTTTAATTGACCGAGCCTTCATCTTGCACTCCAATTGGCCAACCGTTCAGTTTTGTGTCACTGCCCGAGTACTCTTTCTTGGCAGATATAAAGCCCGTACATCTGGCAACTTCCTTCCTTTTCTACTCACACGATCAATTTTTCTGTATTTGCTCTGTGGTCTGCGCATGCGAGAAGGGCACCAGGTTGAACATCATATGAGTCATTAGAAGACCAGATTGTTATTTTAAAGCAAGATGTGTTAGTAATTTTACTTTTCAAATCAACATAAGAACCGACAAATTCAGATCAAGTACAGATATACCACAGAGGAAGCAAATCAATCACAATGGTTCCTTTCACGTTAGATTCCTAAGTCTTCTCCTCAGTCCGTGCCTTCGAATCCTGAAGCAAATCACTTGGCGGAAGCACACCATGGTATCAAATCGAGCATGCAACACTATCTCACAACCTAAGTGCTTCACTCGTGATTCTCACTAACTCGGTGTTTCTCTTTCTCTCTAATGGCTATTGACAGTCTCCAATATGCCTCACACACTCTGAAGAAGGCACACCATCTATTTAAAGAGAGACACAAACTGATCACCAAACAGTGCGTCCTTTCGTCTAAGTTACTGCAAAACAGTCTACCCATATTTCGGTCCGAAATCAAACATTTCGGTCCGAAATTTGGCACTGTTTTGTAACAGAGAGATTCATACACAAATTTCGGTCCAAACTAAAACATTTCGGTCCGAAATTATTGCACTGTTTTGTAACAGTAAGTTGAACACAAAGATTTCGGTCCAAATCAAAATATTTCGGTCCGAAATTTTGTCTATCAACTATTATTTCAACAATCTCCCTCTTGGAGACTATTGATGAGAATCATAAGTCTTCATACCAACAAATAGGTCGTGCGACCAGCGATACACCTGCAATGCGGGAGCTTGTAAACCAAACCGGTTAAGGCCAGCTTAGAGACATCTACCCTTTTACAAACAAGATAATATAGTGTGTATCTCATACCCTAGGTTTATGAATATGCACCAGATAAAGCATTTTCGATCCCTTGTGAAGCACGCTTCCTCCCTCTCAAACTAACATGTATTCACAATCTATATTCTACAACACAATTGGCGGTACCGTGAATACATATAAGTGCAGAGTGCAATTCAAATCACCTTCCTTCTACCCTCATGTCATTCGAATAAAAACTAACTGCTTTCCCAGCAATGCCCCGTTAAAACATATCATTTCATGGCCATAGGTAGCACACCAAAGTAACAACATCAGTTTCTTTTCTTATGACATAGTCAAAAGTCAGAAGGGTACGTTGTTAAGACTCACACAATGAGGAGACTGGGATCTTTGACCTTCAGGTCACTCAACTCATTTCCTAAAGTCGCTCAAGCACATGCAGTATGAAATGCACGTTATAGTGTATTTTTTGCTAGAATGTACCTCTCACAACGTACCTCTCGAAATTACCTCTCACACTTGTAAAGCCTTCTTCTAGGGTTATTTCCATTAAATGCAGGGAATTCAAGCTTTGGTGTGGGTATAGTAGTGGTATGAAATGGATTATGTAACATTCAAGTTTATATAAGGGTTTTGTACATTTCCTGGATCAGGTGGGTGCTGGTATGGAGGGTAGAATAGCAGACGTATGTCTAATCGAATATACACCATACGAGTTTTGGTCTAGTCGCAAGCTATATGCCTGTGGTGCAGACCATATGCATTGCAACTAACCCGAGTGTTTATCACATGCTTGCTTATCCAAAGTGACATTGATAACTCTCACCTCGGCTAACTATAGGCTTCTTGAATTGTGGGAATCAATTCATGTCAACTACTTATAAGTACTCTCATCTCATCTAGTATGAGGCGACATTAAATTCAGTTTGCTTTCCAAAGCATCACTAATTTAATTATGTCTCATATCTGCACACTATCAAAAATGTCAGAGGTGATTGCTCGTGTGAGCGAGCCAATCTTTGCCTATTCGACATACTACCATTTAATGCTAACATTTAATTAAACAGATATAAATCAATCAACTCAATTATATTTGGCAAACAACAAGCAAACATATAACTTTATATCTATATTCAAATACATACACACATGCAAACAATATATAAATAAAGCATGTAAAATGGTCAAACTTATTACCCTTTAATAAGCCCTAACATCCTAATATGAGCTAGAAATCCATCCCTTGCAATCGGTTTTGTCAAAAGATCTATAAGCATTTTCCCAGTTGGAATATGCACAATGACCACTTCCTTTTGTGCAACCATGTCTCTGATAAAGTGATATCTCATTTGAATGTGTTTGGTCTTTCCATGATATTTAGGGTCCTTAGAGTATGCTATAGCAGCCATACTATCACAATAAATAGTCACCGGATCCCTCGGAACCGGAAGGACACCTAAACGCTCTAGAAAGCGTCTCAACCAAACTCCCTCTTGGACAGTCGCTGAACAAGCAATGTATTTAGCTTCCATAGTTGATGAAGCAATACATGATTGCTTCTTGCTGCTCCAAGTGATAGCCCCGCTACCCAACAAGAATGCATACCCTGAGGTAGACTTGCTCTCATCTTGATCACCTCCCCAATCAGCATCACTATAGCCGATCAGTTGCAAGTTTTTACCTTGGTAGCATAGCACATGATCCAATGTGCCTTTAAGATATCTTAAAATCCTCTTAACCGCTCTCCAATGAGCTTGTCCAGGATTCGATTGGAACCGGCTGACTAATCCAACCGCATAGCAAATGTCTGGCCGAGTACACATCATTGCATACATCAAGCTCCCAATCACACTTGCATAAGGAACACGAGCCATCTGCTGTTTTTCTTCTTCAGTTTTCGGACCCATACTAGAGCTCAAGTTTGAACTTTTATCAACTGGAGTATCAATCGTTTTACAATCTTGCATACCGAACCTCTCGAGCACCATTTTCAAATAGGTCTCTTGGGACAAACTAAGGAATCTGCGAGAAAGATCCCTAGTTATCTTGACACCCAACACATAGCTAGCTTCACCCATATCTTTCATATCGAATGTTGATGAGAGCCATTCCTTTGTAGTCTCAATCATCAACTTATCATTTCCAACCAACAAGATATCATCTACATACAAGGACAAAATTAAGAAACTTTTCTTGGATTGTTTCACATAAACACAATGGTCTTCCTCAATTATCTCAAACCCATTTGATAAAATGGCTTGATTAAGCTTGAGATTTCACTGTCTAGAAGCCTTGCTTGAGACCATATATAGACCGGCAGAGTTTGCACACTTTGTGCTCCTCCCCATCAACCTCAAAACCAACGGGTTGTGCCATATATATCTCTTTATCAAGTTCTCTATTGAGAAATGCAGTCTTAACATTCATTTGATAAAGTTCCAAGTCCATAGATGAGACAAGTGCTATATGGAGTCGGATCGAGGCAAACCTCATAACAGGTGAAAATGTTTCCTCATAATCCACTCCCTCTATTTGGGTGAATCCCTTAGCTACCAAACGAGCTTTGTATAGATCGATTGAACCATCTGCCTTGCGCTTAATCTTAAGAACCCATTTGTTCCCAACAGATTTACGCCCTTTCGACAGGTCAACCAACTCCCAAACATGATTCTTTCTCATAGAATCCATTTCTTCCTGCATGGCACTCATCCATTCCTTAGCATTAGGACCAAAAAGTGCTTCTTTTCACAGTTCTTGGTTCTACTAAACCATCCTGAGCAGCGAGAAAAATAGAACTTGTCCCACCTTCGATGTCAAATCATCGGCGGGGTATCGGTTCTCGCCTACTCCGGCGAGATTCAAG
This sequence comes from Cyperus esculentus, assembly GCA_030179965.1. Classification (NCBI taxonomy): domain Eukaryota; kingdom Viridiplantae; phylum Streptophyta; class Magnoliopsida; order Poales; family Cyperaceae; genus Cyperus; species Cyperus esculentus. Next base: position 2,977,386 of record JASGLE010000039.1, on the reverse strand, counting down.
CTCATCCTGCACAATGTCACTTGCCCGTTGCGGCGGAGGATTGAAATTTATTCCCCCCTCTTCCTCAATGCTCGGGCCATGTACATTTTCAGATGGAGGTTCAGCCTCAAATAACTCAACATTGCTGTTGGTTACCTCACTTTTGCTAGGAAATTCGTTCTCTAAGAACATGGCATCTCGCGCCTCAAACTCTGTAATCGACCCACTTAGATTCTCTCCAACAAATACATATCCCTTAGAAACATCAGAATATCTTATGAAGATACACTTCTTTCCACGAGGGCCAAGCTTTCCAAATTTGTGAGACGAATCTAAAACATATGCCATAGAGCCCCATGGCCGCAGAAATTTTAAGCTTGGTTTTCTGCCAGTCCATAACTCATATGGTGTCGATTTCACAGACTTAGTGGGCACACGGTTCAACACATAGGCTGCAGTTAATAGCGCATCTCCCCAAAATGAAATAGGAAGATTTGCTTGCACCATCATAGATCGAACCATCTCTAACAAGGTCCTGTTCCTACACTCCGCTACACCATTCTGTTGCGGAGTTCCGGGTATCGTCAGTTGTCGAACAATTCCCTTTTCATCACACAATTTCTTAAACTGATCCGAGAGGTATTCACACCCTCGATTAGTCCTAAGAGCCTTCACAGTTCGGTCTAATTGATTCTCAACCATAATTAAGTAGCTCTTGAAGCAATTCAAAGCATTTGACTTATGGGATATCAAATAAACATGACCATATCTAGTATAGTCATCAATGAAGGTGATGAAGTACAAGGCACCATGTCTAGCGCTAGCCCTCACATTCATCGGACCACATATATCCGAATGAATCAATTCCAGGGGAGAAGTAGCATGAATTTTTTAATGGGGAGATGAAGGTTTGGAGTTCAACAAAAAAGGTTCAATATTGCATGGCAGGCATTGAAACAGTTACACGACCGGTACAGGATGCATTCAAAGGAGAATTAAAGGCGAAGGGAGAAGACAGGAAGGAAGAAGGACAGAAGACTTTCGTGCTTTTGATTGGAAGTTCCATACAAAAACCATGAAGGCCAGTAAAATTATCAGTTTAACGACACATGTGACCCGGGTGCGCCTGCTCTACGTACCGTTCTCTTCTCCTCTTTTTTCTTTTTCTTTTTTTTTTTTTGTTTCTTTTGAGGAAAGCTTGATCCTTTCTTTGGTTGGTTGAACAACATAGGGCCGTTGCTGCAATCAAAGTAGTTTAAAGATTTTCCCCTGCAATTGATTCATTGATTCTTTGGTTTTTCTGAGTTAATGCCAATTAACCAAGAGATTCTGTATCTAACAAAATTATCTCCTTTGTAAATATAACTATTCATTTATGGGAATTTTCACCAATTGCATTGATTCAATATTCCAGATGTACATTGTAAAATTTTGTAACCTGCTTTAAAATTTTCCACGTTTATAAAATAAAAGGATACATATGTACAGCATACCTACATAGATCTTCCAATAGAAGTTCTCATCCATGGAATCAAAGAGCATGCTAGTTTTCGGCAGCGTGCTTCTCTGTTTATCGTTTTGTACGACAATTAGAGGACTAGATCCATTAAAGCATCTTATTATCGAAAACGGCTTGAAGGTAACATGAAAAATAACTCTTTGCTAATTTTTTGTGTTCTATTTTTCCAGTAGAGTCCGTTTTAGCAACATCAGGCTATAAAAGAAATTTCATGAAAGGTTTCTTTTATATTTAAAAACCTGAAATGTCAATACTAGTGTAAAACAAAAGATTTTCTGGAACATAAAAACTGCAACACAAATGAAAGATGGAAGATAATGTTTGATGTTTCTCACAACAAAAGCATAAACAAGCGAAATTCCTGATCTTACTGCAGCTTGGTGTCACCGGCGGCTCACACGCAATCAACTCGTCAGGAGATGCATCCAGTGGCGGTTCAATCAAAGACGAACAACAAACCTATGCCGTCCATGTATTCGATCTTTTTATTTTTTTTTTTCTGATTGATGATATTAATGCTACGCCGTTCAGGCATGGAGTGAAGGTCAGAAACGAATAGCTGTGTTTTGCTTGTCAGAATGCAGGTTACCGGAGCGAGGGTCTCCACCAATTTAAACATTGGCATGGAGTGCGAGCGGAGATGTCTTTATGGAGCATACCAGATGTGCAGCCTCTATCGAGTAGCGGGGCCTATATAGCAGCGATAAACAAGGAATCAGGGCTAGAAGTTATGGCGGCTGGAGTTCACGTATGTCGTTGCATTTTGCTTGTTCTTTCTCTAAGATTATCAACAGTTTATCACGAAATAGGCGTAATTATTAATGTAACAAAAAGTTGTTCCTGAGTATTTTTTTTTTTAATAACAACAATTAACCCCTTTTTGTTGAACAAAATGTTTTGCAGGTCAATCCCAGTCTTTATAATGATACTAACCTGCATTTCTTCACATACTGGACTGTAAGTATACAACAAAAGTTCTTTTCTTTGTTTGCAGTACATAGGATATGATATACTCTCATCTTTTAATAAATTGTTCAATTCACCATGCATGCTATCTTTTACATTTGTTACAAATTTAATAATCTAATTAAAAAAACAATTTATGAGGTAGTTAACATGTTTATATTTCCGGTACCTAATTCGATAATTCTTGTTGCAGACTTCAAGCAACTATTCGACAGGCTGCTTCAACGATAATTGCCAAGGTTTCATTACGGCGATCGGTTCTAACCTTCTTTCAGGAGAAGTTATCACTCCTCCATTTTCAGTTTATGATGGGCAACAGATAGGCATTACAATCAGGATAAAAAGGGTTGGCCATGCTATCTCAAAAACTCAATAAACTTTTAAAATACATGTCTAAGGGCATAAAAAAAAAATCTATATTTTAAACTTTCCTATATTGAGATTGATTCAATCTATACATACATAACTTGTAAACTTGTTCACTCGGTACATAGGATGAAAAAACCGGAGACTGGTCATTGTACAGAGAAGATCTCGGTGGCCCGATTGGTGGTATGACATTGCTCGGATGGTGGCCAAACTCAATGTTCAGGTACTTGTCAAGGCACGCTGAGATAATTCAGTGGGCGGGTATGGTCACCTACAACATCAACGAGCGAAGCCCTTCGATGGGCAGTGGGCACTTCTCTGGCGAGCTAGACGGCAAAGCAGCTTCCTTCATTGACTGCTTCGGCTTCGACGAGAATGGTTATGTTTATGAAGAGGATTATCAGGTTTATCCTTACGAAGACGAGACGGACTGCTATGATGTCTCTGAATGGTACGTTACGAAGCATTCGGCACGACGGCACTTCTTTTATGGTGGACCAAGTGGATGTTCTCAAAATATATAGTTCATGTGCTATTTTATCTGAATTAGTAAACATAGAATACAAATAACCAATGCATCGTTTGTTTGTCGGAACTCGGAACCTCTATTGTAATGATATATAATGTAATGATGATATTGGAACATCTATAGTTAACAAAACTTCTTAATGACCGGTTGAAAATGCGTCGGGAATAAAACCAGCAATATTAGTTGGGGTTAATAGTACCATTAAAGCTACTTCACACCATTACAGTGAACAAATCCTCATTTCTTAGTTTGAATAGCTCACATGCACGTTGTCATCATAAATTAGTTAGCTTAGCTACAATGAATTAGGCACATACATTATATCGGAACTAGGTTACCTGGTTGCGCAACTTTTGGCGCAACTTTTGGTCAGATTATATCATACAATGCTATTTTATTATTCTTGCATCAGCACATGATGTCAACAAATTTATATTCAGCCACCAGATGAGCATCGAACGACTCTGTGTATTTAGAAATCACTATTGCTAAGGCACTATTCATTTTAGAGGGACCCTCAGCTGGGGCTCGAGATCCTCAATTGAAAAATTAAATATTGCTAAGGCATTATTCATTTTAGAAGGACCCTCAACTGAATCTCGAGATCCCAATTGAGAAATTAAAATGTCATATACATGAAATACTTGCCTTGTCTTTAAGCGGCCCTTCAGTTCCGCCCAATAAGACATATCTACATCTATACATCTACAGTGCCTCAGGCCCAATTACAACTATGCATGACCCAAAAGGGCCTAATAAGGCCCAATAAGGCTCTTTAACAACATAACAGTCCAACCAGAAAAGCAGGCCCAATAAGGCCCAATAACAATCTAACAGTAGAGGACAATTACGCGCAACAACGCCCCCGGCGCGGGAACCCATGTGTCGCGCCGTGAACCGCACCATAACACAATTCATATCCTCTAGAGCGCAGTGTTCTACTGCGCAGTATTTCAACTCTTGGATCTGCTTTACGATTCGTGCAGCTCAATCCCAAGAAACCCCCCTATAATCTGCATCGTTGATTCGCTGCGAAGTACAATACTGCGCAGCAGAGGATAAGATAAGAAAGCCTCTCTTCTTCCTTCCTCGCTCCCTTGATTTCTCTCCTTCGCTCATCGCAATCACCCGGAGTAGTGAGTAAGTGTATAATAATAATACCTCATGCGGCGGACAAGAAGCGCCTCCAAGCGTCCCGCCCTCGACGACCCTCCAGGTTCTCTCACTCTTTCCCTTCTTAACTTCCCCTCTTTCAATACCGTCACGCGTATCTATAACCCGCATTTGACATTTCTGATTCTCTGATTGCTTTTCAAATGCTTAGAAGAAGGATCGGAAGAGGGTGATGAACCGACGCCATCCAAATCGCGGCTCATCAAGGGTAAGGGAAAGCTCAAGGGAGGAGGTTTTGACCATGGAAGCAGTGCGAAAGCGATCAAAGCATGCGACTTTGTTGATGATGCGGCGGAGGTAACCGGGGCGGGGGAGGGAGGAGGGGGATATGAAGGTGCTGGAGATCAGGCGGAGATGGATTGGGAGGATGGGGATATTCCTGTTACGGAAGGGTTTGCTCATGAGCTCGGCAAGGAGGTGACGGTCGAGTTCACCGATTCGCCGTCTGTGGGTGAGAAGCGGAGTTCTCGGAGGGTGTCACCGGAAGAGAAGGTTAGGGTTTTCAATGGATTGGAATGTGGTACATAATGATACGGGTCATACGGCACTGTGTGTTTTGGTTAGGTTAATTAGTTTGTTTGGTTTTCATTCTGTGTGTGTTTGCAGGAGTTAGCGGAGCTTGTTCATAGGGTTCACTTGCTGTGCCTGTTGGCTCGGGGCAGAATGGTGGATAAGGCATGTAATGACCCTCTCATTCAGGTAAATCACGGAATCGCTTGTGCAAGAGAGAATTAATATAATGAAAGAAAATTTGTAGAATTCAGGAACAAAATACTAAATATTTTTGGTGTTCAAAATTGAATAAAATACTGTAGGAGTGGGGTAATTTTTTGTCTTTCGCAGTCTCCATGATTGCATTAATTGAGAGGCTAATATAATCGAGTCTTTTGTTTTCAGGCCTCGATGCTCTCAATTTTACCATCTAATCTGCTGAAGATTACAGAAGCTTCTAACTTGACGGTTCATAATCTAAAACCCCTGGTGAACTGGGTAAGGCTTGCTTTTTCGACCTAATTCAGTGTTAAAGTTTAATCTTTGAAAATTCATCAAGCTTGATTTAGTTAGTTCCTTTGCTTGCAGTTCCATAGTCATTTCCAATTATCAACAGAGAATACTGATAAGGGATCTTTTGAGGCAAACATCCGCTTTGCTCTTCAAAATCAGAAGGGAACAGTTGAAGAAGTATGTAGACCCTTAGCCTAATTTTCATATATATGTACAATTTAGGAACAAACAAAAGTAAATCGAGGTATCAACTGTGACACTGAATGCAGTTCAATAATTTTAATACAGGTTGCAGCATTGTCAGTGGTTTTGTTCAGAGCTCTCAATTTAGCAACTAGGTATAGCTTCTTTATCGCAAAGAGGGACCTCATCTTTTGACACTAAGTTTGCATATTAAATTAACATGTTCTTCTTCTTGTAGGTTTGTATCAATTCTTGATGTCACTTCACTCAAGGCTGATGGCTCTAATAGAGAATTGCACAGGCTTGACACAAAGGCCGTATCTTCACCTGTAGTAAACAATGTATCAAACACAAGCCTACTTAAATCTTCCCCACTTAAAACCAGAACGGATACATGCTCTACTCCGAAAAGAAACAAGAGACCTAAGAAAGAAGTTGTGCCAACTCCAGAGAAATCCAACGAATGTACTGAGGGCCCAAGAAGAAAGAGTGATATAGAATTTGAGATGCAGCTACAAATGGCTCTCTCTGCCACTGCAACTGGAACATTAACCAAAACCTCAGTTCATGATTGTGATTCTCCAGCAGAATCATCAGGAAATGCAAAGAAATTAAAGAGCAAGAGTGCGATTTGGTCACGAAGTGGTTCACCTTTATATTGGGCTGAAGTGTACTGCAGTGGTGAAACATTGAATGGGAGATGGGTCCATGTGGATGCAATAAATGGAATTGTCGATGGTGAAGAAAAGGTTGAGGCTGCTGCTGCCGTTTGTAGGAGGCCACTGAGATATGCAATTGCTTTTGCAGGAAATGGTGCTAAAGATGTGACACGAAGGTTGGTTCCCTAGTTACTTTACAACAGAAGGTACATGTCTGTGCCTATGGTAGCTGCTGCATAACTAACGCAATAGTAGATCACATAGAATAATGTGAAATAAGAAAGTTCTTTTATTTAACAACAACACCATGTTACCATATTTGGTGTAGCATTTTGGGTTATTTACAAATAAGACTAAGCCACTAAAGCTGATGCTATTTGTCACCGCAAGATGTTACTGAATTACCCTTAACATTAAACCAAATAACAAAGGCTCATGGCAACATGGAAATGAACATCCTTTTTTTCTCAACTCTATTTGAGTATGTTCTTACCAAGTTTCCACTGTTTAATACGGTACTGCATTGCTTTTTTTGTATAATAAACATCTAAATGCATGGTAAATTAGCATATGAAGAAATATATGATGGTTATTTGTAAAAAAGTTACACCAAACATGTAGGTACTGCTTGCAGTGGTATAAAATTGCACCGAGTAGAGTTAACATGCAGTGGTGGGATAGAGTCACGGCACCATTGAAAGAACTGGAATCAATAGCTACTGGACAGAACTCTGTTAATATAGATAATGCTACCTCAAATTCCACTGTAAGAGATAGCCAACTCAATGGTTCAGGCAATCGCAGTCAGATCAGCTGTAGCTCAAACAGGAGCTCTCTAGAAGACATGGAACTCGAGACCAGGGCACTTACAGAACCTCTTCCCACTAACCAACTGGTATTTATGACACCAATATCTATAAATGATACATGCTTACATCTGAATTAATTAATTAAATGTGTTTTTATGTAGGCATATAAGAATCATCACTTGTATGCTATTGAGAAGTGGCTTACAAAGAATCAAACACTGTATCCACGGGGTCCGGTACTGGGATATTGTTCAGGACACGCAGTTTACCCCCGATCATGTGTTCAGATACTACAGACAAGGCAAAAGTGGCTGAGAGAGGGGTTACAAGTCAGAGCTAATGAACTCCCAGCTAAGGTCTGAAAAAGATGCAAAAAAAAATTTTATTACCTTTGGCATATGTTTATTTTATTATAGATATACATATATGTGTATTAATTTTCTTGGGTCTTACCAAATTAGATTAAATTGCATGGCCTATAAAGATCCTTATCTTTGTATATATTAAGTGGGTCTGAGAAATGACTGGCAGATTTCACTAGTAAACATTTCAAGTATTTAAGCTAATCAACGGGTTACCATCATTGGGATTAGTAATGATTGTGTTTGTTGTATACTTTACATCTTGTTTACCTGTCAATTAGCAAACTGGATAAAGATTGCCTACTTAAACTAAGCAATGAAACAAATGAAATCCTGTATCAGATAGATACATAACTATGGGCATGTTGACATTTCATCTACTTTTAGGAGTCTAACAGCAAAAACACAGTCTTTTTGACAAGTGGAGGGATCCTTTGATTTGTTTCTTAAGTTTTGGTCAGAGTATAAGTCGTTCCTCTTTAGTTCAGATAGTGAAGCAGTCAAAAAAAGTGGTCAATTCTGAGTTGTCAGAAACTAGCATTTGTGATGGAGAAGAGCAAGGTGAGGCAAATTTGGAGCTGTTTGGAAAATGGCAGTTAGAGACATTGCAGTTGCCTCATGCTGTAAATGGTATTGTACCCAAGGTATAATATCTATACAGTCAGTCACGTTCAATCATATATATATATATATTTAATTGTTTATTTTGTTTACCATCAATGGATAATGTACATAAAAAGGTTGCTAAACCTGGGTGCAATGTGCACAATTGAAATGCTACTTATTGGCCTCTTTTTGTAAGGTACTAAATTATGACATAAAGAAGGATAATAATTGAAAGGGTGGCTGAGCTACCTATGCTGGATTGTGTTTTCCTTTATTAACTCAAAATAGTAGTATCGGTTGACCCCTTATTCCATATTAAAGTATGACTATATAAGAAACTCAAACTAGTATTGGTTGGTCTCCTTTTAATTTGAGCTCAAGCTTCGCCACTGAATTGAACCATAATGAGCTGCCAGGATTTCTTACCATTTGGTAAAACTGAAATACAATAATCATTAATCTGATATCTGTATCTTCCTAGTTGACTGCTTTTGTCTGAGTCTTCTCTAATGCATATTTTGCAGAACGAACATGGTAATGTTGAAGTATGGTCTGAGAAATGTATTCCACCTGGTACAGTGCACTTGAGGCTACCTAGACTGGTACCAGTAGCAAAGAGGCTTGAAATAGATTTTGCATTAGCTTTAGTTGGATTTGAATATCGCAATGGCCGTACCTATCCTGTATTTGAAGGCATTGTTGTCTGCTCTGAGTTCAAGGATGCTATATTGGAGGTAAATTTTGGTATTTCATTTTAGCAAAATCTAGTCTTAAGTATGCCACCAGTTCCTTGTAATATAAATATGAGGATCTTTTAGTACAGCTTCCTTTTGCTTGTAAAAAGTGTAAGGGCTTGGGTTGTACATTCAAAAAAACTGGACTTAGTTGTCATTGGGTTTTTAGGACAAATGAAATAATTTTGTCAGGTTGGATAAGTTAGGCTATCATGTCAGATGCTCAAGTTTAAAATTCAGTTTTGATAAGCTTTCAGTTTGGGCTGTCCAAGTTACTAATAGATTGCAGACTGGCCATTCTCAAATGCTGATCTACTACCATATGTAATATTACTACCAACGTGTCAATCCTCCATGCTTTGGAGCCAAGTAACTATGCTGTTGGCTTAATTTAATGCATTAAACATGTTGAGATGAGGCTTAGTTAACCTATTGAGAATTGAATGACTTGTATGTAAAATAGTCAACATTTTATTACATTTAGAGATGTTGAATGATAAACTATTATGGTAAACTCACGCAGTTATTGCCAAGAAAAAATAGAAGTGAATGGAATATTTGAATCAAATTAATTTTTCACAGGTGTTATTTGACAGGAAGAGAAAAATAAATGATTTTACTTTGAACCCTAAAGCATATAACGTTTGGGACTGATCCTAGTGTTTTGTATATTCGTTCTTATTTATGACATAGGCATATGCAGAAGAAGAAGAGAGACGAGAGGCTGCCGAGAAGAAACGAGATGAAGCACAGGCTCTCAACAGGTGGTTTCAGCTTCTCTCATCAATTGCCACAAGACAGCGGCTAAAGAATTTATATGCAGACGCCCCCACTGTCAGTCAAGTGCAAGAAAACCTGTCGAACAAGAAGTGTTCTGAGGTGGGTACTTCTGAAGAAAACATGAAAAGACCTACATTGACAGTTCTGGAAAACAATCACGAACATGAACATGTGTTTCCTGTAGAGGATCAGACTTTTGATGAGGATACTTCAGTCCGAACCAAGCGGTGCGCATGCGGTTTCTCTATACAGGTAGAGGAGTTGTGATGTAACACATTTTTAGCCATGTATATACAAATCAGTTTAGCTTTGTAGGTTTAGGAGATTCTGTTTGATGTAACCTGCTTTTGAGATGAGTAATCCTTCATGATTGCTTCAAACATTGATCAAGGCTGGGCAACTTTTGGGTGGATGACATGATTAGATGCCATTTCAAGAAAGGTTTTTATGAAGTGCTGGCTAACATTTCCCTTTAATCATTGAGAATCTATACAGTTCAGAAGGGTTCTCTGCTACTATAAATGATAAGGTACATGATTATAGATTAGCTAACATCATTGCTGTTCATGGCCATATCTACCTAAGCTGTTGAGGTCCTGTCAGTTTCATTTTTCTTGAACAAATTAACTGTAGTAGGTGGAATATATTCTAGAATGCTGTCACCCTGGATGTAGTGTGTTGAACAAAGGAAAGCAAAAGCTTTCTACATCATCATGTATTTGGTTTTATAATTTGAAACTAATAATAGGGTTTCAAATGTAAATTTGGAAAGAAAATTGGGCTATCCTGTTGATGAAATATGACTACATTTTTTTACAATCTAAATAAATAGAGTGAAACACTGTTATGCTTTCTTGTTTGACATCAGATTCTTGATGGGTTGGTGACCTGTTAAGAGAAATGATCACCTTGGATTATGATTTCATGTCTTGTCCTTTGTGTTTTCTTGAGAATTCATAAAGTGAGTAAATGGAATTACTAATCTGCTAAGCATCAGATTGGATTGACCTTTCAAGAACTTCCAAGGTACCATGATCACAAGTCCCTATTTATCCTTACTATATATAAAAGCGTATTGGAAAAAATGACATGAAAAGATTATATTTCCCAAATAAGAAACCTGAGCCGTTGATCATTTTCTTAGATAGATCAGAACCATTGATTTACGTTAATGCTTGTTGACGTTAATGTCTCATCCCATTAAAATTTAAGGCCCGTATCAATTTCCTCAATATAAGGCCCATTACATATTATCTTAAAAATTTATTATAAGAAATAACAATTACAGCCCATAGCAATGCGTGGGCTCTTGACTAGTATATATAAAAGCGTATTGGAAAAAATGACATGAAAAGACTATCTCCCCCAAATAAGAAACCTGAGCCGTTGATCATTTTTTTAGATATATCAGAACCGTTGATGTACGTTAATGCCCGTTGACGTTCTCAGTCCATTAAAATTAAAGGCCCATATAAATTATCTCAATTTAAGACCCATTATATATTATCTTAAAAGTTTATTATAAGAAATAACAATTTCAGCCAAAGCAAGGCGTGAGCTTTTTATTAGTATTCAATAAATCTCTGTTTCTATTGGAGCATTAAACAGGAAGTGAATGAAATTACAATTTTACAGAATGCTCTCAATCTGCCTCCCTTCATGCATCATCATAACATCAATATCAATATTATTGCACAAATATTATCTTCAATTTTTGTTTTGTTTGCACTCCCCCCCAATAACTTGAGAGCAATATCAATATTCTTTTACAGGATTGATCAAAGAAAATTCAGATTGATTCATCTTCCTGTTTAATATAATTGGAAAATTGAGAGCCATATTTTCTTCACTTTCCTACTGAATACAACAACGTTACTTTCATGTAGAACTTTCTATTTCCTGTCATCCACAATCTTTTCTTCACTGCATCCATCAAATGACCGGCTACTCTTTTTTTTTTCAACTTTCAACCCTTGAGAAAAAGAACAGTGACCGCATAAATTTCATTGGTACAATCTTCTCTGCTTAATCTTTCCAATGTTTACATGTACGTGTCAATCTCTGGAACGTTCTTTATTAAGGGCCTTTTTTCGGTAGTCATTAATCCTACACAAAAATTTTTCTATTAGGACAGGATTCCATATTGTATTTACTAAAATTCTACAAAGAGCTCATCATTGATAGAAAAAAAATTATCCACTCCAACCTAATTAATATTTTTCTCTAAAAACAAGCATTTTAGAGGAATAAATTCCTATTAGGAATTGATAGTATGGTTTGCCGAACAGCGAATAGAAATTATTTTCTATAGACTCTCAATTCCTATATAAACTTATAGGATCTGGGTCGGCCGATTTTTAATTTTAAGGAACGTTCTCAACCAGAAGAACGTAAGAAACCGGTTTCTTGTTGTTGGTCACTTGGTTGACAACCGGTCGAATTAATAGAGTGGTTTTCTTTCCAAGATTCTTTAATTTGTTTTCATTTGTACAATAGACAAGTAGTCAAGTACCTACAGTTAGTGTTGTGACAAACGGGCGGGTAAGGGTCCCACAGGTGAAGGGTCCGGCGGGTGAAGGGTCCGGCGGGCGACGGGTCCGACGGGCGAAGGGTCCGACGGGCGAAGGGTCCGACGGGCGAAGGGTCCGGCGGGCAAGGGCGGGCGGGGGGCGGGCGGGGGGCGAGGCAGGTCGTGTCGGCTTCGGGCGGATCGCCGCCGGTTTCCGACATTTTCCGACGTTTTCGGGCGGATTCCGGCGTGTTTTTTTTTTACATTTTTTTAAGAAATGTTTAAAATAATTTTTTTTAAAACATAATATTTAAAAAAAACGAAATAAACTTTTAAAACAATTTTTTTTTTAGAATCCGAACTCCGAAGAACGTTAAAAACCCGAAACTTTAAAAATCCGAAACGATAAAACCAAAGTTATTTTAAAACAAACATTTTTATGATGTTTTTCATTATGTAGTGATTAAACAATAAGAGTTTTGTTGGCATGTGCTTGTCGAAATGTTGATGAGAAAATTATTTTTGCATTAACATTTGGGTATTTATAGGTTCAATAAAAAAACAGTTAATGAAAAAAAAAATGTACAAAAATAATAGTAATGTTGGAGAAGTGTATATGAATTATTATGGAAAATAGTTTGTGTGTTTACCGGTTGTGACAACATAATCTCCTTCTTCTTAATTGTCGAATATAGAACTTGAACGTTGGTTTCATACAAAAATATGGTGAGATACACTGGGTATCAAAGAGTCGTCAATCTGTTCCGTTCATTTTTTATTCTATGAAAAGATGATTGTTTTGTGCAAATCCCTTTCAATTTAGTTTTGGTTTTGATGTTCATCTGATGCTTTAAACTTCGCACTAATGAACGGCTGTAAAATTATTTGGCTTGATGGACAGTTTAACATACATGATATTACAAATAAAGTTGTACCTAGTACAATATATTGTATTCTGATCTTAATGAAAGTAAAAATGTGGCAAAATTCAATACATTTATATCTGATCAATCGGTTTTAAATCGGACGGCTAAAATGTAATAACCGGCTTAGAGTGGCTTAATAATATCGAAAATATACATATTTTGGTGACAAGCTTTAAAACATAATATAAAATCATTATAAATATTTTCATAATTTTATATGAAGGAATATATTTTATTTGAATTATTTGCAATGACTAGGTGAAATGATTTGCTGCAATCCATTAGATCAGAAATGAAGAAACGTGATTCAAAGGGACACCTCCATTTCCTTGGTGACTGTAGGTGATCTTGGGCGGCCTAGCTTCTGGGAGAACAGATCGGGGGGGAGGGTGGGGCGGGTCGGTCGGGCGGGTGTGGCGGGTCGGACGGGTCAGGGGGGCGGGTGGGGCGGGTCGGGGGGTCGGGTCCGACGGGTCTGGTCGGGTCCGAAGGGCGGGTCGGGTCGGGTCCGACGGGCGGGCACGGGCACGGGTCCGACGGGCGAGAAGGGCGGGTAAGGGCGGGTAACGGGTAAGGGCGAGCACGGGTTTAGACGGGCGGGCGGGTTACGGGGGGTGAGGTCCAAAACCCGGACCCTTACCCGCCCCTTACCCTTGACCCGTCCGACCCGGCCGACCCGTCCGAAGCCCCGCACGGGCGGGTAAGGGCGGGCGAAGGGTAAGGGTCCGCCGGGCGGGTCGGGGGTGGGACGGGTTTTTGTCACAACACTAACCTGCAGCAACCTTTTGTGAGATCCTTTTTTTTTTTTTTTTGTGAGATCCTTCATGATAGATGGCAGGCTAATATATTCTCTAATCTATCATATCAGTTTGGTAAGGCATGTGGAAAAAGGGATATTTTTTGGACCTCTGCCTGTTTATTTATGTACTACCCAATTTCACTCAAAAATATATATATATACTACCCTATAAAATATAACATATTTTTATAAAAAAATAAAATCTAATGACAAGACGGGCCCAATTTTTATTTAATTAAATAAAACTCAGTGTTAGTTAAAGTTAAAAAAATATAAGTACGTTGTCAATCATTTTTAGTTTCAATTAGACCGACCAGTCCTATCAAAAAAATTATTGGGCTTCAAATTTTGTTTGATTGGTTAGGAAAGCAATTTTTTTAAAAAAATATTGTTGTTAAAACCTACTTGACCGTACATTATTCTAAATAGTTCAAACATTGTTTTGAGTTGAAATTATTATAGCTTATAATAAAGGTCGAAAGCTTATCCCTTGTGAAGAAACTAATATGGACCTTAAATTTTGATGAGCCGGGACATTAATGTATATTAACGGTGGTGATCAATAAATAAACAATCAACGGCTGAGATTTCTTCTTTAGAGAAAATAGAACTTTCATGTCAAAAAAATCCAATTTCCTATTATTAGGAATAAGGATATTGTTCGTAGGTAACTATTGTAACTTGTAAGTACAACATAGTAACTTATTTTCTTTATTTTTTGTAATGCGAGCTTGCTCTTTGTTATTAACTGTGAGAATATGTTTTATTATTGTTACATTTTTTTTAATATCAGTTGATGTTTTTTACGTTTTATATTACTTTATAGTTTATAATGAAAGTATGAAACTTAATTACGTGATTGATTAGTCATGAACCAACAAATTTATAATTTAGTGTACTAAAATAATTCGGCAAGTATAAACAATTTAAATGTGATCAATTTCAAGAACATATTATTAATATGATATTTTTTTTTTTTTTTTTTTTTTTGAGATGAGGGTCAAACCACTCAAATTTAAATGTCTATAAAAAACCCTCCATCCGGATTTCGAACCCGCAAACTCCCACACGGAGACCGTTCCCGTTAACCACTAGACCAAAAGCAGCTTCTTATTAGTATGATCATATTCAATTATGGAATCAGCAATCAGAACCAGGCAAACGATTCCATTGGCGTCCAGACAGTTGTCTGAGCAAAAAAGCAACCTAAAATACCTAATACGTGTGAAATAAAACCATTTTTCCAACTGACAACGAACATTTTTCTTTGGTAGGTTACTTAACTTAATTAGTCATAAGTCATAAGTCATAACCACCGCCGGCTTAATAATAACTACAAAACAATATGAATATAAATCTCTCACTCACTGCGCTGCCTGCCTGCCTGATGTTTTAGTCACTTTTGACTTAGAAAAACCTTATACCTAATTGTCTGGCAGGTAAGGTAATTTATTATTTGGAATTTAGATTGGGCCTATTCGGTAGTCACTAATTCTACAAAAAAACAAATTTATTAGGACAGGATTTCATATTGTATTTGGTGAAATCCTACAAAAAAAACTCATCATTGATAGAAAAAAAATAATCCACTCCAACCTAATTAATATTTTCCTCTAAAAACAAGCATTTTAAAGGAATAAATTCCTATTAGGAATTGATAGTATGGTCTGCCGAACAGTGAATAAAAATTATTTCCTACATACTCTCAATTCCCATAGATACGTATAGGATTTGTGTCTACCGAACATGCCTCAGTCTCAAACAGTGTCTGGCATCAGAATCAGAAGCTGTTTAAATCCAGAAAAACCAGAACAGACTAATTGACTTCTGTGGCCAGTATTGAACAAAATAATGATAAAAGAAAATTGAATGTGTGCTGTTTTGTTTAGTGAACAATTTAGGTAGAATTAAAAAGAACAAAAAAGGATCATCTACTGTACTATTTTGTCAGTCCTGTGACTGTGAGGGTATTTAATTTACTGACAGAAAAATGCACAAAAAAAAACAGGTGAGTTGGGCTGACAATTTATAGCACCAATTAAATGGTCCCGAGATTTTGATCTGGAGCGTATAAAAACGACAGATTCAAACTGCAACCATATTCAATCCCATTTCAAAAATTCAAATTGTTTGACATGTTCTGTGCCATCTTGTAGTCTTCAACGTTACAATAAATAAATATCAGTGAAGAACAACAAAGTGAATAAAGAAGTTGAAATGGCTATTTCTTAATTTAATACGTGTTATTTCTGACTTTTCAGATGACAGTTTCCCTGATTTGAAATAAAAATGTCAATAATCACAAGAAATGATGATGTGAAACCAAGCAAAGCAACTAAAGACTAATAATATTCAATCATTAGATGTTCATAAATAAGCACAATTACTTTTAAAAAGCTCATGCAAATTTAAAATTAGTTATGCACAGTACTGTAGTCTGTACATGCTATCTGTTCTGAGTTCTGACACTAAAATATTGTTTATGCAATTCTTAAACAGGCTAACTGATCAACCAAATCAGAAATTATCTAACTAATTGACCAATTTAGAAAAAATCAACCTGACAACATTTTTAAATTATCAAGTAACAGTGGAAAAACACAACCAATTCTCAACTTCTGATTAAATTAAAAATACCTATATTAACAGCCTGGTGATAATATAAGAATATATAAGAAGTAATTTACAAACAGGTTTTGCATCTCATATGTAACCAAAGAATAATTACCTATGACAACAATGCCAAGCAATAAGAATGTGAAACCAACATAAAATTGGCACCAAAATAAATTAACATTCCAAAACTAGATGAATTCCTGATATGACCTTAACAACCTGGTCTTCAGTTTCACAATAGATCATCCTCATCAGTCTCGGTACGGCCTGAAACCGACGATAATATGTCGTCAATTCGACCTGCTACCTCAGCCATTGTTGGCCGTCTATCGGGGTGTTGCTCCGTGCAATCGATTGCGAGCTGCATCAACAGCGCCATTTCCTCATTAATTTTCTGTTCTTTGACAAGCTCAGGATCAAACACCTCCGACATCCATGCGTCTCTCGATGTCGAATTCACCAACCGAGGCAAATCCACACCCTCGTCATTGTTTACAGTAGTTGTTGGTGTTTTACCAGTAAACAGCTCCATCAGAAGCACACCAAAACTATACACATCGGCCTTTTGAGAGATTTTCCTGGCATCAGTGACCTCGGGCGCACGGTACACAGAGCCGCGGTTTGGAAGAGTTGGGGATGTCATGAGCTGCGCCAGGCCTTGATCGGAGATGCGTGCCTTTGTGGATCCTGAGAGGAGAATGTTCGACGATTTTATGTTGCCGTGGGATGCCCTCGGCCCTGTGGAGTGGATGTACTCAATTCCTCGTGCAGCCGATAAAGCTATGCTTGCCCTCACCTCGAAACCAAGCGGCATCCGGCCCGATCCTTTGTTACCTTCACAATTCAAATCACACACACCATATTTAGCACAATTGTATTGTATTAATACCCAAATAAACAAAATGGCTAATTCTGTTATGGATTGAATGATATATAAGTTGTTCATTTTTCAGAATCGGACGGCCATGATATATCTTTTAGATACAATTAAAGAAAAATATTTAATAAAATCGTTTGATTTAAAATGAATGGTTACTCAGCCGATCCACAGCAAAACAGCTCAAAGAAAATATGTAGAACAAAAGACATATAATTAACTTTTACCATGGAGGAGAGAAGAGAGGCTGCCCAGGGCAACAAACTCATAGACAAGAAGTTTTTCATCTTTGCTGTAATAGTACGCCTGGAGCGGTACCAGGTAATCACTCTGCAGCGCACCAAGCTCCCCGACTTTCTCTCTGAAGTCCCTTTCCGGGAGATTCGCATCCCTCAGGCGTTTCACCGCAACAACAGGGCCGGTCTCCAGCACCGCCTTGTACGTCGTCCCGAACGTTCCCTTGCCTAGCACCTCGGCCGAGGCTCTCAGCAAATCTTCCAAATCATAAGCCCTCGGCTTGTTCCCGAGGAAAACCAGTTTCTTGCTGCTGCTTGTTGCTGGTATTGTAGGCGGCACTGCACCGACCGGTGCACCGACTAAATAAGCACCCGGCCCTTTCGGCATCGCACCAATCTCTTGCTGTCGCATAGCAGCTCCTCCGCCAATTGGCTTTGCAACTGGAACAGCTCGCAGTTTCTTCTTTCGCCGGCAGAGCAAGACGAGGAGGGCGATAATTATCAGAGCTCCAAAGACAGAACCGATTGCAATACCAGCAATCGCTCCACCGGAGAGTTTACTGCTCTTTCCACTGCCAGTGGCACTGCCGCCGCCTCCTCCGCCGCTGCCGCTAGGATTTACCGAAGGAGAAACGGGAGCAACTCCAGGCGCCGGAGCGGGAGACGGCTCGCCAGCACACGGGCTAAGGGGTTCGCCACATAACTGCGGCATTCCGAGAAAGGAATTCGCCGACATAGACCTGAGACTCTCCGGCACGGATCCATTCAGACTGTTATACGACACATTGAAGTTTTTTAAACCGGTCAGGTTATTCAGGTCGGGGATCTCGCCGGTAAGCAGATTGTTCTCTAGATACAGAGTCGTCAGCTTTGTCAGATTGTTGAATGCGGCCGGGATCGATCCGGAGAAATTGTTGCTGGCAAAATTGAGCTGAGTGACCTGAGGAAGCGAGAAGATGACCGAGGGGATCTCGCCGGACAGCCGGTTGCTGTCGAGGTTCAACGTCACGAGCTGCGTGCAATTGGCGAGATCGGCGGGGAGCGTACCGGAGAGAAAATTGTACCGAAGCGAGAGCACTTCGAGAGCCGTGAGGTTCCCGAGCACCCCGTCCGGGAGCTGCCCGGTGAGACCGGAAGCCGGGAGGTGCACCCGGGTAACCCGGCTGTTCGAGCACCGGATCCCCTTCCATGAGCACGGAGTGTTAGAGGAAGAGTTCCACTGCGTCGTCAGCATCGGAGCAACCGCGTCGCGCAACGCGATCAGCGCGGCCTGGTCCGACGCCAGATCATCTGCCCGCGAGTAAAAGGCGGTACATAACAGCAGCAAGAACGAAAAGGAGGAGAGGGGATTGGAGGCCATGGCTAACAACAACAATCTGCGGGTGATGGAAACATTAAAATGAATATGATTCCGAGCGAGGTTAATTACTAACGCAGTAGTAACGCAGCGGATGGATGGATTGATTGTTTGATGGGCGTTGTAGTTAGTGGCTGTTCTAAAGAAGGGAAGGCGTGTGAATGAATGAATGAAAGAAAGGAGGAAGAATAGAGTGGGGGGTTTTCAATTGGACTGAGAAGAGAAGGAAGGGTAGAAGAAAGGCCAAGGAGATATATGTGGAAATGGGATGGGAATTAATGCGGGCACTCCTGCGAGAGGAATTCATATCCTTCTGTAACGTCATCCGTTGGATTGTCTCCAGATTCGGTCCAGCGCGGAGCTCGAGACGATCCAACGGCTGACGCTGTGAGCTGCACGATGCGGTAAGGAAGGGGATGAGCACTCGGATGTGGGCGGGCGAGCGGAGTGCTCATCCTCTGTAGCGCTGCATCGTGTAGCTCAGGATGTGAACCGTTAGATCATCTTGAGATCTGTGTTTGCTCGAATCTCGAGATGATCCAAAGGTTCACATCTTGCGCTACACAATGCAGCGAGCGAGTAGCTGAAGCTGAAAATGCTGAATGAATGTATAGTGAATAGTGAAAGAGTCAAACATGGGATGGCCAGCGATGGAGGCGCGGACACGGATGACGGACCCGATCAATTTTTTCTATATAAATTGATGACTATGTTGTTACCGACTTGTCTTTCCGTATTGAGGAGGAAATTAGACGTGACTTTATTATTTTGTTTGGAATTTGAATGTTTCAAATTGGAAATTTTAGTAGAAGGAAATTTCGAGGAGTTATTAAATGTTTTGTTTTATTCATGAGAAATTTTATTTTGGTTATGCGTTTTACACAAAATTAAATCTAGATTGATTAATTGTGCATTGTTTGAAAGATTATTTGTTCAGATATATATATACACTTAAAATGATATGAGAAATAAATTTCAAAATCATCACATAATATGTTGATCAATATCTGAATTTTAATTAAAACAACAACAACAACTAAATGCTTAATTTTTTATTTTATTTATGATTTTATCAAAGGCAAAGAAAGATTCCATCACTCGCTTGTTAATTAACAATATATAAATTCGTTCATTCAACCAATTCGATCGACCATAAAATAATATTTACATGTGTTTTCTTTTCTTTTATTAAATTCAACCAATTCAAGCACTTCAAATTAATTTTTACTTATTTTTTATTTGGTGGACAGAGACGCTGGGCTGATTAAATATTGACCTTTTAATATGACCTGCGCGTTTTTTATTTGACTAGCAAGAAACCCGCCCGTTTTGCCCGTTTTGCGGGCATTTTAAATTTTGAGCTCATGCCGTGTAATACATATAACGTGCTTTTAATTTTTGACAAATTATTTACCATTCAAATTTCATCTTTACACCTAAATTAACTCATTAAATTTTAGAATATAAAGCATTAATTCCTCATTAATGTAAATTATAATCAAATTGATGTCTTCCATACCAAAATTGATATATTTCCATTTTTGTAAAAACCAAAATTGAGAGAAAGTTGTTTAATTGGAGAATATCAACACCTTTGAAATCAATGCATTTTGATCTCTAGCGTTCATCATTTTTAATTATCCATCGGTCCACCGTATTTTCAATTAACAAATATCACTTTTCAGTAAACATTTATATCTTTCTAATAAACAGATATCATTTTTTAGTGAAACAGATACATAACGGTTTCTAGTAAATATCTATGCAACTGTGCTAAGCATATGGGTGCACGTGGTGTGTCAAAACTGTGAGAGGGATGAATAGATGACCTACTATGTAAAGTGGACTTTACATATTTCTCTAGATTCCATTGATAGCTCACAGCTGGAAACGTACGTATATATTCATGTATATAATATATATATAGTAGCATGTTACTTGAGAGTTGAGACCAAGTATTTTTTAGATAATTTAGAAAGGGTCAAAAGTCAAATACTCAAATAGTCTTGTTAATTAATTAGCTAGGTTACGCTAATTAATTAGAAGTTTTTTAATTTATATATGTTAGGTTTCGTCTTAATTAGCATTTGCAATCTTCTGTACGTCGTAGCAAGTCAAACAAACAGCGAACTTATATAACTATGCGGATGCATGTTTACGTTATTTAATTAGCAATTCCAATCAAAATTATAATGTACGCCCCCCCAATTCACCCCCACCCATGTAAAATTTTATGATCCAAACAAACTGTTGAATATAATTCAATTGAACACACTAAATTAATGCACCGTCCATGTTACTATTTGCAATATGCTCTTCTTTTTTTTTTTGACATGCTTTTTAGTATTTATTTAGCATATACTTTTGATTGCATTATTTATTAATTACTATCTTAATTGGTCATTTTATATGCTAGGTTTATATATGTGTTTTGCTGTGTCTTGGGAAGTTTTCCAAAGTTTTTTAAATAAGTTTTGTTGAAATATTATTCACTAAAATATGCAGTATGCGGCAAATAGTAAACAATTGATTATAAATTTATAATAAAAAAAAATTGACTGTTGTCAAATTTCTAAATAAACGACCAATATTGGTATGATCAAATAATATAGTATATACACATCAACGACCATATCAACTCTAAATCTAAATACGGCCGGAGAAATCGTACAGCAGCGGGCATCTCTTTTTGGTACATGCTGCAAAAAGTCCCATGCTAGTATATATATTCACGTACGTACTCACCTACTCACAAACCCCCCGTTTGGTGGGTGAAGTAAAGTTAAAGCGGAGTAAAATTTAAATCACTTAAGAAAATTTTAAAGCACTAATGTTTGGTAGTAAAGTGGAGTAAAGTGTAGTAATTTGTTGAAGTAGTGTTTAATATAAAATATTATACCTACTATTAAATATTACAATTATAATTGAAGTACCAAAATACCCTTATATATTACGTTGCAATGTTGTATATATATTAATTGCGCCGTGAGATAACATTTAGAGTGCTAAATTAGAAGTGTAACAATTAACTAGACGTCTAAATAATAAAATGCCTACGATAAAATTTTAAATTATCAAAATAAATCCGATTATACTATAGAATTCTAAAACTAATTACCAAACATACAGCTATAGCATCAACTTTTTTGGGGTAGATGGGTAAATTCGGTGGTGATTTAAGTTACGGCACCTACATTGGTGCTTTTATTTTGCTGATGTAACTGTCCTTATTTACTTCACTTGATTTACGTTACTACACCCTACTGCACCACCGTTTGGGAGGAGTAAGCTGATTTAAAGTCTTAAATCAGTCTTACTTCACTTACCAAACGCTGGGAAAGTAAACACACACACGAAAAAGAAAAAAAAAAAAGGCAGCTGAGTATTAGCAAGCCTAATTAAGTAATAATCTATACTCCATATTTATGGGTGTAGATTTTCAAGCACCTTAACTATGCTACATCATCACTATTATTAACAATTGATTTTGTTTGAAGCTCTTCAAATACTTTGATCCAATGGTTTGTATTTTTTTTCTCTACTCATTAAATAAGATGAATTTCACATGTCTAAAACAAACTTTAACCCTTAAAATGATCTAACATTTATATATGCTCTTCTTTATAAATTAATGTATTATTATTATTTACTTACATAAAAAAAAATTACAAACTTTTTTAAGTTTTGTTTAATATAAATATTTAAAATTTTATAGAATTCTTAGTTATTTATTTGGTACCACTTTTCGGGGTGAAGCCCGAATTACAGCTCTAGTAATAGTAATGATTATTTCTAGTAGTCCTTTTATTTATTTATCCGATCCGTGTCTTACCCAATAAATAGGTATGGGTAAAGAATTTTTTTTTTTTTTCATTAACTCACTAGATATGATCATAGTGAGTATTAAAAAAAAATTATATTAAGCAAACGGGTAAGGGCAGGTAATTAAAAGTCATTTGGTATACATTATTCTATAGATTAATGCATAAATTAATATTTTATTTTCTTTCCAATATAATGGAGTTATTGATCAATGGCATTTGCACATTTAATTTTCAGTACATGTTATGATAATTGATATACTATCTTCAATATAAGTCATACTCTATTAATTGTTATTTCCAAAACATTTTTTTCCTACAAAATTTAATATGAAAATATAAAAACATTATTGTGCATATTAATCGTTATCGGTGACGGTTAGAGAATAACTATTATGAAAACGCTTGTATTTCGCTTCGAAATACTAACAGCCCAAATTATACTTTGTCACACCCGAAATTGTGGTTTAAGGTTCCCATTAAATTTATCATATGAAAATATTAGGAGATACAAAAATTTTCCATTTTTGGAGTTTTTAAAGTATTCATTTTGGATTTTTTAAAATCCATATACAAACAAGCACTATTTTATTAATATTTTAGAGTCATTTTGAAAAATCCAAAACAAATACTTACAAAATTCTAAAAATGGAAAATTTTTTGTATCCCCTAGTATTTTCATATGATGAATATAATGGGAACCATAAATCGAAATTTCGGACGTGACAAAATATAATTTGGACTGTTAGCATTTCGGAACGAAATACAAACGTTTTCATATTAGTCTAGCTCGTGACGGCTATCCATTTATTTTAACGGATACGATGAATAATTCTAATTTTAACAGATATGGATCGAATAGAGTATGATACATGAAGGATCAAATAACCGTATTTTTGGTGACCAATCGGTGACTATGAAATTAAATATTAAATAACTACATTTTAAATTCATAAATAACAAAACTAATTGATAGAATATGTTGTATATATCATATTTTATGTGTATATAAAAAATTGTACCATTTTGATTTTATTTTCATGTGCATCAAGCATTAACAAAAATCAACGATTCAAGTTTTATGATTTTTTCTTCTTTTTTGATGACTATCGAAACGATGTTAAAATTTTATCATCTTTTGTGCATATGTTAGTTAGATGATTTAAAATACATCTAACGGTTTAGATTTACCAATTTTTGTATAAATAATAAAATAGTCACCATGGTCACCAATAATCATGGTTACTGAATCCCTCCTCATGATACATATGACTAAAATTAATGGGTATGACAGTGAAAATGCTCCACGTACCCGACCGTACCGTAGGCATTGCACCTCTAATGAAAATGTTGGACTTGGAATTTGTCAGAATCCCTCCACATCCCTTTTATAGTATACTAATCTTGGATGGGTTTGAACAGTTCAATGCACAGTATTTTTCTACAGTGTTTTTTTCTTTTTTTTTTTGTGGGTAAGATTGGTGTACAATAGGCCAAAGCATAGAGATTAATTATGAGACAAGTAAATAGTTTGTACCATTTGCACATTGATATTTACCCTTTTTTCCTTCATTTTCTTATGTTGAATCTTTCTTTTCTTCATTAATTATTTTATTTTTGATTATTTATAGTGTAATTTTAGGTCTTCATATGACTATAAAGACATTGATTTTTTTTTTTTTTGAATGTTCAAAAAGCTAATCATAAGGAATATAGATGTGTCAACAATGATTGATTTTATATATAATTAAATTTAATTTGCAATGAATTTAAAAATATAATAGTTTATATAAATATTGACTTCAAACAAATTTTATATAGAGACTATTTAATTTAATATTAACATATCACAACAAACTAAATTATATAAATATTATTTTATTTGGCACTACAAAAGGTAGGTTTTCTTGAGAACTTTTATTTTAACAATCTTACGAACATAAATTTTTTTATTTGTACATTAATTATATTTAAATTGCTCTTTTGAATTTCACTAGAAACTCAAATTGTTTAGAACAAACAAATGATATAGCTCAATATTTACTGTCGAAGCAAAGCGAGGCACTATTTCTAGTAACATATTATGAATATATGAATATGATCCATTTCCCAGCTGGCCTCTGTATCAATTGAATTATTCTCTCCACATGCAATTCGACTGTATAAATGTCATCTTTAAATTTGCATTTCGTAATTGAAACTCTCTCCCGGAAGAAATTAATTTAATTAGTCATTTAGAGTTTTTTTTTTTTTTTTTTTTGGTTGCTTAAACATGCCCGTAGGCTTTTCATTAACATAGAAAGTTCCAGGTTACATTGCATTGAGAGGAAAAATTGGAAAAGTAAATCCTACAGTAATATTCTGACAATTCCTGCCCATGTTTGCTAGTTTGTTACTTTGTGGGGTATTTGATATTCCTCTCTATTTATATGGCAATATTAAAAAAAAAGGAGAAAATCTTTCATTATTCGCCATGCTTGCATAACTTCCCTTCCCTGTGTGCCTGCCATTCATGTGCAATCGGTGGTTGAGCATCAGTGAGCAGCCATTGAAGGTACTGGAGTCATTATATATATTTATACTATATTATAAAGCATGTAAAATTTGGACGTCTCCATTTTTTTTTCTTTCTTTTTCAAATTTCTTTAATTCTCATTCTACCCTTAATCAACGGTACATATCAAAGTACATTGATTTCAAAGGCGTTGATGTTCTCCAATTAATCAATTTCCTCTCCATTTTGATTTTTACAAAAATGGAAAGATATCGATCTTCATATGAAAGACATCAATGTCGATTAGAATTTACATTAATGAGGAATTAACGCCTTATAATCTAATATTTAATAAGTTGATATAGTGTAAAGGTGAAATTTAAATGATAAAATAATTAGCTAAAAAATGAGATCAGAATTTATAACATTACGGCGGATTTCTTGCTAGTATAGATAATGCATTCACATATGTCAAGCTCCCTTAATTTGGTAATGACGCTCAAAATAGTAAATCTAATAAGGTACTTTTTTTTTTTCTTTAACAAAGGATAATGAAAAATTAATAAGTTAATGAGTATGTATAATGCGCATTTAAATTAGGTATCATTTCAATCAATGCATATGAAATATCAAATGTTAATAGCATCTAATAAATAAATTGTTCGATCCTACATCCAAAAAATAAATAAATTGTCGTTTATATCATTGATCATACACACACGTCAAATTCAAAATTTTCAAACATTTGCTCCCTTTACTTGCTCACCATTCTCACCAAAAGAAAAAAAAAAACAAAAAACAAAAAAAAAACAAAAAATAAAGAACAAGAAAGACCATTCCATTAATCCATTCGATAGAGACTTAATAAATTGAATCGTAAATGTCAATTATATATCTTCTTGACAAAATCCCTACAACATAATTAATCAATGTGGTGATCCCCTTAAAAAAACGATGATTAATTCAGACGAAAAGGAAGCAATGAAAGTTGCCGGACTTCATAAATAAATCACTGCAATTATTAACCTTAATCGTGAAATCTTTAATTTATTATGCCTTATTGACTTTTAGTTCCAGGTCAAGAATTCAAACTTGGACTTGTGATTGTAATTAATTAAGATTCTTTGATCTGGAATTTTCGTCTTTTCTCGTGGAAACAGAATTGAGATGTTTTGGACTTTGTAGCGGTTTAATTATCTTTTAAACTGTAATTGTAAACTAAGAGAGGTGATAATTGTCTCCTTACCCATACTCCAATACATTTTTAGTTGAAAATTATTTTCTAAATGCAACAAATCACTTTTATCAATTGCAATTCACATCCCAACTATATAAAATACTCATACATGTATAATAAGAAAATAAATTATAAAAAAAATTCACTCAAATTTTATGAGAGCATGAGAAGAAAAAAGAGAGAATATTACAAACGTAGTATGGGGGATAGATAAAGAGAAAAGTTAAGGGGGACAAAGATAATTTCTCGTCAGATTAAAACTGCTAATGACAGCAGTTGGACAATGAGCAATTAAGTGTCGTTTGCTATCAGCTACCTACTCATGCCTGCCAAGTGTTAAGCAAACCTATAACTTATAACTTAATTAGTATGCACACATTATTTATTTGACGATTCATCAGATTTTGTTAGTATTATCCACACATTATTAATTTGACGCTTTTTCTTAATAATAATATCGCCGGTTTCAAATATTTCTCTCTAGCTTTATGTTTTTTCTTTTTATATATCTTCTTATATGTATCCAACTCTTTTTTAATTTAATTTAATTTAATTTAATTTAATTTAATGAAATTTCATAGTAAGCAATCCGCTGCTACATAAAAATAAAATAAAATAAAATAAAATAGCTTCAACTTGAAATTCTATATATCCTTACTACTTATAAAATGAGGAGTTTATGTGAGATTCAAAGAGAGTATTTGTCCAGAACCAATATGGACCGTTGGATCAATTAGTTTTAGGTAATCTTAACCGTTGATGAAAAATTTCTGTTGTTTCAATCTTCATGGCCCAACTTGGCCCAATAGATGGACATGAAATGCTCATTAATGCACACGCTTTCTATGTCTCAATTCTTAATAACGCGCATGCAACCCGAGTCACTTCTTTAATATATATATGCATGCCATTTTCAATCTCATTATTTTATGACAATTCAATCATAATATAAAAACAGAAAAAGAAAAAAACTAACGCAATGAATTATTTATACATAAATCATTTACGTCATGTAATATAGTATTATTTTTCGATTTATAAATAAATAATATGATATAGTCAATCCCGCTGCAACGCGCGAACACCATACTGGTACTAGTAAAACTAACGTATCAGTTCAATCGGGGTCCATCACCATTGCCCATGGAACCCATCGATGTATAGGAAACATTGAGTAGAAGTGAGAACTTATATTGAACTCATTAATGTTCAACGGACTAACTTCAAATTTTCAAATTTCTTTCGATTTAAGACGCACACGCAGGCACATGCATTTATATTGATTGGTTAACTATCCACTTATTCACGCTTCTTCGAGTTGTTGACTATATTAATTGTGCAACATTTTTTCATTAATTAAATTATGTTTTACCAACAAATTGTATGGGCAAAATATATTTTGCCCATTTATTTATATATAAGTTTAGTTAATTAATTAGGATTTTCAAAACTCGCTCCATGATCGAACACGTCGTTCAGATTTATTTTTGAAATGAATTTTATTCCAATAATCTCACTATATAAATTTTTTTTTTTTTTCAATCCGATGACTATAAATTTCTTTTTTTTTTTCAATCCGATGACTATAAATAATCTCACTATATAAATATGACTATAAATAATCCGATCACTATATAAATCTCACTATTTTTCTTTTTTCTTTTTACCATTAAATTCACGTGTAAGTGTAACCGATAAAATTGTTTGAACATGATCATAAGAGAAATTAACGCCCTTTTGAAATAATACCCACAAAAATGCCACAAATAAAATAATTTGAACTCATGAGTAAAGAAGAAGCAATATATGATCCTTCATAAAGACATTAATTACATTTGCTTGCTGGATTTTTTTTTTTTTTTTGAACACTAAATGCATGTAGGCAACTAATTCATTCACTTAAAAAAATTTGCTTGCTGTTCATGGTTCCATTTTCTGCCTGTACCAATGGTTTTCAATGAATTAATTTTTCGAAAGTGAAAAAAGTGGATAACGAAAATTAATAGAAAGAAAAGGAAAAGACCAATTGATGGAAGACGTGCTACCAAAGAGGTGTTGACATTAAGCAATTAATCCGTCGGTATTTATAAAGATAGCTAGAGGAACAATTTTTTTGTCAATCTGCTTTTCCTTAAAAGTAACTTTTATTGGATTCATATTCAGAATATAAATTACAGGAGGATCCATTCACAATACTTGTCTTGTTGACTATTGGTTTTTTTTTTTTTAATTTATAAAGTTTCATAAAAAAAAAAAAAACTTAAAATTGAGAAAAGAAAAAAAAGTTATTGATGCTTTACTTAATTTATAGATGACAGTGTTTCAACGTTCAATCAATTTGAACATCATTTGATGATTTATCAACATTTTGTATACTTTTTAATGGTTCTAATTCAACAAGTCTTTGAAGAGCTATAAACATCATTTAAATTAAATATAATCAGAAATGTAATAAATTTATAAGTTAAGCAATACCTCTGTAAACTTTTCTTAATATTTAATAATTTTTAACGATTTTTTTATTTTGAAAAGTCCTATTATCAAAATTGTCAAGATAGAAAATTTTGAACGGATCTATATTCGGATAGACACAAATTAAGAAATTAAACTTGTGGGGATATATATATGCATGGCTGGCCGCAGGTTGTGGGAATTTCACATGGAAATGGTCGGTGCAATTGGTACCAACAATCCGTGAATTTAGATAGATTCTTAATTTTCCATCCAAGTTATTATAGGATATTAGGATAATAATATACAAATGAATAAATGATGGACAAAAGTTTTGAGATATTTATATAAAGAAAAAAAGTGACAAATCCACTAGCATATGTTTAGTATTTTGTCCGTCCACATTCCACAACAAGCATTAGTTCGTAGTGGAAGCAACTTAGTTTTCTTTTTTTTTTTTGGAAAGATTGACAGCGGCCGGCAACATTGTGGAAACAACTTAGTTGCGTGCGCAACAATGTTTTATTGTTTTGGCTCGAAATATTTTCTTTTTTTTGATAAAAGCCTCAAAATATATTTATGCACGTGCATTATTCTTTTCATTTAAAAAAAAAAATTAGACTATGTCGTGAAAATAAAATCATATGCTGTTGAACAATTTAAATGTAGTGCAAAACTTTTTTTTGATGAGCAACAAGTTGTGATGTCAAGTAAATTTATTTATTTTTTATTTCTTCATAATTCAATTGCATGAAGAGGATAATTATATATAAAAAAAAAAACATCGACGTAGAGTTTTGCTACAATACACCAACTTTTATATTTGAAAAAAAAAAAGTGAGATCATTTTAAAGTTTAAACCATATAAATCATAGTTTGGTCCAATATTTAGTAAAAAAAAAAAAAAGTTCCTGCTAAATTACAAATATTGAAGTACATTTTCCCTTTATTTTTATTTATCCCGGAAGCTCTAAAATATTTACTAAACAAAAGTCAATGTATTGTCGCAAAATTCATATTACAATATTCTGTATATGTTCGGCAGCTCCTCCTTTAAGTCTACTTAGTCTTCTTTTAGCTTCCTTAACCTCTTAATCTTTCTGAACACAAGTTCCTTAACACGGATTAAAAATTTCTCCTTAAACCACTTTTTAACCGGGGCTTAAGGCTTACCCGGATTCTTAAAAAAGTCATATCCATGACTTAAGACTTAAGTTTTCTTAGAGCATCTCCAAGAGCTTTCCAAAACCATTCATAAAACCAATTATTGGGAATTAGGAACAAAATTTGGTCTCCAATAGAAGCCCAAAACCCTTCCCAATTTTTGGGTTATCCCAAAATCCTCTCTAATTTTAGCTATTTTGGTGGCTTTTTTGGGCACTCCCAATCCAACTTCCCAAAACTAGAGCCAAATCCAAACCGTTCAAATGTATCGGGATTCATATTTTGGCCTAGTTTAAATGTATTGGGATCCATATTTTGGGAATCTGTTGGAGATTGAGGTGAAATTTGCTCCCAAAAAATTTAGAATGACACCCAATATAGGTATATTGGGATCTATTTTTAGGGAATCTCTTGGAGATACTCTTAAGTCATTTTCCTTTTTTCCAAATGAATATGACTTAGCAATATTTAAATATTTAAGTCAATAGAACAGCCGAAAAAGTCCATTATTCTTTTGTAATTAACGAGGAAGATGAGAAGCATCTGCCCGGTGGTTCTGCCGGCATTTCCCGTCTGTTTTCGGTTTTCGTGTCTTGTCTTGTGTTCGTTCCTAATTAATTTTTATTCCGACGCGTTTCCTGTTTTTTGTAATTTGTACTTTCCAGCAAATGATGGAATGTTGCAAAGTTTGGTGCGTGTCAATTTTGGTTAGTTTAAACAAATACTATGTTATTTTGCGTAAAGTCATATGAAGAATATTAAAGACACAGTGAAGTTTTAATGGATATATATAATTTATAATTTAATTAATTAAATGAAGAGGTTTTTATGGATACGTCATACGTATTACAATTGACTCCGTATATCGGCTACAATCCAAATTGAATCGGAGGATCTTCCGATCGCTATCCGACACTGTGGTTTTTAGGGAGGTTTTTAAAATAATATCAGCCGTCTAACAGAGATTAGAGATGGGAGGGCCCTCCAATCTAAATTGGATTGTAGCCGATTTGAGCGCTATTACAATTCTGCCGTAAAGAAAAGGTTAATCAACAGTAACTATTCTCCTCATATATATTTCTAAGAAATTAAGAATGCTTCTAGAATCCCCTCATAATAAAAAAAAAAAAAAGAAAAGGAATGCTTCCAGAACTGTGTTGTCGGAGCCGTACTGATAATTTACCATTCAATGGGATGAGAATCCAGTGTCTCTTTTTCCGATCGGACGGTGAGGATCGGTTGCTGTACCGACTTTAAAGTATTTCGGTAGTTATTGCATATCAATATAAATATAGTCTGCTTTTTTTTTTTTTTCTAGAAACCCATTAAATACCGTGCCAAATCATGCAGATTAATTAGTTCTGGAGTCTGCATTTTCCCATAAACCCATTAAATAATGTGGCATGTCGATATCTAAGACGACATTAATGATGCTTGAAGAAATGTGCTCTTAGTTTTGTTTTGTGTGACCATTAATTATATAATAAAAATCCGCCAACTCTTTGAAGCTTGTGCCACATGCCATTCGTTGCCTAATTCGATGCAGATTGTGTTCTTTTCATCTTTTCTTCTCAAACACATGGAGTGCTCAAGTCATCGCTGCATTGTGTAGCGCGGGATAGGATGTGCTCGTTAGATCATCTCGATATTCAAGCCAGCACAGATTCTGAGATGATCTAACGGCTCACATCATGTGCTACACAATGCAGTGTTACAAAGGATATGAAATCCAAAACATGAGTTTTGAGAACATGTACGGTCCACTGGCTCGTGTTATCCAATATTTCCAACGTAAAAAATCACTCATTATTTGTTATAATAGAAGTATATAAGTGTTAAATATATGTTTTTAGATATAATTTTATATATTCCGTATAAGAAACTTTTCATTCACCGTTTATGTTTTCTCTTTATAAGACTTTTATGATGAATGACTTTTACACAGAGAGTCAAGCTACTCAAAATTTTCAACACGATTGAAAGTGTTGCATTTAACAACTAGACCAACGCCAATTCTTGTGGTTAGTTTTGGTGTCATGAGTTTTAATCTGCTCACAAATCCTATATTTTAAACCAAACTTTCCAACAACATATATTCATTCTCACTATATTTTATTCTTTTGTTCTTCGTGAAATTTGGGTAAACCGTTCAAGCTTTATTGGATTGCAAAATTGAACACCAAGATAAACTTTGAATAATCAGAATAATGGGCCGGGAGCCTGCTTCCATAGAGGCCTTAAAAAAGCATCTACATTTTGACTACAAAACAATATTTCAGAAAAGAAATCACAAAAAATATAGTTTCTTACTTTTTTTTAAGTTTTTTTTTTTTCTTGAAATCTTTGCAACAGCTGCAAAGTTGCGTTGGTGAGTATCAAACTCTCGACCTTTAAGTAAATAATAGCCCTAAAATTTCTTTCCTAGCCAACTGAGTTACCACCTTTTCACTTACGTTTTTTTTTTTTCCAACGAAACTATTGTGATCTAAAGAACACAACTTACATAGGAATTGTTTCAGAGGAAACCCATAATGCCGCGACCGGCAACGGCTTCGCTGTACAGCTCCAATGCCTCTTCCATGACTTCGGCTTGCGACAATATCTCCGCCCTCTTCTTGCTCGATGGATGAGTTGATAGGTAGTTGTGCAGAGCCGAGTCACCGGTAATCTTCCCTAATTTCTCGTACACGAGGGGGGCAACCCGTGGGTCGAACCCGGCAGAAGCCATCAGGAGCAGACCAATGTGATCAGCTTCTATTTCCATCCTGCAATAAAAAAAATTTATAAATTAACATAACAATTATAGTGACCATCATTGTGGTACCTTTTCCTGGCAATGGTAACTGCAGATATGCTCATTTTACTTGGATCGATTATAATACTGATCTGCAATTTTTTTTTTTTTTGGGTGTCAAATCATCCTCAGTGTATTATACTGATTATTCAAAATTTTTAACAAGATTTTAAAATTTTTAAAATTTTAAAATTATTAAAATTTTTCATCACATGTAACAAGATGCATCATCAGTGTATTATACTGATTATTCAAAATTTTTCTTGGTGTTCAGTTTTACTTGGCTAAACTGCAGTTTCATCCCGTCGGTACCATTTACTGGCACAACTGCATGCCAACTACAATTAGTTAAGAAATCTACAACTGTAAGGCATCATCAGTGTATTATACTGATAACTATAAGGTCATAAAACACAGCAAAGCATAAACAGCAACCGTTGTTACTGAAAACTTACTTCCTAGAGAAAGGAAGCCTGAGGAGAAGATTGGACATGGCATTTATGATGTCCGGCATGAAAATGAACTGCAGCATTATAAGCTGCAGCACAGCAAACCACAGGTTCTTCGTGATCATCTCAGCGGCGTGTCTCGCAATCGCATGCCCGACCTGTTCGGTAACGAGATTAAAAGGAACATAAGCAACATAGCTTTGCTTGAATATGTAAATGCTGATAAATTGGGCTTGATACAACAAAAATAGGCCTAATATAAGTTATTCCTATGGTCCAATAGGTTAAATTCACAAATCTTATGGGGGTATGATCAGATAGTAAATTGTCCCTCATAACTTTTTTTGGGCTCAGTTTATAAATTTCAGTTATTAGTTAGTTATCCCAAAATTTATCAGTAAATAAGTACACGTCACCAAATTTAAGAGGTGGCAGATTGTCGGGTTGGGTATCGGGTTGACGCCTACCGGCATTTTTCATGTCGGTTCAGGTCGGGTATTGGGTTGACGTCTGCCGGCGTTTTTTCCGTGTTCGGGTCGGGTCAGGTGGGTTTTTCGAGTCTAGTCAAATTTTGTACCTCTATTCCCGAGGCGGGTCGGGTTCGGGTTCAGGTCAGTCTGACTTTCTCTAACATACGGGTTGGGTTCGGGTCTGGTCGGGTTCAAGTCGGTCTCACTTTTCCCAGTAACACGAGTCAGGTCGGGTCGGGTTTCAGGTTGGACGGGTTTTTGGGGTCGGGTAAAATTTTGCCACCTCTACCAAATTCCCTTTCTTCCATCAGTTCTTCAGGATAACAAAGGCAATTCAGGGAAGTTCTGGATGTACCTCATGGCCAAGTACAGTAGCAATCTCTTCATCGGTTTGAAAATGATCGAGGAGGCCGGTGAACACCACGATCTTACCGCCGGGCAGACAGAAGGCATTCACCATCTTATCCCTCACTACCAGCACCTCCCAATTCAACCCTTCCATGTGCCGCATCTCTGGCGGGTTGCCACCCTTTGCCATATCCTTACCTCTGCTGTCAAGGACCCACCTGTCATCCATCAGCTCTTCCTCCTCGCGTGGCCAATTAAAAGGTTCCTCTTCGTATCCATCTCGCAGCGCGATGATCGTGTCAGGAGACCTCTTCGGATCAAAATCTTCGTCAGTCGGTTCATTGGTAGAGTACTCGATGCTGTTCCAGTGCGGCTCATGATGGTCGAGCCCGCGCTGTAATGCACCAATTATTTCATTGGAGATGAGACGTGCACGGATGCTGTCCGGATGATACGAAGGGAGGATCTTATCGCGCAAAGCCTTTTTAAGCTGGCTGAACTGGGCTTCGCCGAGTTGCCGCTCAATTGTAGGAGATATCAGTACAAAGTGGCGACGTTTCGTGTACGGTACTGTTTCAAGGTTACCATAATATACTGATGCACCGGCGGCCCCAGTAACAAGAACCACCGCAATCACATTGTGCGGGTTGTGATACCACCTCGGTCGACGCCGGAACTGGTAGTATCGGGTCCTCGGGTACGGATTCAGAACATAGTATTTGGAAAAACTGCGAGGTTGTTGTACCTGTGACAAGACTGGTTTCGGATTGTACCGGGACAGAAGGGAAGAAAAAGACTTGGCCTTGCTTAAGAAATTCATTGAAGAACATGTATCTGCATGAATTTGGGTTTCTTGAAGACTAAACACTTTAGTTAAAAACTGAGAATTGATTCTTGCTGAGGATTCCAGAAAGGAGTAAAAGGAAGAAAAAGGGACCGCTGGATGGCAAGAGAAGGTGCTAGTGCCTTCGTTTCTCTTTTACAAATTTTAGACCGTCTTGTGAACTCGGTTCGGCACGTCATGATGATGCAAATGATAAATCAGAAATATATATAGTGAATGAATACAGAAGCTGGTTTAATTTTTGGGACATTCAAAGGTTTTAAGTGTTTTTACTAGAACTTCATGCTCTTGCTTAAAATGATATTTCTTGCCTTTTATGTTCAAATTTTTACCAATATATGCTGTTATGGACTGACCAACCAAAAAAAAAAAAAAAAAAAATTCAGCCCTCTGCGAGATTTATTTATTATTCTAATAATTTTGAATAGATGACTTCCAAAATTCTTATCTCCAACATTGACCAAACAAATCGACAGACATTAGCTGGAACTTCATACATTGATCCCACGTTGGAGTTCTCCAAGAACTCGGAAAAAACTAAACATTACTAGAGGTGGCAGAACCCGACCCGACCCGAAAAACCCGCCCGACCCGACTCGACTCGAACCCGACCCGACCCGAAATTTTTCAGATAGTCAAACTGACCCGACTCGACCTGACCCGATCCGAACCCGACCCGAGATCAAATAGCATCCAATCCAACTCAAATCAACATACGATCCAAAAAAAGTAGATATTAAAATTGACCCGACCCGACCCGCCCATCACCCGACCCGACCTGACCCGAGATATTCTAGAAGGTCAAACTGACCCGACCCGTCCGACCCGAATCCGAACCCGACCCGCCCGATTTGCCACCTCTAAACATTACCATGGCTTCTGTTAAGATAATGGAAACAATAATGAAATTTGGGAGTTTGACCCCCAACTTTTTATCCAAAAAAAAAAAAAAAAGACAATGGAAACAGATAGATTGGTTACAAATTTACTTGAGGGATCATGAATGAATACAATAATACTTAGAGGAAACCTTCAGCAAACATCACTTGAACAATAACTTTCAACAATGCTTCAGATGGAAACTTCAACAAACATATCTCAGACAATAAACTTCAAAAATGCTTGAGAAAAGCCTTCAACAAGCATCACTCGGGCGATGAATTTCAGCAAAGCTTCAGATGAAAGCTTCAACAAACATATCTAACGCAAATAATTGATTAAAATGCTTGAGAAAACCTTCAACAAACGTCACTCAGACAATAAATTTCAACAATTCTTGAGATGGAAAACTTCAACAAACTATCTCAGGCATTTAATTGATTAAAATGCTTAAAATAAAAAAAAATGCTCGAGAAAACCTGCAACAAAGGTCGATCGAACAACAAATTTCAAAAATGCTTGAGATGGAAAAAACTTCAACAAACATATCTCAGACATTTAATTGATTAAAATGCTTCAAATCAAGAAATGCTTGAGAGAACCTTCAACAAACGTCACTCGAACAATAAATATCAACAATGCTTCAGATGGAAACTTCAACAAACATATCTCAGGCATTTAATTATTTAAAATGCTTGAAATCCTAAAATGAATGCGACTCTTCTCATTTATGCTCAACTCTGAAGAGGAAAGCATATTCCACTAACAAAAAACCAGTAGTTCATAATCTGGAAGTTACAATTAACAAAATGATAAAACAAGTAATGATGAGTATGATTTGATTAATCTACATCTCTTCGGAAAGCAATAATACTAGATGATTTACACCGAGTAAGAACAGCATGAGCATTTCAAACCTTAAAAAGTTGTTCTTAGAACAACTGAACAAGACAACACCTAATTTTGTTTATGTCGATCAAACCTCAACATACCGCCAATTTTATACTCAGTATCCAATCGACAGACGATATGATTAAACTTTTAGACATTTCAAATTCAAACAAGATATCAGCATTTTATTCATCCGGTAATTGAACAGTGAACCCGATCGACAGCATCAGACAATAACCCCCTGAAAATCAATTCATCTTTCAATAATACGACCGTAACGACACAACAGAAACTACTACAAGGTTCCTTTATCCCTGACAACCGGCAATCACAGATCAAGATCCATCCAAACCCTAACATCAAGATGTACCAGCAAAACTGAAACCAAAATCAAAACCATAACAAGAAAGCATTAAAACCAGATAACCTACACAGATCGATCCATGGATCGATCGATCCGGCGGCAACTCAATCGTCGCGCTTGAGCTTGGTGAGGCGCTGATTGAGCTGCTCGATCTTGACAACCAGGGAGGTGACGGTGAATAACAGCCAGTAGAGGAGCAGCGCGGCGGCGATGAGGAGCGCGTTCCGCTGGCTCTTCATGATGGACTTCTGGTGGCGCAGGTGCTCGGTGGGGGTGCAGGCGTGCTCCTGGTCGCAGGTCGGCCGGGTCTCGTACTTCCAGTAGATGTCCATCAGCAGGAACAGGCAGAACGGCACCACGGAGAGCATCGGCTTCAGCGCGCCGCGGATCACGGAGACCAGCCCCCGCCGGAGCCCGTCGAGCCCGGGGAGGGTCAGGAAGAGCAGCATGATCGCCTCCGCGCCCGCCGCGTAGCCGAGGACAACCCACTCTAGCGCCATTGTTGCAGATCGGAAGTCGGTCGGATTTTTCGAAACCCTCGATCTCGGTTTGAACCTTGAATCCCTTCGTGGCTTTCTGTGTTGGTTTGTTGATTGATTGTGTGCCGGTTGCAGGGAGGTATTTACGAGGAGGGGGCGGGTGGGTCGGCGACTGCAAAGGTCGTGCGATACAATCGGAGTCTGAGAGGTGGGAGAACGCGGTTCTCAGTTAATGTGTGGACTACAGGACTGGCAGTGTGGTGGTGCTTCAGGAATCAATATGTTGTCATAGGGACGGTGTAAGTGTTATTAGAGTATGCAAGAGTGTGGATTTTTAATTTTGGGAACCTTATTGGGTGATCCTTGATTGCGGCTTTTGGGGTTGTTTAATTAATCCGTGTTTATGGTGCTTTCCTTGGTGAGGAAGTATAGAATGAGGAAAAGTGATGGCCCAATTAATTTTTTTTTTTTGAACATCAAAGGTCCGTAAGCAACAAATTTTATTCAAAAGAGATAATTACATCCATAGAAATAACAGAAAATTTTTTTATCCAAAACTAATAACACAAAAGCAAATGAATCTATCACCAAACCAATCTAGTTTAATAATCTAATTGATTTTATTTCCAATACAAAAGACAAATCTGAAAAGCATAACATCCTTTTTTCAAATTATCGGCTTGATGAACATCATTGTCTTTGGTACAATATGGATCAAAAACTTGTTAAGTGCTCCATAAGACTCAAATATCTAACACTTCATATATTTGTTGAAGTCGAAGCAAATATGTCATCTCAAGTTTCTTGTAGCAATGACAGAAGATCTCAAATGAAGAAAGACGAAAATCTCTTGTTTGAAACAAGAGCAACGAAACGACGAATGAACAGACGAAACAACGAAACCGAAGACTATCAGTACGAACCAGTGTATTGAAAAACGGTTAATACGGCCGATTAAACGGGCGTATAACCGGAAACGGAGCCCATACCGTTCCGACTATAATAAACGGGAGTCATTTAATCGGCTAATCTACAAAACACCATTTTGCATCTGGTTTTTTAATCTATACGTTGGCCAAGTACCAATATAAAGTGTTTAGGTCATATACTCTTATTACATAATGTTTTGGGATCCTAAAGCGTATTATTTTTCTCAAGTAATTTGCAACTTTTGTGGCAATGCTTTTAGGCTTTAATAAATTATTTTTATTTGCCATGTGTACATATATTTTTTTGAACAACTAATAATGTTACCATCCTATATGCTAAAGAAATGTAAATAAATTACTTATTTATAATTAAATATAGATATTTATACATACATGCAAAAAACGCCAAATTGTCCGTTAAAAGCCGATTAATCGGCCGTATAGCGATTAATCGCTTAGCGGTAGACTATCCGTCCGTCGACCGCAAACCGTTATTTAAAACACTGGTACGAACTAGTGTTGTGACAAAACCTGCCGGACCCGTGACCCGCCCGGGCGACCTGTGCGGACCCGCCCGTGCGGGAGTTCAAACGGGTCGCCCGGGTCGGACGGGTCACGAGTAAGGGCGGTAAGGGTCCGGGTTTTGGACCTCGCCCCCCGTAACTCGCCCGCCGGTCTAAACTCGTGCCCGCTCATACCCGTTACCCACCCTTCGGACCGGTCGGACCCGTGCCTGTGCCCGCCCGTCGGACCCGTGCGGTTGTTCGAGTTTTGCTCGTTTAGTTATTAGAGGTTGCGCTCAACCATTTTACAAACTATTTTATTATAGGAAATGTCAAACGAAATTAAAGAACAATTACGGCCCGCAAAAACATAGCCGGTCCCAAGCCCGGAATAAAGGAGGAGGATGACTTTTTTTTTAAACAAATAAAATTAAAAAAATTTTGTTTTTCAAAATTAAAGTTTCGGATTTTTTTTAAAAAATTGGTTTTAAGAAAAACTTGGTTTTAAGAAAAACTTGGTTTTAAAAAATACTTGATTTAAATAAAAAAACTTTGTTTTGAAAAACTTTGTTTTGAAAAACTTTATTTTAAAGAACTTTGTTTTAAAAAAATTGTTTTAAACAAAACTTTGTTTTAAAAAGATTTTGGATTTTTAAGTTTCCGACTTTTTGAAAAATGCTTTGTTTTCAAAAAATAGTTTGCTTCAGATTTTTTAAAAAAAAATACTTTGTTTCTAAAAACTTTGTTTAAAAAACGTTTGTTTTAAAATAACTTTGTTTTTATCATTTCGGATTTTTAAAGTTTCGGGTTTTTAACGTTCTTCGGAGTTCGGATTCTAAAAAAAAAAAATTTGTTTTAAAAATTTATTTCGTTTTTTTTGTTTTTTAAAATATTATGTTTTAAAAAAATTATTTTAAACATTTCCTAAAAAATGTAAAAAAAGAACGCGCCAGAATCCGCCGGAAAACGTCGGAAAATGTCGGAAACCGCCGGCGATCCGCCTGAAGCCAACACGACCCGCCGCGCCTCCCACCCGCCCCCCGCCTGCCCTTGCCCGCCCGTGCCCGTCCTCGCCCTTCGGGTGAGGGGCGGGTAAACCCTCGCCTGCCGGACCCTTCGCCCGTGGGACTCTTACCCGCCCGTTTATCACAACACTGGTAAGAATAAATAAAAAAGAGGCGACGGGGGAGAGACGGTGTAGTCTCTCCCCCACCATAAATTTCGCATAAAATCTCTTCCCTCTTTTCCGAAAAGGTGCGAGTTATGGCCCAATTAATTAATGAGATTCTTCTACTACCCAATTGGCTTAGTTTTGATTATGAAATGGGTTTATGTGGTAAGGTAGTAAGGGTAATTGAATCTTGGACCAGTTGAAAATTGGGCCTAAAGGCCTCTGATTAGAAATTGATAGTGATGGACCTTGTACTATGGAGAAATTTAGCCCCAGTATTGTTGAATGTATTTTGGGTTCAGGTCTTCAACGATATTTTGGGTACAAAACTTCTTTCCTTTTGAATTCGTTTACCTAAGAAAAAATTTAGGCCATGTTCGATAACGTAATTTTTGTAAAATTGTAACTTTTATAGACCCTGGCTTGCAGAGTTTACAATCTAGCAAGCCACGTCTTGATAAACTTCAAAAACTTTCATTATTGATGTGTTCTGTAATACGGGCTGGTGTTGTTTCTCATGGCAAGTGAATGGGCCCACTCAACAATTAAATATGAGTAAAGATTACAACTTATTTTATTTTTTATTTAGTATGTCAGAGTTACTACTCTTATTAGCCACTCCTTTGAATTTTTTATTTATAAAACTCACGGACCACTCTCACAACTAGCGAAGCCAGCAAAAACTTTGGTCTAACTGGATTTTTTCAAAACCACGAAATACTTCTATTTTGACGAGATTCACCATAGCAAACCAGCGCAAGCTGTGGCTTCTGACTGCGATACCGAACACTCACAAATCACAGACCATGGCTTGCTGCAGCTTCCTATCCAAAACCATACAACCGAACGGGGCCTTATGGTGCTCATCCTCTGTAGCGCTGCATTGTGTAGCGCAAGATATGAACCGTTAGATCATCTCGAGATTCGATCCAGCACAATGCAGCGCAGAGGATATGAAATCAAATTTATGTGGGGCTAAATGTCTGCTCATTAAAATAATAAGAATTCCATTAACTAGCAAATTGGGATCTTTGAGATGAAATATTTTGAAAAAGAAGACCCAAAGAAAGCAATTAATGAACTAATGATGCAACTTACTTTTGTTTAAAGAGTCAACTTTTGGTTTAATGTATAGTCAATTGGTCAAAGCTACTAATAAATAATTCAGTCATTTAAGGGTGCCGTTGAGTTCAAGCTTCATGAACCTTCATTTCTCGAAAGAAGTTTATATTTTTCATTGCCCACAATAGTTTGAAATGTTGAATTGAAGTTTTTTTTTTTTTTTTGGAACAAAGTCCGTAGGCATATACCCCCAATTATTTTCTGCCCAGTCTCAGCACCCAATTATTTCTTGTCCAGTTCCTGCTGAGACTTGATCTCAGATCTCTACAGTGGAAGCCCATGTCACTAGTTACCACTAGGCGTAGCTCGGTGACCATTGAATTGAAGTTGCTAGGCTTTTGACTTAGGTTTATAGCATTAGACCGAGTCTTATCCTCTGTAGCGCTGCACTGTGTAGTGCAGGATGTGAACTCTTAGATCATCTTGAGATTCGAGCCAGCACAGATCTCGAGATGATCTAACGGCCCACGTTCTGCGCTACACTGTACAGCACTACAGAGGATATGGAATCCATTAGACCGTGCCTTTCGGTTTCCGCTATATATGCATCTTCCAACTTTGGCATTTTGTTCTTTTATTTATTGTTTTATAAACTTTTTCTGATTCAGTCATAAGGTAGGATGTCCTTTCAAATATGCAGAGATGACATTTAATACAATCAATAGATCACAATTAGCAAATAGATAAGAAACACGTTGGGTCATATATACAAGCTCTCTACGCAACCAAAACATCATTTTATTCATTTTATTAAAGCAAACGGTAATTAAGATAGGGACATTAATTAGGTCAAGCAAACCAAAGTCTTATTGAAAATCTATTTTATTCACAAAAGGCACAAGCTAGGCAGCTTCTGGTACATTCCTGTTAAATTTGACTAAAAGGTTCCTAATAAAGAAAACAAAGTTCTTAATTTGCAGAGAAAATGACAGTTTATATGTCAAGGGATTTGGTGGCATAATTAAGGCCAGATTTGCAATTAATCAATCATTAAGTACACTGACACACTTAATTATATACATCATTCCAATTGTCCAATGATATGTAAGAAGGACACATCAGAACATAATGGATAATGATAACCCTAACTTATTTTACATTAAGATTGTAGGAAATTAATTAGGCAACAAAACATATATCTACCTTATTTTGTACATTAGTTTGAGGCTGCAGGAATCTTCCCTTTTGCTTCCGTTTGCTATCTTTTATCTTCATAATTTATTTTAATATCTTATTACATTACATGGCCTGTTTGATCAGCACTTTGGTACTTTTTAAGGCCCCATTTTTTAAGAAATAATAATGAACCCAAAAAGAAACTAAAAAAAGGAGAACAAAAGTGATGAGAAGGGGATATTATCCTCAAAGAAACCGGTACGGAGCAAGCTAATCTTTATCATCTGCAATACAAAATTGGAGAAATTATTAATTAAAATGAATGCAACTAATATTATATGAAAAATATATATATACGTCACACTTTAATTATATATCTCTCTTATTAATTATTATTATTATTATTGCTTGTAACATTTAGAACATTCTACATTATATGCATGCACAATCTTGAGGCATATTATTTTATTTTATATGGATCAAGGAAAGAGATATGTGGTCCTAAGAAAGGGAACATTTCAAGTTTAGGTTTATGATGATGATGACAAACAACTTAACTAAAACCGTCGTCAAATGCCCATCTAAAAAAGTTGTAATTATTAACTTGATAAAGATGAGTCCATTATTATATAACCTAAAACTGATATGATAATAATTAAGAGGTTGATAAATAAAAAAGATGAACAGGAGAAAGTGGGTCCTAACCTGAACCAGCTCTTCTAATGAAAGAGACGAAGATTATTATGAGAGCAACACCGGCAATGAGTCCAATTATAATCGCCAAGGTTTTACCTGCTTCATCATCTGCTCATTAAAAAAAAAAAACAATGAATGAAAAGTCACAAAAGATAAAGATACAAATTTTTGTTACTAAAAAGTAATCTATCTTGTTGATGCATTTATCAAGTAGTTCCTAATAAAGCGTTGGTCAAGCAATAATTAGGCGTTAGTAACAATTGAGCAATGATATAGAAACAACTTATTGAACTAAAATTGAGAATTGTTTTTGGATAATTATCATTACAAGTTTTTTTTTTTTAAGCTTTTCATTCTACAGATCATTAACTAATATATCTACGAGTTTTATTTCAAAAAAAAAAATGATAATTAGTTAAGAGGGTCATATAATAATTATGTTCTTATCAAATGTTTTTTTTCTATGAACATTAAAAATGGAAAACGTGCGCTTATTGAAAAATTCAATTAACCCAACTACCCTTAAATATTTTGGGAGATATAAAAAACCAAAAACACACATAAAAAGGAAAAAAAAAAAAAAAAAAACAGAAATCAAAGGAAACAAAGGAACGGTACTTAATGGCAGTACTAGTGTAATAGTATGGCAGTAGTTGGCAACCACCGTTGAATGATGCACAGCACGATCGATGTCGATATACACAATACAAATCATGAGAAATCGATTGAGAGTTGTTAGAGCACAGTGGAGAGTGAGTGAGTGAGTGAGGCCAACAAGGGACGGACAATGCACAAGATTAGAAAACCGGTACCGAATCATGGATCGACATCCTGTTTGGGTCCGAATCGGTACGTACGAGCCAAAAGAGAACCAACCCAAGCCAACCCAATTTGCTCACGTCTGTCTTAGCAAGTAGCAACTACACCTGCTGGTCCCATATATTCCTACTCTAGCTGCATGTACCGTGAAAATGACGGCCTCCTTCGTTAGTTGGCAACCATGATCTATCTTGATTTGGTCTCAACTGCAACTATATTTATTTGATTATTTATTTATATATGTATTCTGTTCCTTGTATAGAT
Organism: Cyperus esculentus; assembly: GCA_030179965.1. Lineage (NCBI taxonomy): Eukaryota > Viridiplantae > Streptophyta > Magnoliopsida > Poales > Cyperaceae > Cyperus > Cyperus esculentus. The sequence goes on along the minus strand of JASGLE010000039.1, from coordinate 2,933,088 downwards.
TTCCTATATGTTTTTTTTTTTGAGACAAAGATGAGGGTCAAGCCACTTAAATTTAAATGTCTATAAAAGACCTCTATCCGGGTTTTGAACCTGCGACCTCTCACACGGAGAGCGTTGTCCTTAACCACTGGACCAAAGGCTGATTCAGTGGTTCTTAGATTTCCTATATGTTATTTGGTTGGTTGGTTTCTGTGTATATATTAATTACATGGCATTATACTTGCATGAATAAAGTAAGTGGGCATTTTTTTTTTGTTTATTTAAGAAATGTTGCTTGCTTTTGCATAGTAATAATATATAAAGCATAGGAGATATATAGTGTACATTTTTTAACTACATGTGGTTTGCTTTTGGATATCATAATACTTACTTGAGATTGAGATCTCTCTATTTTTTAAAAAAAATTTAAACTGTCATCTAATTAAATAAACCAAACTATAATTTATTGAGATTGCATGCATTTGCGTGCGGATGTTGGTTGGGATCAAAACATGCCTTTGCATCTCCAATCAACAAATAATTAATTCATCAGTTAAAATCATCTGAGATAAGAATCTGTCTTGCATATTTTTCTAAACGAACTAAATCGTTCCTCTGTCACTGAAATCATATATTAAAAATAAGGTTCAAGTAACTGATTGATATGACTTATCCATCATTGACTCGTGCTGCTTGACTTGCCATTAGTAAATGTCACAACTAATGTAAGATATGGCATATGGTTGCCTAATTAATTAGTTTTTTTAGACAAAGATGACGGTCAAGCCACTCAAATTTAATAGTGGGGCTGGTACCAGTCTGGTACCACTCAAATTTAAATGTCTATAAATATCACAACTAACTTAAGATATGGCATACGGTTGCCCCCTTCCAGGTTTCGAACCCAGACCAAAGGCCGGTTCTTGCCTAATAAATTAGTTAATCGAGAGGGAATACAATATTGCAAAACTCTCTCAAATAACGGACAAAAGGTTCACCAATTGCTCCAATGTGAAGCAAAACAGTACAACATGAATGAAGCATGGACCAGTTTCTGATTGCTTAATCTTTATTCCCATTCGCTCGATTTGTTAGTACCTAATCAATAGTTGCACTTTAGCTAGATTTTAGGTAATGGCCTTACAGTATCTACTAGCAACACTGTATCAATCGTCAAGTAGGTACTGCCCGTACCGGTACGCACTATTTCAGTTTGGCATAGCCATTGGCAAACCCTGTGTTAAGTTAATATCATGATCACAGAAAAATCATCCTTCTAGAAGCAGAGTTAGTGGGACTGGTACCAGTCTGGTAGGGCCCTGGATATCGGATAAGAATCAGAAAAGCAGAATCTACTTTTTTGATCGCACGGTTGGGGATCGGTTGCCGCACCGATCTCAAAGTACTTCGGTGTTTTCTGTACAGATCTCAACGTATTTCGGTGTTTCTCAACCGTCGGGTCAAGAAAAGCAGGTTATCCTGGTCCCTGGATATCTCCTATGATTTTTTTTCTCTTCTTTTTTTTTGAGATATATCTCTAATGATCATATCTAATTTGATAGTACTAAATAAATGGCAAACATATGCATTTTTGTAATCATATTAAATAAAATATTTCAATGCGTTGCATTTGCATAGCACACTTTGAGGAAAAAACTGAGAGAATTATGGAAACTAAAAGTACCAATTATGAGGTAATTAAAAAAATTAAAAAACTTACTGTTATCTTCGCGTTTATGCGAGTTCGACGACGACGACGACGATGACGACGAAGGGTTGGAATTACTGTTGGCCCAATACCTCGCATAGCACTTGCCGAGATAAACCTCCCCTGCACCGGCATATGCACACGCGGTCCTTGCCTGAGACACCGCAACCGTGACGCACTCAGAGCACTCATTCGCATCCAAGTCTCCAACGCACTGCGACTCGGCTTGCACGTACCCTGCTCCGCCAACCCGATACGGACCGCTAGATGCCTGGATTGTCCCCAGTGCTGCATCCCTCATCCCGAGCACGTCGCCGCTGTATGAATTAGCCGGTGCGCCGCACTTCTTGTACAGGAGTGTCATGTCCTGCTGCCCGATAAACGATTCGTTGCCGTATCTGTAACAAAATAATAGTATTAGAATTCTCTGTTAATTTAATTGAAAATTGTTTCAAATTTGAAATTAAATAATCGACTGAGAAAATTAAGTACTTGATGAAGCAAGCGCGGAGTTGAATCGTAGCGCCGATGGCAGTAGGACAGAGTGCAGAGAGCTGCGACACAGCGGCCTGAAGGCACGAAGAGCATATCGATGCGGGGAGGTCGGAGCGGCATTGGTACAGAGCTGAGAGGGGGGTGGATGGAGAGGTAACGTTCGAGTAGGACGCAAACGCCGCCGAGTTGATGAGGGAGGCGAGCGACGAGTCGACCGCGGACTGGTACTGCGATCCGGGGCTGTAGTGCAGCGTTGAGCACCCCGCGTAGACGAACGAGTTGTAGTCGTTGTCGGAGTGCACCAGGATTGGTGACAGAGATAAGAAAAGAAACAGAATTGTGTTGAAATTGGGCATTTTATTGTGAAATTGTATAGACTCTGGACTGATTGTGAATGCTAGTTTGGGGAAAGGATATCAAAGAATTCTGCAATGCTTTTTTGGAGGATAGAAAAGGGAGGAGTTGAACTTGAAGGAGAGAAAAGGTGAGTGTAGAAGAGATTGAATTTGAATGTGGGGAGACTAGTTTTATATACCTTGGAAAGGCTGATACAGGTACAAGTTTATAATTTGAGTTGAAATAAAAAAATGAACTAATAATTATAAATTTATAGTCCTGTTTCATGAATGCTGCAGCAAAATTATAAGAGCGTAGAATGGTAATATTGACTTGTTTCAACTTCTGGACGTGCGCGGAGTTTACTTATATGGATCACTTATTCACTTGTTAATTTGAAATTTCAAAATTAATACATATAATTTTGCAGTATTTTTATGAGTTAGAACTTTGAAAATTAGTGCATAAAATTTTTCAATTTTCAATTTTTAGTGATTTAACAAACTTTTTGTTAATTCCGGAAATAATTTTTATTACATGAATGCAAATGAAGATATCTGAAAATTAATTTGAAAACTTATTTATGATAAATAAATTAGATGTCATAGTATCAAAAATGAAGATGCTCATAAGAAACTTGAATGGCAATTTATTCCTGCTAGTTTTTCCAACGAGAGTTGAAAGCAGGAGATATGGAGCTGTAACATTACTAGAGTTGTAACTCGGACATTATTTTTATTATTAATTATCATTACTAGAGCTGTAACTGGGTTTCGCCCCAAAAAAATAGTATAAAAAATAATCAATAATTTTATAAATTTAATATTAAACATAATTTTGAACATAATTTTTAAATATTTTCACATAAATAATAATATAATTATAATTTAAATATAAAAACACATAAATGTTAGATCATTTGTAAGGATTAAATTTTGTTTTAAACATATTATATTCATATTATTTAATGTTAATAGAAAAGACATATAAGTCATTGGATCAAAGTAGATGAAAAGTTTCAAACAAAATCAATGGTAGATAACATTGATGATGTGACATAGTTGAGGTAGAGTATAGATTATTATTATTATTATGAGTAAATCTAATGTGCTCCTAGGAGCACGGAGGCCTCCCGTGCTCCTAACTCAAAAATCATACTAAACCATCATGAAATTTTGATTTATCATCCTCATTAAATTCCTTATATAAAAGTCTCTTAGGATACAAAAGTTTTCCATTTTTTGAGTTTCTTAAGTATATGCTTTGGAATTTTTTAGAATGACCTCATAATAATAATAAAATAATGTATAAAACTATGTCATTTTTAAAAAATACAAAACAAATACTTAAAAATCTCAAAAAATGGAAAATTTTTGTATCCTACGATATTTTGATAAAAAGAATTTAATGAGACCCATAAATCAGAATTTCGAAATGGTTTAGTATGATTTTTGAGTTAGGAGCACGGGAGGCATCCGTGCTCTTAGGAGCACCATAGTTTTACTCTTATTATTATTATTATTAATATTAATTATTGTTATTATTATTTTGAAATTCTTGCCCATGTTAATTTGTTTTAACCTACTGTTTTCCCTTGGATCATTGCCTATGCTAAAAAATGACATGCTGATCACATATATTTTTAATATTCTTTTATTTAATTGACAAATACTCTTAGTTACCCTTGATTAAATATTTTTATGACACTTCTTAAAATCTAACTATTTGGACACTGAACAATTTGAGTAAATAATTGAAATGAGTATGTCTCTCATAGTTTCACTTCTCATTATTCAATTTCTTTCAGGATATATATGTATCCTGTGTAGTGTACATATCAGAAGTAACAATTAAAAATTATTAGTTGTATGCATTTATTTGAGTAAAACTAGCGTGTTTCTAAGAGGAGTGAGGCTACGGTACTATTAATAGTACATAATAGCATGTACTACGGCTCTATATTATCATTTTTAAAGTTCAATTAATCGATCCAAACCGCTCAATGTGATCTCCATATATAAATGTCATTGTAGACCAAATTTTAGAATTTTTTTGTTTTTTTACTATTTTTTTTAGATAAATAGAAAATGACTTAATATAAACATTATAGACCATTCAAAAATGTGGTTTTTTTATATATCAAAATATATAGTTAAAATATTTTAAAAAATATAAAATTTGGTCTACAACTACACATATGGAGATCATACTGAATGGTTTGGATCGATCGTTTGAACTTTAAAAATCACAATATAGAGCTGTAGTACGGACTATTATGTACTATTAATAGTACCGTTGCCTCACTCTTCTAAGAGTACGGAGACCTCCCGTGCTCCTAACTCAACAATCATACTAAACAATTACAAAATTTTGATTTATGGTTCTCATTAAATTCTTTATATCAAAATCTCTTATCAAGCAAAAAATTTCTATTTTTTGAGTTTTTTAAATATATGTTTTAGAATTTTTTTAGGAAAATACTATGGGGATACCGCAAAAGATACCGTCGGGGATACTACCATACAAAGTTAATTTAACGTTAATCTGCAACATGTTGTGATCAAAATGAAACATCAATAAAGTTAATCTGAAACTTAATGAGATTAAAATGAAACACAAATTATATAATTTTTTCTGTTGTTGCTCTTTCACTTCATCTTGCTCCCCTACGTTCTCTCAACAACTTTAAGGTAATATTTATGTGATTTAGTAGTGATTCAAGTAGATAATTTAATTTATAATTTGTGTTATTCAACTTAGAGGAGGGATCCATTGACAATGGATAACTTGACAATCTTGACAATGCATCTTTTAAAAAAATTATAAAAAATCACAAAAAATCTTAAAAATGAAAAATGATTTATAGATGTATTACTTGACTTATAGATTGATAGTGTTTCAAATTTCAATCAATTTGAACATCGTTTTAATGACTTATCAAAATTTTGTGCACTTTTCAACGGTTATAACTTAACGGATCTTTAAAGAGCTATCAAACGTTGTTTAAATTGAATATAATCGGATACATAATCAATCTATAAGTTAAGTAATACTTCCATGAACTTTTTTCCATTTTTAAGATTTTTTATGATTTTTTATAAATTTTTAAAAAGTGGGATTGTCAAGATTGTCAAATTACCCATTGTCAATGGATCCCTCCTCTTCAACTTAATACTGCAATGTTTCAAGTTAGATGAGAGATCCATTGACAATGCTTATTTTGACAATCTTGACAATAGGGATTTTGAAAATTTTGTAAAAATAGTTAAAAATTCTAAAAAATAGGAAAAAGTTTATAGAGATATTATTTAACTTATAGATTGATTATGTTTCAAATTATATTCAATTTAAGTGACGTTTGATAGCTCTTTAAAGCTCGTTAAATTTCAACTGTTAAAAAATGTACAAAATTTTGATAAACCAACGATGTTCAAATTAATTGAAATTTAAAATACTATTAATCTATAAGTTAAAGAATGCATCCATAAAATTTTTTTTCATTTTTAAGATTTTTATGAACTATTATAAATTTTTTAAAATCTCTATTGTCAAAATTGTCATTATAAGCATTGTCAATCGATTCCTCCTCTTCAAGTTAATACGTTAATTGTTTCAAGATAATTTGTTAATGTTTCAATTTGGATATATTTTACATTATAACTAGTATCTGTTTTGGTATTTGTATATCTGGACCGATTTTTTTAGGATTGCCTCAAAATAATAATAAAATAATGTTTAAAACTATGGTATCTTTACAAAATCCAAAACAAATACTTAATAAACTCCAAAATTGGAAAATTTTTGTATCCTAAGAGATTTTGATATAAATAATTTAACGAGAACTATAAATCAAAATTTTGTGATGGTTTATGATAGTGCATGACCTCAAGATCCATAAAACATACAGCCTCAATAAGGCCCGAAAGGTCGGGCACACACCTAACAGCCCACCGGCCAAAAACATCCTTAACAGCCGGCACCTGGCTCGACCCAAAAGGCCCGGGACAGCGCAAAAGGCCAGAATAAGAGCGTCTCTGCATGGTTGACACGCGCCACCCATGCACAGGCCCGCTCTTTACACGTGCCAATTGCCCATTTATCACACACTTTACACGTTACCCTCTCTCTTCCCTATATAAGCAGTTATAGCGAAGAAAGAGGGGTTCGGATCTCATTCATTGGACATATATACACACGCACATACTATCCCGTGGTACTCATTGTGCACCCTGTACGGCCTGTGTACCCGTAACATAGGACGTATCAGTTTAGTATAATTTTTGAGTTACCAGCACGTGAGTGCTCGCTACTTTCTTACTCCATTTATAATACAAATTGATTAAGATAGCAACGGATGTACATATATATATATAACGGCTAGTGATTTGAGAATGTCAAAGTTATTAGCTGTAATGCTGTATATGTGCAGCTTGATTCTTCATGAATGCGGTTGGAACCTAAAGTCACTAAGAAATAGATTTAGTTAGTAACACGTGATCTTTTTTAAAAAATATAAGAAATAAATCATTTTAAGTAATTTTGAGATATCTAATAGAATAATGTTAAGGTGATATTTATAGTTGATACCAATGCGCGTAGATGTGTTGTGTTCTTGTTTATTTTTAATTTATATTGAATGAGTTGTTTTTTTTTAAAAAAATAATACAAAAACAAGAAGCACAGTAAAACAGTTATAATTAATAATAACTCATAACTCATTAACATGAATAATTATATGATATCGATTCTTTTAATCTTTTTTGGTACGTGTGGGTTTGCATCAATTTCCTTTGTAATATAAACCCCCAATAACTTCTGTTTTTTTCCCCTCATTACAAGGAATTTGAATTTGAAAATATTTAAAACGCTTTGATAAAATGAGAAAAAGATCTCAACTATATAATATTAGTTGTAAATTATTCTTCCGATTATCCCATAGTTTTTATTAACATTGAGGTCTTCTACATCTTTTGGAGTGATCCAATAACCATGGGCATTTGGTGTCCATAGTGACCAATTTTTTATTTATGCATAAATTGAAAAATCTAAACCGTTAGATGTATTCAATATTATCTTAATAACATATACATAAAAAATGGTAAAGTTTTAACATTATTTCGATAGTCATCAAGAGAGGAGAAAAAATCTTAAAACTTGAACCGTTGATTTTTGTTAATGCTTGATACACATGTAAATAAAATCAAAATGATAAAATTTTTTGTATACACTTAAAATATGATATATACAACATATTCTATTAATTAGTTTTGTTATTTAAGAATTTAAAATATAGTTATTTAAGATTTAATTTCACAGTTACCGATCGGTCACCAAAAACATGGTTATTTGATCCTCCTCTTATATTATATATTATAGTTGTGCAAGGTAAATAAACTACACTTCCTTGCAATGTTATCATAACTGGACCGGACATCGACCTGGTAAAGCTTCGGGTCGATGGGTCATTGGTCGGATCGCTGAGTCTACCGGTTCAACCGCTGGTTTTCTCAAATATACTTATGAGATATTAGACTTAAACATTGTTGTAAAATAATTATTTTTATTGTATAGGTATATATAAAAACCTACTCATATATTTTGAAATAGTGAATATAATGTTGAATTTGTCCACAAACATCAATAAAATTACTTGTAAAATATATTACAATATCAGCTTATAAACAAATATTTGAATTTTCTTTGATAAATGTAACATTCTTGAAATTATTTAATATTATGGTCATGAATAATAAAAATGTAACGCTTTTTTTTTTTGAAAATTTCGAACCTTCAAATAAAGTACAGTAACTAAAAAATAATCATAATTTTTTATTATAGAATCATGTATGATTAACGTGTCTATGTATGACTGTATACTATAAACAATTATATTTTCTTGAAATTCAAAAAAGTAAAAAAAATTTGGAGTCTTGAGACCTGTTTGTGAGATCATAAGCTGTAACATCTAAGGCTCATAGCCTTTTTTTTATTGGATTTACATCTCTCCCCTCGATGAGTTCATTCACGGGTGCCAGCTTCAAAAACCGGAAACCGCGTACGGTTTTTTTCTAAAAACCGGCTAATTAACCGGGGTTAGCACGCTTTTTACTGGTTCATTTACATATACGGTCCAATTAAAGAATCAACTCGAAAACTGTTCGAGTTCCGGTTTTTTCTGGTTAAACCGGCGGTCCGGTCCGGTTCTTATAACACTGCTTCCTTGTCTTTATATTGAATTAATAAATTCTCTGATAAAATGATATGAGTATAGACTATTAATCTACTATAGACACAACTATTACTTTGTCGGAAGTCGGAAGACTAGTGAACATTCGGAGAGCCACCTTTAATTGACCGGAATACATACATAAACATAATCATACACACAATAATTAAAAGTCCCGGTCGCATTTACCAAATTATGAAGTATCATCAAGTATATATGTTCTTGTTCTCAATAATTACAAACTTTCTTGACTTGACAAGACGTGATCCCAAATTGATTAATATATATATATTCTTAGAAGTATATATATAGGTTAGGTATTAGTATTACCAGTAACAGTTAGGTTTAAAATCTCAAAAGAGAAAATAATTAAGAGGTGACCCACACGACGACTGACTGCCAAGTGCCACCTGAGGCTGTCTGGCCATTCCGAAAACAATGCGGATTCTACGAAGCTGTTGTTCTTTCTTCCAGTTACATGACCGCTCACAAAGCAAAGGAGACTATATATAATATAGAGCAGTGGTATCAAGACTCGAGTTTTGCACCCACATCTCTTGATGCGTTGGCAGGCTGTACAGATGCGGAGAGTTTTTGAGTTTATTTTGGATTTCAATATATATAGTAAATCGTTGGAAGTGCGGAGAGTATTTCAGTAGACGGTGAATGCGGGGAGTATTCCATTACAGGGGTGTGCGATTCTGTCCTAACAGGGATGCGGGGAGTATTTCAACAAATTTTATATTGTTTTATGCAGCAACTTGACAACACATCGTTAACTCTAAAGGCAAGTCACAGGGATGCATATAATATTTTTCCTATAATATATATCTAGTATCTAGGCTCAACAGCTAATCTAATGCATTGTTTAAATGTTTAATTAAGTAGTTGATATGCATTCTGCACAAATGATGAGCAATCGATAGTTGAACACATCATATATTATAAATTTATAATAAAAAAATAAATAGTTAAGAGAGTTTAGGTTATTAATTAATTAATTAATCAGTATATTATGTATGGCGTGGGACCCGTTCAGCAGAGTGCCGCGCGTGTAACATAAATTACTTGATTAATTATTAATTAAGAGGCACTTTGCTCGCGTAACAATGGTAGCATTAGCATGTGAGGAGCTTAGGAGAATTCTAATTTGGAAATTTGTGTTGTGTGGGCAAGTGTGTTAATCATGCGACCTCGCTAGCTGCAGGTCGCCACTTTTTAGAGAGAGAGCTTTTTCGAGGCCCAAACCGAATGCTCAATGATTGTGATTGAAGCAAAATTTATTAACTAATACACTTGTTGCCAGTTGTTGGAGATGGCAGGCACATTAATTTGAAGAAGGCTAATTATATAATTAATGGTTTTTGTTTTTTTTTTTTTATAAGAATCGAACTAAGAGAATTTTTACATTGTTTCTCGGTTATATTTCCATCTTCAATTCATTGACATGAAATTGAAATAAAAATGGTTTACACATCCATTTGTATACAAGTAAACTGAGCCTGATAGGGCCCAATTAACCGTTCCAGCCCGCAGTAAGTTTAACCCGATTCGGGCCGGCTCAAATATCGTCTAACACCCTCTATCAACACACGATCCCTGTCACAGAAGATCCCCCGACACTTGCTGTACTTCGGCTTGGAACAACATACAGACAAAAAGAGTTCGGTTGGGATTTCAGCCTATATAAGGAACCTTAGATCTAGCCTTGAGTTGAGACTTGCACTCATATGACAGCTATTTGTTTTAAACTTAGAATTCTGTAAAATACTGAAAATGCTTGCTAATGCAGTGGTGAAGAACAATAATTATTGCACGCATTTTATCATAGATATAATTAACATTGTATTCATGAAATTGTTCATACATATGGCATGTTCTCCTAAATCGAATAACACTTTTAGTCTTTACGCATCATTAAGTAACTGTGTTATCTGAATATGTTAAGTTAATATGTGGTTTATATATATAAAGCTCAAATTAAACTATATATTAGATAAATTTTCAGATATCCAAGCACGAACCTTGACGCTATATATATAGTATTAATTATAGTTAGTTTGTCACCGCAATTCAAATTTAGTCTTATTAGTGTTAATTATTATATAAGTCGGGTATTTTTCCCTTTAAATAATTTATATTTGCATTAAATACTGTATGGGAAATGTACACTCGCGATCGTGAAAAGTTGAACTAACATACGCATTTCATATGAGTAAAGTAAGTTATGTGTGATCATATTGATTGTTGTTTATATATATACACAGCAACACAACAACAAAATCATTGAATAATTATTTTGTTTTAGCATTAAGGAGGTACCAAATTTGCATTTTGCATGCTTTCATAAATTGACTAAATTCATAATAATATACATTCATAAAATTTATATTAGGTATCGGAGGGAAACAAAATAATGTTTAATTAAGAACCAATAAATATATATTAATAATTAATGTTCCATTTGTTATAATTATCATGTTGTAGAAGATAACAATGACTTCAAGCAATCGACGACGAAGTTAAGCATAGTATGTACAGCCTCCAGCCATTCTCACTCTGTAATCTCTTTTTCCTCCAGCCATTCTCTTTCTTTCATCTACTTCTTGCTCCAAAATCAAATGGCTCATCCAAATGCAACCCTAAGAGATGCTCAATATGCACACAATGAGAAGCTTATTTACATGCTTATAGTCCTGGTCTTTCAGTTGGAGTTATCTTTGCCTCCGCCTTAAGGCAAGATCGAAGGACGTGACAAGAACTCCTTGATGCTATATTCTCTATTTTTGAAGCCTCTACCTATGATCATTGTCTTATATGAAGTTTTTGATAATTCTTTCTATTCGTTTCTTATTTTTTGCATTACGTTTAATTTAGATTAGGTTTTTTGCACTCCTTGATATGGATATTATTTTGAAATTTTTTAAGGTTTCATACCTTCAATATGTTGAATATTTACTCTTTTTTAATATCATATTATTCACAAAAGTATGTGTGCCAGTCTGTTAGACAATTATTAGGAAGGTATAATATATTGAAGTCCTTGTGCGTATAATAAAATAACATAAGAGTTGCCTACATGCCCACTTCGACCAAAAATAAAATAATTATAGAAAAATAAAATAAAATAAATAAAATAAAAATAAAAATAAAAATATAATATAATAATAATAATAATAATAATAATAATAATAATAATAATAATAATAATAATAATAATAATAATAATTAATAAACCATAAGAGTAAAGAGTTGTATGTCGCTTGGGCTGTAAGCCTGTAACTGTTGTGCATAAGCATAATAATCCATTGCAGTTATCAACTAGTTTGGGCCGTATTGTGAGCTCGAGTTTGAAACTTTGAACCCAATGGGCTCGTCTCGTGGATTGCCATTGTAATTTGTAACATTAACATCCATTGTTATCGAAGTTATGGAGTTGTTAGAAAGCACAATTAGTTAAAGGTACTTAAAGTTTGTAATAATAAAAGGTGTGCAAAAAATATATTAATGACAATTTCCATTGTATTTCAAACTTGTTATGATCAAGTATTTATTGATTTTCCATCTATTCATAAGCAAAAGTTGTAACGACCATCTGTGGACTCTGATAGATGGTCGTTACAACTTTGATAGAAAAGGGCCCCATTGATCTCTTTCTACTATTTTCATTAGTCGTATTTATTTTCTTATTCAGAAGACAATTTCAAATTTTCAATGAAGCTGCAGACGGTCATGTTGAATAAATAAGAGGGGAGCTGATACACCGCATTTTTTTTTTTTTTTTGTGAATTTATAAGCTTCGCTGTAATGTAATTTCACCAAATTTTGTGGTTATCCGATCCCCACTCTTTTATGATAATAAATATGAATTATGACATGAATAAAATGCGGTGTAGATTTTAGTATAAAAAAAAATTAATTCGAAAATATATATTTTTTTCTTTTTCATTTTTTTGCTTATAAATTAAGTTAAACAAACAAAAGAGCATGCTTGCTTTGATATAACTCAGCAAATGATTACCACTGTAATTAATAAACTACTCCGTAAGAGAGCTTCCAAACTCCCAATACCACATAATATAATTTAGGTACCACAAAATGTCACAAATACAAGTGTCTTCCTCATTCTCCACCAGTTTTAATAATTTGAGCCAATCCAAATCAAACCAAAGTAGATAAAATCTTTTCTTGTCAAATTTTCAATTATGAACCGGACGAGCCCACTGCTAAATTATATACTGAAAAATCAAAATAATGTATCCCTAAATTTTTATTATTTGGCACATATATGCAATCATTTGTTACAAAAATATCTGCCGCCTCTGCACCACGAACCATAAATTTTGTTCATGCAGGAGTAGGACAAATGTCCCCGTTTCCGTTTCTTATGTAGTTAACATATGTTATTTTAGATGTAATCTTAAAATAACAAACGCACTAAAGAATCTGTCCAAAGATGATTGGCAAGTGCAACCGTGAAGAGAAGAGAAGAGAAGAGATCATCAAATATTTTTATTTGACCATTTATGTATCGAAACGGGTACATTATTATAATTTATAAAAAGCACTTGACTACTAATTTATGGACCTTTTCTCATAACTTGAAAAATGCATAATACCAACTTAAAAAATATATGTATAAGTATCTCAAACCAAGTCTTTTTGGACACCTTCACTAAATTTATTTATTTATAATATCTATTTTAGAAATGTCACTATTATATCTTGAAAAATCAAAATTTTTAAAGTACAAAGAAGAAGTCGGAAACAACAAAATAACTTGGAACTGGTTTGATTTGGGGTGTCCGAACTGCTGTTATTCTTATCGATAACAGGGTCCCGTTATCCTCTTCAAGACCGTCCGATCAAATTGAACGGCTCAGATCAACACCAAAGTTCAGCTTTTAAATCGAGGAAGAGTTCTACCGAACAAATCTAGTTCGTTTATTTTTAATCCAACGATCCCTATTAGGATAGTAGAGTCTGTTATCGGATATGGTTCCTGATTTGGGGCATCAGGCATGCACTGTTTCTTTCCCAACTGTTGAAAACTACTGTCTATCGCCCTTGAAATTGTGCGATTTCACACTTCACGCTGTTTCTTATTTCCTACCGACCTTTCCTTTCTTTTTCTCAACCCTCATTTCTTCTGTTATTTCATTTCAAGTGCAGATAGATGCAAGCAATTCAAATTTCAACAGGACCACGTTTTGAAGGCAAAATTAATGGGGATTTATGTTGTGCAGGGTATCATTTGTCTGATTGGTTTTGAGATTCGTGCTTCCTTAATCTCAAAGACCCCCCTTGAAATATTAATAGGTCAGGATCACTGTATCAATAAGGGATAATTACGTATTATTTCAACATATATCTCATTTTTTTTTTCTTGGTCATGACACATGCGTATAGCACCTGTTCACCATTCAAACAAATATGATTTTGTAAATTATTTGACTATTTAATCATTTAAAAAAAATGTTGTTAAATTTAAGTATTTTTGTTCATTTCCAATATATATTTAATTTTTAAAATATCTTGTATAAAATAATAAAACTCATGCATGTATCTCTATTATGCTCCGTTGAGATTTGAGACCTGTCATCGCCTAAGCTGAGCCTACAATTGTTTAGTAAATACTTTATTTAGACATTTAATCTACCACTAAACTAAACTTCTGAATTACAAACAAAGATTCTGATAGTAAATGCCAGAGCACCTCACATACATTTTTGTCAATAAAAAAAAAAGCCCAACATAATTTTAATTTCCAACCTTTATTTTCAGTCAAGTCATGCATTTATTTATGATATGCAATATTTCACAGGACTTGATTGAGAATAGAATTCCATGTGTTTACAATAGACCTATTAATAGAGGACTCGGTTTCCAGCCTCTATAAATACATATAATCCCCTGATGAACAAAAAGCCAAGAAACATCAAACCTCAGAAAAAAAAAAGGCTGATTTTGTTCTAGAGAGGCATGACAAGAATTACAAGCCAGTTCTCTATAGAGGAAAACACAGCAGAGCTGCAGAAGGCAAGAGAAATGGTGCAATCAGGATCACAGGAGGCGCCGCGGCAGCCGGTGCATAGCCAGGTAAGGAAGCTGAAGCAAGAAGAAGAGAAGGTTAAGGAGCAGTTGATCAAGTCGATAGCTCTCGAAACCAGGCCGGTGTTAAAGGAGATAACCCGGCACCTATCGCCTTCCAGACTCAGTCAGGTCAGACCGGATCGAGTCGGTCGGGCGATATATGTTGCAGACTAGATATATAGAACATCAAACTGACTTGTTTTTAATTCTTGTTTTTTGCTTTATTTGTTGTACATAATATATAGAAGAAATTAATTAATTGGAGTTGTTTGTTTGCCTTTCCATGGCTGCTGCTCATCAGGCCATAGAGAGAGGATCTATCTTTGTTATACATGAAAGGAATAATTTGGTTCTTCTTTGATTAGTTAGTTTTTGTCTTTTTAATTGGGTTTCTTTTTTGTTTTATGTATAATTTCATAATTTGCCAGTGTATATATATAAAGAATTAAAACATACCTACATCTCCTATATATGTAATAATTTTCTCTGATATTTAATTTACCACCCATTTTCATTTTATTCAACAAAAATAAAGATGATAATAGGAATTTCAAAACTCAAAGCCTAAATTAAGATGCTCCTAAAAATTCCCTCTGATCTTGAATTCTTTCTTGATCAAAGTCCATTATAGATTTCTTCCAACAATAGGTACTATACATGCAGAAAATTGAAAAATATCCCAAATCTTTTGACTGGTTCTTGGCTGTACCACAACATTTAATACTGTGTTGACAGGATCACAGGAAACATATCAAGCATTTTGTGTTGATTGGTAGAAACCTCTAGACCTCTGACTGAATACACCACATCTTAACCCCCATCTAGAAAGGGACATTAACAGGAGGATCATTTATTAGGGAAAAGGACTGTAAAATTTAGTTCCAGGACCGGGTTTAATCGGTTCGGTACCAGTATGATACCTGTATTGTACCATTCATACACCCAATTTTCCCTTAAGGATATTGTCAACGGATTAACACGGCGAAACACATAGAAAAGTACAGAAATTAAATATGATGGACCGAAGAAAACAGTTGATATTTGCTATAATGAAAATCACCACAACATCTTTTAATGCGAAAATGATAATTTTATCATATATTTACAAACACTAAACCTTGTAAGATACAACTGGTACAATTAGTAAGATACACTCAAGTTCATACCTACAAAAGTACAAAGTAAAAACTGCACCTGACCTGACTCGGCATATATATTGACTTACTTCATAAAGCAGTGCAGACAAAATGGCAAACTAGTAATGACAGAATTGTAAATCTAAGAGTTTGATTTACTAAAGTATGTTGCTTCCACATGCAAGTTCTCAAACTCGGTCCCTAATTCATCTTCGGACATGTCATAAACCTCCTGTCTACAGCGTTGGAAATGGATGTGTCCAATTCTTCGCATCCTTTCAGATTGCACATCACCACGATGCAATTGTGACCTCCTAATAGAAAAGGTTGAACAACATCAATAAGAATCGAGCAATATGCAAAACAATTGATCAACAACATCAAATACTTGATCTTACAGTGAATGCCGCTTAAGAAGACGACCATCAACTGCAAAGTTACGCCTGAAATCATGTTTAAAATGGTTACATACTATTACAGTTCTTATTGATACGAGTACACTATAAATCCAACAGTGCGAAAAGTTCAAATACAACAACTTACGGTGTCTCTACTGTTCTTTGAGGAATTTGAATAGTATCTCCAACAAACCAACTTTTACGCATCGTGAAGTGGTCCGGATTGGCATCAACGATATGAACTTTCATAATTTTACCTCCCAACACTGAATCGTTGTAATATCTATATGCCTTGATAGCATCAGATCTCCTCACATACACCACCTCTGCCGAACCCTAGAAGATGATACCGATGCAAAGTTATCTCCATAACAATAACTATAGTGATATGTAACAATATTATTATGTGTAGTAAAAGGGTAGAGGATGAAAATATTACACTTGGCTGGGCAGTTCTGTCATAATGGATCTTGCAATGTGTCAGTTTACCGAACTTGGAAAACAATTCCTATAAATTGGTCACAAACATCTAGTTAGGAATAATTCTTAAAACATATCCAATACAAGGATCGGGATCACCTGCTTTTCTAAAAAGAAAAGCTGGCCCTGCTTTTCTAAAAAGAAAAGCTGGCCCTGCTTTTCTAAAAAGAAAAGCAGGCCCTGCTTTTCTTGATCCGACGGTTGAGAAACACCAAATACATTGAGATCGGTGCAACAAATCCTGAAGTACTTTGAGATCGGTGCGACAACCGATCCCGACCATCCGATCAAAAAAGCAGACCCTGCTTTCTTCTCAGAAAAGCAACAATACAATGCTTCTAATTTTAGCATCCTGGATTTTAATATCAGGAAAGTAGGAACCCTATCAGCGTGTTTGCATGGTTTCGCTAGTTTATTGGGATTAAATATGGTCCTTTGGACGACTATACGATCCATGTCAGAATACAGTCAATTCTGGTACCAGTTGCCTGGACTGCCTAATGACATGACATGCTAATTTTATCTAAATGAAGGGTCAAAATCTGCAAGGAACCGTCCAATATATTATGTACAATTTGCTAAACCCTGTATCAACACTATCAACATAATACTTATTCTGTCCTGATTGTAGTTTATTTCTCATCTTTCACTGACCATTTTTTTGGGGGGTTGGTATTGGAACTGGTTCTAGGAATGAGATTTGAGGCTCTTCTGAGGTTGAAGTGAGCCCAACTTGAGTCATATGTTTTTAGTTGAAATATAATGAGAAAAGGTACTGTACTTTTTATAACTATTTACTACTTGTAATAGGATCTTAGGTAGAAAAATTTCTATCGGTACCAGTAATCATTTAGGGGTACCAGTTACTCTTTAATATAAGGTTCAAATATGCATCAGATGGTCTGGTAAGCAGTTGAAATTGCTGGATGAATGTTGCTTGCAATTCTGGTAAGCAGTTGAAATTGTTTGTGGAAATTTGTGTTAAGTCCACTTATATTGAAAAAAGAGGAAAGACGAACTTATATTAGGATGATACAAATTGACAATAAACTAAAGCAGGTTGTACATAGGTATATACGTATTATATCAATAGGAACAGAAAGGTAGAAGGGTCGATATACTAACATCTATGACTGGGTATTTGATCTGACAGTCCAGGTTCGAAATGTACAACTTTGTACCAGTACGAACACCCGAGAGATCAGCCATACCCTCTTTGGAAGGAATCCAGCTCCTCTTAAATTCCCTCTTCCTAATAAAAGGCTGAAAAACAAAATATGAAATCAACATTAGCAATATGCCAAGAAGCCGATAACTACCATGACATCTACAATTTCATTTCCTCCAACTCTTCGAAAAGGCATGTTGTGCCGAAAACAATTCCTTTTCCATTAATCAGATCAAGTCAACCTTTCCATCAACCAGAATTCATGCCAGCATCCTGATTACACTCGGATCGGGTACGTTTCATCAAACCACAATCACTGAACAATTGAACAATTCATGGTGATCAATCAAATGCACCTTAATTGAGACTTACAAAGAAAACCCACCTTGGAATTAGGCTGAGAGAATGTCCTGATGGCTCTGACAGGCCGATCATGAGTTGACCCACTGAAACCGGTGCGTTTCGTTGCGTAAGCACGTCTAACAGGACCTTGCCCATGAACCCAATTCCTGCCTCTCATAACTCTCTCCCTTTGATCTTTCCTCTGGACCCAATTCCCTTGTGACATCTGTGAATATGCCTCTTGCTAAATCAGGTAATTATTCTCAAGTGAAATCAGGTAATTAGATATGATCATATATATTAAGAAATAAAAATTCAGTTACCTGAAGCACTGAAAAGGGAAAGGATGTTTGTACAATTATACTGACAAGTGAGAAGAGAGTGTTAGTAATAATCAGTGATTTATTATGGGAAGACTCTTGAGTAAACGAGTGAAGGGATAAGGTGGAAAATTCAGAGGGGTTTTCCTGTTTTTATCTTTTAAAACTTAAAAAAAGGGTTTAAGGAAATATCAAGGAAAGTGCCAGGAAGATTCCCTTCACATGGGGTTGATATATACTGATGCTGATACTGACACTATAGAATTTAATTATATTAATCCTGCTTTTTCAAATGTTTTAACTTTTAATTTATACATTTCTCCATCAATCTATTGTTTGTTTCCATTTTTTTAGTACAAGAGGTCTTTAAAATTGTTATATTTTGTCTTCTCCGTCCTGATAATTGATAATTGTTATTTTTTGTGCAAATTTTTAGCGTGTTCTTGTTTCTTTCCTTGTTTTCTTTATGTATCCCTTTTTATTGCTTTGTGAAATTTTGTATGTCCTTTTAGTGCATTAATTTGTAGCTTGTAGGTTTTTTTCTTTTCTTTTCTTTTTTTTTTGTGATTGCGTTGTAATATATAAAAGAACATGCAAAGATGAACAAAAATCAAGTGGAATTTTGGTTTATTTGCAGATCTTTTATATATAATTTTGATTATCAAATAAGACAAACTTTTGGCCATAGAAGTGTTGACTTTGATTTGGAATTATTGGCTACAACTACGAAAACTGATTAGTATTTGCTCCATAACTTTATTTGCATTATCAGATGAAATCTTAAAAAAAATAATAATAATAATAACATTGTGTTAGTAAAATTGATTAAAAAAAATTTAGCATTCGGAAAGCCAATTAAGAGACAGAATTTGTAATTATCGTTTAGAAAACTTCACTCCGTGACTCAATGTAAAAGTTAATTCTTTTCCACTACGAAGATTTGTGTAGTCTTTACCTGCTTTATAATGTTATTTTACGGAAACAATAATTAGCCAATTTTATGAGTGTCAAAATCATCATCGTGGCTATAAATTACAGTCTTATAAATTACACTAATCGGATAGCACTATTTTAGTGCTATTCTTTGATTTGCCAAACGGACCCATACAACACACGTTGGGCAAGTTGAGCAGACATCTTCTAGAACACTACAATTTATTTATCAATTCACAATTTGGGGAATAATGAGCAGACTGCAGAGAGCAGAGTCAATGGGGGAGTGAATTCAAATCGGCTGTTATTCCAAATAGAATAAAGACTCTATTATTCTAATTTGAACAGTCAACAGGTAAGATTTATTTGAAAAAGACTCCTAAAATCTAAATTGGACCGATCGGATTTGTCCATTTGATATAATGACCCAAAATAAAATAATAGAGTCCTGTTTAACTTTGAGAATAATAGCACATATGGATTCATGTGGAATAAATATCCATGTAATAGAGACCGTTTGTTTCTTCAGAATTTCATTTCTGTCTGTTATTTGGTTTTGTAATAAATTAAATTGATTTTTTGTCCTGCTTTCTTTTTCTCTTCTGTTTGGAAGAAGAATCTGCTAAAGGTCGTCTCATAATTGTATGAACTTATTTATAAAATAATCAAATTTACTATTTGAAATACGCTTTTATTGATCTTGCATATATTTCTATGTTTTTTATGGAACTAGAGCTATAACTCGGGATTCGCCCCGAAAAGTGGTATCAAATAAATAAATAAGAATTTTGTAAAATTTTAAATATTTATATTAAACAAACTTAAGAAAAAAATTTGTAAATTTTTTATGTAAGTAAATAATAATATAATTATTTATAAATAAGAACATATATAAATGTTAGACAATTTAAGTGTCAAAATTTGTTTTAAACATATCACATTTATCTTATTTAATGAAAGAGAAAAAAAAATACAAGGCATTGGATCAAAGTAGATGAAAAGTTTTAAGCAAAATCAATGGTTAATAATAGTGATGATGTGTCATAGTTGAGGTGCTTGAAAATCCACCTCTCTTTATGGAGTATAGATCTGAACCGTGCAACGGGTCAGATTTATTTGAAATGGACCCTTTAAAATTTAAAGTAGACCGATTGGATCTATCCATTTCGATCTAACGGACCAAAATGAATAATAGCAGATACGGACTCATGTGGGATAACTATCTATGTAACACAGAGACTGTTTGTTTAATTGACAGCCGCTGGCAACTTTTCAAAAACAATAGAGACTGTTTGTTTCTTCAGAATTTCATTTCCGTCTGTTATTTGGTTTTGTAATAAATTAAATTGATTTTTGTCCTGCTTTCTTTTTCTCTTCTGTTTGGAAAAAGAATTTGCTGAGATCGTCTCATAATTGTATGAACTTATTTGTAAAATAATCAAATTTACTATTTGAAATACGTTTTTATTGATCTTGCATATATATATTTCAATGTTATTTATGGAATTTGAATTTCCGTCGTTCCATAGAGATACTGATACCAGATTTATTGTCAAATATACATTTTAGAAATGGGTTAGCCAAAAATAGGCTTTTATTGGTCTTGCATATATATATATATATGTTTTTTATGGAATTTGAACACGCCATTCGGATGGGGATCACCTGCTTTTCTAAAAGCAGGACCTACTTTTTTTGATCTGATTGTTGAGATACACTGAAATATTTTGAGATCGGTGTGACAACCGATTCCGACCATCCGATCGGAAAAGCTGGCCCGCTTTTCTTATTAGAAAAACAGCAGATTTTTATCCCATACTTCCATACTTCCATGGAGGGACAAGATCAAATACCATCTGTAATTCTGTATTGAATATGCAATTCAAACTTTCTATTCAACTTATAAATTCATTCATTTGAAAATACTAAATTTAAGTAGCATTATTATTGTAAATCAAATTATTTATTTCAATATACTCCTCATAAATAAAACCAACGCTACAGATAACTCTGATCAGTTCCAGTTCATATTCTTAACATTTTCTTCGGTATGACTATGGGCGCTTCAAGCCTATCAGCTTCCACCGGGATCTCGGCACCCGTCAATGATCCATCCACTGGAAGAACCTCACTGCACATCTTCTGGGTCTGTACTTTTCTCAAGTATCACAAACAACCATACACTTGAGTTTGTGTTTTAGTATGCCTAAGCAGAAAACTATGCACGCCACCTGTTCGATGAAATGCCTGAGAGAAAAACTGTTCCCAATAATGTCTCCAGTAGTACCAGTACCATGTATTGGGCTACAAATCAAGGAAGATTTGGTTGGCTCTGGAGATCTTGGAGTGAGGTGGAGGTGGTGTACTGATTGAGCCTCTGATCGACCGGGAATTGGCTTTGATTGCCGCGGGCTGTGCAGGACTCTTGGGACAGGCAAGTCTTCTTGGTTTATCCAAATTAATTACCATGGTAAGGAAATACAGGTAGTCTATATGAATATTTACTTTTCGAGTAAGCAACTACTGTAGTAATATCTCAATACCTTGCTACAGTTTATGAATATTGTTAACAAACGTTATGCCTTTTACATGACACTTCTTTGATTGGATACGGCATCAAGGAATGTTGGCAGTCATTCCACACATGTTTATTTTTTAATTAGATATCAAATTTAGGGCATCACATCAACTGCTTGCCATAAATGCATAGCACAGCAGTGGCGTTGCATGAAAGACCGATGATGTATAATTGGCTATCAAATTATGATCGAGTATGAATTAGGCAAGCTGTCAACTCACTTTGTTCAAGTTTGCTAAGCACATTATCTTTCAAGTATCTGTACATATGTACTAAGAACATGCAAAGGTTGTTGTGGTCATTTAAACTTGAAATTGAGTATTATGTGGCTCATTAGCTGATCGTAAGGTGTCACTGGAAGCATAATTATGAAGTTTTTTCAAATTAAAAGTTTGGGAGTTAACTCATTACAAGGTAAATACTTAAACAACCGCCAATAACTTTTACCAAAATAAATAATTATAAGATACTACTTCCAAAACAAGAATATTCAGCAATCCCAATTACTAAGCTACTTCATATATTATGAGCAATGGCTGTTCTTGCAAACTGAAATATGTATTGTTTTAATGGGAAAATTATGTTGTTCAAGGTAAAAGTATCGGTACCAAAAGTCATATACACCAACAGTTTGGTATAATGGGTGAAGTTGTCACTGAAAACAAAATACAAATCTACTAACTGGAGTAAATCTATGGTACTCCTAGGAGCACAAAGGCCTTTCGTGCTCCTAAATAAAAAATCATACTTAACCTCAAAATTTTGATTTATGGTTCTCATTAAATACTTTATATCAAAATCTCTTAGGATACAAAAAATTTCCATTTTTGACTTTTTTAAGTATATATTTTGAAATTTTTTTAGGATGACCTCAACATAATAATAAAATAATGCATAAAACTATGTCATCCTCAAAAAAATCCAAAATAATTATTTAAAAAACTCAAAATATGATAAATTTGTGTATTCTAAGAGATTTTGATATAAATAATTTAATGAGAACTGTAAATCAAAATTTTGAGATGGTTCAGTATGATTTTTTAGATAAGAGTACGGAAGACCTCCGTGCTTATAGGAGTATTGTAGATTTACTCCTGCTAACTGATATAGTTTAGAAATTAATTTTGGTATCAATTAGTATAAACAAAAGTAATTGGAAGGAACAATATAAACCAAACTAAACAATTTAGGGATCAATTTGAATTAAAAAAATAGTTTTAAGGACCAATTTGAACCAAATATAACATTTTAGGACTAATTTAAACAAAAAAAATAGTTTAGGGACAAACTTGAATCAAATGCAATAGTTTAGAGACTTAATTTGGATTTTCCTCTATTATTTATTATCAAATATAATTTTTATTTCAAATGGATCTATGCATTGTATTATTTGTGTATATCGTATAGAGCTCTATCATAGTTTTCATCATGTATTGTAATATTAAAGTAGACAATACTAAAGAAATGACTTCTACATTTATTATTTAATTGTACTCAGTTTGGTAGTATTTTAATTGCATGGTTTATGTTGAGAGAAAATTAAAAACCCTATCGAGCTTAGATAAAGCGATTGTAGGCCAGGTTGAGCACACTTTTGGATAAATTGGCATGGGCCGAGCAAAATTTAAGGTAATGGGCCAAACCCATCAAGCTTGGCTAATAGCCATTTGCATTAGGAGGGAATCCATTGCAAAACATTTATCATCTTAGGGTTTGTTTGGTACAGGAATAAGATAAGGATAAATGTCGAGGTAAGGGATAAATCTTTATCGCCACTCCCACTGGTGATAAGGCCTAATCCCTTTTATCTCCATTATCCCTCCATTTTGACCCTACCACAAACAAAGTCTTAAGGTATATAGTTTTATAGCAAAATATTTAGCAAATCATCTTTTGGAAGGGAGATCTTCTTAATTATCAAATGTAATTTCAATCCTACGGCTCAAAAGCACAGAATGAATAAATACGGCCCTTGAGTGAAAGTTTCTTTGTATTCTTGTGGATTCAATGTCCAATATCTTCAAAAATTAATACTTGCATTATATTGTCTCCAAACCCCTTCACCCTTTCTCCCTTCCTCTAGCACCCAGTCCGCTCCACCTTAAAATTGTAGATCTACATTATTTTGCTCTACAAGTGCTTTTTTTTCACTGCAAGGTTGAATCTGAATCAGGTACCCTTTTTCCTTCAAAATCTAAGGTGTTTTTGGTAAAGTTTCTAAATTATGTTATTTTTTTAATACTTTCAGCGAGTTTCACCGTCGTTAGCTATGTGCTTTGGCATATTTCTATATGTGTAGTTTATTAAAACCAATATTCTTCTAGATCTAGTCCTTTTTGGTTGATATTCTAACTAGAATTGTTGGTAAAGTCCTTTTTACTTCAGATCTCACAAATAAGGTGAAATTATATTGTATATATTGTTACTCAATCTCATTACTTTGACAATACATTTTTTAGGTTCCTCTTTCGAGAAATCACTTATGGTATTGTATAATTATCGAGTTATTTGTCCTCAATCTCTTCAATACGATAACCTTATTTTTTTTATTTTTTTGTCTAGATCTAATTTGTATACTGGATTTAATATTGTAGATAATTATTTCTACAGATTATAGAGCAAATTATCAGTTTAGATCCTAATTATTTTGGTAAGTAGCTGTTATTTGTTCTTTCGTTGACGATCCTGACTGTTTTAAAAGTATCTAAAGGGGTGGGTAATTAGCAAATGTAAGTTTATCTAGAGAGCTTTATCTTCTTGCATGTGCATGAACAAATAAATGTGATCTTATTGTGAAGTCGCCAAATTTAAATGATAAACTTTGAGACCAAAGTAGTTACTTTATTAACTTCTAAATAGATGTAAAAAAGGTTGTCAATATGAAAGATGGGGTTCAAATATAGTAATTCAGCTAAGAAGACATAATTTTGTTGATAAAGCTTCCAATATTATAATGATTGCTTGTTAATCCAAATAAAAATAGGAGCTTAGGAATTTGTATAATGCTTTTTATTGAAGTTGACTTATATACTTTTTTAATATAAATTGGGTCATGGAGAATATAATTGTTGAATCTGTTTGCCCTTGCACTTAAAAGTTCATATTTCGGTTGAAGATCCTTCATTCTACTCTCATTTTTTAGGTTATTCTAGATTAAAAAAGGAAACTATCTTTCTTGTGCTATGTAGGCAACTGTTTCAGACTCTTAATTTTTGCCTAACTAATAAGAGTTATTTATAGGTCATTAATAGATATGTTTGTAGCATTTATTAAATATAGAGCTTGAGTACTTAAGCTGTCCAGAATACAATAATTTTTACTATTCTGCATGAAAAAGATCAAGAATTTATATAAATTTATTTTTTATTGCTGTATTGGTGTTGCAAAAATTGTTGAAGATTGCCTAGTTGAAGTATTGGGGACTATACTCTTTTATTTGAGTACTTTTAGTGAGGGTGTCTCTGGAATATTTGAAAGACAAGTATTTTTGTGCATTGTTTTCGGAAAACCTAAGTTGTATACTGCTACACATTGTATAACTTTTCATAAGCAATATTATACTTCTACTTATAATCTTTCCTTTTGATATGGACTCTATTGTCGGTTAAAGGATATGTGAGATAATTTTGACAGAAAATGTTACATCATTTGTAGGAGCATTGCGAAATGGCAAATACAAGTTCTGGTATCAAAAGGCCACGTGAACCAAATCGTGGGACTGTTCTTGCAAGAAGAGTGGACCCTACCTATCGGTCTCTCGTTAAATTACAAGATGAGCATAGATCTCAATGTGTAATCGAAGGTCAGTTCCAAAAACCTCTATTCACTCGGGAACACATGGTAAAGCTGCCATGGGACCAGCGATACAGAAGATATGTTATTCAAGCTGGTCTTTATGGGGTTCATAAAATAGGGCACATACCCACAGATCATGCACTGATCAGTGCTCTTGTAGAGAGGTGGCGTCAGGAAACGCACTCATTTCATTTTCCGATTGGGGAGATGACAATAACACTTCAAGATGCTGCCGTTCTTTTAGGGTTGCGGGTTGACGGGAATCCTGTTTGTCTCCGAACAAATCGTGATTGGTCCCGTGTGGTGGAACGATTGCTCGGAAAGCAAGTAGATGAGACAACATTTCGACCAAGAAGCAAAGTGGCCATTAATATATCTTGGCTACAAAGGGAATTCTCTGTGTGTCCCGAGGATGCAACTCCTGAAACCATGAAGAAGTATGCAAGGGCATATTTGCTCATGCTTGTTGGGTCCCTTTTGTTCACTGATCATTCAGGGGACTCCATTTCTGCAATATACCTCCCGCTCTTTGCGGATTTTGAGCGAGCTGGCAGATACAGTTGGGCGAGCGCAGTTCTGGCATTCCTATACAGAGAACTATGCTTAGCCACCAATCCAAAACGCAGGCAATTTGGGGGATCAATTTTGTTGTTGCAGCTGTGGTCCTGGGAAAGACTTCCGATGGGACGTCCTAGTAACCGCAGAAACGTTGCAGCGCCTCAACTTGGCGGCAACAATTTATTCTTGAGACCTCCACTTGGTTATGGCTGGTCCGGGTACAAGCAGTTTGCTAGTAAAGTGACTTGCAGAGTTCAAGATTCATATCGTGTGGAGATTGATGGATTAAATGATGGTAAGGTAAAATGGACCCCATATGAGAACATGATGCATTTGCTTCCACCGGTATGCAGAGCTACTCCTCATTTATGGAGGACAACTGCTCCTTTGATTCACTTCTGGATTGTTGAAGCGTACAATCCAGAAAGAGTTGCACGGCAATTTCGACAGTACCAACAAATCCCGCCACCACTTCGAGACACGATGTACGTACTGCATGACACAAAGAATGGCTCTGGCGAGAATTGGCCTCAAGTGCATCAGAAGTACTTGCAGGATTGGGAAAATCGAGCAGGCATGTGCTTAAATGAAAGACCGTATGAACCATCTGAGCATGAGCAATACATCAGGTGGTTTTCCAGGGCATCTATCTTGTTTCTTGAAAGTCCGAGTGGTCCCCCAAACACTTACAGCTCGGTAGATACCTACCAATCTTTCATCAAACTTTTACTTGGATATATGGACTTGAAATTTCTATTTTATCTCAATTTTGAAACTTTTATGATGATAGGCCAAGAGGCTCAGGCGGATTGCAGCCAAAATTGTGGAGAGATACGGAGATGCGGCTGATGAGGACACAAGAGCGTTTGCTCGTGAGTTGTTGCATGGTTGCCAGGCAGCTATCAAGGATCTCCTTGAACCTTACAGACACAACATATTTGCTACCTTCGACAATGTGCAAGTTCAGCAGCCGAATGTTGCACCTGTGCCCGGCGATGATAATCCTGGACCTTCCAATGGTCCAGCAAGAATGAGGGCTTAAGCTTCCATATCTAGTTAGCTTTAAAAAGATGACAAAGTGGCAACAGCCTCAGTGGCATTGTTGCTATGTTTCAATCAGATTTATTGCTTAATTTAGGTTATGATTTATCAGTTGCTTGTTGAAACTTTTAACTTGGAGATTTGTGCTGTAGTAATTGATGAATTGTTTGTTCTGCAGTATGCTGGTATTATGGAGTGTGATACCAAATGCTTTAAGGCTGAATTCAGTATTAGTGGAATTGTGTGTTCGTAAGTTTAGATAAACGGTTTGAAATTTATTTTGAGAGTTCAGTTTGTTTCTTAGTGGAGGCATATTCTGGTTACAACAGGTTCTATTTGAGATTGAGGAATTATGTCCCTATCACTTGATTGCATGCTTCTTTGGTTGGGTCCAAATTGAGTTTATATTTATTGTGCTTAAATTAGATGCAATTTTTAGGGCTTTACAATATATATTTTTTTTTAAAATCTAGCTAGCAATGGTTTGGCATGTCTAGTGTGTTTAAAAATCACAGCTTTATCTTTGTAGTGGCTATATATAATCAAGTATAAATAGCACAAATTTCTTATGTGTAGATGAAGGTTTAGAGTGACATTCTAGTGGGGGTAGAGGTGGCAAAACCCGACCCGACCTGAGAAACCTGCCCGACCCGACCTGAGTTTACAAAGAGTTAGAACAATTGTTTGCAAATTAGATAAGTAACTTTTGGTTTTGGAGTCGGATTTGTTGTGATTATTTTGAGGTTACTCTCCTGATATAAACAAAATATTTTTTGTACGTCAAGTATCCTGAGCTGTAAACAAAAAAAACTTTTATTTGAGGAATACATAGAAACTCAAACTACCAAGTACAAATTTAAAAAAATGTCTAAATGAACGAAAATTAAAGAACTAAAAGTAAGACTTCAAACACGTTACTGTCTTCCTATGCTAATAATGTATTGAAATTTTGAGTCTTCTCCTCCGATTTTCCAAAAGAAAAAGAAAATTCCATACATTTGATTTGTCAACAACGAATTATAAAACTTCCCTACTTGATCTTTAAGAATTGTCTACTCCTCCCACCCGGGAATGGGCCTAAGAAGATTTTTTGCTATTCCAATACGTTAGTTGAGTTTTTGTAAATAAAGATGGAAGTCTAAACTATACAAATTTTCAAATGTTCAGAAAAGACATCCATATTCGTGTTGCGAGTTGCAAACTTTCATGCGGAAAAACATTGTCTTCAATTCATCGCTAGACATGTCGATGATGGTTGCTAACATGCGGATAACGTTTGGTACATAATAAGAAGCATACTTTGGTTAATGGTTAAAGGCAACACTTTCTGTAGAGGTCGCATGTTTAAAATCCAAATAGAGATTTTTTATAGACATTCAAATTTAGACCCTCATCTTTATCTCAAAAAAAACAAAACATTCAGTACATAATATATAAATTTTGAGATGATGGTATATATTAATTTTCAAAAAAATTTTCCATGACACATGAAATATATTGTACATATATAAATTCAAACAAGAATAAATAATCTTTTTCATTATCTTAATTAACATTTTTAAAAATATAGTGCTATTTTGAGGGCTCAAATTGCTACATTGAGGACTGGGAAAAATATTTTTTCATAATCCCAATTTTGCCCTCACTTAATTCTTCTTGTTTTGACTAAAACTCAAATACGCTCCCTTGAATCATAAATTGTACATTGATTATGGAACTTAATTGTAGCAAAATGGCAAAACAATTAATTATGTACAAACTTTTGGCCGATGATAGAGAATGGATTGGCTCATACACTGTTTTGTGTATTTCAATTAAATCATTCCATATTAAACTGTAATCAATTATTAAATCGATATTGCAACAAATAGCTGAAAAATTGTACTACATTTATTTCTTCTTCTTCTTTTTTTTTTTCATTAAGACATAGTATCAATGCGGTTAATATGGATTTTAGCTTATAAGGTACTTAACACATATCTTTATCTATAAAAAATATATTATATTAAAAAAATTTTATTCAATATTATATTAAATTATATAACAATTTTATGTAGTAATATGGATATCAACCAAAGCAAATTTTGATTACTGTATAGCACCATAAAATTCAAATTTTGAATCAAGAAAATCATGAAATATCTTGATGAAATTTTGATTAGTTACTTATAAATTAATACATTAGCAAATAGATGGATCTCGGACTTACTGCACCTAATTTAGTAAGTACGAAATAAATATCCTGTTTCATAATTTCAATTAATTATTTTTTTTTTAATTAAAATACATCAAAAATTCAAATTGTAAGTTATCATGTAACTAAATATTAATTTACTGAGTTTTTTGTTGTTCCGTAACTGCCAAACAAAGGCATGTGAGATTTGTGATATATTGTATGGATCATATATATTTATACATATATTGATGATTTTTTTTGAAAAAAAAAATGAGATTAGTGATCCGTATAATGAGATTTTAATTTTTTTTTGTTCCATAAATAAATGAACAACAAAAAAATTGTGCGTACGTAATTCCCAATAAATAATCATATTCCCAAACCTGTGTATCAATGTATATGAGGCAGTGTTATCAGAACCGGACCGGACCGCCGGTTTAACCAGAAAAAACCGGAACCGGAACAGTTTCCGGGTTGATTCTTTGATAGGACCGTATATATAAATGAACCAGTAAAAAGCGTGCTAACCTCGGTTAATTAGCCGGTTTTCAGAAAAAACCATACGCGGTTTCCGGTTTCTGAAATTGGCACACGTGAATGAACTAATCGAGGGGAGAGGTGTAAATCCAATAAAAAAAAAAAAGGCTATGAGCCTTAGATGTTACAGCCTATGATCTCACAAACAGGTCTCAAGACTCTAAATCTTTTTTACTTTTTTGAATTTCAAGAAAACATAGTTGTTTATAGCATACACAGACATATTAATCATACATGATTCTATAATAAAAAATTGTGATTCTTTTTTAGTTACTGTACTTTATTTGAAGGTTCGAAATTTCAAAAAAAAAAGTTACATTTTTATTATTCATGACCATAATATTAAATAATTTCAACAATGTTACATTTATAAGAAAATTTAGATCTTTGTTTATAAGCTGATATTGTAATCTATTTTACAAGTAATTTTATTGATATTTGTGGACAAATTCAACGTTATATTCACTATTTCAAAATATATGAGTAGGTTTTTACATATAGTTATACAATAAAAACAATTATTTTATAACAATATTTAAGTCTAATATCTCATAAATATATTTGAAAAAACCAGCGGTTGAACTGGTTGACTCAGCGATCTGACTAATGACCCATCAACCCGAAGCTTTACCGCGTCGATGTCCGGTCCGGTTATGATAACATTGATATGAGGTATTGAGGTGGCTGTAACATGCAATTAAATATTTAACTTATTTTGCGTAGTGGAATACAAAAGCGTTTTTAACTTCCCCAATTAATGACAAACAGTCAATCACTAATGAATAGCAAATTAAGTTGGCAATTAATAAGGGTAAAGCTGGTATCAAGGATAAAAATTCACCTCTGCCCTCAATATAGTATTTTGAGCCCTCAAAATAGCAACTCCCTTTAAAAATTGCAATACTTACAACTTTGTGCTTT
Organism: Cyperus esculentus; assembly: GCA_030179965.1. Lineage (NCBI taxonomy): Eukaryota > Viridiplantae > Streptophyta > Magnoliopsida > Poales > Cyperaceae > Cyperus > Cyperus esculentus. Next base: position 2,901,868 of record JASGLE010000039.1, on the reverse strand, counting down.
CTTGGAGATAGACTATTGTGCTATCGTTAGCATTTCGAACTGAAATGCTAACGCCTAAAAAATTATGTTATTATATCTGAAATTGTGAATTTGTGATTTATGGTGCTCAATAAATTCTTCATATAAAAATATTGAGGAATACAAAAATTTTCCATTTTTAGAGTTTTCGTAGTATTTATTTTGTATTTTTGAAAAAAGCATGTATAAACATTAATATTTTATTATTACTTATGAGCTATTTTCAAAAATTCAAAACAAATAGTTAAAAAACTCTAAACATAGAAAATTTTTGTGTTCCCCAATATTTTTATATGGAGAATTTATTGAGCACTATAAATCACGATTTCGAATACGATAATATAAATTTTGAGGCGTTAGTACTTCAAACCGAAATGCTAACGTTAGCACAATAGTCTAACTCTTCTTCTATATAGCCTTGGCTGACTGTTTGCCGCTTGCCCGCCTCCATTTTAAACAGAGAGATGCACGTCCGTTCAAGGCTCTACAGTCATCACTTCACTGTCCTGGAAGCTCCATTTCTCAATTGACTGGAGGGAACCAAATCCTCTGTTGCAATGATTCGTCCTTGACCCGACGCCGGAGACGCTCTCTGTCACTCCCTCACAAATAAAAAAGACAGAAATCCATTGTCCCGTGCGAAAAGATTCCTTCTCACCTGCGCGGATCTCGATGCACACACCTCAGAACCCCACCTCATCCGACGGTCCTTGATTAACAACCCTGGCCTCTCTCGAGTCTCAACTCCCATCCCCCGGGTCAAACTCACCCCCCAAATTTCACGATATCCTATAACCTTACCACTACATATAACTGTGTAGCAAGTCAAAACCATCAAACAACACAAACACGTTGTATATTTATTGCACAGGAGTAGCAACACGGGAACGGGCATGTGTAGACTGTAAGCAGTTAAACAAACCGCATGTGTTCCGGAGTGTTCATCCCCTGACTTACTGCATTACACAGTTCACAACTTCAGCCGTTGGATCGTCTCGAAATCCGCGCTGAAACGAATCTCGAGACAATCCAACGGCTGTCTCTGCGAACTGCATAATGCAGTACAGCAGGGGATATGAATTCATGTGTTCCGTGCTGCCACAGACTGCAGTCGCCGTTTCTTTACATACTCTCTCCTCCTATCCATTCTCCGTGACTGACTTCTCCCTTGCCGCCCGCCAATGGACCCCTCCTTCCCCTCTTCCCCCAGCAACTCCTCCCTCTCCTCCTCCGACCTCGACACCGAGGTACGTACGTCGATCAGTCACCAATTCATCATCTTTATAGTCACAAGTGATATCAGTTTGAATGTCTTATTGATTGATTGATTAATTGCTACTTGATTTGTTTGAATTATCAATTGTTATCAGTCGACGGGATCGTTCTTCCCGGACAGGAGCACGACGCTGGGGACGCTGATGGGGGTACACTTCTACAACCGGAGCGGGAGCTTCAGGCTCGGCCAGGAGCAGCGGATCAGGCCGCGGGTTACGGCGGCGGTGGCGAGGAGGAGGTGGAGGTGGCGGAGGACGTCGGGAGGGAGGAGGCCGTGGCGGTTCAGTCTCTGCGGGGACGGGATGTCCGGGCCGACCTCGCTCGGGGAGTTCCTCCAGGTCGAGAGGAGCTTGTACGGCGGCGGCGGCGGGGAGAGTGAGGGGGTAAGAGGAGGCAGTGGGAGATTGTTTGATAATGGAAGGGTTCTGCCGCCGGCGTTGGTGACCGCTCAGCCGCAACCTGGACGCCGGAGATTGCTCGTACGGCGGCTCAGGAGGCTGCCCGTGTTGCTCACCGGGATATGCTGCGGTGGTGGCCGCCGCAAAGCTTGAAACTTTTTGTACAAAAGGATTATTGTTGTTAACTTGTTATTGTTGTTGATTCTTGGGGTTTTAATTTCTTGTGATTTGTTTCTTGATTGATCAAGAAATTAATTAGGTGCAACGTTTTTGTCCAATTGTTGTGGAAAAAAAATTGACTAATAAATTAAGGAAATTTGTCATTTTCCTGAATTCTGACTATACCAATTATTTATTCGTTATAACTTGTAAGCAACATTTAAGCAGCATTTCATTTTGAATTAAGCAGTTCTTTTTTTGATGTAGGAAAAAAAAAATGCTTAATTCAAAATGAAATGTTGCTTATTAAGTAATTCTTATCGAACATGTCCTTTTAATTGTATCTAAAAATTCTATCGTGACCATTTGATTGTAATAATGACGGCCCCGTATTTCATCCCATCCATAACAGAATTTGCCAACTTATGATATTTAGTTTAGAAGTTCATTTAAGGGCTTTAGGCGTTAATTATATGTATAATATTTTTGTTAACTTTGCTTGTTAAACTAATTGCTTTATCTTTGGCCTATTGCAAGTTACAACCTTTTAAATTAGGATTTGTGTACTTTAATTCCCTATATATTCTCTCCCTTTTGCTTTTGCCCACAACAAAGAGGATATTAACTATTAAGCGTAAGAAACTCTATCATTACTTTGCAGCATTCATACTTTTCTCCGAGCCACTTTGTTTCTTTGCGTTTCATCTAATCCTTGTGTCGGTGGTTTGGTATTTGGATAATGGATATTTCATCTATCCAATTTGTAGGCATTAATCTAAAGTTGTGCGATGAATTTGGTGGTATTGTTGCTAACAGGTGTTCATCTTATCGTCAGCAAGTATATATTAGATTAATTATATTGATGAGTGATGTATGTATGAAGACTTGTCATCTTCTACATTCTTTTTAAGCATTTTACTTAAACAATGGTAGGGTACAAATGAGTCCGAATCTGCTAACATCACTCAGTTATTCCGATTTGGACCGTTAGATCTAAACAGACGGATACGATCGACCCTTAGATTATAGGAGGTCTTCTTAAAATTAATTTTATCCGTTGATTTTAATCCGACGGCTCATATTAATATAACAGGCCAATAAGGATAACAACCAATGTGAATTCGGATACAAATGTTTCAATCACTCGTAATCAGGACAGCAACATTTTATTAAATAAATTAGTTCCATATATTTTTATGAGTACGATAGGATATCGTTTTTTAATTTCTTCAAAATCAGTTCTAAATTCTAATGTTCAACCAGAGATTGGCCCATCATATTTGTGTGCTGATATATGGAAGAAAGAGGTGTTTTTTTCAACTAATTTTGATTCTGGAAATCATTTTTTGGGATAAATCTATTGTGTTTTCATTCAATGTCTTATTAACAACCGTAAAAACTGTATGAAGCTTGCAAGTGCAAAAACTTAAATTTAAATCTTAGAAATTTATAAATACCGAATCCTGTATCACAAATTACAATGTTAAGTAACACAAAAGTCAAAATCTAATGCTGCAATAAACTTTGTCTGGCATTTGAGTTGTATATAACATTGTTTTATTAATTATAGATTTATTTTTCAAAATAACAAAGAAAGTATAAAATAATAAACTCTACCATTCTATAAAATTTCATTGCATAGATTGTATTGAACCAATTAGAATGGGAATTAGAAATTTGATATTTAAAATTGAAATCAAATATCCTCACCAGTTTAATTTGCAAATCACTATGACCTCACTCATACACTGTATATGGTGTGTATGACAGATGCTGCTAATCGCATGTCTATAAAAATAGTAATTACATATGTTTTACCATGCATGCAGTAATTAATACCAATAATATATCGCGTCTGTATTAGTGTTCAAATTAAATGAATGGTGGTATTCACATTAACTCATTCAACATGCAATTTATCTTGTATAGTATGAAAGGTACAACGTACAAAAATATTTGCATAATAAAGGTATTAATGTAATGTCACCTCATTTAATGTGAATACTAATATAGAATGTATTGTTTTTAATTTGGTATTACTGCGTATCTCTATAACATTTTTTTTTAATTCTGGTGTTACTGTGCATATCTATAACATTTTTTTAAAAATTAGCAATTAAGCATCTGTGTATCTCTACAACATTTTTTTTTTAATTTTGATATTACTATAACATTTTATTTTAAAATTAACTATTAAGCATGTAGACGTTCATATAAGATATGTACATTTATTTGAATGTTATTGAGAAACTATTATTAAATTGTCAAAACTATTATTAAATCGTCTAGCTATGGCCGCCAAATACGCTGTAATCAACCCGGTATGCCGGGTGCCGACACGGCGATATTTCCACTTTTTCTCTTCATGAATTAATCCTCGTTCAATTGAATTGAAATCTATATATTTGTGTAGGTACTAGTAGGATTCCGCAAGACACCGTCTTTTTTCCTCGTACGGTCCAATAATTGCTTTCACATTTTTATGGTGGATGTGATCATGTGGTCATGTGGGGTGATGTTTGTAATTTCTATTTTATTTTATAAAAAAAATTAAGCTTTCAAAATAGAAAAACTATTTTGTATTCTGTTCTGTACACAATTTACCATGGAATACAGGGGAAAAATTTCACAAATACCCTTAGATTCGAACTTATCTCTACCACTTCCTAAACCACTAACTTAGTTTCACGGATGCCCAAAGCATTGGGCGTGACTTCAACTTGCGCCTTAGAGAACTTTATTGAACTGCCCATGCCATGCCTGTTGCCCATGCCTTAGAGAACATTGGCAGCACAGTATTCCCCTTTAGGCGCAAGTTGAAGTCACGCCCAATGTTTTGGGCATCCGTGAAATTAAGTTATTGGTTTAGGCAGTGGTAGAGATAAGTTCGGATTTAAGGGTATTTGTGAAATTTTTCCAATACAGGCTCCCCTATTTGGGCCATACGGTGGCTGTCCACCACCCAATAACAACATCCTAAACACAGCCCGAGTTTAAGTTCTCTCTTCATCTCCATACTCCAAAATTCTCCATCCACCTTTCAGCCCATAATACCTACCAGTTTACCCCCCCCATCCTGGTGTTGGTCCACCAAGCCTGCTTCAGCTAAGAATAAGGATTTCATATCCTCTGTAGCGCTGCATTGTGTAGCGCAGGACGTGAACCGTTAGATCATCTCGGGACTGTGCTAACCCGCATCTCAAGATGATCTAACGGTTCACATCCTGCACTAAACAATGCAGCGCTACAGAGGATGAGCACTCAAGAATAAGATCCTTCGAATCAGAAAGTAATAGACTAATCAGATCCTTCACTCCCACTCCTCACTCACGAGTGCTCATCCCCTAACCTACTGCATTGTGCGGTTCACAACATCATCCGTTGGATCGTCTCAAGATCCGCGCTGCACCGAATCTCGAGACAGTCCAACGGCAGTCGTTACGTACTGCACAATGCAGCACAGCAGGGATATGAAGTCCTCACTCACGTGCCTTCCGATATTATCTCCCACGGCTCCTCCGCTTTCTCACCTCACCTCCTTTTATTACGCACACTCCACATTTTACTTCTACACACTTCTCCTTCCAATTTCCAATGTCGCACTCCTCACTAACGGAGTCCGACTCGCTGCACGGAGCGCTGTTCCTAGTCCTCCACTACCTGCCCCTACGCGACCTCCTGACCTTCCGCGCCGTCTGCCGGATCTTCCGCGGCGCCGTCTCCACCGACCCCTCGCTGTGGCGCGACGTCACGGTGCGGCCGCCGCTCAGCTCCAGGCTCACCGACGAGGCCCTGCTAGACGTCACCTCCCGAGCCGAAGGGACGCTCCGGTCGCTCACGCTCGTCAACTGCGTCGGCGTCACTGATGCCGGGCTGCTCGCTGTCGTCGAGCGGAATCCGGGGATCACAAAGGTATATCACTGGTAAAATTACTCTCTCTCTTTTTTTTTAAAGTTGAATTAGAGGAGGTTTAGTGCACAATGATTTGTTTCTGAATGCGTAAAATAATCAGAATCACTGGTAAAATTACTTCCTTTACTGGCATACGGTTGAACCGACTCTCTGAGACTGACTGTTAAGTATTAGTAAGTGGAATTGATGTGAGATAACCCTTCAAATTTTCATTTACCGAGTTTGCCGTATCGGCAATGTATCAGCATGTATCGGTCAATAAAACTTATTGAATAGTCGATACACAATAAGGAGTACTTGATATGTAAACGAAATGTATCGGATGCGAATCTGATGGAGTGTGGTGGGTGTATGGAGAATTGGGATTTCATAGGCGATATGTGCTTTTGAATTGGGAGCAAAGGTTTAAATAACGTTCATAGCAGCCGCTATAACGGTCGATATAGCGTTTTTGAAGCAGAACGCTACAACGTCATCAGTTTTTTTTTCAGCTATTTGATACTTTATATAGTAACATATAAGATAGTGATTAGAATCGTCTGAATTTTCAATTATTTTATGATATCTAACACTTAATAGTAGTTATTTATGTTTTACAATCTTTTAACACATAATTAATTGGATTTATAAAAACAATCAATGTTATCACATAAGAAAAATAGTGTCCATTAAAATGTTATATAATCAATAAATATTTTTTATTTACATAATGTTTAATCATAATTTGCTTACAATTTTCTATTATCATTTTCTATTATAATTTTTTTCTTGCAAAATGATAGATAGAAAATTTATTTTTGATAATTTCAATAGTTCACTAATATAGTGAAGGCAACAACAATATAAGTAACTTTTCTATCATTAATGCTATCAAAAAATAATTTATAATATTTAGGAAAAGTAATTACTCAATGATTCAATTTGAAATCTTTTTGATAGAAACAAATAATATTTATGCAATAAAAGACTGACCAACATGTTGTACTACATGACTACGTCAATATATCTGAATACGAATGCTTTTATTTCAAAAGTGATACAATAATTATATAATTTTCAAACAATTTGGTTAGAAAACTTTATACATTATTCTAATTATTCATCATATTGTTAAATATGTTAGCTCATGAACCAATAAAATAGTTAAAATATTTCACATAACAGGAACCGGTAGCACCTGCTATAGCGCCAATATCCGATACCCGCTATCAAATATACCCCACCGCGACGAGTCCGCTATCCATTACTTAAACCTTTGATTGGGAGAATATGGTGTTGTTGAACAGTAAATAATGTGTTTTTCAATTTGGTGCAATGCTGTTACCGATGCCAGTACATACTGAAATTGTATTTTGTATTTACCAATTAAATTTGTTTGTAAATAATGTCAGCTTTTTGTGCCGGGATGCATATACCTGACGGCTGATGGCATGGTTGAGGTGGTCAAGCGCCTACATGAGAGAAAGGGAAATGTCAACCAGTTGCGTCTTCGGCTGCGCGGCCTTTGTAACATTAAAAAAGATCACCTCGATGTGCTCAATTCTTTCCTCTGCAAAGATGGAGTGCAGTCCAAATCCGTAGTGCCGTCTTTCTACGGCTCAAGTCATTCGTTGTCAGAATCGGTCAACAGTGACGACGGACGGCCTATTGATGTTGAGATGTGCCCCATGTGCCGCACTGTGAGATTAGTGTTTGATTGCACAAGAGATGACTGCAGGTTAGAAATCTCTCTGTCCCTCCCCCTCACCCTCAGTATTTACGCTATTTATTATATTATGCTCATGACACTATTTCCTGAGCACGCGCCTCACTGTGGAGAATAAAGTGCCCTGCAGATTAATTATACAAACGCTGTTGTCGTAAAGCTTATTGTTCAACTTCATTTTACCAGTAAAATTAATACAAACTGATAATTTCCCACAGACCCCACTGGTCGACCGGAAAAGGTCCTGAGCTCACTCTTATGTCCGTGGGACTGAATGGCTTTTAAACAAAATTGTGTTTTCATAATAAGACCATTTGGTGAGCTATTCTGGTTATTAGCACTAACCTTCATTCTAGTACTGTGGTCATAATTAAATCCAACTAGAGTATAATTTTAGCTTATTAACTAAAAGAACTTGTTTGAGTTGAAGTAAGAGTGTTTCTCTTCTGAGGTTTATTCAGCTATGTCTATTGGTTTAGGGGGTTTCGTTATTTTACAGTATGGTTGGATCTTAGTGCCAGATAGATCATCCATATTTGACTGTCCATCTAGCTTTATTTGCGAATGTTTATTGTGGATAAGGTTGGGCCAAATTGCAGGCTGGATCTAAATATTGAGTTATCAAAGATCTAATTGGGTTAAAGGTAGTGGGTCCCAGGGAACGGGAAGAGGAATATGGATGGAATTCTCTTGTGCTAAGGTATCCCATGCTGTAGTGATATTTACCCTGTAAAACCTACCCCTAAAAAACCAATCTGGGCATGTTGCCCTCTACAGTATTTTCCACAATAGCATATATAATTTTTGACCACTTTATCTTTTGAAGTAGCTGCCCATTTTAAGGGTACACACTGAAAGAGGTGGGACGAGTTTAAATTGACTCAAATCTGACCTGTATTTGGAGAAGGAAGTTCAGCTGTGGGTTTACCAATTACCAGTCCAAAGTTGATAGACATTTCGTACCCATGTGTATTCGAGTGCACATCCACTGGAATGGTCAGATTATCCCAAATCATGGAGTGGTTAGAAATTGTACTGCAAATAATATGTAGTACCATAGCGGCCAGCTTCGAAAACCGCGCACAATAGCTTTTTAGAGAGGTTTTTTGACCATTCCACCGTGGAATACCCCAGGGGATTTCAATTCTGTGTGTTCTCTATCTTCTCTGTACGTAAGCATGTTCTGAGTACTGTGATAAGATAAATATTATGTTGTCAATTTAGTAGTGATCTTGTTGTGTTGTGTGTACAAAAAGGTAAATAAGCAGTCTAATCAAGCACTCTTAAGAGTTCGCCTACCCTTTTCTTCCCCCTATTAATTTTATTAATGCACAACAAGTGAAGTTGTCAGGTTGAGCCATCCTCTCTCTCTCTCTCCCACATTTCTCCCTTCTACGCTCCTCTGGAGCTGGTGTACTTGTTCTTGTTCTTGTGATACTATCTTTCAAACATCCAAATTTTATCAAAATTGTTTGTACTATCTGAAACTATCCTCATCAGTATCTTGAAAAAGGAATCCGGATGCAAATATGGATAGATCTGATCAGCATATACTCTCCTCTGTTAGGTCTAAACTGATAGCTTGGGTAATTGGGCCTTCTATTCTTTTTGGGCCTGACCAGCATCTTAACACAATAACAAGGGATTTGATTTCCGAAATTATATCATCTGCCAGACCTTGCACGTATGTATCACAATCCATTATGATCTTATTATGCATAATTTCTAAAATATACAGGAAAATGAAACAGAGGTGGATCGAGTGCAGGGGATGTTTCTTCTGCATTGCCAGGTGCGAAGATTGCGGTGGTTGCATAGAGCCTGAGCACTACATTGGCCATGCAGAGACCGCATGCAACCACCTTCTGTGCACGGACTGCTGGCTCCAGCTTCCAAAGTGCGACACCTGCAACCGACCTTACTGCAAGGGCCACAACAGCATTGTGGGACCCACAACTGGCTTCATTTGTCAGGAGTGTGCTGATGGGGATTTCTTTCAGAATGTACCTGAGGCTGGTTTTTAGTAATGGTGCTTCATCTGAGCTGTAGATTTTTCTAATATATGCTTTAAAACCTATCTGCAGATATTTTACTGCCATTATCTTCATAACGATATTCGGATTTTAGTTCTTGTCTCAGACTTGAAATAGGTATTGAAGAATTTTCAGGCTTACTTTGCTAAGAACTTTGTTGGGTCTATTTTACCTTGACCTTAAGAGTCTTCTCAGTCTATTTGTAAATTTCAACTTGTTATCTCATAAATAATTTAGTCTATAATAATCAGGGAAATAAGCTTCTTCTTAACAACTTCAGAACAGAACTTACACAGTGTTTGGACCCTGTCAAAATGCACGTTGCTGTGATGCTGTCCGAGTTCTTACTTCGTTTTCAAGTACCATTTGTTTACGCCAGAAAGTACGTTTCTTTCACAACTATCTCCTTGTTTGTTTATGCAAAGAAATTAACTCACATAAACAATACTATTATCACACAGTTATGCATCAGAGATCCATCCTTTCTGCCCTAACCAAGTTCCTTTCTGATTTGAGGATTGTAATTTGTACTCATGACTTCGAGTCTTAAGAATATGGAACAACATTTTAACTGAAATGGATTGATGCATCATCTATGGAGAAGGACGGCAAATTGGCAATGGCACAATAACAATAAGGCTAATTCTGCTACGGATCAGATGAAATATAGGCCGTTCATTTTTCATAATCAGATGGCCACAACAATGTTCTTTTAGATACAATTAAAGGGAGATGTTTGATAAGAACTGCTCATTCACTTAATTCAAAATAAAAGGTTGCTTAGCTGATCCATAGAAAAAACAACTCTAATAATATTAATTCTGTGTGCTGAAGAGAGGAGAAGAATATATAAATAAATTGACATCTGCAGCTTGCGTCCGGGTGTAGAAACTTCCTGTGGAGTAAGAGTTAGTCTTCGGTCTTCATTGCAGAAAAATGCATGTACCTCTCCTCTCCTCTCCTCTTCTCCATGCAATGCAAGGAACGACAAGGGACCACTTGTTAATGAGTGCTCATCCTCTGTACGTAGCGCTGCATTGTGTAGCACAAAATGTGAACCGTTAGATCATCTCAAGATTTGATCTGGCACAGATCTCGAGATGATCTAACGTTTCACATTCTGTGCCACACAGTGCAGCGCTACAGAGGATATGTATGGAATCCTTGTTAATTGGCATGTATATATGTATGCACATAACACATTCGTTATGTTATGTGCTAGTAAAGAGCTCACGAGTTGCTTTGGACTGAAATTGTTATTTCTTATGATTAATTTTTAAAATAATATGTAATGGGTCTTATATTGAGGAAATTGATATGGGCCTTAAATTTTAATGGGTTGAGACATTAACGTCAACGGGCATTAACATAAACAACGGTTCTGATCTATCTAAGAAAATGATCAACAGCTTATGTTTCTTATTTGAGAAAGACAGCTCTTTCATGTCATTTTTTTTTATATGTTTTTATATATAGTATATAGTAAGGATAATGTATATAGTTGTTAATTTGGCGTCCAAGGGAAGTTGCAACTAATGAATGGTTCATACCTCCTTGTCATGACTGATGAGTGGAGTAAGGGATAGCATACGTACGTACGCAGCAGCAGCATGTATTCATACATACGAACTTACGAAGTGAAGTATTTCCCTTTTTGGAAACTTGTCAGTTGGCTTGGCTCAGACACTCGTGTGTTTAATTAGTACCGGTGAAAAGTCCTCGCCTTTGCTTTGTGCTGAAATTGTTATTTCTTATAATAAACTTTTAAGATAATATGTAATGGGCTTTATGTTGAGATAATTTATATGGGCTTTTAATTTTAATGGGCTGAGAACGTCAACGAGAATTAACGTACTAAAACGGTTCTAATCTATCCAAAAAAATGATCAACGGCTCAAGTTTCTTATTTCGGAAAGATAGACCATTCATGCCAATATTTTTAATATTAATTAAAATAAAAATCATAATTAAATAAATAGTCACCCGATATTAGTATTTCTGGATATAGGTTGGTCTGTGTTTGATACACCGGCCCCAAACACGTTGTTCGAAAAAAGTTACAGAATTTAAAAAAAAAAAAGATTATTTTTTTGGGCCGGCATTTCTTTCACGGACCCAAAGACTGGGTCCGCGTTCACTTTACCGGCCCAGTCTTCGGGTCCGTGAAAGGAACGGCGGCGCTAAAAAAGAATCTTTTTTTTTGTAATCCCGTGACTGTTATTGGATACCGTGTTTGGGGCCGGTATACCAAACACAGACCAACCTATATCTCGAAATTTCAATCACGGGTGCCTTTTTATTTAATTATGATTTTTATTTTAATTAATATTAAAAATATCGGCCTTTCATGTCATTTTTTCCGATATGCTTTTATATATATAGTAAGGATAAAATATATACATTTATTGATTGGGCATAGCACCAAACAGAAAGCAAAGCTCATTGCTTGCCACTGCCATGGGACTCTGTTAAAAAACAAATTAAGGGGAGAAAATTGGGAAGTTTGAAAAAAAAATTTTAATAAAGAGAATTATGGGACTGCATTACCAGAGGTTTTCAAGTTAGGAATAAGGATTGCGGAATAATTTTATAAAGAAAAATTAATTTGTGAAGTATCGACTTTTAATGGAAACTTCACTAAATAATATTTTTTATAGTTTTATAAATAAATGTGATGCAAAGCATGTTTTTATAAATTATTTTGGAACTAAAAATATTTTAATAGTGTTAAATACTTAAATTTGGAGAAATTATTAGAAACTACTCTATTTGAAGTATAAATTTTGAAGCATAACTTCAAAAAATATTCTTGCAGGGAGGGAAAAATACCCAACGATATCTACACGTGTGGTGCCTCTCTCGCTAGATAATTAATTGGTTTTATCTGAAAAAAAAAAAAACGGCCGACATTCACATTTCAAATTTTTAGACTCGAGAAAATATCAATTCATGTAGTTCAATGTACACCACACTGATTAAAAATAAATAAATAAATAAATTGTAGACTTTTTTTTTTATAGATAGATACATAATATCTTGACTTCCGACTTCGAAATCCAATGAAAATCTAAATTGCTATACCAAATTCTATGACCCACGTAGGGATGGCGATGTTTTCAAAGAATTTTATTTAGAATATAAATTGTTCATAATTCTGATCCTCATCTTTTTTTTTAAAAGAAAATATTTAAATAGATTTTTTTCTGGCTATTTAAGATATAATTATTAGTAGATTATTATTATAAGAGACGCGTTGGGACCATTTGATAACCTTGAGGTTGAAAAAAAAAGATAGTATTTAGCAGCTGGACCCAGAGAAAGAAATTACAGGCCTGTTTGATCAATAAGAAAATGTAGGAATTTCAAAAATTACCGGAAACATGTTTCAATCATTTCAGTTTTCAGGTTCTTTGTTTCCATCGCGGATGTTTGATGTAGAAGAAATTTGGATTCCAGAATTCTTTTTCTTGTGTTTGATTAGCTAGAAATGAGGAGAGGTAGAGTGGAAGAGATGAATTTTTTGGAGTGGTAATAATGAAAGAAAAAATTATTTTCTGGTGAAAACTGAGTGGAAAACAAAGTGAAGGAAAAGGGGGGTACAACCTCCAGACAAGAATCATATATCTCAAAATTTTTTGCCATCAAACAACAACGTCAAATTAAGATCCTAAAAAATTTGTTATTTTCCATCATTTCTCATTATTTTTTAGCATATCAAACAAGACCTACACGTAATTGTTATAGAAAAATGAAGGGTCAAATTATTACAATTCACTTCCTTGAAATTTTGAAATATCTTTCTCATATTCCAACAAGTGAGGAATTTGACCATTCTATGTACTTGATGAGTATCTTTTCTAAATTTCTACAATTATTCATACAGAATTCCAAACAGTGACAAGTCCTCCAAGAATGCATAGAAGCCACTAAATTAAATATTTCTTATAATTGAAAATATTTAGACTATAATTACTTCACCTGACGTGGCAGATGAGTTCATATATTAAATTAAGACATTTATCTATCATGTGTTGATAATTTGATATTACATAATAATTATATTAATGTATATATATTTTCATAGAGGTCTCATGTTTATATTTGTATCATATAAGTGTTCAGTATAGAGATTTTTTGAACTATATGGATCAACATTTTTAGTATAGAATTTTAAATTTTGGGCCGTATATATGCGTGTGTTTCAGCAGAAATGCTTACATCACAAAACCCTATATATCCGTGTGTTTTCAAATTAAGATATTTTTATTTGAATTAGTTTAATTTTGTCACTCGAAATTAGTTGATCAAAGGCTGAAAGAACGACAAAGAAGAAAATGAATCACATGAAATTTGTTGCCTTGTTATATATATGAAGGATTTTTTTTTTTTTTTGGGTGGGGGGTTTCAGCATTAAATTACATATACACTTTTTTTTTTCTGTTTAATTTGCCAAATGAAGTCATATATAATTAATTATTAACGATTTTGAAATAAAAGATGTGCAATGTACGGTCTGATCACTATCACTATGTAAATAAAAGGAGTTAGATTTGGAAATTGAAATGGCTATCAGTTCAAATCAATTTTCAGCTATTGGATCTAACTTATTTTTCAAATCAGAGTCGTTTATTGTCATATCTTGGTGTTTCAATTTAAAAGCCCAAACAGGCCCAGCAGTTAAATATGTGCTCTCTCCCAACCGTAACATGTTCAATATTATACAAAAAGTAAAAATTAAATGATTAATAATTTTACCAAAACTATAACCCATTTAACACGCGTAACCCGTACAACCCGCAAAAACCCGTACATAAAAAAGTAGTCGGGTTGGGTTGGGTTGGGTTACGGGTGGGTTGAGTAACAATATTTCATAACTTGGTATAACCGAATTGGATTCAAATTTTGATAAAATAGCGTTAACCCGCTCGCTGTACACCCTACTCTCTCCCAACCGTAAAATCCAAGCTCTTTAATGTGCACTCGTGCAGTAACAGAGCCAGCTCCACCTCCTAGGCTCTCTCTCTCTCTCTCTCGCGCTCTCCATCTTACCAATAGAAAGAACTTCTCCCTTATAATTCCCATTTAGTTTAAATCTCAGTAGCTTTTATTTCTAATAACCAATTAGTAATTACCATCCCGGTCCCTATCTATGTTATGTTCTAATTGCTTTTTGATTGTTCCCAATCCTTTTATAGTATATCTAATTTTGAATGTGTTGCTACAGTGTCATGAACAGTGTTATGAACAGTATTTTTTGTTTTTTTTAGGGATCCTTCAAAGCTTCAATAGTATCTTAACTTGAGTAATTGTAGAGAATAATCTAGAATGTATATGAACTAGAAGCTTTAAACTATGAAAAGAGATTGGTTTACAATAGTTTTTTTTTTTTCAAAAATATGAAAAATTGTACAAATATATTAATTGACTTATAAATTGATTGTATCTCAAGTTTCAATATATTACTCTTTTATAGCTTATCAAAATTTTGTATATTTTTCAACCATTGCAAATTAATTAATTATCAATATACTATTAAAAAACACATAAATAAAATATAATTAAAAATATAGCCAATCTATAAGGTTAAAAGTACATGTATAATTTTTTTTATTTTTAAGATTTTTTAACAATATTTTAAAACTTTTTCCAAGCTCCATTATTAAATTTGTCAAGATAACCATTATCAACCGATATTCTCTTCAACTATTGATTTAAACTTCCTTTGTAAACTTCGATAATTGTTTTCAAAAATATTAAACATGTTGTAAACAACTTTTATCCTTAAGCAACAATATTTGCCGAAGGTAGAGATGTCTAAAGAAGCAATATTTACGTTTTAGAAAAATAAAATATTAACATATTGAACAATAGAAATTACAAGTGTGTAAGTTTGTGGAGTTCATCAAAAGATTGACATGAAAGAAGATTGCAATTTAAGATACAAGTACATACCATAAATTTAATAGGCTTCGAACCATATGTCTTCTAAAATTATTATTTACAGTCATTTTAGAAGATTGAAAAGAAAACTATCCAATGAGATTTTTATAAAAAAATTATAAATCCAATAACAAAAAGAAAGTTGGAGATATTTAAAGTATTAAATTAATAAATCACAAAAATCTATAACAAATCAACTATGTCTTAAAATACTCAGCATTCAAGAAAACAATACAATTGTATGAAAAAACTTCAAGAAATTATGTTTATTATGATCTCCTCCACTTTTTATTATTTGTATTCTTTTTATGAGAAAGATGTATATAACTTCAGTTTCCTCTCAATTGTCAATAATATAAGCACTATAAGAAAGATAATATAAGCCCTAAAAATAGTAACTTATATAATATAAAAAAATTTTCATAATTTTTTTTTTCATAGTTCATGTTTTTTAGTTTTTATTTCTTCTTTAAGATTTGAGATACATTTCAGTTCGTTTTTTTTTTTTTTAAAATATGAATCTACCGCCGAAGCAACGCGAGGCACGTATCTAGTATAATTATAATTTCTGAACACCAGTCTAAATAAAAAAAAGAAAACAATTTGGTTTCGTTTTGTAATAGCATCTTCGTCTTCGGTCAGCTCTCATAATGATGAACAAAATAAATTAAGACAAACAAATATATAAAGTTTTATTCTTCATCAAAATTAAAAACCTTAATTTGTACATATTGTTATCTATATACCAACGTAGATCGGTTTCTGCCAACACTTTTACATGGTTGTATATAAATAAATAGATAGACAAAAAAATAAAGCATGAAATGGACTTGTTGTAAAAAAGAGTGGCCTCCTCTTAACGCTCAAAATTTAATTTTCTCATTTTGCAATTTGCATCCATCTCTATTACAAATATGAATATGAGTATGAACATTAACATGCCTGACGCATGGAGATTGTAACATGCACTAAAACCGGCTTTATGCACGTCTAACTCTGATCATTCAAAGTTTTATTTTTTTTTCAGGAGACTTCTACTGCCAAATTCAATTAAAAGACTAGATATATATAAGAAGTTTCTTGCATTGTTTGTTCTTTTCCCACACATATGCATGCAGTCAAGTCACCATATTATTAATATGAACACACACTTTTTACCACCCTTTATTCCTGAACCCACTTCTTTGTGTGTGACAGGAACCTAGCAAGTATGGAAAAAACCTGTCCCGAACCGGACGCTTTTATTAGAGTAAAAAGTGTATTGTAGAAAAAAAAAAAAAAAAAGGATATGAATGTTCAACTGTAGCATATATTTTTCACAATTTATTTAAGTTTGAAAAATTATATCATTATGGGTCTGTTCTAACTGGCTTTAACAGTAACAAATGGGCAACGCTCTCCGTGTGGGAGGATGCGGGTTTGAAACCTGAATAGAGGGTTTTTTATAGACATTTAAATTTGAGTTCGGCTTGACCATCATCTTTATCTCACCAAAAAAAAAGAAAAAACAGTAACAAATTGGCAATGCATATAATATGTAATTATGTGTATATATATATACTGATGGTTTAATTCTTTGGCTCTTGCTGTCACTGTTAGATTTAACCTTTAAGAAGCCAGGTTTGGTGGAAGTCACTACTGCAAAGAATTATACATACACACTTTGTGAAATAAAACCTCGCAAATTTTAATTTTTGTGGACAGTTTGATCTCTATGGCTTTTTGAAAAACAAACAAATTAGTATATAATTGCCAAAAAAGGTGGCTTTGAAAATGAAAAAAGTATCGTCTGATCAGAGACTTTTGTTTTGTTGGGATCTCAATGCAATTAGTCATTGACTTAGAACACAAGTCTTTCTTCTCTGTAAATTAGTATTAATTCATATATATATATTGAGCTGAATTAGACATTCTTTTTTTTTCAAAAAAAAAAAAAAAACTTGATTTACTTGTATTTATTTAAAATCTAGTTGAATTAATTTGCAACAATAATTTTATGGGTACTTATTTTTTTTTCCATTTTTAAAAAGAGTTGAGTCAATGAAATCAATGAATTATTTGGATTGACACATGGTGCCTAAATTATTCATGCTTGATACCTTGAATATGGAACAAAAACAAACTAATGGGATTAATTCTGAAGCTGTGAATTATAAGCTATAGTACTTGTGTCGTATATAAACAAATAACTATCACCACCAACCCAGTACTGAAATATCAACGGAAGCAAGAAAATGCTGCCAAAAATACAAAGAGAATAGGTAGATGGGGAAAGTGAAATTAGTTAAGTTGATACGACATTTATATATAAGCAATAATCATATATATTTGGCAGACAATTTAATCTGAAAATTTAATTTTTACTCTATAATTTTGAGGGGAAGAAAAAAAAAAGCTAGTATGCATGTCTTATTTTATATTTTATATTTTATAAGAGAAGGGTTCCAATGCTATAAACTCATGATATTTATTTTATATTTTATATTTTGATACCCAAATTTTGAATCCAAACCATTAATATTATTAATATATGTTAGAGATATAATACGTAAATTTTCATCATTTCTAGAGTTCATTTTGATTTTATACTAGATCAAGGGATTTAAAAATGAGTGAAACCTAATTATCCATGATTAATTTTTATTTTAATAAATTCATTTTTTTTTCTCTTGATCTAGTATAAAGCAAGCTCTAACAATTATGAAAATTTGCTTGCATACATCAATAAATAACAAATACTTTTAAGATCAATTGTTTGCATCAAAATTTGAGTGTCAATTAAATTTGAAAATAAACTAAATTAAAATATGATTATGGCATTTATTTTATGGAATTTGGTAACACCAAAACCTTTGCCCTTGGAACCTTTCTGGGTAAACAATTAGTAAGGTAATTCATTAGAAAAAAAAATGTATTAGTCAATTAAGACGTTTTCATCATTTTCTCAATGATCAAAATGTTAGGACTATATTATATAGTAAAATTAATGTTAGACTCAATATTCAACACAATGAGTATATGTAGAGAGCTATTTGACTTGATGAGTATAAAATCGACTGGATGAGTATTAGCGAAATTTAGAGTATTTTTTTTTTGACTTCCAAGTGTATAAATGTCGTATATGTCGCGACGAGTGTTATTATTTTCCTTATGTATATGTTTTTCTTTTTGTTTTGTTTTTTTTTTTCTTTCCAGTTAAACAATCAAAATCACAAAGTCATGGTACCGGTAAACTGGACTGCTCCGAGCGTGTATACCGTGTTCGGAACTTCGGAATCGGATAGATAGAAGAAGGGGCGGAGCCAGACTCCGACGTAGGGGTTCAATTTTTTCGATGAAACATAGTTTCGGAACTATAGGTATATATTCTTGTAATTTTTTTAAGGTATATATGCGTAAATATATTCCAGGGTATGGCCAAGTTTAGAAATTAATTTCCTTAGAAATTAAGTATACTTTTGTAATTTTTTCTCAAAAAAGGATATTTTGTAAATTTTTAAGGGTATGTTTCTGAAATTTTTTTTTTTCCCAGCGTGGGCCAGTGCCCACCCCTGTATAATGCTGCATCCGCCCCTAGATAGAAAGAAGTGGAAGGAGTAATACCAAGCGTCCATAGAAAATCCATCCATAGCGGTCACATTTTGAAATATATATGTTACATTTCTGAATATATTTATTAAATTCCGTACACATCTATATATGAATGTGTAGACGGTTTTTCAATAAACGCAATATGTTTCTCTCTAATTAGTGCTACTTCTGATCATGTATCACTAAAACCATCACTCTTTGAGTCTTGAAGAAAAACCGACACAAAAATATTTTCTTACTGCACACATTTCGTCAAAAAAACAGGGGTAATAGAATAAACATCGTTTTTTTTTTTCTGAGATAAAATATAAAAATATGCTTGATTTTTAAAAATTTACGAAAATGTATCCTAGCTTCTAAAGTTCTTACAAAATATGCTTCTTATTGTATCTAATCTCTGAAATAATTACAACATTATGTTTCGTCAAAAAATTTTGGTCACCCTCCACCAAGTCTGACTTCACCCTTAACAATACGTAGAAGTGGCAAAATCCAACCCGACCTGCCGATCTGAAACCTGACCCGACCTGAGTTTTAGGAAAAGTCAAACTGACCCGAACTCGACTCAAACCGACCCGTGTTTCAGGGAAAGCCAGACTGACACGAACCCGACCCGTGCTTCAGGAAAAGTCAGACAGACCCGACCCGACCCGAATGACCCAAAACCCGAGATGACCTGGGAATAGAGGTGCAAAATCTGACCGGACCCGAAAAACCCGCCCGACCTGATTCAAAAAAATGTAGACAGTCGTCAACTTGAAACTCGACCCGACCCGACCCGACCTCTAACAATTTGTAACTTGTATCCGGTCGGGTCGTCAACCCGATACCGGACCTGACCCAACCTGAACCCGAGCCGATCTGACAATCTGCCACCTCTAACAATATGTAACTTGCATGGTATGTATCATTTACAATAGTTATCTAAGGATACAAAAATTTGATTTATGGTTCCCAAATTCTTAATACCAAAACTAAATTAATATCGTTGTATCAGCTGTCTTCTTAAAAATGCACTTAACCTATATTTTCACCCAACATATAGTACAATTGGTACATAGAAAAATGCTTATATCTCACAAAATGGTCTACATTAATTAAGCAATTAAATATACTTAGTTACAATTAAGTTCACAATCCCATTAAAGGTTGATACGTACAAAAAAAAATAATAATAATTTCACTGTAATCGTGATTAACACAAAGAAAAGAAAATCCCTTCACTAATCACATAAAGATTAAATTATTCAAAAACAGGTAAATTCCAAATGTTAGCTAGTAAGGAAACCTCTATCTGCAAAAGCAAATTCCGGAAATTTCAGTTCGCTGTTCTGATCGCACTTGCAATGCAAGCAAGCAAAAAGAACAGAGCTTTCACCAAACAGTATTATTATCCTTCACACACACATCATTTGTATAAACAGAAACAAATTAATGAGAAAAAGTTTACGGGTGTATTATTTAACTTTTAGATTGATAGTGTTTCAGATTTCAATCAAGTTGAATATCGTTTGATGGCTTATCAAAATTTTGTGTAACTTTTAACGGTTATAATTTAACGAATCTTTCAAAAGCTATTAAATGTCATTTAAATTGAATATAATCAGAAACATAATCAATCTAATTAACTAATTAAGTAATAATAATACCGTAAACTTTTTTCTATTTTTAAAAACTTTTAATATTTTTTTTCAAAATTCTGAAACGTTACATTATCAATTATCAAGATTATCAGGATAAGCATCGTCAATAGATCCCTCGATCCTCTTAATTAAAACCGGAACATACATAATGAAGCTCAGATGAATTAATTAACAAAAGCACTAATTAGTAATTACACTCCCAAGTGTTTTAGTGGCGTGTTTATCCGCGGCCTTAAGGCAGCCTGCCACGAATTACATGGTCATTGAATCACCTTAAGATTCAAGCCGAATTGCCTCAAGATTTGTGCAGGCTCGAATCTCAAGGCGATCCAACGGCCCATGTGCTTCATGGCATCCTGCCTTACGGCAGAGGATGTGAAATCGTTTTAGTGCAGTCGCCATTAGATGAGGTGGCGCGCTCGCTCACAAACCCACCTCCCACGTGCGACCCCACGCCTTCTCCCCCTCTCCGACACGTGTGCACTCCTCCATCCATGCCCCCCTCAAGACCACCTTATAAAGCAACTCCCCGGCGCTTCATTTCTCTTTACGCACCAGAGATCGATCACTCTGCTTCATTTGCTTCTTCTACATTCCTTGGTTTAATTCCTGTACAGAGAGATTGATCAATTGGGGATTAAAGTGAGTGGGGTACAGGCTGAGAATGGGGAGGCAGCCGTGCTGCGAGAAGGTCGGGCTGAAGAAGGGCCCGTGGACGGCGGAGGAAGACCGCAAGCTCATCAACTTCATCCTCAACAACGGCCAGTGCTGCTGGCGTGCCGTGCCCAAGCTCGCAGGTCTCGAGTCCTGAACCTGATTGATCAAACACAGATTCATCAATTGTTATCTCAAATCCAAGTGCATTTTATGTCAATCTGTTCTTGAATAAATAAAAAAAGATCGTATCTTTTTTTTTTTTTGGTAGGTTTGTTGAGATGTGGCAAGAGTTGTAGGCTCAGATGGACGAACTACCTGCGGCCAGACTTGAAGCGCGGCTTGCTCTCGGAGTACGAAGAGAAAATGGTGATTGATCTCCATGCGCAACTCGGAAACAGGTTCCATTCTTTAACTAATTAATTAGCCTTAATTAAATTAATTTCTTTCTGTTCATAATTTTGATTGCATTGATTGATTTTCAGTATTTGCAAATTAATTGTATTTTTAATTAGGAGAATTTTACGAGTTACCAAGTCAACAGAGAGTGTAAGCAAAATGATTTATGAAAGCAACAGAGAATATATAATTTGAATTGTCAGCATATTAATTACACACCTATGTTTTTTAAAAAAATTCTCATTTTTTTTCCAATAGAAGAAAATTCTCGTCTAAACAACAAAATTTTCTTATTTAAAATTGTCATTTTCTCAATTCTTTTTAAATTTTGTGGTATTTGTAGATGGTCCAAAATTGCATCGCATCTTCCGGGAAGAACAGACAACGAGATAAAGAACCATTGGAACACTCACATAAAGAAGAAGCTCAAGAAAATGGGCATCGACCCGATAACCCACAAGCCGATCCACCAACCCGACGACCCGGCAAAAGACCCCGAACAACCGAAACCTCAGGAGGAGCGGGAAAACAATGCTGCCCCGAACCCGAACCTGGTACAAGAAGATGATCGAGCGAACCCGACAAGTGCGGTAGAGGAATACGCGAACGAATTCTGTACAGACGAGGTGCCGTTAATTCAGCCCGACGAGATCGTGGTTCGCTCGCCTCCTCCCGTTATTTCCCCGTCTTCCCCGAACAACTCGACGTGCTCGTCGAGCGGCATGCCGTGTTCGGCGACGACCACGACCACGACCACGACAACGACAACGACAACGACAACGAACGGATCGGGTGATCACGTCGACATGGTCAATAACTTGCCATGTATTATGGACTGGCCCGAGTCGATGTACCTAATGGGTCTGGACGAGATAATGGGTTCATGGGACCTTGATATCGACCCGGACCCGTTTACGCAGTACCAGAAAGCGGCCTTTGATCAGGAAGCATGGAAGTTGGAGTTGTTTTAATTAAGTTAATTAATGTTAATTAGAACCATTAATTCTTGTGTGTTTATTTTAGACAGGATGATGGATAATAATAATAAAGATTCAAAAGAATTTGGACAAAAAAAAAAGTAGCAGTGTGATGATGAGTTCGTTTTCAAATTTTAATTCTTCTTTTTTTTTTTTTTTTGCTTTTTTTTTTATCTTCTTTTGGGAAAGTTATGTATCGTTGTCTCGGCGTATATATATGGTTTACTTGTTAATAAATAAAAGTGCGGAGGCATGCACAAAATTATTCATACTTTTGGTACAGTGCGAACTTATTAATTAAAGATCAACAAATAATATGCATGATGCAAAAGGTAATGACCCAATATTTAAGCTTTAAAGTTGATTTGATCAGATTTTGGATATGTTATTAATTAATTTTGTTCACTTGTAATTGTATATATAGCCGACAATTATGGTTTGCTCTAACAGCAAAACGACATTAATTAAGCACATAAACTAATTATTCTTCTAGTCTAGTGGTCTAAGTACTTGGATCTTTAAGGGGAGTTTAAATATTGTAGTGAGTACACTTACTAATTTAATTAACTATTTTATCAAAGAAGTGAAATTAATTATAAACGATGTTTTCTGTACTAAACATCGTTGCTAATTAAGGTCCATATTTGAATAAAAAGTTATATATATAAAAAGCACTTACAATTGGATGAGGTCCTTCTATTTTGGTTTTTTTTTTTTTTTTTTTAAGGATTAATTTCTTAGAAAATAATTACTAATTTATCAAAAAATAAAAGGACGATGTTTTTATTATAAAATTAAGATGGTGACTTCATGTTTAAATAAAAATTCATAAAATCATTTACAAGTTAATGTGGTAATTAACTTCCATCTTTATTTCACAAAAAACTAAAATTAACTCATCAAGTAATTAACCCACAAATTAAATTGCAAATTATAAATAAATTAATTATACCGTACGTAATTAAGACTTTTCAATGATCTTCAATAATATTCTTGCATAGGTACATGTAAGGCCACATTACATATCAAGCTTCACATCACAATTAGGAGAACTATCGCCCATCATCTGAAATCCTATCTTGCACATTGCTTGAGCTTCCATTTTGCATAACAGAAGAGAAGACAATTAAGAGGTCCCTTTTCATCAATAAAATCAAGCAAAAAAATAATTGAATTGTTTATTTTATTTTTTTTATTTACTTCCTTACATAATATATAGTCTATTAATTAATATATATCCTATATATGTTGATACATCAATATGAGATTTTGGGCTATTTATTAAATTATCTATCAATTAATTAATTAATCAATTCATTCATTCATTCATTCAAATTAATTAATTGTGTGTCAATCTACAAATCAAACCATATGCAAGATGAAGTCTTGGTAGCTATTTTTGAAGAGATCTTATCCATTTTTTTTTTTTTTTTTTGCTCTATCCACCAAGCTCGGAAGAGAGGAGAAGAAACTTATGGGATATGGCCAAATGATGCCAGCATGAAATTCCACAAAAATGTGACGAACTGAACTCTGAGCAAAAGGATAGACTTTGACTCCGCATGCAATGGATTATTACATGTCAACGATTTGAGTAGACTGAATTACTGATTATTTATTTGAGCAAAAAAAGACGGCCGTTGTCAAAACGAAATCTCACTCGTTAATTAGTCTTTAATTAGTAATTAAATAGTTGAAATTAAAGACTAGATATATATATAATTATATATACTATTCATCTCAGATTCTTCTTTTAATTGCCAACCATCACTTGTTTGTTCTTTGTTATATTTTTGGAAGTGTCTTCCCTCTATATATATATATATCGCCCTTGGAATGACATCCGCTACCATAGTTTTCTATGGCACCGTTGTACCATACTTTTTTTTGTGTCTATACAAGTGGGACCCACTGTTAAAAGACATCCCTTATTTCTGAATATCTGAGCCGTTCAAAATAATCCAACGGGCCTTCTAAACTATGGCACGATCGTGCCATAGTTTTTTATGGCAGCAGATGCGGACCCTATGGCCCTTGCACTTTGGTAGTTGGGGTCACAAACAAAATAGAGCGTAGAAAATAATTTCATGGACGAAAAATAATGGGTTCAAACCTGCAATGATAGAAAAATCAGATTGACTTGAATACTATATATGTATGAAATGTGAAGTCATTAAATTGAGGAGTACACATATATTTTCTTTGGATAATAACCTTTCAACTATACAAACTTATACACAAGGTAATAACGTATAATAAATATGTGGATTAATTTTGATGCAAATGCATTCAAGCACAAAGAAAAGTATTTAAAAGGGAAAGCTCAAAAAAATAGCTCCTTAATTATGAAGGGAAAATTGAAAAGTAAAAGGAGAGAAACTCAAATAATATCCCACCCCAAAAGGATAAACAGAAATCTCCAATCCAATTTTTTTCTATTCTAATTTGACAATTCTCACATAACAGACAAGTGTTCACAGGAATAAATAGATACATGGAAAAAGGAATTAATAATTTCAGAGATTTGAGGGTCAGCAGGGCCACATAAATCTCAAATCCAACAGTTGAATAATAATAATAATAATGCCTATTAGAGAATATATTAATCTGTGTTCCAACATGTGTGGACCAATGTGCTAATTAAGTGGACTTAAAAGCAAAGAAGAACAATGATTATCAAAAATGCATGATGACTATCTTTAGGAGAAATTTTACATTAATAACTATATATAATGAATGGTCGACTATGATTCTCTCTCTCTCTCATCCTGGTCTTGGCTGACACCGAATGACGTCACAATATGGTCTCAATTAATTTTTTTTTTCAATTTTTCTGTTTATAGAAGGGATAAAGAAGAAGGAAATTGAGTAGAATTAAGTGACAATGGTGAAACAGAAAAATTAAAAAAATTAAAAAATTATATATTTTTTCAATTTCATATCTTGATTTCATTTAGATAATATATTAATAAGTAAGTGTTTTGCAAAGTGCAGTGGTCATTGCATTTCTATGTCATATTTCCTAAATCGTAGCTCCATTGACCGATCTAAGTTATTCACCATAATCTATATATTAAAATCTAGTTGTAGTTGCATGCCAAATTTTATTTTTTTTAAAAAAATTCTAACTACTTTTTAAACTTTTAAAAAATGACCCTTCTATATACAAATTTTATGCATTTTTTATACAACTTTCAAAAATCTAATAAAAAAAGTTAGAGGATTCTAAATTAAAAAATTGGCGTGCAACTAGGTATTAATATGTAGATTATGATGAGTGATTTAGATCAATCATTCAAACTATGGTTTAAGAGATATGACACTGAAGCGCAATGACCACTAGCTAGCCTTACTCATATATTAATTTCATAAGAAATTGACTAAGGGTATGCTCTAGAAGGGGGGGAAGGAGGGGAGGGGAAGAGAGGGAAGAACTGACCAAGTTTGAAGTTACCTGCCCAAGGTCATGTTATTTGCTCCACAACTACAATTACTAGAGAGAAGAGAAGGGTAACAAGACACAAATTGTAATTACAGAGCAACTAACATGACTTTGGACATGTAACTCCAAACTTAATTAACCCTCCCTTCCCCTCCCCTCCCCTCCTCTCCCTCCTTCTGGAGCATACCCTAAAAATCCTACTTGAATGATAAGTGATAGTAAGAATATTTCCACTTGGCTGTCTGATTGAGTCAAGAGTATGTTTTTGACTTTTTGTGAACTTTGAAACCTATTAGAGGAACTTGTAACTAAGAAGTAAGAAGTAGGGTTTGATTTGTATGTGTATAGGCAAGCTCCATAGGTGTCGGCTTAATTTTCGTAAATTATAGCATGTGTAATATACTTGTATGGGATATCTATTAAATATAAGTAGAGCATGACTATTATGAAAAAGTTTTATCTTGTGTCTGGACTTATCAATAATAGACATGTCTATTTAGAAGAGATCTAAGTGTACTATGTCTTCTTTCAATTGTACTATGTCTTAGTGGAGACACAGGGGTAAGTGCTCCTCCAAGAATTTTACAAGTTAGTATTATTTATTTATAACTTTAGAACATTTTATATAATTTAAACTGTAATTTTATTATGAGTTTTTGAAAAGTCGGCAGCAGCTGCCAACTGTATTTTTATTATTATTGTTACCCCTCAAGAAAAATTTTAATATATGCTTTAGAGCTCTTAAATATTTGTACCCTCAAACTTTTAGGTCAAGGCTGTATCAAATTTTACAATTTTTTTTCTTATAGTCATAAGCCCGTCGGAGGAAGAAATTGAAGACCCGAGACAAAAGTTTTTGTATCTTTCGGTTCTTTAAAGGGACCAAAAAGTTTTTGGGGATTCTTCTAGCTAGTGCATATAAATACAAGACAATTATTTTCAAAGCATGCATGACACCTGTAATTTATGTTGACATAATTTTACGCAAATTATTTTCCTCACATACATTTAGGATTCCATTAATTCTTGGTCATGTTTCGTCCACCAAAAAAAAAAAAAAACAGAACAAAACAAAACAAAACAAAAAAAGAAAAAAGAAAAAGAAAAAGAAAGGAAAGGATAAACCGAGCTGTGTTGTGTCACCTTCTGTCTACCTGTTCCACATCTTCACAAATAAATCAATAAACAGAGTTATCCTACACCTACAGTTTCCATATCGTGATTTAAAAAGTAACGATAAACGACCCGTTCAAACTTCAAGCTTCAAAACGATCTATCTATACCCTTAATAGTTAATATTATACGTATCGAACGAGGCCCCACGGGAAGGGAAGGATCTCTGTTGGGTCCCTTTTTTGCCGTCAAGAACAGACCCTTAATAGTTAATACTGTCTCAAAAAAAAAAAAAAAAAGCAAGGCAATCTAAGCTAGCCACGTGTGAGCTTGGAAACGTACGTTAATTACTTATTGAGAGCTTTTCAAGCAAGCATGCGTTAGCCTTAGTACTAACTATACTAAGTGCTCCAATAAGTGCTAACCCTACAAAGGGCCCAATTATGTTCCACTATTCGTAATGTATGTTGAAAGGGAAATGTTATGATGATACGTGCCATTGGTAATACCAACGTTGGTGATGCCATATAGTTTGACTTGACTAAACGAGCTAATCGTTTAAATTAACATACTGATTGTTTAACTTAACATACTAATTGTTCAACTTAACATTAACATGCTATCTATAATTAAGTTGATGTTGAGTTGAACAATTAGTACGTTAAGTTGAACAATTAAGATGTTAAGATGCACAATTAGGACGTTAAGTTGAACAATTAAGGCGTTAAGATGCACAATTAAGACGTTAAGATGCACAATTAAGACGTTAAGTTGCACAATTAGTACGTTAAGTTGCACAATTAGTACGTTATATACGTTGCAGAATTAGTACGTTAAGTTGCACAATTAGGACATTACGTTGCACAATGAGTACGTTAAGTTGCACAATCAGTATGTTAAGTTACACAATCAGTACATTAAGTTGCACAATCAGTACGTTACGTTGCACAATCAGTTTGTTTGACCAAGTCAAAGTTTATGGTATCACCGATGGTATTACCATAGCAGCTCCCATGTTGAAAAATGTTATTGAGATTAAATAAAA
Source organism: Cyperus esculentus (assembly GCA_030179965.1). Classification (NCBI taxonomy): domain Eukaryota; kingdom Viridiplantae; phylum Streptophyta; class Magnoliopsida; order Poales; family Cyperaceae; genus Cyperus; species Cyperus esculentus. The sequence continues at coordinate 2,873,564 of JASGLE010000039.1, read as the reverse complement.
ATTAAAAAGAGAATATACTGAAATCAATAACGACGGTGTTAGCATTTGAATAGTTATATATATATTCAAATTGATGGTTTCAGAATACAACTATTTAAAGCTACACAAGTAATATCAATATTTAATTTGTATTTTCTTTTGATTTTTTTTTTTTTTTTTTGTTATGGTATTTTTACTAGGAGATTTAGAAATTACGCACTTTTTATAGGATTGTAATTATTTGTTTTGGGGATTAAATTAGTTGCCTACAAGTTTGAATGGTAATAAAAATAAAATAAAAAAGAAATCATCCCATTAATTAAATGTTTAACAGATGTACTGCAACTGCATAAATAAATAAATAAAGTTGCCTTTATCGGATAATCAAATACTATGATAACCTGCATATATGTAATCCAGATGTCAACGTTGAACATGCATATATGTAATCCATATTCGGATGCTCCAATTTTGGCAAAAGCATATATAATCTAATAATCTAATTAATCTAATTCCAGTGCTCAATATATATATATATCTCCGCACCACCACCGACCGGTACACGAAATATGACATCAGGAACCGTGTACACTTGAAACTAAAATCAAATGTGGAATACAGGCAGACACACATACAAAACACAAACCTAAGTTGTCAAATTAAACTATAGCCACACACGGAAAAAGAAAAAAGAGCCATATATATTTGAAGATAATGATACATGCATACGAAGGGAAGGAGGAGGAGGAATATATATGGCAAAATTCTGTTTGTCAATTGCATATATATTATCACCTTATGATCAGAAAAGCAGGCAGCATAAACATACACAAAAAGCGTCTACCAAACCACTTTTTTCAGGTCAGTTTATATACATATATAAACACAGAGTAAAAAAAGGGGGTTTGTGTTGATCGAAGACCTAAACAAAGAAAGATAACAATGATTGTGTACCAACCTACTCACACTCAGTCAGGATATATATTCAGGAATTACAAAGTAAAGCCGATTAATAAAGGGAGGAATGAACTAATTTGGTGCCAGATACTCAGATAACTTTGCCAGTGGAGGAGTATAGTGAAGTGTGCTCTCTCTCTCGCTTTATGATTTTATCTTATTGTCTCGTTATTTTGTTTCTGATAGAGACTGGAAATGGAAATACATACATGATACATGGTTGCGTTGAGTGAGTGTTAATTGCCAGAGAACACGGTGTCACAATCCCGTTGAGCGGCCGGTCAGTGTTCTTAGGAGCAAAACAGCTGTAAAATTAAAGACTTCTTTCGATGGTTCCTTAAATACTTCTTGTGCAATTGTACGTGCATCCATCCACCAAAAGCTGTAACTCGGACTTCGCCCTGAAAAATGGTATCAAATAAATAACTAAAAATTTTATAAAATTGTAAGTATTTTGTATTAAATAAAACTTGAAAAAAATGTAAAATTTTTCATGTAATTAAATAATAATAATACAATAATTTATAAATAAGAACTTATATAAATATTTTTTTTGAAGCAGGAGAACCTATATAAATGTTAGATCATTTTAATAATAGTGATGACGTAGCACAATTGGGGTGCTTGGGAATCTACCATAAAGAGTATAGATCTCTAATTGTGCCGTTTTCATATTAGTTTTTATTTATTTTATATAGAGTTGATAAGATGCATTGGTCATAAGAAAATTACTTGATCTGAAACGTAACGGGGATATAAAATTAGGTAATGTTTCATGAGACATCAACACCTTTCTTATTTATTTTTGAAGGAACAATAGCTTAATATTCTAATATTTCTGTTAGATATAATAAGTAAAACATCATAACTGTCGGCAGAATGAACCATGAGATATAGATATATTTCCCTTTAATGGGTGTAGATATAATAATAACATTGGTGATACATATAGTTTGACTTAATCAAAAAAAAAGTTTTGTTCAACTTAACATACTAACTATTTCAACTTAACTTGCTAAGTATTCAACTTAAAAAGCTAACTTACTAAGTATTCAACTTAAAATAAACTGATAATTTGAATAATTATTGATATAATTATTCAACTTAATATAGTTAATATATATTGTAATTATCAACTTAATATATTTGAATAATTATTTAACTTGAATTATCATTTGATCCCTACCTCTAAAATGAGGATAATTAAGTTGCAAGACTCTAAATTGAACTTGCTTTGAAACGGGGTATTGTAGTTTTACAATAATATATCGATGTTTATTGTTTAAAATAATATTATAATATGGGTAACGCTATGAGTTTGCTCACCAAATTTGTTAGTAAATTTAACTTAAAAGCCATATTTTTAACATTTTCGTATTGAGATCAATTTTGTTGTTAAATCAATGTTTTTATCAAATTCTTATATATCAAAGCGGCATTATGCTATGGATCGGCCAAACAATTATTCATTTCTAATTGAGTGATTGATTTTTCTCAGATCAAGCATCCCTTTTAATTGTACCTGCAGAAAAAAATATATCATAGCCATCTTATTTTGAAAATTGAACTGTCCATATTTCTTTCGATCCATAGCAGAATCAACCATAATAAAATCATGATTATTTTTTACATCTTAAAAGATCCAAAACAAATATTAAAAAATATTCAGGAAATATTGATATAAACAGTTTATTAATTAATTGGATAACATTAACTAAATCAATATATAGGTATTAAACTGTATTTTCTTTTTTTGAGATAAAGATGAGGGTCAAGCCACTCAAATTTAAATATCTATGAAAGACCCCCCATCCGGGTTTCGAACCCGCGACCTCCCACACGGAAAGCGGTGCCCTTATTAACCACTAGATCAAAGGCCGGTTCTTATTAAACTGTATTTTCTAATGAAGTTGATATAAACAGTCTATTGGTCATGAATTGAAGCTCATAATTAAAAGGCTTAAGGATCATGCACTCTTGTAACATACAAGTTGTAAGCTTAGATCGTCCATCTCTATTAAAAAGAGTTGTTATCTACCTCACTACAGTAGCATTGGTTGCATCAACAGGGAAAGATCACAGAACAGAGACTAGTGGTAGGGAACAGTAAAAGGGGGAGAGGTGAGTGGTCCAAAAATCAAAATTTTGAACCTTTGTTTGGTGTTGGTGGGAAGGATATTGAGTTTGCATTTTGCACCACTTGCCCAGGTTCAAGTTGATATATATATATATGAGGAGGGATCCATTGACAATGGATAACTTGACAATCTTGACAATACATCTTTTCAAAAATTTATATAAAATCATAAAAAATCTTAAAAATAAAAAATGATTTATGGATGTATTACTTGACTTATAGATTGATAGTGTTTCAAATTTCAATTAATTTGAACATCGTTTAATGACTTATCAAATTTTTGTGCACTTTTTAACGGTTATAGTTTAACGGATCATTAAGCAGCTATCAAACGTCGTTTAAATTGAATAAAATCGAATACATAATCAATCTATTAGTTAAGCAATACTTCCGTAAACTTTTTTCTATTTTTAAGATTTTTTATAATTTTTTATAAATTTTTAAGAAGTTGTATTGTCAAAATTGTCAAGTTTTTTATTGTCAATAGATCCCCCTCTATATATATATATATATATATATATTGCCAGACAATGTTTCCACGATAGGAAAAAGGGTTACATCCCAAATAGCTTATTGCTAATTCATATATATGAAAATGAAAATCATAGAAACAAATTAAAGCATAAATAATATACCAATTTAATTACCAATAGGATGAAAACAAGTGTATATGCATGTGGGTGCAGTTACTCGTAACCGACCCATTTAATTAATTCTTGCCCCGCGTTAAGGTTATCCGGTTATTTTTAATTTCGATTTCCTTTTATTTCATGGGGATATATATATAATTGACTTTGGATTTAATTAGGAGGCGTATTTAAATTTGGTTTCTGACCAACGATTAACGAAACGGTAGACGGTAGTGGTGCCACGTACTCGTGTCGGCGTCATGTTTCCTTATTAGTTTCTTATGGAAACAAGGAGGTGACGTTAATTTGTTGGATCCAATTAATTAATTAATTTGATACAATATATATATGGGTCAATGGCAACTATGTTTGTCAATTGCATGCCATTGGGTTGTTTAATTAATTAATTTACATGATTATTAGTTTATTGTATGTTAATGCTCATATATAAATATATCATGCATCCGACAATTATACATGTTGATCATCGGACTTAATTTTTTTTTTTTAATTTTCTTATATACCACGCTGCACTACGTACATTGTATGGAAATTGAATGAATCCCTACGGTTCAATATAAGTACTTAATTATTAGATGGGCACAATATTAATGAACATAATAAATTTGTAATTACTCTAGAAATTAATTAAGTATATCTATAGTGTATTTTCATTATTATATATGCCCATCAAAAAGATTTTGAGATGCATATATTGTAGCTTAGTGTTCTTCAAGTATATATATGTGTGTGTCCCCTCCCCCCAAAATTCATGGTCGAGCTTATAGTCAATTATATAGGCTCTGCCACTTGCATATGTTAATGTCGTATATGGAACAGGGAGAGGATTAAAGTCGACTAGTCTCCACTGCCGTATCGAATATTGGCTTCTACCAATTCATTCATCCTGTATATATTTTATGTATTTTATATTAGAGGAGGGATCCCTTGACAATAGTTATTTTGACAATCTTGACAATAGTATGTTTCAAAAATTTACAAAAAATCACAAAAAATCTTAAAAATAGAAAAAAGTTTACGGAAGTATTAATTAACTTATAGATTGATTATGTTTGCGATTATATTCAATTTAAGCGACATTTGATAGCTCTTCTAAGACCCGTTAAATTACAACCGTTAAAATGTACATAAAATTTTGATAAGGCATCAAACGGTATTCAAATTGATTGAAATTGGAATCATCATCAATCTATAAGTTAAGTAATGTATCCATAAAACTTTTTTTGTTTTTAAGATTTTTTATGAATTTATATAATTTTTTGAAAAACCTTATATATATTGTCATTGTAGCCATTGTCAAGGGATCCCTCCTCTTTATATTATGGTTATAGCACTCACATTGAAAATGATGCATAAATCATTTGATGCTGTGTTTTTTTTTTTTTTTTTCCCTGAGATCGATCGTTACCATGAGATTAAATCGTCATTTGGAATGGTTTGCACTTGGAGTGCATTTTCAAATTTTACCAAGGAAAATAAAATAATTACATTTTATTTGTTGGTTCAACGGTTTCATTTGTTGGTTCTGATTGATCAAAGTAGGAGCTACAAATTAAGTTATATTTATTTTATGACACGATTATAAATGCCACTATATATCACGAACTGATATTGAGCGTCGATCATATTTTGTCATCTTTTATTCGATTTGATCAGATGGAATTTTTGAGGTTCAATTTCATATAAATTTATGAAGCATTTATAAATTATTTTAATTTCTTATAAAAAAATCTTAACTATAATAATATATAATTAATTTTAATTAGTGCATAAATTATAAGCTTGTATTGAGAAGGAAGAAATTGTTGACCTACCAATTAACTCATTTCTCTTGAATCATAATTTCATATTAGGTCGGATCATAAATTGGCATTTGCATCTCCACATCTACATCAATGTTTTATATTCACTTTTAGAAAAATATTTATAATCTTCAAAACTGAAAAATATTTGTACCCATAAAATTTTTTATATAAATAATTTATTATTTTTTTTTTTGAAAAGTAGCAATCTCGTAGGATTGTCGATTCCATTAATATGAAACCATAGAGTCTTTAGTACATATACAACTACCTCAAACATGAGTATTATAGCGGAACAGAAAATTACAGACATATATAACAACAAAAAAATTCCCAAAAGCTGTGCCTGCAATCTTCAGATTTCTGTGCTCCTGCCCCTACAACTCAAGTCTTCCTCCGCAATCTCCCTTAATCTCACAGGAGCCCCAACGCGCCCTCCTGTCCACAGCATAAACAGTGCTAATTAGGATTAAGCAATCAAAGAACTGATAGGTTTAGGGTTAGTATGGTTAAATGTAAGATTGTTTCGTTCCTCCCACACTACCCAACATACTACCCCAACTTGGGCTATCAATCTCCTATTTACATCTGTACTATGACAGTTGCAACCCTCCCAAAGCTCATGTAGAGATGATAGATTCAGGTGCCCTTGCATCAAATTTGAAGCCCATGCCCACAGTGGTTGAACTCCATCGCATATAAATAATTTATTGAGTCATGTATCTTTGGAGATGCGTTCACAGAAGACGATTTAATATATCTTTAGAGATTCACTCACGGAAGGGTTTAGGGTTTAACCGTTTGATATATCTTTGGCGATTTACATTTTCTCAAACAAATATATTAAAAGGATATTAAAACAAAGCATTAAGGTATAATATTATATATCATTCAATATTTTTCAAATAAATTATATATATTTGAAACATCCCAATCAGAAATTAAGGTATATATACATCTCACGGAACGTTCTCTATAAAACTGTCTGCTATTAGACCTCAAGTCTCCCCTCTTTCCCAATCAAACATTGCTTTCTCCTCCTATACAAGCCAGATGTAATCATCTCTTTTCTTAATATTTTCAGCCACTTACTAATTAATATCATGGCCATGCCGTATGATTATTTTTTTTTTTTTTTGAAGTGTTGATAGTATCGGGTGCAATAATAGGAATTCACCTTGCAAACCTTAAAATTCATTTCATTTTATTAATTTGGGACCAATTTATTTAACTAATTAACCTCCACTTAATAAGTTATAATTTATGCAAGACATATCTAGGAATTTCGCTCATGCAAATTAAAAATAGTTGGTAAGACTTAATGAGCTCAATGTTGATCGACCAGCAAGGTTGAGTTTTGATTATTATAAATTTTTTTTTTTTTTTGAAGAGCTTGATTATTATAAAGTTAAGAGTTTATAAAACCTATAATAATTAATCTAGCCAATTCTTGCAAATTTCAATCCGTATTCAATCAAAATTAAGAAGACATAATTTTGTAGATAGTAATTATATAATAAAGTTTATTTAAACTATGGATTTGTTTACTATGGATGTATATATTTATATTTATATATCGATCGATACCTACTTCCACTTAGCTTTGCTCCCGTCTGCAATGAACAACTCCCTTAGATAATTCGATTATTCAGTAATTAATTAATTACTTCCAAATTGCACAAAATTCACTAAAAGTATTGTTAATCGTACGAGTAAGAGTATTAATTATTATTATTTTTTAAATTGACTGGTTGATTTAACAAATTGTTTTTTGATATCATACTAGCTAGGTATTATATATAGAGGAGGGATCCATTGACAATGGTAGTTTTGACAATCTTAACAATGGTAGTTTTGAAAAATTTATAAAAAATCACAAAAAATCTTAAAAATAGAAATAGTTTTATGGATGTATTACTTAACTTATAGATTGATGATGATTCAAGTTTCAATCAATTTGAATATCGTTTGATGCCTTATCAAAATTTTATACATTTTTTAACAGTTGTAATTTAACGAGTCTTTAAAGAGCTATCAAATGTCGCTTAAATTGAATATAATCGGAAACATAATCAATCTATAAGTTAAGTAATACTTCCGTAAACTTTTTTCTATTTTTAAGATTTTTTGTGATTTTTTATAAATTTTTCAAAACCACCATTGTCAAGATTGTCAAAACTACCATTGTCAATGGATCCCTCCTCTTATATATAATATACTAATAGACTTGGAAATTCAGTTCTAGCTTAGATGGCAAGTCCATTTTTCTCACTGTAACATTTTTTAAGTCAAAACCGGATTGGTACAGTGAGGGGGACTGACAGACAGATCCTTTCCAAATTTTGAAACCTTATCCATTCCATTCCATCGTTGTACACTATATGTATATATATTCCTTTTCTCTTTTTGATCACTGTATATATATATATATTCCTTCTACATCTTTCTAGCTTTCTTGGCACCTTTTTATATATTTGAAAATTAAAAAAAAAAAAATAAAGAAAGAACAGATATAAAGGAAAAGGATACTAGTGAAAGGCAGTACTAATCATGCATGAAATGAACTGAAGCTAGCTTGAGTGAATCTCATTTTTAATAATTGGTGGTATGATATCATTGGTCAAGCCGGGTGCTTGAGTACTACAAAAACTTGGCAACTTTAATTGGCAAAAAGAATATGCACTTGTTTGTTATGTTATGTTATTCGATCTAATGCTGGCGTAACGCTGATGTCACGCCGATGAGAGTGGATTAATATTATGATTATCTTCTGTGTTAGTGTAACAATTTGTGGTTTTGTTAATAGTGGGTTTGTTAGGATTTAGGAAGTTGGTTAATTTAAAAAAAAAAAAAAAGAACCCACCATTTCTTATAGAAATATTCATGTTAATTATACTTAATTTTATCCAAATCTGCTGACGCTTTGCTCAAGTAAAGGGTCTGGAGCATTCCATAAAAAATAGTTTTTTAATGATCCAGCTTTTACACTATTAATCCATATTTTTTTTCCCCTCATGTCAAAATTTGGGCCACATCAAACCAATAATTCATTTATGTGTTAATTTAGTTCAACAAACTCTCTGAATATATTTGATTGGATTTTGTGCAATGGTTTGTCACATTTTGCTTTAACTGCTAATTTTACTGGCTGTTTGCTTCTACTGACTACTTGGAAGTTGGTGTCAATGTTTTGAGTCCGAATCTGCTAGTTATTCTCAAAGAAAAACAGGACCCTGTTATTCTAATTTGAAAAACGGACGGATCTGATCGGCCCACTTTAGATTTTAGGGGTCTTTTCTAAATCGATTTGATCCGTTGATTTTGATCCAACGGTCCAAGTTAGTCTATTTGGAATAACAGCGGATATGAATTCGTCAATGTTTCACCTGTTTTTCTCCCGGCATTATATGGGCCCTATTGATGTTTTAATGAGATTAAAAGCATGGTTAAAATTAAGCCCCCATGCAACAGTTTATATTAACTTTCATATTGGACTGGGCTTTAGTTGTCATTACTTTCATATATGGTTTTTAGATTTCTCGGCTGTTTTATAATTAAATGGGCTCACATTTTGTTTCACAAATATTGTAATAGTTTGGCACTGTATCAACGGGCCTTCTATTCTACGTTTATAGTTTAAACCCTTCTATCAGTCTTGTATTGACTGTAAAATAGATCTTGTGACTTGGTAGGCCGGGTATCTATGATGTAAATTTGCCAAGAAACAGTTTGTGCATGTTCTTTTTCTTTTATTTTTCAAATTTCAAGAGATTACGACGTATATATCTTTATCAATTCAACAACGTTAAAATGCAGCGTATACTTTTTGCACGCTTGTACGTTGGGAAATCTCCAAGCTAAAAATTCAAACAAGCAACTGATAAATCAAAACCTAAATTAAGCAATAAATCTGATTGACACATAACAGCAATGCCACTGAAACCTGTTGCCACTTTGTTAATCTTTTCAAAGCTAATTAAATATGGAATCTTAAGCCCTCATTCTTGCTGGACCATTAGAAGGTCCAGGATTATCATCGCCGGGCACAGGTGCAACATTCGGCTGCTGAACCTGCACATTATCGAAGGCAGCAAATATGTTGTATCTGTAAGGTTCAAGAAGATCCTTGATAGCTGCCTGGCAACCATGCAACAACTCACGAGCAAACGCTCTTGTGTCCTCATCAGCCGCATCTCTGTATCTCTCCACGATTTTTGCTGCAATCCGCCTGAGCCTTTTGGCCTATCATAAAAGTTCCAAAATTGAGATAAAATAGAAATTTCAAGTTTATACAATACAAGTAAAGTTTGATGAAAGATTGATAGGTATCTTACCGAGCTGTAAGTGTTTGGGGGACCACCTGGACTTTCGAGAAACAAGATAGATGCCCTGGAAAACCACCTCATGTATTCCTCATGCTCAGATGGTTCATATGGTCTTTCATTTAAGCACATGCCTGCTCGATTTCCCCAATCCTGCAAGTACTTGTGATGCACTTGAGGCCAATTCTCGCCAGAACCATTCTTTGTGTCATGCAGTACATACATCGTGGCTCGAAGTGGTGGTGGGATTTGCTGGTACTGGCGGAATTGCCGTGCAACTCTTTCTGGATTGTATGCTTCAACAATCCAGAAGTGAATCAAAGGAGCAGTTGTCCTCCATAAATGAGGAGTTGCTCTGCATACTGGCGGAAGCAAATGCATCCTGTTCTCATATGGGGTCCATTTTACCTTACCATCATTTAATCCATCAATCTCTACACGGTATGAATCTTGAACTCTGCAAGTCACTTTGCTAGCAAACTGCTTGTACCCGGACCAGCCGTAACCAAGTGGAGGTCTCAAGAATACATTGTTGCCACCAAGTTGAGGCGCTGCAACATTTCTGCGGTTACTAGGACGTCCCATTGGAAGTCTTTCCCAAGACCACAGCTGCAACAACAAAACCGATCCCCCAAATTGCCTGCGTTTTGGATCGGTGGCTAGGCAAAGTTCTCTGTATAGGAATGCCAGGACTGCGCTGGCCCAACTAAATCTACCAGCTCTCTCAAAATCCGCAACAAGTGGGAGGTATATTGCAGAAATAGAGTCCCCTGAATGATCAGTGAACAAAAGGGACCCAACAAGCATGAGCAGATATGCCCTTGCATACTTCTTCACGGTGTCAGGAGTTGCATCCTCGGGACATACAAAGAATTCCCTTTGCAACCATGATATATTAATGGCCACTTTGCTTCTTGGTCGAAATGTTGTCTCATCTACTCGCTTTCCGAGCAATCGTTCCACCACACGAGACCAATCACGATTTGTTCGAAGACAAACAGGATTTCCGTCAACCCGCAACCCTAAAAGAACGGCAGCATCCTGAAGTGTTATTGTCATCTCCCCAACCGGAAAATGAAATGAGTGCGTTTCCTGACGCCACCTCTCCACAAGAGCACTGATCAGTGCATGATCTATGGGTATGTGCCCTATTTTATGAACCCCAAAAAGACCGACTTGAATAACGTACCTTCTGTATCGTTGGTCCCATGGCAGCTTTACCATGTGTTCCCGAGTGAATAGAGGTTTCAGGAACTGACCTTCGATTACACATTGAGATCTATGCTCATCTTGTAATTTAACGAGAGACCGATAGGTAGGGTCCACTCTTCTTGCAGGAACAGTCTCACGATTTGGTTCACGTGGCCTTTTGATACCGGAATTTGTATTTGCCATTTCGCAATGCTCCTACAAATGATGTAACATTTTCTGTCAAAACTATCTCACATATCCTTTAACCGACAATAGAGTCCATATCAAAAGGAAAGATTATAAGTAGAAGTTATAATATTGCTTATGAAAAGTTGTATAGTGTGTAGCAGTATACAACTTAGGTTATCCGAAAACAATGCAGAAAAATACTTGTCTTTAAAATATTCCAAAGACACCCTCACTAGAATTACTCAGATAAAAGAGTATGGCCCCCAATACTTCAACTAGGCAACCTCCAACATTTTTTGCAATACCAATAGCAATAAAAATAATTTAATGTAAACTCTTGATCTTTTTCAAGCAAGATAGTAAAAAAATATTGTATTCTAGACAGCTCAAGTACTCAAGCTCTATATTTAATAAATGCTACAAGCAAAAATCTATTTTTGACCTATAAATAACTCTACTTAGGAAAAATTAAGAGTCAGAAACAATTGCCTACATAGCACAAGAAAGATAGTTTTCCTTCTTTAATCTAGAATAACATAAAAATGAAAGGTCTTCAACTGAAATTTGAACTTTTAAGTGCAAGGGCAAACAGATTCAACAATAATATTCTCCATGACCCAATTTATATTAAATAAGTATATAAGTCAACAGTCAACTACAATACAAAGCATTATAACAAATTCCTAAGCTCCTATTTTTATTTGGATTAACAAGCAATCATAGAAATATTGGAAGCTTTATCAACAAAATTATGTCTTCTTAGCTGAATTACTATATTTGAACCCCCATCTTTTATATTGATGACCTTTTTTATATCTATTTAGAAGTTAATCAAGTAACTACTTTGGTCTCAAAGTTTATCAGTTAAGTTTGGCAACTTCACAATATGATCACATTTACTTGTCCATGCACATGCAAGAAGATGAAACTCTAAATAAACTTACATTTCTTAATTACCCACCCCGTTGGATACTTAGAAAACAGTTAGGATCGTCAACGGAAGAACAAATAAAAGCTCCTTACCATAATAATTAGGATATAAACTGATAATTTGCTCTATAATCTATAGAAATAATTACTTACAATATTAAATCCAGTATACAAATTAGATCTAGAAGAAATAAATTAAAAAATAAGGTTATTGTATCGAAGAGATTGGGGACAAATAATTCGAAAATTATATAATGCCATCAAATAAGTGATTTCTCGAAAGAGGAACCTAAAACATGTATCGTCAAAGTAATGAGATTGAGTAACAATATATACAATATAATTTCACCTTATTTGTGAGATCTGAAGTAAAAAGGACTCTACCAACAATTCTAGGTTAGAATATCAACCAAAAATGACATGATCCAGAAGAATATTGGTTTTAATAAAACTACACATATAGAAATATGCAAAAGCACATAGCTAACGACGGTGAAACTCGCTGAAAGTATCCAAAAATGACACAATTTAGAAACTTTACCAAAAGTACCTTAGATCTTGAAGGAAAAAGGGTACCTGATTCAGATTCAGCTTTGCAGTGAAAAAAAAGCACTTGTAGAGCAAAATAGTGTAGATCTAGAATTTTAAGGTGGAGCGGACTGGGTGCTAGAGGAGGGGAGAAAGGGTAAAGTGGTTTGGAGACAATATGACGCAAGTATTAATTCTTGAAGATATGGGACATTGAATCCACGAGAATTCAAAGGAACTTTCACTCAAGGGCCGTATTTATTCATTTTGTGCTTTTGAGCTGTAGGATTGAAATCACATTTGATGATTAAGAAGATCTCCCTTCCAAAAGATGATTTGCTAAATATTTTGTTATAAAACTATATACCTTAAGGCTTTGTTTGGGAGAGGGTCAAAAGGGAGGGATAATGGAGATAAAAGGGATTAGGCCTTATCACCAGCTGGAGTGGCGATAAAGATTTATCCCTTACCTCCACATTTATCCCTATCTTACCCCTGTACCAAACAAACCCTAAGATGATAAAGGTTTTGTAATGGATTTCCTCCCAGTGCAAATGGCTATCAACCAAGCTTGATGGCTTTGGCCCATTACTTTAAAACTTCTCTCTTTTGCTCGGCCCATGCCAATTTGTCCAAAAGTGGGCTTAACCTGGCCTACAGTCGCTTCATCTAAGCTTGGTAGGGTTTTTAATTTTCTTTCAACATAAACCATGCAATTAAAATACTACCAAACTAAGTACAATTAAATAATAAATGTAGAAGTCATTTATTTAGCATTGTCTACTTTAACATCACAATACATGATGAAAACTACGATAGAGCTCTATACAATATACACAAGTAATACAATGCGTAGATCCATTTGAAATTAAAAAAAAAAATTGATCATAAATAATAGAGAAAAGTCCAATTTTAGTCTGTGAACTATTGCATTTGATTCAGGTTGGTCGCTAAACTATTTTTTTGTTTAAATTGGTCCATAAACTGCTGCATTTTGTTCAAATTGGTCTTTAAACTATTTTTTTTATTCAAATTGATCCCTAAATTGTTCAGTTTGGTTTATATTGTTCCTTCTAATTACTTTTGTTTATACAAATTGATACCACAATTAGTTTCTAAACTATATCAGTTAGCAGGAGTTAATCTACGGTACTCCAAAAAGCATGGAGGTCTCATGTACTCCTAACTCAAAAATCATATTTAACCATCTCAAAATTTTGATTTATAATTCTCATTAAATTCTTTATATCGAAATCTCTTAGGATACACAAAATTTTCATATTTTAATTTTTTAAATATATATTTAAAAATTTTTTTAAGGATGACATAGTTTTATATATTATTTTATTATTATGTTGAGGCAATCCTAAAAAATTGCAAAATATATACTTAAAAAACTAAAAAATGAAATTTTTTTGTATACTAAGAGATTTTGATATAAAGAATTTAATGAGAACCATAAATCAAAATTTCGAGATGGTTAAGCATGATTTTTGAGTTAGGAGCACGAAAGGCCTTTATGCTGCTAGGAGTACCATAAGATTTAATTTAGTTAGTAGATTTGTATTTTGTTTTCAGAGACAACTTCACCCATTATACCAAACTGTTGGTATATATGACTTTTGGTACTGATACTTCTACCTTGAGCCACATAATTTTCCCATTAAAACAATACATATTTTAGTTTGCAAGAACAGTCATTGCTCATAATATATGAAGTAGCTTAGTAATTGGGATTGTTGAATATTCTTGTTTTGAAAGTAAAATCTTATAATTATTTATTTTGGTAAAAGTTGTTGGCAGCTGTCTAAGTATTTACCTTGTCACGAGTTAACTCTCAAACTTTTAATTTGGAAAAACTTCATACTTATGCTTCCAGTGACACCTTACAAGCAGCTAATGAAGCACATAATACTCAATTTTAAGTTTAAATGACCACAACAACCTTTGCATGTTTTTAGTACATATGTACAGATACTTAAAAGATAATGAGTTTAGCAAACTTGAATAAAGTGAGTTGAAACCTTGCCTAATTCATACTCAATCATAATTTGATGGCCAATTATACATTATCGGTCATTCTGCAACACCACTGCTGTGCTATGCATTGATGGCAAGCAGTTGATGTGAAGCCCTAAATTTGATATCTAATTCGAAAATAAACATGTGTGGTATGAGGGACCGATAACATTCCTTGATGCCTTATCCAATCAAAGAAGTGTCATGTAAAAGGCATAACGTTTGTTAACATTAGTCATGAACTGTTGCAAGGCATTGAGATATTACAAGAGTAGTTGCTTATTCGAAAAGGGAATAGGCATATAGACTGCATGTATTTCCTTACCATGGTAATTAATTTGAATAAACCAATAATATTTAGCATGAAAATATAGCAGAATGAATTCCTGAATAGAAAAGCAAGTGGTAGTAGATGCATCTTTATAATAACACTGAGAGAAAAGTGCATATAAAGTTATAAACCAAAAAAAAAACTTGCCTGTCGCAAAGTCCTGCACAGCCTGCGGCAATCAAAGCACTCCCGGTCGATTAGAGGCTCAATCAATACACCACCTCCACCTCCACCTCACTCCAAAATCTCCAGAGCCAACCAAATCTTCCTTGATTTGTAGCCCAATACATGGTACTGGTATTAATGGAGACACTGGGAACAACAATTTTTCTCTCAGGCATTTCATCGAACAGGTGCCGTGCATAGGTTTCTGCTCAAGCATACTAAGACACAAACTCTAAGTGCATGGTTGTTTGTGATGTTTGAGGAAAGTACAGACCCAGAAAATGTGCAGTGAGGTTCTTCCAGTGGATGGATGGATCATTGACGGGTGCTGAGATCCCGGTGAAAAAGGAGCACAAATAGAGATGGTATTGAAAAGTGAATCTGTAGCGTTGGTTTTATTATTTATACTGAAATAAATAATTTACTGTATTAACTTTACCATAATGCTACTTAAATTTAGTATTTTTGTCACACTTTTGATTCGGGATTTAAAAGTTTGACAAGAAAGTCGATTGATTTGGTCGTGATTTCGTAATCGAAGTCGGAAATTCGAGAATTCAATACTCGGAATTGGAAGAAAAAGAACGAAAATCGGATAATTTCGAAATTCTATTTCATCTCAATATTTTAACATTTTCAACATCCCCATTACATTAGCAAGATGAGTTTATATAGGCCAACCCCATCTAACATAATTACTAAATTGCCCCTCACCTAACAACATAATTACTAATTAATCCCCCACTTAATAACATATTACCTAAATTACTACTGTATCCTATAACATGACAATTTTCAAATGAATAAATGAATTTAAGTTATACAGAAAGTTTGAATTGCATATTTAGTACAGAATTACTTACAGATTGTATTTGATCTTGTCTCTCTATGGAAGTATATGGAATGGCGCACGTTCAAATTCCATAATAAAACATACAAAATAAATACGGGCCTTCTATTCTATGTTTAAACCCTTCTATTTAGGGGTGTAAACGGGTCGGGTTGGTCGGGTTTCACATAGAGTGACAATCCAAATTATTTTAGTTGGGTTGCACAAATTTCAATCCATAACTAACTAACAAATAATAAAAACCGTTCAATTCTGGTTTCAAGTTTGACGGTCGGGTTTCGCAGGTTTCGCTGGTTTCAAATAAAGATATTAATTGTCAAAAAATACAAGTGAAACTAAGTTATGATAAAAAAAAAAAATACAACAAAAAATTCAATATACAATAACTAAAAGTAAAATAAAATAAGTTTAAATTAAAAATTTGAAGTATAACAAAAAGTTATTACATTTCTATAAAGATATTGTAATTTTATTTAGAATAATATAAATTATTTTAAAAAATCAAAACAAATTAGTCGGGTCGAGTTTTACCTAACATATTTTGCAAAATCCGTAATCAAACTTTAAACATCGGGTTGCTCAAAATTCAATCCGTACCTAACCAACTATAATTAAAATCCGTGATTTTTCGGGTCGGTCAGGTTTCGCGGGTTAAACGGATTGGACTTACACCCCTGCTTCTATCAGTCTTATATTATTGAAAATAGATCGCTTGACTTGGTAGGCAGGGTACCTGTGGTGTAAACTTGCCAAGAAACAATTTTGTGTTCTTTTTCTTTTTATTTATTTTAGAGATTACAATGTACATATCTTTATTAATTCAACAACGTTAAAATGCAGCATATATTTTTTGTAAAATTGTATTTTTGGAATTATGCTTGCTTATAAGTTGTATTGTACCAAAACAAACCATAAATCCAAAAACTTGGTTATAGACAACATAAACATTTTATTAACTGAGGAACAAAACCAGCACAAACTATGTCCCCGGCTTAAAATTATTAGTTCAAAAAACAATATGTTTTGGGCACTGCACATTTAGGAGCAAACTATTTGTCAGAACACAATGCCCCCACTCAGAAATGTACATTATTTGACAACACAAACTAAACAAATAATCGCGTCTACTTTCCCGAAACAAACCTCTCAGAACACGACGCAGTCTTAAAATACATTCTTAGATTTACTTGGCATGAACTGCAATGCTCCTTTCAAGGCCATTTCTGTCAGCACCTACGACCGTGTCAACTGTCTTGCCATTTTTGACAAAGAAGAAGGTCGGTACGCTGGTCACGTTCCACTCCTGTGCAACACTGCCAAGTTGGTCAATGTCGAGTTTCAGGAAAATGACTTGCGGGTGCTTCTGGGCCAGTTTCTCGAACAGAGGTGCCATCATCCGGCATGGGCCACACCATGTTGCTGTAAAATAGAGAATCGATAGTTTGGAAGCACTGGAAGCAGCTTTCAGTCTCGTTGTCAAGCCATGGTGAGATTGAACCACAATAACTTTGCCTGAAATAATGGATTTTCACATTTTAAAGCAGTTCAACTTGTAAACCCAAAAACAAGAGTATATAATCCTACCCTCTTCAGAAGAAGCAGCATTACTTGAAGCCTGAAAATGAAAGACCGTTAACACTAAACCATCAACAAAGAATTAATAACAATTATAAATCAAAAAGTGTATAAAGATTCTGCGTATCTTTGAATGAAAACTTTACTTTTTATAAATGATTATAATGCATATCAGACAATATAGCACTTTACAAAATTCTAGGATGCAGTATGTTATCACTTCTTTCTATTGTTGAATTTGATGCACACAATATAACGTCAACTATCCACTTGGTTATATATTCTATTTTCTTCTCAATGTGTTCCATAGCAGACCAATAAGAAAATAGAGGACCAACTTTTCAACTTCATTAATTCTCTTTCTTTTCTTTTTCCTTTTTTTTTTTTTGAAATAACAGTAATAAGGTCATAGAACTTTTTGGGTTCATAATACTCTAGTGCCTTGTACATTGCAATATTTTGTGTTTGGTTGTTTATGCAACCCGTTGAAATATTCTTGATTAATGGAACTTCCTACAGGAGTTGCAACCAAAAATAAACAAGTTTCTGCACCACCAATGGTGAGGCCAAGTTCCAGGTGACTCCACGACAACTAACATTCCAGCACATCCTTTTCATTCATATTTTAGAAAAAAATTATTATCTACTGTTAACTTTCTTATATTATACGAGTCTTTTATACATGCTTCATTGCCACATGCAGCTAGATGTTTCACTCACATGTGGATTGCTCTTATTATAAACTCTCCTCCTCAACAGATATACAAAATTCTGCTATTGTGAAATGTTGCGTGATGAATGTGCATGTCCAGGATATCTTCAATCACATGAGAAGTACTAGTATTATAATATTTTGAGATAGCTCATGCATATTATAATTTTTTTTATATCTTTATCAAATAATTCTTCAATAAAATAGCAGCATCTAAACTATTTTTTTTATCTTTTTTTTTTTCCCTTGGGAGGCAATGTACAAGACTCGTGCTATGAGAAAGAGAACTCACTGAATATTTGTTTTCTGATGACTCTGTTTCCTCTTTTGCTCTTCTATATGCAGCCTGAAAAGTAAAAACTCTATTAACAGTGAAACTGATTCAGAGAATTTGTGAAGTCCTTAAAAATAATTATCTTTATGCAATTTTACTTCTGCTTCAGCACGCCTACGTTGCCTTTCAGCTTGAGCCTTCTTCAATTCTCTTTCTTTGCGCAAGCGTTCATATTTTCTCTTATGTTCCTCAATCTTGTGCACATTAGGTTCAACCTACAATGAAATGCACAAAAATTTCAGGAGTAAACTAAAACAAGGGAACATTCTGCTCTCCTTAAACAACTGGCACGTCTCAATTTCAAAAAAGTTACCTGTTTAAGAACAGCATTAATTTCCTCATCAAAATCCAGCTTAGCAGTAAGATGAAGGTCACTTGCAGCTTCTTCCCATTTTCCTAACATTGCCCTCGCTATACCTCGAGATTTGTACCCCTTTGCTGAATCAGGGTTGATCTACATATTATAATTTTCTTTACAAAAATGTGCCAGTAATGATAATAGAGCTTTAGAAAAAAGATACTTCCAATCCTAGACCACTTTGAATTATTATATATATTTCATAATTCACAGTTCCAACTGAAGTTAGCCTGGATGATAGTCTGATTTCTGAAACTTATCATGACATAAACATATGAAAAGGCAGCTACTTGGCATGAAACCCGACTAAAAGAGGAGCAAACAAACCTCCAGAGCTCTGTTGGCATCCACTATAGCAGCATTTGGCTTTTTCATCTTAACAAATACACTAGCTAAAAATTCAAACAGAAAGAAACAATGATATAAAACATAATATGTGAGTTTTCTTATAGTTATTATATAGAAATTCAAGGATGTATACAGTTACTGAGTTAGAATTAGAGACCTCTGGCCGCATAAAGGATAGCTGAAGTGGGATTTAACAAGATAGCCATCGTTAGCTGGCTAATAGCCTCTTCCAAGTTACCTGGTCAAAGACATTGACATGGTTATACAGAAAATCTAAAATGGTGGAATAAAATAGTAACAAGGAAAACATATTTGTCGTGCCTTCTGATAGAGCATTATTAGCATTTGCCTTGTGCATCTGTGCAGCATCACGATCCTCCTCGGAAACTTCCTTTGTAGAATCTCCCATCTAACAAAAGAGCAATTTTAGCTTAATTTTAAATATTTTTCCCAAACATGACCGAATTAACCTCGGTGAGGGTCTAAAAAGATAAATTGTTTCGATATGATTAACCTGTGGTGGTGGGTCATTCTCAGGTTCAACCAATTCACCTTCTAATTCAAGATCCGATTCAATAATCTCATCCTCTAAGTCTCCATAGTCTTGCTCAGCCTTTGGTGATCTCTGTAATTATCAAAATCAGGTTAGACAAACAGACCAAATTTTCTCAGTCACGGCTGAGTGATAGATATATGAGAGCGGTCATCAGCTCTATCCAGGTTGACTTTTAAAAGACCGGAAAAAAGATGAGAAAAGGTCTGGGTTTTGGGTATTAGCCTTTGGTGTTCAAGTACTGTTCACCTCCAATTTGAAAGGGCTGGGTCCACAAGAAAGGAAAGATCCGGAGGAGTAATCGAGTTTGAACTATCCTATATTCTAGCTATTTCGCAATTAAAGTTTCTGAAATTACTACAGTTAATTTTCCGTATCATCACACCTGACCCAAGGTCAAATTACTTCAGGACTGGAGGTAGCCTTTCGTATAACAATGGTCAGATTACTGGTTTTTTTAATTTAAAGGTACAGGAATCAGTCTCAGTCAACGGAGATAAAAATGAGGTCATATAAGTTAGTATATTCTTTTTTTTTTATCAAAAACACAGCACCTCAGGACTGGAGGCAGCATTTTATACTACAATGGTCAGATTACTGTTTTTTCATTTTGCTTTTTTTAAGATGCGGAGATCAGTCTCAGTCAATCAAGATAAAAATGAGGTAATGTAAGTGTTAGCATATTTTTTTTTATCAAAAACACGGCATCTCAGTATATATAGAACCATCACTATCTCATACTCCATGATCCCCTAAATTACCCATAATCAAGCCCAATTATACGCAACCAGGTCTAATTACATCTGAATACATGACGAATTCAGGTCCAATCTTTGATCACAAGGACAACAGCCATAATTAACAACCCAATCAGTACAAAAATCAGCTAAATACAGTAAACAACAGAATCCGACAGATATAAGGCACTAACCGGAAAAGCCTCTGCGGGCACCTGACCTCCCAGACTGTACAAAACAAAAACAAAAAAAAAAAAAAAAAAAAATCAATGATCAGGTTGTAACATATAACCAAAATAGACAGTGAGAACTGAGTAAGGCATGAGAGGGAGAGGGGTGGGGAAACCTTATAAGATAGTCTCTGAAGAAAGCGAGAGAGGGGTCGTTGATGGCGGACGGGTGGGATTTCATGTACGAGACGAAGGCCCTCAGCTCGGCTACCTTCTCCTCCTCCATGTCTACCTGCCGAACTCTCGAGAAGCTCAGTTCAGCTCAGTTCAGCTCACTTCGTACCACTTTGTACTGTGCTGTGTACTTTAATGGGGGGGTGGGTTTTTTTTTGAGATTGAGTTGCACGAATCTCAAAGCAGATCCAACAGTAGAGGATATGAATTAGTTGGTTAACTGTATGTACCAGAGGGGACACTTGAAGCAAGTTCTGAACTAAATGGATCGGAATTGGGCCGGTGATGGCCCATTTAGCGAAGGCCTTTTTGGGCCTTTGTATTATGGATAGGTTCGGCCCAGTTTTAAGGTTAAGATGTTGGGTGGGCTGGGAATGGGATTCTGTATGGACTGGGCCGTGATGAGTGTGTTGGGCCTGGGTCAAGATTAAAGTGAAGGCAAATAACAGAAATTGTGTTCGTGGAACTGAACAACAACAACATGTCATCATATGAAAACGGAAAACGATGCATTGTTTTTTGACAGACATGTTATTCATAGTTGGTCTATAATAATCGGTTTTGTTGAATTATTCATTTTGGGGATGCACAGATCAGGAGTCAAAGTCAGGAGTCTGAATAAAAATATCTGAGTGCTGCGAATAGACGTTAATTTGATATAACCGTTACAAAATTGATGTAATTGTTATAAAATATGTACTCTATGGATGTATAGACAGATTGTTCAATGGACAGCTGATGTTTCCGAAATTATTGCAAACTAGTGGGACACATGTATGTATGATGATAAGGTTAATTTTGAAGGAATTTAAATATCATGAAAATATAATTGAAAGTACCTCTATCAGATTCAGATCTCTAACATATATTTGTTAAAAAAATTCCCTATTCCTGGACCATGGTCGCTCAAAACACATATGACGTGTTTGCAAATTTGCAATTATTTTCGTTATCTTAAATAGACGATTGCATCCATTTATCATCCTTATTTTTCTCGTTCTTTTTTTTCGCATTGCTGATGGACCACGAAGGGCATTGATTGAGCAATTTAATTATTGCTGTGTTTGGGTGACTTCTCGTCTCCTTATTCGTCCCATCATGTTTTGACATTCTGTGGATAAATGGAGAAAGAAAGGGTTGCAATCTTGATAACAAAAAAAGTCAGCAAATCTAGTTCTTGTTCATACACTTCTATTTGGAGAGTCGTTTAAGCATTTGCCTATTAGTTATATTTGGATTTGAAGAACATTACAGGTTCCAAATTTCATAACAGGATTAATTGATGAATATAAATTGGAATTCATTGTGATCCAAATCCGATCTCAGGTCCTGCCATCCACATCCAACAGCCCAGATTACTCAAAAATCCCCCCTTAAAAGCCACAGTCTTCGGATTGAGATCGCAGGATCTGTAATCCTATTTTGGGTCGCAACGGATACGAACTCTCATGACTACACACTATTACTGAAGCATTTCCTGAAACATATATGTACACACACCTTGCTATCATTTGCAACACCAAATTATCCATCTTTATTGTTTGATTATTCAATTGCATATTTTTTATAAGAAAAAAGGAAGCACTTCATCACATGGAAATGTTGTGCTTCCTACTAATGAGTTAGTGGCTTAGCACATAAGCACATTGAATAATGAATCCTTCTTTTGAAGGTACAGAGCCACTGACTTTTATAAAAGGGGGAAAGAGAGAGGGGATTGGCACAAAAAGTTTGTTTCTTTTTCTACATTAAAACGTACAAAACTACCAACAGTAGACAAAAATATAAGTAATTATGAGTTTTACATCGATGAATTTCTGCTGTTAGTGGTTGTACCCAGTGATTAACCGATAATAATACAAGGGTCGATTTCACGTGTCGAAACAGTAAATGTCCCTCCTATCCAAAAATTTCACTAAACACAGGCATACTATGCAACCAATCTTGCTCATCTTTGCCCAGCCAAATGCAAATAGTACTAAATCGTCGCATTAAGTGGGGTCAAAGTGAGGCTACAGGCGGCGTCAAATCTGTAATTCAGTACTCGGCGCATCGTTTTTGTAACTGGTATTGTTTGACTGGCCCAAAGATAATGAATCATCACAGTTTCTTGATAGGTCAATGCCATTGGAGGATTTCGGTGTCAAACTGTTGTTACTTTGACATGCATCACCGGTTTCTGATGGTTTGGCGTACGGCGTAGATGTCACTCTGAAACATAACGAAACAAAGTTCATAAATACCCTTTTACAATTTTGTTTTTTATTTAAAACCAATTAGGACAGTAATCAAAATTATACCTTTCTTTCCTCCTTTCCAAGAAGCGAGCTAGAGATGCCTTTCTTGCTTGCGGCACAGCTGTAATCAAATTAACCCAATGACTTTAGACAATTGTATACACATGTAAATAGGTGATACCATTATTTCAAAATTAGGTGACAATTGTATACACATGTAAATAGGTGATACCATTATTTCAAAATTAGGTGAAGTACTAGCATTAATAGGTTTTTAACAGGGAGAATAAGCAATATTATTCAATCCATAATTTCAAAATTCTCTGCTATGCTAAGCATTCATCAGCGCATACCAACCAGTATGCAACTGGTACTGGTTTGACTGAGGCAGGATTATTAGGTGAAGTACTAGTCTAGCTGGGCATGGTACCAATTGATAATAAAACAAATTAAATCGCATCTGTATCTTAACAAAATTTAAACCTCTTGGCATAATAGCGGCGGCAGTAGTGGAACTCATTCCAGCAGGTAGACTTGCCGCAGTACCCAATCCAGTAGTCAGATTGGAAGAGCCACCTGATCCAGCAGCTGGACTTGCAGTAGGACTTAATTTGGAAGGCAGGCTTGAAGAAGGCTCAGGCTGACTTGAGGGACCTAACGGACTCAACGACTTGGTCACATTAGAGTCACTGTTGTTAGAACTAGAAGCACTCCTAGAAAGAGCTGCCGTATGTGAAACAATCGAGACTGGACTTGATGTAACTGGACAGGAAGATGCAACTACAACGGGGTTCTGTTTCTGGAGTTGCATCGGGTTCGAATTTTTGATACTGTCTGCATCTACGACTTTTACTATGGTCTCTACTTTAGGGGGTTCAATGGTTGGAGGAGTAACATTCGCTGCTTTGCTTGCTAGCATCAAAATCTCCTTTGCCTATTAATTAAAATATTTTGAGATGTTAATAACTAACAATAATGGACTTTCAAAGTCAAACGGTTATAGAAGTTAGAGAAAGGAATCAAACCTTATCGACCGGGATGTTATCGAATGAGCAAACAGATCCAGCATAAAATATTGTCATCTGTGCTGTGGGAGAAGGCTTCGGCACATCCCTTTGATAAGTAAGAAAACATATATAAATCAATACTATGACCATTGAATTAATATTTAAAAGTAATTAATTAGTTTATATTGATTACCTTGGCACAAAAACTCCGAAAGTAGATCCAACCAAATGGCCATTAAAATTGAACCCTCCAGAGCCTCCACCGTACTGCTGCTGTTTCACAGGTGTAACGGAAACATTCTGCGAACTTTGGGGACTGTTGTTAACTTTCACAAAAGGATTGTTTTGCGTGAATGGAGCCGAATGGTGAGACATGACCGGAAATACCCTAGACCCATTTACGTTCTGCACAGAAGGGCCATACCCGTGCATCGGATACTGTCAACACAGAAGAGATTTCCAAATCAATTAAACTGACAACCAACAAGTACATCCCGAGCTGTCTCGGTACTATGTACATGATTATGAAACAGATATTACAAGCAGGAGATTCATGAGCACCTGTTGAGGTATAACTGGAGTGGAGGTCCTCGGATTACTGGTGACATTATCGGGTTTGGGTTGAAATCCGGAAATAGAGAACTGATCCGACTTCTCGTCTCTGATTGTCTTGATTGACATGAAAGGAGGCAAGGGCGGTGACTTGCTTGAGGATGGCCACTGTATGCCTGACCCATTTCCATAGAACACTGCAACCCAATAACAAACACCATGTTAGTTAGATTTTCACAACAGAAACTTCATGCATCCATTGATGGACGGTCCATAGAAGTTACACTGTGAGTGTAACTGTTACATCTGGGCCCATATGAGGTCCATTTGTCATACTATTTGTTACTTCTATGACCGTCTTACTGATTTCATATATAGTATATTTTCTTCTTCCCTTTTTAGTTTTTTTACCCTGAGTAAAATTAAATTCTCCCAATTAAAGCAACAACAAATTAAATCCATCTATCTATCTACCTCCTCATAGTGGAGAACTTCCTCTGTACAAATATAGTAACATACAGATCCTTCCTTATCTGATAAGCAAGTTCAGATTAATTTGGAAGCAAATTTCAACAAACTTTTTATTGATTGGTGAGATGTGTTTGCTACAGTAGTAGATGTATTTTGGTGATTAACTTATTAATTTGTGAGCTATCATCCCAAAATCACCACACACACAGCTAATTTTTATCAAAAACCATATACAAATTCAGCTTTACAATTATAAGAAAATAAGCCCCAAAATCACCAAACACAGAAACCATACATGTTGTTCAATTAATTTTGAGGGCTACAAAAAAACCAACAAAAAAAAAAAGAAAAAGAAAAGGAAGAAAACACCTTCAATAATAAACCTAAGAAGGCTAATTAATTAAAACCAAGAATTATTGAGGAGATTTATTGAATAAACAAAACCAATTTACCAGAATCCTGAATACTGCTTCTGCCCTCTTCCTTGTGCACAGTAGCAGCAGCAGCAGATTCCTTCCCAATTACACCCAAGAAGTCTCTCTCCATGGCAGGCAGGCAACCAGGCAAACAAAAACAAAAATCCTTCAAATCCTCAACCAATCAATCAATCAATCAGCTAGGTTCTTCTTCTTCTTCCAGCTCCTTCCTTCAGAGACTCCTCCTCCTCCTTGCTTTCTCTCTTTCTGTCTTGCCCTATTGTGGGGGTGCTGCAGCAGAATGAAATGAAAAGGGAAGGCAGACAGTCTTTCTTTTCTCTCCTTTTATATTTATATATTACACTCACGTACCTCACCTTGTTACCATTTATTATTTCTATATACTCAAACCTTCCGGTAAATAAAACATAAAACAACAGAACAAATAAGTAAGTAAGTGCATAAATAAATAAAAGAAAATAGAGAGCACACCAAAAGAGGTCGGCTCACGTTGGTTGATTGGTTGGTTACAAATTATAAACTATGAATTATAAATTATAAATATAGGGAGATGATAATTGTCCCCTTATACTTCCTCAGTATATTACGAATCACTTTTAGTGATTACAATTCACATCCTCGATCATGCAAAGTACTCGTACACGTGCAATGAAGAGATAAAGAATGAGAATTGAGTGAATTGGTGATATTTTCTATTTTTTTCTCATACTCTCATAAATTTTGAGTGAATTTTTTTTTTATTCTTGATCTTTCTACTGTATATATATAAGAGTTTTATTTGATTGAGGATGTGAATTGCAACCGGTAAAAATGATTTGTTGTATTTAAAAAGGAATTTTTAACTAAAAATGTATTGAAGCGTGGTTAAAAAAAATTTTAAAGGGTGCAGTTATCAACTCTCAATTAAATTTTATGAGAGTACGAGAGTGAAAGAGATGATATTACAAATTCAGCTTGGAGTATGGATAAGCAGAAAAGGGAGAAAGATAATTTCTCGTTATAATAAACTCGTGATAATAAACTATAAATTTATTTATTTATTTATAAAATAGTCCTCCGGTCCCCGTCCATGCGGGCCCCACGCACGCTGGATCTGATCGTCCGAGCGCTTACTACCATCAGAAACTGGGAGGGCTGGGTGCGCATGGTTTAGGACGTATGGTATACAACGCAGGGGGCGGGGTGAGGAGAGAGTCGGAGAGGGTAGGAAGGTGGGGAGTGGACGGGGTTCAGGGAGATGGAAGGGTAGAGGAAGCGAGCACCTGCTTATTTAACCGGCTGAACCGGTCGCCGCCCACGTGGGAGGTAAAAGTAGAGGTAGATTCCTCACCACATTGATTTGTTTCTACAAGTGATCCTCTCCGTTGCTGCAGAGAATGGAACTGTCCCTTGCTTGCGTTGTTTGTCTATTACAACCGCCGTCCACAATTAAATCAATTTATATCATTTACAACTTGTCTCCAATTAAATGAACTTTACCGATTCGATATTATTTTTCTATTCATCTCTTGTTTCTCCAATGTTATGATTATCCTTTTATCTATATTATTTAATTTGAACACTTATTATGTAATGATTATAAATTGAGAGCATAAAAATAATTTCACTTTTCCACTAATTCCTCTGACTTTTCCTAAAGATTCATTTATTCATGGACAGAGGTTGTAGGTAGTACTACTAGTAGCTTTTTACTTTTCTTTTTTCTTTTCTTTTTTCTTTTCTTTTTTATTGCGTAAGAAGTATATACCAGTAGTAACTGAAGTGAAATTTTATAGTAAGAAGAGGTCTTCCAATATAATACTAGTATAATACCCGTTCCAAAACACGGCCATTATTTGTTGTAGATTTAAAAGAGCAATTAATAGGCAATGATACTGGGTAGTACATAAAGGAGCAATCGCCTTGGGCTGAAAGTCGAAAGTACATGATACAAATGTGAATGGACATGATTGAGCAAAATCAATTAATTCAACAGCTAAAATTTGTTATGATCATATAGTATTTTCAATGTGTAAAATCAACTCCTCCTTTTATAAGGAGTAAGGATGTTGCGAAATGTATATTTTGTATGTATGGATGAGCTCGGTTGATTTTTATTATTAAAATTACCGGTAAGAAATGGTTTTTTTAGTATGGATTTGTGGTGATAATAATTTATTGTTGAGGGAAAGAAATATTATCTCTGATAACAATAATAATAATCACTAAAGAAGAAAAAAAAGGGATTATTGTTGTTATAACATGAAAACACATAATTAATATTTTATAAAATTCAAACAAAGTTTCTGCATATACTTTATTGAGATTTATAAAGAAAAAAATTATGATGATATATGCTCAACATCACTAAATAAATTATCAATGTTAGTGCATAGTCATAATCACTAAATAAAATTATCAAAAGAACTAATACTATATTAGACAATAAATTGTAAAATATCTATATCATGCAGAGAGACATTTATTTTTAATTTACGTAAAGAAGATATCACCACAAATTGATGCCGAAAGTTTGCTATAACACTTATTACGGAAAGCTTAAAAAAAAAAAAAAGAACAAAATAACAATCGGATAAGTTTTAATTTGCTAATGCAAGCCATCAATTAATGTATTTCCTTGTCAATTTTGAGAGTGCAACTGTACAATTTTATATCATTTTTATTAGTTATAATGTCAATTAAGTCATACAATGCTTCCAAAATTAACTATTTTATTTTTGTGCAAGTAACTCGTGTAGTACTTCTATATTATTTTAATAAATGTTTAGTACTTTTATATTATTATTTCAATAATTAACTTACGAATAAAAAATTCACAACATCAAATCATACATAGTTTCTCAAACTCAACAATATTTAGCAGGGCCCCATTATCATGTTATCCTGGTTTCGGATAAGAGGGATAAGAGAGCTCCATTATCCTAATCGTGACCGTTGGATCAAAACAAATATATCAGATTCGTTCAGAAAAACCATTCATCCTTAAAAAAATACTCTGATATCAATCTGAACCGTTCATTCTTATCCGACAATCCAGATTGGACCAACAGTGTCACGTTTCGAAATGGAGAGGTACAGTACCAGCATACCACTGGTAGTAAAAAAAGCCTCACCTGGTAATAACAAATTAACAACAATATCATCATATTCACATTGCTTCGCCAGTTTGCCTTGATTCCATATCCTCTGTAGCGCTGCATTGTGTAGCGCAGGATGTGGACCGTTGGATCATCTCGAGATCTCATCTACCACAGAACCCGAGATGATCTAACGGTTTACATCCTGCGCTTCACAGTGCAGCGCTACAGAGGATGAGCACTCGCCTTCCTTGGCCCTTGGCTCTGCAGCACCACGGGCTGGTCCACTGAAGCAGCAAGCGACACGTGGTCCTCAGGATTCCGCGCTCGCTCGCTCGCTCGCTCGCTCTCTCGTTTCTCCCGAGTGCTCATCCTCTGTAGCGCTGCATTGTGTAGCGCAGGATGTGAACCGTTGGATCATCTCAAGATTCGTTTCAGCACATATCTGGAGATGATCTAACGGTTCACATCCTGCGCTACACAATGCAGCGCTACAGAGCATATGGAATCCGTTCTCCCACACGACGACGTACGTGACTCGTGAATAAATCTCGTTGCCCATCGTGGGCCGTCCGATGTGATGCGATGCGACCCCGCGCGCGCTTGGATTAACTAGCGTCGAGGGTTATTTGGAGGGTTGGTTAATTATTGGTAAGTATTAAATGGGTAAATTCTTTGGGAGGTCACTAAACTGTACCTTAAATTTATAACTGGTCACTGAACTTTTATTTATTTATTTTTTGTCACTAAACTTTGATGATGTTTATCTAAATTTGGTCATTTCGTTAGTTTTTTCATCCGACTTAATGAAATAGTTGACATGGCATCAATTATATGGTTTAGACTTTAGACATACAAGTTTTCAAATAGAACTTAAAAAATATAAGAATATAAATAAAAAATTATTTTTATTTATTTTTCTTTCAAGATAATAAAATACTTTCACATTTTTGAACATATTACAAATTGTATACTTGATATAAAAAAATAAATATTGTAAAAGAAAATAAATAAAAAATTTTAATTCGACTTAAAATCTCACATTTCATATAATTTATATGAAAAAAGTTAACTGCCAAGGTTTAAAATTGGAGGCATATTAATTATTCCGTTAAGTTTGACGGAAAAACTGAGTGATCAAATTTGGATAAATATCAAAGTTTAGTGACCAAAAACGGATAAATGGAATGACCAGTTATGGATTTGATTTATAATTTAGTGAATCCCATAAATTTTACCCTAAGTTAATTAATAAAAGCGCGCGCTGAGCTGAGCTCACGTGCGAACATGGGGTGCCGTGTAGTGTAATTAATTAATTAATTAATTACTAATTACTACTAATTAGCATTTGCTTATTGACTGACCTCTCCTCTCCTCTCCACCAAATACGCACGCTGATATATGATAATTAATATGAACCTGCCTCTAATTCTTCTTTTCGCTTTGACTTGGCCCCTCCCTCCAAACCAGCTCACGGTTTTGTAGAGACACCCTTGGATTTTTTGTATGTACTTTCTCTGTCACCATACTGTAATCATGTTTATCAAAAAATAATTACCATGTCCAACGTGTTAACGGAAAATTGGAAATCCATATGCTTATTTTTTTTTATTTCTGAAAATACATTTTTATTATTTTTCTATAAGTAAAATATGCAGACAGTAATTATATATATGTACAATAAATATACAATGTTCTATATTTTTCTTACTTAAAAAGGAGTACTCGAAAGCAGGAGATCTGAATGAGAAACCAAGTACTATTAAAAACATGGATTGCTTTCAATAACCAAACCAGCCATAGTTTATTTGTCACGGGGTGTTAACTTATTATAGTACCTTATTTTATTGGGTTTTATCATGTGGTCCTAAGCATCTTCTTTTTCTATAGTTTGTGGCAAGTTTTTTTTTTTTATAAATTGAAAGCGATAGGCTACCAGCCAAGCATGTTGCTAGTTCTGATTTTGAAAGGGACTCCCACATTTTCATACTCAATTCAATTCACTACTATTATGTGATACACAAACATCTTGCGTCTATTGAGAATGCACCCGCGCATACGTTCATAGACACACTCATCCTTACTCCTAATAAATGGAGATTGGAATTTTTTTATATGAAAGTTCTATCTTCCCCAAAGAATAAACCTCGGCCGTTGATTGTTTACTTAGTTTGATCACCACTGTTGACGTACATTAATGTTCTATCCCAATAAAATTTAAGACCCATACTGGTTTTCTCACAAAGGATGAGCTTTCGGCCCTTTATTATAAGATATAATAATTTCAGCCCAAAGTAAGACGTGGGCTCTTTACTAGTAATGTAACAAATACATCTGATTTTGTAACATATAGATATAATTTTGTAACCAATAGACGCTATGGACAGATATTCTATGGACGCAAGGTATTACTCTATGCGATATATGTCTACATGTGATAATTGTATATTGTACAAGAAGTAACCTAGAAACTTACCTTGTTGTGTAATGAAATGTGATGTGGGTATAGAGGTCATTATCATCAGCGTGCATTATTCGCAATCATACTATTATACTATTATCCCCCCACTGTTTAATAATAACAATGCATTCAGATCTCATGAAACTGTTTGTAGTTGTATTATATTGGTTAATTGATTAGGTTTCATATTTTTTTTAAAATTATTAATTAGTTTGGTTCACTATATTTTTCCGTCAGCCAACAAGATAAATATTATTCATATTAATATCTCTATATATATATTATTGGCTTTATAAAAAATGGAATATATGCAGGTTATTTCTTTATGGATGTTCCCTTTCTTCAAATAAATAAAACTATATCCTTATACAGTTGGTTTTGATCGGGTTATTCAGTTATTGACATGAAAAATATAAATATTCATAAGCTTGCTACTTTTTTAATTATTTAAAAAAAAAGTGACTAATAATAGTATTTACTTTTAAATTTCAATGTGTTGACCTTTGAGATATATTAACTTAATAAAAAGGGAAAAGAAAATAAAAATTTTTGCTTGGTTGACTAAAATATGTTTCCAAATTTCTTTATATATAAGAGATACTGATAATTAATTTACAAATAATTTGACTGTTTCAACCGATTTTTTATAAACAAAACCATAAAAAAACAACTTGAAAAAAAAAATCAAATGATTGATGGTAATCCTTCGTTTAAGGGTGCACCTCAAATCACTATCAAAAGAGTGAGACTGCAAAACGCGTTTTATCATTTTCCTATTGCCCTTGTCACGTCAAAGTATATATTTGTATATATAATTCTTTCAAATCTTCTTTTATTGATATGTGTATAAAGCATTTTCAGAAAGAAAATGCATTTATTTATATATTATGTCTGACTTTATTAGATTATTGTATATGATATATGCAATCCCTTCCACAAGGTATATATTGTCTCCAATATATATACCATTAAATTAACTATGAGTTAATTATACATGTTCACTAATCACTAGTGCGCATCAAATTAATTAATTTGAGGTATATTAATATTATAGACCATTAATTTAATTATAGTGAACGCATCATTAGCAACCTTTCGTATTTTGCACCATTAACATAACTGTCATAATACTAATGGTCTTAACTATTTTTTTTTTAAATAAAATTGACATGAGATATAATGACATGTCCTATATATATTGAAGGATGAAAGTATTATCAAAATTAAATTTTAATTAATTTGTTTATTTTTAACAATTATTGACGACAAAACTAATTGTTCTTTTTATATACTATTAAAAAGCTCACTCATTGCTTTGAGCTGAAATTATTATTTCTTATAATAAACTTTTAAGATAATATGTAACGGGCCTTTTGAGATAATTTATATGGGCCTTAATTTTAATGGGCTGAGAACGTCAACGGGCATTAACGTACATCGACGGTTCTGATCTATCGAAGAAAATGATCAGCGGCTTAGATGTGAGGATAGCCCTTTCATATCATTTTTTCCAATATGCTTTTATTATTAGTAAGGATAATAATAGGCAAGATGACACCCTTTAGTTGCCAATAAAGTTTAAGTTCATATTAACTTTATAGAATGAACAATTTAGCACATATATATTTTTATAATTATATAAGGATCACAATTTGAAAGAGTCGTGTTGATTATTATTTTTTTTCCAAAATTCAAAAAAAAAATTTCCTGGCAAATGGTCCACAGCAAAAAAATAAATATAAACAAAAAATAAAATAGTCGACTTCTCCATGCTCAACGAATCCTGAAAAATTAAATGATTGCACATCATGCTCTCATCGCTATGAATTCTAAATTGTTTATGCTTACTGCTTAGCATGCAAGTTGCATATATCTAATTAAAATATGTACTAGCTATTTCCATAAATAATAGATAATAAGAAAGGTAAAGCTGAACAGGTTTAAAATAATTCTTCCGTAATATAATGAAACAATATTTTAAACCTTATCATAAATATAAAGTACTACTAATTATAAAACATGAATATGCCTTGTGCACAAACTGCAAATAAGTCAAATTATAATTTATTAAATTTTTTTTTTTTGAGATAAAGATGAGGTCAAGCCACTGAAATTTAAGAGTGTTATTCTTAGCCACTAGACTAAAGGCCGGTTCTTTCAAATTATCATTCCTAACAATGTCTGTCGATCAAGTAAAGTAACCCACTTTAATTATACAAATGAGGATCATGATCATGAATTAAGAGAGTGTTATATATGCATGGGAAGATTATTATTGGATACTTGTGTTCCTAATCTATTTTTATTTTATAAAAATATGGTTTGGATAAACTTCATGAATCATGCATGAGGGTTTTCCCTCGACAGGATAATTAAAAAAATGGATTAAAAATAGATTAATCTCATGTGATGCCAGCTCTTTCCACCACTTTTTTGTAGTTCTCTGATGAGTTTAATTAATAATTAAATTGGGGTGCTACAGAAACAGATTTGTTCTTCACAATAAACAAATGTGCCAATTTCTTGGTACTTTCAAAGGAAATATTTTAATTAAGTTACAATTAATTTTTTTCTCGTTTTAAGTGAAAACCGGGAAACCATCTTGATACCCTAAATTTAATTTAACACCATACAGAGTTCGATAATTATAGAGAATTCTTAATTATTTCCTCAAAAAAAAAAAGAATTTTTAATTATATATTTAATAATGAGGCTAAAAAAGTATGAGGCAATTTAAAAATTTTCAATTTTCAAGCCACAATATACTTATGTAATTATAAAAATGGAATTTGAATCAGGAAAAAAAACAATTGTTTTGCCAAAGAAACCCGTGTAACAATTTGTTTTGAAATTTTGTGAAATGTTGATGAATTTTATAATGATAGTTGCTAACATTTTCTTGAAATAAATTCATGGACCACTCCCGTGGATCGTGTTTTAATTAATATATATATATAGAATATGTTCTTTTGATAAATTAATATAAATTATTAATGCACCAAAATATTTATTCCAAAAAATCCCATTTGTTGCAAATTCTAATATTTATATCTTGTTATTCAAGTACCAGAGAGGATTTGCAATTACAGCAAATATATAGAAGCACATCTTCAAAGGAGGTATTGTTTGTTTATAGAGTCCGGCTACAGTGATATGCATATCACGGTTTTACCATGCTATGCGGTCTGTATCTCAGTTTCCGGTATCTAAATAGTCGATCCGAACCGCTCAATGTGATCTTTATATCAAAATATACTAGTAAACCAAATTTTATAATTTTTAGAATTTTTTTGCTATTTTTAATGATGATGAGAAAATGACTACATCCAAGGGATTTGGTTTATACAAAAATAGTAATTTTCTCCCCATCATTAAAAATAGCAAAAAAATTTTAAAAATTATAAAATTTGGTTTGTTAGTATATTTTGAAATAAATATTAAGTTTAGCGGTTTGGATCGACTATTTGGACACCGAAAACGGAGGTACGGACTTCATAGTACGGTAAAAGTGTGATATGCATATCACCGTAGCCTAATTCTTTGTTTATATTAATATTATGTACATCTCTCTTTTTTTCAAATTAAAAAAAAATGAAACAATGAACGCATTGTGCTCATAATATTCAAATAAGCAACGGGGAATGAAAAGCAAAGCAAATTAAATAGAGAAAGTATTCATTCATATAAAAAAAAAAAGATGAGATGCGCATTTCTCAAAGGCACATCTTTTCTTTTCCCCACTCACAAATATTTTATATTTCCAAAACCTTTATTGAAATGGCATGAGGAACAGCAGCAGCAAATTAAAAGATTAATTATTCAAAGCCTTAAAGTGGGTGCCATGTGAACAACTACAGAACACTTGAACTGTTAATTATTAATTAAAAATTATTAATAACACAATTAATTAATTAATTAATTAAGAATTTATTATAGTTTGTCACGGACACAATAGAGAGTGCCGAGTGGCAACCATGCATTCAATTAATTAATCTGGTTGGTTTGAACAAAGAAGCCTTTAATTTAATTTAATTAAGATGGGATGGATGCCTCCAGTTGGAAAAGTAATTAAGGATTTGATGTTGGGCCTAATTGTTTGTTTGTCCTCTTTGACTACTTAATTAATTTCCTTCATCTTCATCAACAGTTTATTCATCTATTTATTTAATTAATTAATGCTGGCATTTTGTTAGCAGAGGTAAAAAGAATACATCACATCACATTACATTACATAAATATATCAAACATGTGAAGATGAGATGATATGATTTTATTATTTGTTTATTATAGATAAATTAAGAAGGGGGAATAAAGGTTGTATAATAATATATAATTTTGGATCGGAATCCGCTGCTTTTCTTTTCTTGATCCGACAATTGAGAAACACCGAAGTACTTCGAGATCCATACAATACAAGCCCAAGTACTCTGATATTTGTGCCGAAACCGATCCCGACCATCCGATCGGAAAAACAGAGTCTGTTTTTTCTGAAAAGAAAAGCAGCGGATCCTATAATTCTCAATATCCGTATTACAACTTTCATTTTTATATTATGCATATCAATATATTTTCCTCATCATCCAAATTCCAAACCTGTGGATGGAGTCCCTGGTCTGGTTTTTGACCATCCATTATTGGCTAATTATAATTATATATGCATGCTGTGCTTGTTCGTACTGATTATCACTTGTCAATTGCAACGTTTTTCTTTAAGAATTCGGATATCTGTCATTATCATTGTGGGCATCGTTTGTTTGGCAACGTGGGATAGAGGAATTAATAATTAACACTATAATTAAGATATATCAATTTTGTTGCCAAGACAAATGAATTATTTATCGGAAACAAATTATCTATCGGTGGCAAAATTAATTAAAATAGTTTTTTTTTTAATGATTGACAGGGACTGCCAATTTAGAAAAACATTAATTAAATTAGTTAATGCTCGTTTATTTATTATTGGTATAGTATATTTTAGCCCCTCCTTGTGATAACATTATTTTGTAATAGCAAGGATTAAAAGATATGCGCCAAAATTATATTTTGAATATTGTCTAAAAAAATTTATTATTAACGAGGTTGAAGTGGTTTGCAGAAATCTCCTTGGATTTTTTTTTTTGTTGGACAAATTATTAATGCAAAATAAAATTTACATTGTACATCCACCGATATACAAATGGCTCAAGATAAACTTTTGTGTGTATCCCACCATAGTTAGCTCAACAAATTATTTGCATATTTTAGTTTCAGAAGAATAAATATACAGTGAGCTTAAGCTCACGTGAGACTTTCTGTAAGCTGAAGCTCAAAATCATATCAAATCAATTTTAAATTTGAGTTTACACAGTTCATTATATTATACACACCAAATTAAATTGTGTGTGATGCACAAAATTTTTGTTTTCGGAAATTTCTAAATATTTGTTTTGAATTTATTAAAAGTTAGTAACTTAGTATACAATATTAATAAAATATTCAATATTTTATATTTGTATCACTTTACAGAATCTAAAACAAATACTTAAAATTTAAAAAATGAAAAACTTTTGTATTCTACAAGATTTTGATATAAATATTATAATGAGCTATATAAATCTAAATTTTGAAGTACTTTGATATAGAGTTTAACATCACGGAAACTTTCATTAGCTTAAACTTACCGTATATATTTACTCATTTCAAAACATCCCCGTGTAATATTTGTGACTATTGTTTTAGATTTTTAAATGATGACACTTTTTGCATACGATTAATTTTTCTTTTGGCTCATATTTTACTAAATCTGAGACAAAATATATATTCTATAATCTATACAAAATATTATTGACATATTTTTATTTTATAGAAAATTCGGATCGGAAGGTATGTTTTTCAGCCATTTTTCTGTTGGGACCAACTCAATAGACAATATATATCAATTTAAATCGCGTTATATATTGGTAGTGGGAAGTAATTACAAGTAAAAAAAATTCCAAAATTCATTATCGTTCAAGGAATTTCATCAAGAGTAAACTTAAAATTTAAAATTCATAATTAATACCCTTCTTTGTTTTGAAAATTTCGCAGGGTACACTTTGAATCTTGAGTTTAAATACATGTTTCTCTTTTTAAACGTTAAAAGTCAACCTATCTTGTACGTAAAAAATATTCTACAAGTAAATTAATGAAGTACTTGTTTTTTTTTTTTTTTTAGTTTTTCTACGTTGGCAGCCGCTGTCAACCTTTAAAAAAAAAAAATTAAGTACTTATTGAATTAGAAGAGTAAATTGTTTTAATTAATTCAAGCTCTTAACTAGGAAAACCGTGCTTAGTGAGATGCTTGTATTAAACAAAAATATTTATAATAAATTTAA
Organism: Cyperus esculentus; assembly: GCA_030179965.1. Classification (NCBI taxonomy): domain Eukaryota; kingdom Viridiplantae; phylum Streptophyta; class Magnoliopsida; order Poales; family Cyperaceae; genus Cyperus; species Cyperus esculentus. Next base: position 2,835,898 of record JASGLE010000039.1, on the reverse strand, counting down.
ATTGTATTTTTCTAACTTAATTAAGACATAATTATTCTTATCGGATATGATCATAGCTTCATAAGAAATCAATGAGAATGATTTGATTCCTTTATTCTACACTACTCATGTAATTTATTAATTATAATCATTTGATTCTTTTATTGAATAAATACTACTCATGTAATTCATTATCACTAAAAAAACGAACTAATTAAAAGCGTGCTCGCACTTGGACTGGCTGGACGGTATTAATTAACATTTCATTAATTAATTATTTGGACGTTACTTCCATGTTAACACCCGGATAATTTTATCGGTTACATATGAATCTTATAATGGGTAATATTCATTTATAATCGTCAGATCGAAAAAAAAAAATTTTGGTGAGAGCATTGGAGTCAAATTCTAATTATTTATCTGAAACTCTTCATAACAAATTAATTAAGTTTACGATGTGTGATCACTAACCAACGAAATGTTTAATTGACACTAATTCAATATACATCGTTCTAAATTATATATAAATCACATTATATATATTTTTCAAACTTAATAGTATATTTCAACATTTCTGTTTGTTCTACACTTTATTGGTTTATTTGCGCTGAATTGTCAAAAAGATAAAAACTTTGCACAAACACAATTTAGCATTCGGAAACATGCAGCGTTCATAGAATAACTGTCCATGTATTCACAGATATCCAAATTTTATAACAGTTATGTCAATTTGTTACTTTTATCTTAAATTTACAATATTTTGATGATGAAAAAGTGGAAAATTTTCGTAGATACCCAAACAAATCAACTTATCAGGTACCGCTGCCTAAGCATGCAATTTAATTTCAAAATGCCCAAACCAAAGGGCGTGGCTTCCCCTTGCGCCTAATAAAACTATACTAGCAACAATTATACAGTTATTTGTCTAGGTAAATATGGGTCTAAAAGGCGTAAGTTGAACTTATGTCCTTGCAAGGGCGGAGCCAGCATGAAACAGGGGTGGGCACTGGCCCCCCAAAAAAAAATTTTAAAAATATATCCCTAAAAATTTGCAAAAATATCCCTATTTTGAGAATAAATTATAAAAATATACTTAAATTCTAAGAAAATTTATAAAATTGGCCTTGTCCTTAAAAATATTTGCACAAATATACCTTAAATGTATCGAAAAAGTTGGAACCCCTGATTCGGAGTCTGGCTCCGCCCCTGCGTCCTTGTATTTAGGCAGTAGTGTTAGTTGAGATAGATATATTGGGCATGCATCCATGAAAATTTTCATGATGAATTTATGTGGCTTTAAAAGCAATGGTCAAATGAGGCATTATTGGGCCATGCATGGCGATGATGCCCATGTGCATCATGTGGCGCTGTGGCCGCATGTGATCAAGCATTCATGCCACTATTTTTAAAACATTCTCTTTGTTTATTACTTTATTCATCTCTTCTCTTCTCTTTCAATCAATAAAAATATAAAATATAAAATACAAATACAAATAAAAGAACGGTCTCCATCTTATATATCCAGATTTTCTGTCACAGCCAGATTTGTGATCCCTGTTAGCTTAAGAGGAGAGTTCAATGACTTGATTTAGGACTAATGCATGTATTAATGCAATGTACGGTGAAGCGCGTGGACTGTTAGATTACCTTGAGATCCGAGCCTATACGATCTTGAGATAATCCAGCGGCTCACGTGCTTCACTGCGTACTGCCTCAAGGTAGAGGATAAGCACTCTAATAACTTGTGACACCACTTGTCACAACTTTATAGGTTTTTTCATGGTTCAAAATTTAATAACAAAATTTCAAATTGTTGATCTTGTTCATAAAGTAATAAGTAAGATGTATGCGTATATAATATAAAATAGGATACATATATAATTTCATAATTTTTCAATTTCATTTGTGATATATCATTTATCAAAGTGGCTTAAGAAGTACCCTTAATCTAATTATTAACTATTATTTATAAATTATAATACTTTCTTCTTTAAGCCAATTTAATTATCTAGTATGAAATATTGTTGAAAACTAATTAAAATTTTATGGCTTAAGAAGTACAGATACCAACTAGATCAATGATGTTAACTTTATTTGTGGCATATATCAGAACCTTCTTGTAACGTACGAAATACTGTAATTCATACTCTAGAAAGAGGGGTAAGCTTCCAAGCTTTTTATCTATGCCACATCATCATTAATCTTAACCATTGATTTTGTTTCTCTCTCTTCATTTATCTTAATCAAATGGCTCAAATTAATTGTTTTCAATATGATGTACCTAAAGAACAACTTAAGACTCAAAATATTTGCAACTCTTTATATTCTTTTGTACATATTGAGATGTAGCTAAAAATATATTACATAGAAAAAAATTAAGTCCAATATTTATCTAATAAAATATATTTATGAAAAATGTATATTTATTTTTTATATCTTTTAATTTTAATTTATGTAATATTATTTTTTCGGGGCGAAACCCCGATTTCACAGCTCTAGTATACACAGAGCTCATATATACAGAAGGAACCAGAAAACAAAATCTAATACATCTGAGCTGTAATTGCGGTATTAAATGAGCTTCTGAATGGAAAAAAAAATGTTATATTTTTTTTCCAATAACTTCGCTGGATAAGAATATTCAATAAACTAAATTGCAAAAAGTCAATTAGAGGTTGAGTATGCATTTATATATTTCTCAAAAAAAAAAAATGCATATATATATATATTTTTTATTTAAATAGGGTATGTTATTATTTTTAAGACCGGAAGGGATGTATATTATTTTTCACATGTATTTTCTCGTGACTTAGAAGCTACACCACTTTCCAGATTACTAGACCTGTGGCACAAGTATGCTATAAATTCATAATGGAAAATGCTATGGGATACCGCAAAAGATACTGTCGGGGATGCCACCATACAAAGTTAATTTAACGTTAATCTGCAATATGTTGCGATCAAAATGAAACATCTATAAAGTTAATCTGAAACTTAATGAGATTAAAATTAAACACAAATAATATATTTTTCTCTTTTGTTGCTCTTTTCACTTCATCTTGCTCTCATACGTTCTCTCAACAACTTTAAGGTAATATTTATGTGATTTAGTAGTGATTCAAGTAGATGATTTAATTTATGATTTGTATTATTCAACTTAATACTACAATGTTTCAAGTTAATACGTTAATTGTTTCAAGATAATTTGTTAATGTTTCAATTTGGATATATTTTACATCATAACTGATATCTGTTTTGGTATCTTTTTTTTATCTGTATATCTGGACCGATTCACAATAGCATCACATAATGTTGCTCTAGTACTTACATTAAAAATAGAATAATTAACTCCATCCAAATATTAATATTGTAGTTGAAATCACAGAATTGAACCCACTTACAATACAATTAATTGGTTATGCTTATAATTTTCTTGTGCTAAAATTATACTGGTATTTTTATTGATACTGACAATATAAATTACTGAACAATTAATATTAAGAATGAACAAAACTGCCTCAAATGATATTTGTTCAATTGTTCCCCATTTTTTGAGTTTATACCCCGTTCATTGTTGTATTAATTATTACTTATATAAGTGAGATTAATTTTAATCATAATTATGTTACCCCAGGCAATACCTTACGAGATAAAAACCACAAAAAAAAAGAAACATGACCGTATTAAATTAGGGGTGGGGGGACATAATGGGGCCGTTCGGCAACCCCTCCTTAGACTTTATTTAGCTTCCTTAATCTCTTAATCCTTCAGAACGCAAGCTCTTTAGCACGGATTAAAAGTTTCTCCTTAAGCCTCCTTTTGACCGGGGCTTAAGCCTTGCCCGGATTCCTAAGAAAGCAATACCCGTAGCTTAAGACTTAAGTTTTCTTAAGCTATTTTTTCTTTTTCTGAACGAGTATGACTTAGTGAGGCTTAAATATCTAAGCCAACCACCTTGCCGAACAGGCCCAGTAGTAATACAATTCGACGAATATTCAAAGTTCAAATTAGTAACCCAGTTTAATAACCCATTATACGAACAACAATTAAAAAATAAGAGATCAAACGCCTCCCTCGAGATTGGAGACGCTCGTTGCATTCGTCCATAAACAATTTTTTTTTTTAATTTTTTAAACAGAAGCAAGGTACGCATGAGAAATGACCGGCTTATAAAAATGAGGAATCAATTAACAATGTCATCTGTTTGTATTTATAAAATATAAATGGGGCAGTTTTGTAGCTGGGCCACAGTATTACATATACTATGATTTATGGAATTATTAATTCAAGCAATCTACATACATAACGTCAAACTAGTATAGTATTATTCTAAGAGTAATAACCTAGCGTTCATAGAAAAGTTGTCCATAGCAGTTCGTAGATTATATTTCGGGATGTATCTGTTACATTATTTGTACATCTATGAATGTATGGACAGCTTTTCAATGGACGCAACATGTTTCTCTATTCTAATATTGTTCTAAGGAGTAATACCTAGCGTCCATAGAAAAGTTGTCCATAGCAGTTCATAGGTTAGATTTCAATATCTGTTACATTATTTGTACGTATTTATGGACGTATGGACGGCTTTTCAATGGACGAAAACATGTTTCTCTATTCTAATTTCTAAGCAATTAATTAAGTCGAGTTCATGAGTGTGAGTAGTTTAGTTATCATTGGTTCCGAGGCGAAATCAATGAAAGACAAAGCGAACATGTGCAAGCTATTAATTAACGGACATTAAATAGTACACGCAGCTACCTACTTAATCAATTAATTAAGGGGCCATTAATTAATTAATTGTTTGTTTGTTTATAGCTGACCGAATTGTTATTTAATTATGTTCAAATAAACTAATAATTTAATCATAGATGGATCACCGACTATATAGAAATTTGCTCCTTTAATTATAATACATTTGCCTCGTTAGGATACTTTAAAGAGGAATAAAATAATCAAAGTCTATAAGTTTAATGTTACTATAAAAAAATAGAGGGGGGATTCATTGACGATCTTAACATTTTGACAACGAAATATTTAAAAAATTTGTTTAAGTTCATAAAAAAATCTTAATGAAGAAATATTTAAAAAATTTGTTTTAAGTTCAAAAAAATATTAAAAATGAAAAAAGGTTTGTATCTCATTACTTGAGTTGTAGATTAATAATGTTTCAAATTTCAATCAATTTGGACATCGTTTGATGCCTTATCGATTAAAATTTTGTATATATTTTTTAACGGTTGTAATTTAACAGATCTTTGAAAAACTATCAAACATCGCTTAATATGAATATTATCAGAAACATGATTTATAAGTTAAGCAATATTTCTGTAACCTTTTTTCTTTTGTCTTTTTAGAATTTTTAATGATTTTCTTCAAAAATTTGAAAAGTCCTATTTTTAAAATTGTCGAGATAAGCATTGTCAATGGACCCCTCCTCTGAAAAGAAAAATTGTTTGTCAAAAGCTTATCGTGCGAGCGTTGCGATAGAATTTTGTATTGCCGTACAAAAGTGATTTAATATTTATTTTAAAGAAGAGATACACAATTCTTTTAAAATGTGCGTTATAAGTACCACCAATAAATAATATAAAAAAAAAGGTAACACAATCATACCATAAATAGTACAGACCGTTCCGTACTATAAAATCATATCTTCATTTTTGTAAAAAAAAATCACCGACCCGAACTATGCTGGTTCCGCCACTGCAACCAACCCTCTAGTCATCTATGCCAAAGAGACAAACTTTAGCACCAACTAAAAAAAAAAAAAAAAAACCCTTTCCCTTTTAGAGAAAAATTCTTAATTTAAAAAATAACCAAATTGGAAGGCAACATGAGATTAAATGCATATATATTTGATATTTCCTAGCGGTTTAAAGAGGGAATTATGAGGTCAAAGGTAACCATCAGGTCCCAACCAAACCAAACCTAGCAAGCAAAAGAGCTAATGAATGAGAAACAGATCGTGCTTTGCCTAGCTTTGCTTTGCTTTGGCTTTCCTTGAGAAGGACTCGACCCGGCACCAAAAGCTCCAAATCAACACCACGTGCCCCTGTTTTTAAAGGCACATTCACATACCAAATTCTCTGTAGCACGTCGTCTCAAAAAAGAGACGAAATGTGCTCAAGCTCAACTCAAATAATTGCGATTCGGTACGTTTTTTTTTTTTTGAACAAAGCCCGTAAGCAACCCCAATTATCCCCTACCCAACCCCTACCGGGAGTTGATCCCGGTATTCTACAGTGAGAGCCCATATCACTACCACTAGGCCGTAGCTTCGGTGACCGATTCGGTACGTTACTACATTGCAAAGCTTGGCAGCACAGAAAGATGAGTCAGAATCTGCTGTTATTCTTTGAGAATAACAGGACCCGGTTTATCCAATATGGACTGTTAGATTAAAACGGACGGCCCGATTGGTCCAATTAAAATTATAGGGGACCTTTTTCACAATTAATTCCATCCATTGATTTTGATCCGACGGTCCAGATTTGGATAATAGTCTCAAAAAAGAGATGAAATGTGCTCGACTCAAATAATTGCGATTCGGTACATTAGTACATTAGTACATTGTTTTTTTCATTTTGAAGAAAGTGGAACATTAGTACATTGTAAAGCTTGGAATATACCTTTCTCTGCATACTGCATTATTAGCCGTTTACTGATTCTCTCAAAAAAAAAAGGCCGTTTACTGATTTAGGGATAGAGGCCAAGTTTTTGCTCTCCGATGAATGACAAGCTTTTTTAACTACTAGTAAAGAGCCCAAAGCAACGCATGGCTGAAATTGTTATTTCTTATAATAAATTTTTAGGGTCTGTTCGGATGGCCTGGGTTCATATGGGAAATGGGTGGGTTTGGGAATTTGTGGATTTTCTTCCCTTGCACCGTTCGGCTGCCATTTTTGTCTCCTTGGGTTGGGGTGATATTCCCGTTTCAACCCGCCAATTCAGCACAAATTTTTGGGAAAAAATTTATCATCTCAGACCTAATTTGTTTTTTCCCATTTGCTGTTGGGAATCCAACTAATGAAATGTCGGAACCCATCCCCATATATTCCCGTTCCCATTATTTTTTATGGTGCCAAACAGGGCCTTAAGGTAATATGTAATGGGCCTTAAATTTCAATGGGCTGAGACATTAACGTCAACGGGCATTAACGTAAATCAACGATTCTGATCTATCCAAAAAAATGATCAACGGCTCAGATTTCTTATTTGTGAAAGATAGCCCTTTCATGCCATTTTTTGCAATATATATGCTTTTAATATAGTAAGGATGAATTTAATTAAAATTATAAAAAACTATCAACGAGTAATATTATAAATAATATCAAATATTAAAAATAATATTAGAAAAAAGTATAAAGAACAAATCTTAAATTTGTTTGAAATGAGCAAAAGGCTCTAGTATGCATGTATGAAAAACTTATATTGTGTATATAATTACTGTGCAATGAATTTCTTTCATACTAAATTATATGCTAAATCTAATTTTGAATTTTTGGTACTAAATATTCAAACGACCATAACTCTTGAGAGGAAACTCTGACTGAAGTAAACTTCACAGCTACATAAAGCTAACAATGAGGGATGCATGGAGATTTTTTTTTAAAAAAAATTCAGACCGGGCCCACCAGACTAGGAAACCGATTTAATACTCTTCAACATATTTTTTTTTTTTTCTATCAATTCTGTGTTTTTAAATAAGATTTTTTTATTTATATTTTGGAAAATAGGCCAGAAATTAGTTATAGCGACATAAATTTCTTGAGAAAACTACTGGAAAAAAAAATAGAAATATTGGAGAAATTTTTTATAAAGAAACCGATATTATCACAGCAATAATAATGATACTACAGTAATTATGAAAACATCACCAAATACTACCTCTGTCCCAAAATAGATGGATTTTTTGTAGTTCATTTGAACTACAAAAAATCCATCTAAAATGGGACAGAGGTAGTACTTGGCAGCCTTCCGTGTGAATTATCGGAAAAAAAAAAATGCTTGGCTTTTAAATAAATTTACTGACAATATTACATAAAAATTCTACCTCTAATTAATACTACCTCCGTCCATAATTAAATGAATTTATACCCTTTAGAGCTTGTCCATAATTAAATGAACTTTACCGAATTGAATTTATTTTTCTATTCACTTGTTTTAATTCACTTGTTTCTCCAATGTTATGATTACTCTTTTAACTATATTATTTAATTGAAACAATTATTATGTTATTTTATTTTTCCACTAATTCATTTAATTTTTCCTAAAAATTTATTTATTTATAGGCGGAGGCAGGTAGTATAAAACACCAAATTAGTATCGCCAATTAATTATGACACGTGAGAAAGACATATATATATATTGGTTTTCCTAAAGCTGCCATTTGTTCCTTTATCACACTGTACGCTACAGTGCCTTTAAGGGCACCTTTCATTGATACCTGGTACCTCTAAAGTTGGCTTAATCGAGTGATAATGAGTGCTCACTAAACTCTAATTAGGGATAGGGAATGTTATGTGACCCCATACTTAACTTGGCATTTCTTTGTTTGGGTCGAAAACTAAGTTCCAATTCACGATTATTAGTTTTATAATCTAGATGGTCCAGCTTCCATGCTTTTCAGCTATGTCGCATCATTATTATTGTTAACCATTGATTTTGTTTATTTGTCTTCATTTATCTTAATCAAATGACTCAATTTAATTTAATTTTTTTCATTAAAGAGATAAAATGATGTATCCAAATAATAACTTAAGGCTCAGAATATTTGTAACTCTTTATCCTTACTAATAATAAAAGCATATTAGAAAAAATGACATGAAAGGGCTATCCCCACATTTGAGCCGTTGATCATTTTCTTCGATAGATCAGAACCGTTGATGTACGTTAATGCCCGTTGACGTTCTCAGCCCATTAGAATTAAGGCCCATATAAATTATCTTAAATTAAGGTCCATTACATATTATCTTAGAAGCTTATTATAAGAAATAATAATTTCAGCCCAAAGCAAGGAGTGAGCTTTTTACTAGTATAAATAAATTGAGATGTAGCTAAAAATATATTAAGTCCAATATTTATCTAATAAAATATATTATGAAAAATATATATTTATTTTCAATATATATTATCTAATTATTCTATGTAATATTGTTTTTTTAAGACGAAACCTCGATACACAGATACACAGCTCTAGTAGGTATAATTGTTGAAAAAAATTAAAGCTGGCTTGAAGGCTTTTTTTTTTGAGAAAAGGCTTGAAGGCTTGAATACACCGAAGAAGGAATAGACTTGCCGACAGACAACGGTACATATCAAGCAGACAAGTGGTTTATAAATAACTAAATATCGCCCTCGGGGATCTGAAAATGAAAATGAAAGAAATATCGCCCTCGGGGATCTGAAAATGAAAGAAAGAAAGAAAGAAAATGATTGCCCATAAATGAAATGGAATTTAGGAAAAGAAAAAGAAAAAGAGAATTAGAGAAGAGACATATCTTAAATTGGAACACGAGTCTCACATGCATGTAGAAGGATCAGGATTCAGGACACTTGGCTATTATATATCGTCTTCATCTGTAGATGGGATCTAAATCTGTATACCCTGCTTTTTTTTATCCGACTGTTGAAAACACCGAAATACTTTAAGATTGGTGTAGTAAATACTGAAAGATTTTGAGATCGGTGCGACAATCGATCCCAACCGTCCGATCAGAAAAGCAGGGTTTGCTTTTCTCTAAAGGACCCTGCTTTTCTCTAAAGAAAAGCAGCAGATTTTTATCCTATAGATAAAACCAATTTTCATTATTGTAGGAAATCTCCTTTGATTCACTTTACTATACATGCTTCTCTCAAAAAAAAAAAAAAAAAAAAAAAAATTTTGCCAAAACAAGTTTATCTGCGTAAAAAAGAAAAGAATTCTTCCTTGTTTATTTATTTTTTGCTTTCTCTGGCATGTGTTCTTGTAAGGTTATATTTTTTGAGATAAAGATGAGGGTCAAGCCACTCAAATTTAAATGTCTATAAAAGATTTTTATCTGGGTTTTGAACCCGCGGCCTCCCGTACGGAGAGCGTTGCCCTTAGCCACTAGACCAAAGGCCGATTCTTCGTTCTTGAAAGGTTACAACATAGCAACTTAATTGCCTTCCTTTACATTGAGTTTATAGATATTGTACATATAAGGAGTTACTTAAATTGATTATATTTTCTTTTTGGATATAAGTTGAATTATTATGAGAGGCATCATTAGGTGCAACAGTTTACTTCTACTCATCTTACAACCACTCTCAGTTATGACAAAATCCCCATGCAAGCTCTTAAATTGATTATATTTTCAATTATATTCAATTTAAGTGATATTTGCTAGATCTTAAAAAACTCGTTAAATTACAACTGTTAAAAAGTGTATAAATTTTTGATAAGTCATCAAACAATGTTCAAATCGATTGAAATTTGAAACACAACCAATACATAATTAAAAGAATACATCCATAAATATTTTTCATTAATAAGTTACTTAGTGATTTTTGACACTTTTTTTTTTTTTTTTAAATTATCACTGTCAAAACTCAAGATAAGCATTGTTGGATCCCTCCTAAACAACAAAGTTAAATGACCCCAGCATGCACCTAGCTCAATTTGGCATAAATAATGACCATCTTTATAAAATCCTGAATAAATATGTACTGGCCTACCTAATAATAATTCATTTTTCTTGCCACTGATTTAGCACTTCACTTGGTCATTATCTGAAATTTATAATTCTAGTATCCTCTACCTTTGTATGATTATATAATAATATATCCTTACTCTTAATAAAATCATATTAGATTTTTTGACATGAAAGTTCTATCTTCCCCAAGCAAAAATTTCAACCGTTGATTGTTTACTTAGATTGATCACCATCGTTGATGTACTCTAATGTCTCAACCCATTAAAACTTAAGGTCCATATCAATTTTCTCAATTTAAAGCCCATTACATATTATTTTAAAAAATTATTATAAGAAATAACAATTTCAACCCAAAACAAGGCGTGGGCTCTTTACCAGTATACTATAATATATACATGTATAATGGTGATAAAGCTATCACTAACAATTCTGGACAAAAGGACAAGTCAACCTTTGGGCCAATGCATGATATAGTTTGTTATTCATTTTGGGCCCAAATTGCGTAATCAAGGTCCTAGTTTAATACTTTGTTAACAATACTTAATTGTATATTTTATGTCGTTTTGTTAACTAATTTACGCAATTTAATTATAATCTAGTTCAGGTGCTTAGCTGTAGAACATAGTGGCCAATAGTCCAAATTTTGTCTTAATTTCTTAATCCTAAATTATTTATATGAAAATGCTGCTGAGATACAAACTTATTGTTCATATTTAAGTGGTTCTTTATTTTTATTGACTTCATTAATTACGCATCTTATTTGTATTGTAATTTTATTTTTAACTCAAATATTGTTAATATAAATAGCATCTCATTTAAGTTGAAGAACAAAATATAATAGAAATAAGCACAATAAAGTCATAAATCCAAATATTAACTCATTGATTTAATATAAACTAGTAAGGAGCCTACACCTTACTTTGGGCTGAAATTGTTATTTCTTATCATAAATTTTTAAGATAATGTAATGGGTCTTAAATTGAGAAAATTGATATGGGTCTTAAATTTTAACGGGTTGGGACATTAAAGTACGTCAACAGTGGTGATCAATATAAGTAAACAATCAATGGCTGAGATTTATTCTTTAAAGAAGATAGAACTTTCATGTCAAAAAATTCCATCTGTAAGGATATTTAAGCTGTATATATTTTTGTATCAGCTGTGATATCATATATATGATAACAAAGTATTTGTTCCCTTATTTTTGCTGTTGGTTGCGTCTATGACACCGAAAGTTGACACGTCTCACTATTAAAAAAAAGGGAAAAGGATAAAACGCCTTTGCCAATATAAAAGTGACAAGATACTAGAGCACCTTCAAGAGACTCTCTAAAAATGGATCCCAATATATCTATATTGGATGTCATCCTAATTTTTTTGGCTCCAACAGATTTCCAAAATATGGATTCCAATACATTTAAACTGGGCCAAAATATGGATCCCAATACATTTGAACGGTCCGGATTTGGTTTTGGTTTTGGGAAGTTGGATTGGCAGTGCCCAAAAACGCCACCAAAATAGCTTGATTTGGCTTTGGTTTTGGGAGTGCGAAAAATAGGGATAGTTTTTTTGGTATCTCTTAGAGACGGTTTTCTCTCCTTAATTCCTAATTTTTGGTTTTAGGAGTGTTTTAGGGAGTCTATTGAAGATGCTCTTAGTCAATTAATCAAAAGAAAAATTGTGGTTCCAATATAAAATATGTTATTGTTTTGGGGACATTTTACAATCACTATTTTGCCATAATCTACAATAGTTTATTTTAGATACTTTAACTAGAGCAAAGTTAAAAAAAAAAAAAAACTTCCGTACTATCTCTCACCTTATATACTCCTATAAAAAATGTAAGAACCGGACTCTCGATTTTGTTCTAAGTCTACCTTTGAAATGGAAAAAGAAATATTACCATGCTCCCGTAGATCAAATTGATGACTTTTCGATTTTTCTGTCTTTTCACTCCCAACATCTTTTTCCTTTGAATACACCGCCGTCTCCCTTAGTCCAACTACTTTTCCATTTTTCTCTTGTTAGGCTTGAAAGAAAGAAAAATAAAAAAATTGCTTTCAGTTTTGTTCTTGCAATTCAGTATGGCTTTTATATTTAATCCATCGCCTTAGAAAGAAGAAACTGTGACACTTTGCTCCTGGTCCAGCGTGCTTGTCCGATAGGTTTCGGTCTCGCTGCTTCCTAATATGGAGAGTCCGTAACATGTCACTCAATTTTATAATTCTATCATTTCTACAGCATTTTATTAAAAATAAAGCTTGTTGTTTCGATTTTGGTTTAATATTGGGCGGTTCATTAATACATATATTAACTTTAATTAAACTCCACTCATAAAAAACAAAGATATGCTGCCCTACAAATAAAATGAAAGAGAAATAAAAAGGTTTCACTACAGTTGTCCACTAATTGACAAAGGGATGAGATGTCATTTTTTTGTTTATTAGGAATAACTAATAAGCGCGTCAAAAAGTAATTTATTCAGAGAATATTTTGGTTCAATGCTTTGATAAAAACCGAGTTATAAAAGATATTCTTTCGGAGGAGGGATCTAATGACCACAAAAGGGGTGCCCTCAATAACTACGGGATTATTTATATGTAATTTAACAAATGTAAACGGTTAGATCTATTCTAAATCATCTAAATAACATGTATACAAAAAATAATAAAAATTTAAACTCGTTTCGATAGCCATTAGTCGTAAAATTTGAACCGTTGATTTTTGTTAATGCTTGATGCACATGTAAATATAATCAAAACGATATAATTTTTTGTGTACACATAAAACACCATATATATAAAACATTTCATCAATTAGTTTTATCATTTAACATTTCAAATAATAATTATTTGAGATTTAGTTTTGTGGTTACCGATGGGACACCAATTTGTGTGGTTATTTGATCTCTCCTCATTCTTTTATGGCTTTATCATTCATCCATACTGGTGTGAAGTTCAGTTTTTCAACAATACCACTTCCATTTTATATACAAAACTGCAAAAGTTATAGTATATAAAAGCGAAAAAGGCAGCTCTGTTCCCACTTATATATAACTTGAGTATAAAAACATTTTTTTTATTTTAGGACTCGTGAGAATTTCTTCACCAAAATTCGTGTTGCTGATCTAATAATAAAAAGGGTGCAATCTAGTTTTAACTGAGCTAAATTGGAGAACCAGCCTTTGGTCTAGTGGATAAGAGCAACACTTTTCGTATGGGAGATCACAGATCAAAACCCGAATGGAAAGTCTTTTATAGACATTTAAATTTGACTAGTTTCACCCTCATCTTTATTAAAAAAAAAATTGTGCTAAAATTGATCTAATAACAAAGAATTTAAAAGTAGTTGTGATGCAGATGACCAAAATCCAAATGACCTCAAATGACCTAAATTTAAGAACATTGTGACACAATCGAAGTGACAAGTTACCTCTTTTTTTTAATTTTATTTTAGGATTAGTTTTGAGTTTAGACTCTCTAAAACCACTAAATCATCCAATGGTCCAATAGAGTAATAATCTGTGGCAACTAAGTAGCAATTACTGTCAATCAAATCACCAGCCATATGATGTGATGATTGTAAACGCAAACCAAGAAAATTCTATCCAATTTATCCAAGAAAATTAGTGGCAATTGGCAAAGATTACAAGCTCGTGGTGCAGAATGTGAGAGCCCATAAAACACCAACTTCTCAATACAATAATCATTAATCAAGAATATTCAAAGCTTACTTTTAAGTTGTGTAAATAAAAGCCCATTAAGAACAAGGCCCTGAATATGAAAATTAGGCCTGGGCTTGTTTCAACTATCAAGATTCAAGAGAGCCTCTCACAAAGTATTGTTTATATACATTATACAATGAACTGTCAAGGGGATGTAATCATATAACAGAAATAGAAATAATTAACTAATTTAATTTCAGATAAAGCAAAATGAAAATTGAAAAGCTTTTAATTCATGGCATGAGCATGACTTTCAATTTACTATCAATTATGAAATACAAGCTATTATGAAATCTGCAATCAATAATCCAATAAATAGCCCCGGATGGGCGACAACAATCAGATTACCACAAACCCTAAAATCCTACAATATTCGAGGGCGTATTATTCACAAAAACCATTACTGTGAAAGTGGTTCACTCGATTCGAGCAGTGCATCTGTCAAGCCAGTGAAAGGAATCGAATCGGTTTCCACAGGCTTAAATTTGAGAAGAGCCGAGGGTACCAAATCTTCTTCTTCTAGGGTTTTTGGTTTCTCTCCCGGTTTGGGAAAATGTGGTACCAGTTTCAATTTTGGCAAAGCTGGCCGCAATAGTTCAAACTCCAAACCAGGTTCCTTTAGCGCCTGACTCACGAACTGCACAACAACAAGAAAAACTTACCATAAGCACAATAATAGTACTTTACATTGCATGAGCACATGTTTTTGGATTTTTGTCTCTTGGAGAGTAAAAATAATATTTTTCTTTTATCATATGGTGTGAACTAAAAAGATGAGAGTTAACAAAAAAAAAAAAGGATGGCAGACAACTATTCCAGCTTTCTAGTTCAAGAAAATTCCAATTTTATCATCCATTCATCTTACCGTTATTCTAAATTATCAAATATTTATTCAAAGTAACACAAAATAAACTCCAAACTGGAACTTAACGTATACAGTATATCTAGGGAAAAAATGGCTAAGCTAACCAAACTTATGGGACCAAATAGTAAGGCTAGCAAAATCGTGGCACTTGATATTTGTACGAACATAGGTTGGTTTGTTCTAGATAAAGAATAGCCAGTCAAAACTCAACATTTCACTTTCATATACATGAAATATATGAGCATTAGTTACAACAAGAAGTTTAAGAATGCCATACAGGATATCTGACGACACCAAAATAATGATTATGAAAAACCATGAACAAAAGGTCCCATCTACTTAACATAAAATATCTTTTTCCATCTCTAACTGGTCTGAAAGAAGTTTTTAAGTTTCTGCTTTTCCGGAGCAGAAGACAATAGTATAATGGTTAGGATTTTTTTTTTTTTAAGTTTCTTTTGTTTTTTACAAAAATACTTCCTTTCATAATTATAAGCCTTGAAATGCACCAAAAGTACTGAGTGAAATTTCCAGTGAAAGCAATATTGCTTTATAGCAAACAATAAATAAAGAATATGCCATACCTCATAAAGTGCACTGGTCGGTTCCCAAGGGAGAAACTCGCCTTGTAAAAGAACCCCGTCGGGAAACTGTATCCTGATGAGAGTTCTTTTGTACCGCTTTTTTGCAGCTAATGCTTGCTTCTCTCTGTATGACTTGGGGATTAATAGCTGAGAGTCGGCTAGTTTCTTTCTCCGCATCTCTGCTTCCTTCCTCACTTCTTCTGATGAAAGGTTGTAGAAGGAATCTGGTAGCTCTATTCGTGCCGCTGCCATTTCTGAAGTGCAAAAGAAAACTCGTACCTGCAGAAGAATTCAAAAGGTATTGGTTCATAGTAGATAAGAATATAATACACATCTTTTTGTAGTGACTTAAATCTAAAGAGAGATTGGAACCAGGACCAAAACAATCCAAAAAGGCAAATATACAGGGATCAACTCAGGGACTTCAAAGTTAAATAAAACAAAATAATTACGCATACTTATAGGAAAACTTGCTTTCATTAGTCATATATTACACATTACTTTGCAAATTTTCTGAGCTATTTGTTACATCAATTAACCATGTTCTTTGAAGGTTAACTAAATTTCACTCTGACTGACAAATGCTGTTATGGTTGTTAGTCTGAAGTCAAGACAACCAGACTTTCACACTGATATTCTAGCTTCTCAAACTAGCAAGTTCTTCTGCAGCTACATTGAGTTATACCAATAACTCGGGGACAATTTAGTCAGCTACTTTGCTCCACAGAACCTTGAATCTTTGAAGACTATATTTTGCTTACAACAACACAGAAAGATTTTTACAGATACATGATGCCTTGCACCACAATGGCATGTCAGATCGAAATTATGTACTGAGGTGCCTCACCTAATATATCTATTACATATTTGGATTTCGCAGAATCTGAATACAGTATACTTATCTAATCTTCAGTGTTTATTATTCAACTTATGCCCATATTAATACAGCGAAACATGTAGTTTACTCAGGGAATTGTCACCTGTAAACACTTCATAAAGTACCATCATATTCACACCCATAATTTGCTTAGTAATTTATTCCTCTTGCCTTACATTCTGGTTTTGATTACTCGTTGGTACTATCAGTAATCCAAAAACATAGGTACTAGTACCGCAAAAGAGAACTGTTATCAAGATTCATGGTAACATTGGTCATATATCAGCTCATCAAGTTTAAAAACACCTACTTGTTTGAAATAATCACTTACTTGGAAGAACAACAGATGAAATGGTAGCAATAAACCCAAAGGGCTCAATAAACATCAATCTGATTAGCCTAACTTTCATATGAAGTCTAACTTATATGATACTTATTCAAGGTCTACATTTAGCACCACATTATACCCGAAGCAATAATTGTGCACATAGTTTATCTAATATTGAGGCCGAATTGTTGCAGATCTCTTTCTAACAATGATTAGAATAATTTAATGCATATAATGCAAAGAGGAGGGATCCATTGACAATGCTAAAGTTGACAACCTTGACAATTAGAATTTTCAAAAATTTGTAAAAATTCATAAAAACTCTTAAAAATGAAAAATAGTTTATGGATGTATCATTTAACTTATAGATTGATTATGTTTCCAATTATATTCAATTTAAGCGACATTTGATAGCTCTTCAAAGATCCGTTAATTTATAACCGTTGAAAAGTGCACAAAATTTTGATAAGCCATTAAACGATGTTCAAATTGATTGAAATTTGAAACACTATCAATCTATAAGTTAAATAATACATCCATAAACCGTTTTTCATTTTTAAGAGTTTTTGTGAATTTTTATAAATTTTTAAAAATTCCAATTGTCAAGATTGTCAACTTTAGCATTGTCAATGGATCCCTCCTCTAATGCAAATTAGCACAAAACACACCATTAGGGTAAAGGAAGAAAAGAATCAACCTGTCTATCGATTTTTGCTGGTTCAGCAGGACTAGGACTAGAACCCTCCATGGAGTCACTCTTAGACGGTTCCTCCTTTGCATCATCATCCTGCACCGGTTTCCTAATGGAAAAGGATAAACTAACTCCCCGTTGGCACCTCTCGAGCATCTCCACTGTATCCTTTATCAAGTTAACCCCATCCTCGGAAGGCACCGGCATTGTAGCCCACAACTCTCCCTCTTCCTCCTTAACCGCGAACCCAACACTCTCCAACAACTCCACCCCACCTTTAACTTCACCAATGGCCTCTCTAATTTTCGGATTCCCCATTCTAATCCTCCGGAACTTTTCACTGCTCGGCTCCTTTGCTATATTACCCAGCAATTTTTTCAACACATCAACGGAACTTTCACTTGGGTTGCCAGAGAGAAACTCCTCCACCTTGACAGAGGCAGCACCATTCACCCGTTCCACCGATTCCGGTTGTTGGGTCAGACACGAATCCAGGTGCGACGAAACATCCGACTCGGATTCAAAACCGCGGGCACATACCGGGCACTGAAATTGCGAAGCAGAAGAAGAAGCCATCGAGGTAGACGTCGATGTAGAAGAGGAAATCAAGGGGTTGTAAGGGCTGAACTGGGTCTGATTCGGCTTGGGCAAAGGTTTCGGGACCGTTTTCGACCCAGAACCAGCCTTGGCATTTTGTCGAACAGGTAGTGTGCGTGGGTTGAGCAGCGTAGAGTTAGAGGGCGTGGAGTAGGAGGGACCTGAACCTGAACCTGAGCCGGAACCGGAGCCGGAGCCGCCGGAGCCCAGCACGCGGCCTTGGCCCCTGAAGGAAGGAGTGGAAGAGGAGGAGAAGGGGTTGTTCACCTTCTTCATGAACCCTTTCATCTTGTCCTTCATGTCATCCATTATTAGACAACAAACAGAAAGCCCTTCCCTTTTCCTCTTCCTTTGATTTGAATTAGCAAAAATGAATCAAATGAATTGAATTGAATTGAATTGAATTGAATTGGGCAGAAAGCAGAGATTTGGGATTTGGGAATCGAGTGCTCTTTGAGTTTTGAGATTTGTTTGACTTGTAGGAGAGAACAAGTTGGAAGCTTTGATAAAGCAAAGGAAAGGAAAGAATCCATATCCTCTACTGCGCAGTACTCCAGCCGTTGGATCCGCATTGAGATGCGTGAAACCAAATCTCTAACAACCCCTCTATAAAAAGGAGGTGCTGAATAAGTTGGGCCCAGTTGTCAGTGGCAGTAAGGACCAAGTACGGCTGCCTTTCATGTTCTGGTGGAATTTAAGGCATTTGTTGGGTTGTTAACGTTAACCGACCTTTTTCATTAACGCGTCTGAAACGTGAATTTGGGAACTTAATGCGGAAGGAAATCTAAATAATTGGAAAATGCTACGGAGATACCATTGGTGATACCATTGGTAATACCATATAGTTTGACTTGGTCAAATAAACTAATTGTTCAACTTAGCGTGCTAATTATTCACCATAACATGCTAAGTGTTCAACTTAACATGCTAATTATGTTTGGATAAGTAGCAAAGTAGGCGCTGGTTTTAAGTATGGTTAGCAAAAAAAAAAAAGTGGGAACTCGTGGTTGCTCGGGATCGAATCGAATTAGGCTCGCTTTGTTAAGCTCGTTAAGTTAATGAGCTGAGTTTGAGCTTAACATGACTTGGCTTGTTAAACTCGTTTGGTTCGATAAATTATTACTAACTGCAATTCGTACTGCTCTTATTGTAAATTATTAATATTATATAACAAATGGTTTAATATATGTGAAATTGTTATGTAAAATGTGTAAGAATATATTTTTATTAGTCCTTTGTTGATTTTTATATAAATTTTGATATAATATATTTAAAATTTTATCATTGAAAAATAAACGAGCTTAACAAGTCAACTTGATCAGCTCGTTAATTAAATGAGCCAATCTTGAGTTTGCATTTTTGATTCGTTAACCTAAAGAGCTGAGTTTGATCTGAAAGCTCAGCTCATTTACACCCTAGTTTTAAGTGTTCATTCCTAATAAAAATGGGCCGTTGGCCCGTTGCCCGTTGTTAGGATTTATGCACATTTGATCTTTTTGAACATCCTTAGTCCTTACGATACAAATAGTGTTTTAGTGGCTTGAAAAGCAACAAACAGCTCTCTCAAAAAATGAGGCATGGCGCGTACAATTTACGAAATGATATGATGCATAAAACATTAATTATTTTATTAAATATTGTATAGGTATTTTTAAAAAATATCAAACAAATTTTTAAAATTTTTTTGTATCCTACAGCATTTTAATATAATTTTTTTTTTTGAAAAAACACGAATTTTATTTTACCATTTACCATTTCTTTTCGAGAAATATTATAAAGAATTTATTAAGCCATATTAATTAATATTTGAATGTAGTTTAATATGCTTTTACTTTTTGTGACTGCCCTCACAATCTCACATATAATGAGGAGGAGATGGCACAAGCTCATGAGTCTGAATCTGCTGTTATTCTTTGAGAATAATAGGACCCTATCTGTTCAATATGGGCCGTTGGATCAAAATGGACAGGCCCGATCGATCCAATGAAGATTAGGGGGCTTCTTATAATTAATCTCATCCGTTGATCTTGATCCAACGGTCCAGATTTGGATAACAAGGTCCTGTTATCCAAAGTTGGATTACATCATATTTGAATTCCAAGCTCACGGTAGCTTTATTTACAATCTTGGCAAAATTGGTTATATACCCATCCAAACTTGCCTAATTGTGTATTTTTCCATCAATTCTTTTAATTTGGGTATATGCCCATAAAAAACTTAGTTATCTTGTTATTTGCCCAAATCATGATTCATCTTAAATAAATCAACAAAAATATTTTATAAAAAACCTGTATGACCAAATTACCCTCCCTCTAATTCCCTTCTTCCGTTTTCCCACCGGTGTATTTACCTTTTCTAAACCTAGTTAATGTTTCTTCCCTTGTTTTTAGAGATGACAAAATCTGACCCGACCCAAAAAACTCGCCCGTCCCGAGTTTCAGGGAAAGTCAAACTGACTCAAACCTGATCCAACCCAACCCAACCCGACCCATGTTTCACGGAAAAGTCAAGCTGACCCGACTCCGACTCCGACCTGTGTTTCATGGAAAGTCAGACTGACCCGAACCCGACCGACCTGACCCGAAACCCGAGATAACCTGGGAATAGAGATGCAAAATCTGACTAGAGCCGAGAAAATGCCTGCAGATGTCAATCCGATACCCAACTTGACCCGATCCGAAAAAATGCCGACAAACAGTAACCCGATACCTGACCCGAAAAAATGCCAGCAGACGGTAACTCGATACCCGACTGGACCTGAACCCGAACCCGAATAAGCAAATGGGAAAAAGGGAGGAGAAGAGAATTAGAAGGGAGGGTAATTTGGTCATACAATTTTTTTATAAAATGTTTTTGTTGATTTATTTAAGATGTATCATGGTTTAGACAAATAACAAGCTAATTGAGTTTTTGATGGGCATATACCCAAATTACAAGAATTGATGGGGAAATACACAATTAAGCAAGTTTGGTTGGGTATATAACCAATTTTGCCTAGAATCTTTTGGACTTCCCATTGAGTGAAGATATATATCAAAAAAAATTTGTTGGTACCTATTTGTTGGAAATTGATATGAAATATATATATGTTTTCACATTTCCTCCCGACATGAATACTTATTTGTTGCTGATTATCTAGTTTCTATTTTGGTAATTGAAAATACCAGTTTCCAACAAAAATGGTGCATCATCATTGTCCAAAATAAAAACTAGATAATTAGCAACAGTTTGAAGGGCTACAAGCCTACAATGCTTTGGAAGCGTTAATATGTACCGAGGACCACATCTCAGATTCACTCTGAACAGTATGACTCGATATTTTTTAAAAGGAAAACACAAACTTCTGTTTTTTTTTTTTTTTTTTTAAGAAAGTGGAATACTCCACCAATTTTATTGAAGCCTTTTATTTTGTGTCTATGAAGGATTGAACCCGTGATTTTTTAGAAGTCATCTTAGTACCTCTTGAACTATTAGGCCATTTGCAAAAAAAAAAAAAAAAAAAAAAAAAAAAAAACACAAATTTGACCAAATGAGTATTTTTTTTTTAACTTAATTCTGTGGTTTGGATTACTAATGACAATATCCATTACAAGAATATTCTAAATGAAACAGATCGAATCGAACCTTCACTAAATTAAGTCAGACTACAATTGCTTTGACTTTGATAAGTATCAAGTATCAACCTCAAATTATTCTCAAATGATTGCTTCAAAACTGTTCCAAAATTTTCACAAGTCAAAACCAGAATTTAATCTAGCAACAAAAATATTACATTTATGCCGAGGATACCAGGATACAAATTTAAAAATAACACATTATTATGTAAAAGATACAAATTGGCAAATTGCCCATTAAATTGAAACTCTAAATAATTTCTTTATCAACAATTATTTGATGATAGCTTTCCAAACTACAACCTCTGTCTATGAATAAATGAAATTTTGGGTAAATTTTCTAGTAGGTCACTCAAGTTTACCTCAAATCCATAATTGGTCACTGAATTTCTATTTATTCATTTTTTGTCACTGAACTTTGATGTTTATCCAAATTTGATTACTCCGTTAGTTTTTCCATCCAACTTAACGGAATATTTAATATGACATCAATTTTATGATTTAGACATATTTTTTTTCATGTAAAGCTAAAAAAAATAAGAATAAAAAAATAACATATTATTTTTTTATTTTTCTTCTATGATAATAAAATACTTTCACATTCTTAGACATGTTATAAAAATTGTACACTTTATATGGAAACAAAAATAATAATAATAATTTTAGAAAAAAATTATAAATAAAAATAAATGAAAAGTTTTAAATTTATCTTACGTTCTCACATATTGTATATTTTATATGAAAAATAAATAATTTTCAAAGTTTAAAATTGATATCATGTTAATTATTCCGTTAAGTTGGATAGAAAAACTAACGGAGTGACCAAATTTGGATAAACATCAAAGTTCAATGACCGAAAATGGATAAATAGAAGTTCAGTGACCAAATATGGATTTAAGGTAAACTTCAGTGACCTATTAGAAAATTTACCCATGAATTTTTAGAAAAAGTCAAAGGAATTAGTGGAAAAGTGAAATTACTTTTATGCCCTTAATTTGTAATCATTACATAATAAATGTTCCAATTAAATAATATAAATAAAAAAGTAATTATAACATTGGAAACAAGAAACGAATAAAAGAATAATATCGAATCGATAAAGTTTATTTAACTGAAGACAAATTGTAAAGAGTATAAATTTATTTAACTGTAGATGGAGATGGTATTTTTCAAAAAAAAGATGGCACACGAGACGAGACGCATCTCACAGGAGATCGGGGCAGGGCAGCGCGGTCAAGGGAGGGGGGACAGAAGTACTCGACAGAAAATCTGAAGACCCCAAATGCGGAGCTAGTCAGGTCAGCTAGCTGAGCCAGGGCTGCGTGACCGGGTCCGCCCGCTGCCCCCCCCGCTCAGTGGAATGGGGTCACAGACAGACCCAATCGCAATCACTGCATCATCATCATCCGCTAGATTTGTATTGACTCGGTCTCAGTCTCAAAGGATAAAGTAACTAACCCATCCATGATCCATCCATCGAATATCACATTTACAGATAAGTGCTAGCTTTAGAATTAGACTGTTTATTATAATATTAATATTATCCAAGGTATCATTATGCATCTTTATTCTTAGCAATTTTGAATCGTTGCAAGAAAATCTCAATATTGGCCAGAATTAAGGCGTGAGATTTTGAATTTATTGCTAGAATTTCAAATTTGAAATTTAACATACAATACAAGAAGCTGTCCTCTTTTTCTGAACTCAACAAAAGAACTGATGTGAACTGTGAACAGAAAGAAAAATCAGCATTAAATTGAAAAAAAAAAAAAAAAAGAATAACAACAGAGTCAATTAAGCTAGACTAAGCTAAGCACAGACAGACACAATGAAATTTCAGGTCTTTTTCAAGAGTACAGTCAATTAAACTACTAAACCACGTCCATCTACTAAGCACTACTGCACAAACACTTCTTCACTTCCACTTCCACTTCTCCTCTTTCTCTTCCTCCTCCACCTCCAGATTAACCACATCAAATTAAAGCAACAAACTTGCACAAATTAACACCAAAAAGATAAAGAAAAAGAAAAGAAAAACCTACTTTGAAATAAGCCTAATTGACTAAATTCCAATCCTTGCCTACAAACACAACCACAAATTTTGACAAATTACCACCCAAATTAGCCATGGCAAGTAAGAGAGGAAGACATTGATAAACCTTTTTTAACTTTACCATCATCATCCTCCTCGACCTACTACTCCTGCGCGTGCTCCGCCGGCCTTACCTTCGGCGGTCGCCCTCGGCCCTTCTTCGCGGGGTTCGCACTGGCAGCATCGGCGTCGCCGCCTCCCTCCTCGCGCGCCTTCTTCGGCGGTCTGCCACGGGACTTCGGCATCCCGCTGGTGGCCTTCGCCACAGCCTCCGCAACCACGTCCTTCGGCTTGGGCGGCCGGCCGCGGGGTTTCGGCGAGGACGGGGGTTTGGAGGCCGGCGCGGTGGCAAGGTCGTCCTTCGGCTTGGGAGGACGCCCCCGGCCGCGCTTCGGCGGGGAACCAGGGCCGGCGATAAAGTAGTTGTTCTTGAGGAAGATCAGCTCGTTCGCCTCCTTCATGCGCGCCAGGTGCGCCGTGAGCAGGGACGAGTGCGACTCCGGCAGCTCGCCGTACTTCGACTCGATGAACTTCGAGATCGCCGATTTATTCGACCCGTTCTTCTCGTTCAGTGCCTTTATCGCCGTCAATATCATCTAAAAAAACCCAAAAAAAAAAAAAAAAAAGAGTGAGTAAAAAAGAAAAAAACAGTAAAAGGTAAAAACATCCAAGAAAAAAAAAAAAAGGAAAAAAAAAAGGTGGAAGATTTATGGACCTCAGGGTAAGGGGGGAGGGCAGGGCGAGGGGGCTCATCATTCTCAGTCGCCATGGGAGAGGAGGAGAGTGGAATCGGGGAGAGAGTAGGTTTGGATGGGGGAGAAAAGAAATGAAGAAGAAATAGGGAAAGCAAGCAAGCAAAGCAGTGACCAGCGAGATTTCTCTCTCTCTTTTTTTTCTTTTCTTTTTTGGTTTTCTTTTGGTTTTGTTTCGGGGGAGAAGAGGGGGAGGAGATAGTGGACGGACGGTTCAGATTCGGACCTTCAGCCCAGATCCAACGGCAGAGATCGGGTTTCAACAACGGCACACGGATCCGTGACGTGGCGGGAGATGGGCGTGGGCTGCCTTTCCCCAATCCATATCCCCTGCTGTACCGCATTGTACAGTTCATAACTTCAGCAGTTGGATTGTCTCGCGATGCGTGTCAGCGGGGATCTTTAGACGATCCAACGGCTGACGGTGTGAATGCACAGTGCAGTAATTCAGGGGATGAACGCTCTGTCTTTCCCTGGCAATATTTTTTTAGAGTTGGCTCTTTTGTCCTTTCCTTTGCATTCATTCATTACTTTGCTTTGTTTACTTTGTTTGTAAAATATATAAAAATAAAGGACGGGATTGGCCCTCGGGATTCCGGCTAGCGCTGTCCTGCGAAGGGGAGGTAGGGCACGGGGGACGGAGGGTAGTTCCGTCATTTCGCGGACACTAGTTTGAGACTGCTGTTTGAATTTTGGGAAGGATGGATGGGAATTTGGAGTCCGGCTTGAGTGCTTATCCTCTGTAGCGCTGCATTGTGTAGCGCAGCATGTAAACCGTTGGATCATCTCGAAATTCGAGCAGGCACGGATCTCGAGATGATCTAACGGTTTTTATCCTGCTCTACACAATGCAGCGCTACAGAGGATATGAAACAGCGCTCTTGACTTATTCTAAATTGATTTCTTGTTTGCTCAAAAAAAAAAAAATTGATTTCTTGTCGCTGCATCATTGCATCGTGGCGTCGGTTTTTTTTATTTTTGGTTTTGCTTGCTTTTTGGTCATGGCGTGATGAAGCATAGTATAGGCGCTGAAATTTTAAATTCTTTCGTAATGATTGGAGGAATAATTTCGATTTTTTATATTGATAATGACATTTTAAAAATATGAATAAAATTATTAAAAATTTTCAAAATTAGAAAAAGTTGATGGAAATATTGTTAAGATTAATTATGTTTTTAATTATATTCAATTTAATTATGTTTGATAGCTCTTCAAATATATGCTAATTGAATAGCAAAAATATGTATAAAATTTTTATAAGCCATCAAACAATGTTTAAATTTCGGTTAGCAGCCGCTGTCAATCTTTAAAAAAAACAAAGTCCAAATTTATTGAAATCTGAAACATTACTGATCTATAAGGTAAAAATACATCCATAAAAAAAAATTATTTGTATTAATCAAATTGATATTCTTTTGGACTGAATTGCAAATTTTCCGAGATAGAACTTCTCATGTTTTTATATAACAAATTGCAGAATTCCTGTCTATAAAACTGAGCACATTATTGGATGAGTGCACCTACGCCATTTAAAGAATTTGAATAAAAAGTAAAACATATTTAAGTAAAAAGTAAAACTGAGCACATTATGGGCTTGTTCGGCGGTTTCATTGGCTTAAATATTTACGTATTGCTAAGTCACACTCGTTCGGGAAAAGAAAAATGACTTAAGAAAGCTTAAGCCTTAAGTCATGAGTATGGCTTCCTTAGAATTCCGGGCAAGGCTTAAACCTCGGTCAAAAGGAGGCTTAAGGAAAAAACTTTTAATCCGTGTTAAGGAACTTGTGTTCGGAATGATTAAGAGGCTAAGGAAGCTAAAGGAACCCTAAGGAGGCCTAAGGAGGGGTTGCCGAACATGCACATATATCCCTTAGGCCGTGTTCGGTACTCCTTGTTTCATGGGAACTAGTTGGAAATGGAACCCAATCCCCAATTTCTACCTAAACATGTTCGGTAAGCAATTTTGAGTTCATGGGAATATGTAAGAAATCCCACTTTCCAACCCATTTGTGTTCAAAATGGTGGAAAAAAAAATGTCAAGACTTAATTTTTTTCTACCCACGGAGGAAGGCTGTTCTCTCAATTTAATAATTTACTACTTTGTTATTGCAAATGGATCATTAGACACATTAAAAACTTATCACCAGGCACCAGCCAATACATTTATAAATATAAGTAATACCTCGGACTTCCATAACCGTTAGTAGGGGTCTAAAAAACAGTCATTATTGCCTTTTTTTTTGGTAGTGAATGGCTTGGTGCTGTGCGCAATTCAACTCTCCCATTCAATCTTCTGTATATCGCATTTTTTAGAATCAGATTATTATAACAAACAAAATTTGTCAAATGTCAATAAGAATTGTGTCAGATTTTAATTTTTTTTGTTACAATAATAATCCACTTAAATAATTTATAATTATATCTTAAATATTTTTAACGTAGACTTTATTTAAATGGTTTGTCTTAAGCTATATAAATACTGTTATTTTTTTTTATTAAAATCTTGTTTACATTTATTAATAAGAAGATATTATAAATATAAAAATCCATTAAAAGAAAAAAGAGGATTTCCCATAATATTGTTCATGATACAAGCGAACACTCATTTTTGTATACCCATAATCATACCCATATGTATGAGTTCTCACAAATTAATTAGTGGGTTCCCGTACTCATAAAATCTCATCCCACATAATCCCATGACAACCGAACACGCCCTTATAGTTTTTTTTGGATTATTTTAAAAAAAACATGTAGAGTCCACTCTATAAAGTAGGTCACCCATTCACCCCTCTCTCATAATCTGACACACCCGCACCCACATGCACCAATGTGCTTGTTACAGTTGTATAATGTTCACTGGAAACCATAATGTATCTGTTTACTAGAAAATGATATATGTTGATCGGAAAGATATAAAATGTTTATTGAAAAATTATATTTTGTTCATTAAAATTATGGTGAATAGATAAAAAGAGTGGTCGCTAAATATTAACTTTTATTTTTATAATGTTTTCGTCCATGCAGTCAATGTACTGGGGTGGTGATAAAAGAATTTACGAGGAGTAAAACTATGGTGCTCTTAAGTTACGGGGACCTCCCATGAACTTAATACCAAAAACGTATCAAATCATATTCAAATTTTGATTTATATGACTTAATAAGTTTTTTATATCAAAATCTTACAGCTTGCAATTTTTTTTTTTCATTTTTTAAGATTTTTAAGTATTCATTTCGGATTCTTTAATAGTAACTATAAAATATTAATAAAATAATTAATGTTTCATATGTAACTTTTAAAAATCTGAAATAAATGCTTAAAAATCTCTAAAGATAGAAAATTTTTGCATGACACATGGTTTTGATATAAAGAATTTATTGAGCCATATAAATCAAAATTTGGATATGATTTAATATGTTTTTTGTGTTAAGCTCACGGGATGCCCCGATAAGCTTAAGAGCACCATAGTTTTACTTATTTACGAAAATTAATATTTTACGATTAAGTGACTTGGAATTAGGTGTTGTTTAGGCGGAGCCCTTGATCCCCAAAAAATGTCAACCCTAATAACAAATCAAGCCATAAAAATTATTGTGTGCGATTAGTAAAAGTGAATTTGGAATTTATATATTTTTTGAAAAAATTAAGTAGGCTTTTAACCTACTTACCTCTAAAAACAAAAAGTTATGACCATTCTAGTTTAATTAATCACCTAACTCATAATAGAATTGTTGCAATTTCCATATTTTTTTATTCTCTTGCACCAAAACTTTCTAACAAGACGAGAGAAAGCAAAGTAAATAAGAGACAAAACAAGTAGATGAAGAAGCCAACTGATCAGAGTCATCAAATGAACTCTTTCACTTTGCAAAGGAGACGCATGACTCCAGTAGTTATATCTTTGATATGTATTATGAATTTTGATAGTTAAGGGACAAATATAGACGATAATGTCGTCTACATCGATCTATTCACCTTTACAACTTTACTACGAGGCGAGACGAGATGACCACCTCTTAAAATAGTTTAACATTATGATTGGAATGAAGTCTCGTGAGTAAACATGAATTGGAAGTGGAATTGAAATCGCCTTTCAGAGTGAGAGAAGAGTTCAATCCACGTGATTTGAGAACAACGAAATTGCGTTGACAAGTCTGCTCCAAATCGATGGTATTCGGCGAAAAACATATGGAATGAAAGGGAAAGACACTGCTGATTCCTCGACAAGGGGTGGGCACTGAAAATATTTTTTTCAAAAATATACCCTTAAAAATTTACAAAAATATCACATTTTGAGAAAAAATTACAAAATTTGTCTACTCTAAAAAACTTTTTTGAAAAGAAAAGCACCATCGGTGCCGGCTTTCATTACTTTATGAAAGCAAATTGTACAATGTTTTTAAAGATTGGTCTACTCTAAAAAAATATTTACACTAAAGTACTTACAACATTTACAAAAAAATATACCCAACTTCTTTAATATTTACAAATCTATGTTCCATCAGAAAAGTTAGACCATCCTATACTGGAGTCTAGCTCCGCACCTGGCCCTCGACTCTTCTTCCTCTGCGCCACTACACTTGTCGTTGCTCGAGAGACGGTGAGTGGTAGTAAAAAAAAAAAAAAAAAAAAACTTACAGGTTTTTTTCCGATAATCTTAGATCTCCATCGTACATCATAGTATAAACATTATGGAACTAAAAATTTGTGAGATGAAGTTCTGATTTGTAGCAAAAGTGAAACCTTAAAACAGTGTTATAGTATGTCAATTAGACAAAAAATTGGTATCTTTTTAAAAATGTTATTTTGCATGCGTCTAGTATACATTCCGGTCATAAAATTTCAATTCCAAATCATCTCTCTTGAAATCAACTCTATTGATTTTTACTCACAAAAAAAAAAAAAAAAAATCAACTCTATTGAATTCTATTAGGATTTTACAAGAAACCATTCCAATTAGAGTATAATTAACTATGTTAGGAAATCGTAGAACTCCATATAGAACTCCATATTGAATTCTAGTTTAATATGCTCATTTTTTATCAGCTAATGCTTGTAGTTTTTACAATTGGCTAATACAAACTCTCGCCCAGTATGTTACTCTCCTTTGATGCAATAATGCATATATATATATATGATCATTATTTAAAAAATTAAAAGCAACAATTAATACATGTGATGTTTTAATTTGCTGCAATTTTGTCGCCAGTTCATATTAGGTCTGAAGCATGACAGAGGGTACAAGTTAATTTGCTAAATATATATGTTGTCAATGATATATATATATGCAATCATAATATTGGTGTACTCATGATCAAAATGCTGCTGTTATCGTATTGCTTTCAATTAATTAACAGTTACCAATAATTTCATTAACTATTATCTATGATCAAATTTCATGTTACTTTTTTTTTTTCTTTATGGAAAAGACAAGGTTTCATGCATATATAGTCAGCAATATCCAATTAATCATGCAAATTAACATGCATACGGCCAGTGAAAACAAAATCCCTTTGTGAAAAAAGCTGATAAAACCATAATTAATCGATCGATAAATGTTCATTACTTCTCTCGATCTGTCCAATGAATCGATCGATCTATATATCAATTAACTATTGGGTAATATATCATGCATATGGTTTGATTTGAAAACTTGAACCATGCATGATAATTATGGATCTTACTAATTAACTATCAGCCAGGACCACAGTATGAAAAAATAGTTATTTTTTTATTTTTTTATTTTTTTTAAGTGGTTGGCAAAGTGCCGACCAATAATTTCATTAAAAAATAAAAATATTTACAGTATATTACAAAGAAGACATAAGCCCTTGATGGCCAGAATTAGAAATAGAAGTAGAACTAGAACTTAGAACTAGAATTGTATGTGATATCCTATCCCGTACAATATCTATCCCAATTGTCTATATCCATTCGAATTCGACGCTCCAGAATGTGAGTCGGGGTGGTGCATGCTGTTGTTGTTGAAAAATGTGATGATTGCGTTCTTTCCATATATTCCAAGATATATACAATTGTAACTTAAATTATGTCATAAGCTGATGAGCATTTTGGACCAAAATCCCTTTCATATATTCCAAGATATATATATATATAGAGTCCGGCTACGGTGCTTCCATAAGTATTTTGAACCAAAACGTTTATGGTTCAAATTTGAAAATATGTTGTCCAAAATTTTGATCTAAATAGCTCATAATAATCTTGACATAGTTAACTTCTATTGTACCAATTTTTGCAATTTTTGGAATTTTATTACTATTTTTAATTATTTTTTGAAAGATAACTCTTAAAATAATTAAAAATAAATCAATTTTGTATGCAAATCTTTAAAAAACCATTAAAAATAGTTAAAATTTTCTAAAAATGAAAAATTTTGGGATTCTACAAGTTAATTTTGTCAAAATTATTATGAGCTATTTGGATTAAAATTTTGGACGACGGATTTTCAAATTTGAACCGTAAGCATTTCGGTTCGAAATGCTTGTGAAAGCACCGTAACCGGACTTTTATATATATATATATATGACTCGTTCAGTACGTAAATATTGAGCTCTGGTTAATATATTTTGATTATTATTTTTTGTGTATGCCATTGGTAAAGCACTTGTATTCAAATTTCACAAGAAAGATCCTTTCTTAAGTAAGAACAAACAAAATATCTAACAAAGATAAGATGGAAAGGAAACCCCACAGGATATTAATTACACAGTCAAATGAATCTTTCTATATATATATATATATATAGATGCAATGCACAAACATGGCCTTCTGCATCATGCATGGACGCAGCAGGATGATATAATATATATGGCAGCTTAGTAATCTCACTACCATATATCAAGAGTTGCTATATTTCATAGGATGCTGATCAAAACCGGCTCCTCGCAATGGATAATTCTCATTAAAAGAGGATGGTAAATCCCGAATATGTGCCGAATGTGCAAAAAAAGAGGCAGAACGGCTTACGGCGAGCACCTATTCGATCTCTCAGTGTGAGTTCACTCAAACAAGTTAGCAAATGCTTGCCCTCTGATCAGTTCATCACAGTTTTTCAGTTGGGGACCAAAGAGATATCATATATATATACTACAATATTCAGGATATATATATACAGGGATCAACAGATAGAGATTGCAGGTTGCTCTCAATTTCGTCGTCCGACCGGAGGGAAAGATCGATGTGCAGGGATTTTCATTCAGAGATCATCAATTAATCAGAGAATATGGCACATATGTATGTATGCACAGAGATATATATTAGGTGCATGAATTTGCAGTTTGGTTACATATATGCTACATCTAATTAAATACACACATACTTTTTGCACTTGGGCTATCTGGTTACTGTACTTTACTGTAATTTGTTGACACCACTGGTGTTAGAATTACTAAAAAGGTTTGTGGGCTTGACCCTCATATTTTCTTCCAAAAAAAAAAAAAAGGAGAAGAAGAAGAAGAGTCTGAACAGAAATGGATGCTATATATATATTATTATGATTTCACATCTTCTGCCTTAAAAGCACGGTGCCATGAAGTACGTGGACTATTAGATCGCTATGTTGCACGGGTGCGGGTGCGGGTATCGTATCCGATACGATACGGGTGCGGCAATACGGCAATTCTCAAAAAACTAGGATACGGGAGTAGTTATATTAATAATTATTTATATAAAAATATATTAAAAATATAATAAACAAATGTGGGGAAGGGAAGTTCGGTCATAATATATTTCGAAAACACTATCTATGACACAAACCAAGGGATGGCACGGTGGTTAAAGTCGTTAGTTGCTGCTCCACCCCACCCAGGTTCGATCCCACCCGCACGCAAATTATTTGAGCGATTTTTTCAGCAATCCAAAAGGGATCCCGTGTGGCGGACTGAGAACGGCAACGCGTGTAGCTGGTGACGTTCCATACGAAACGCATCAATGCTGTATCCAAAACGTGTCGGAAGGGGCTTTCGGGCGTATCGGTGATTGTCTGGGCGTATCCTTGACCGAATCTGCCAGTCAAAGGTGTCAGAATTCGCCGATACGCCAGCTGGAGTATTGGGTGCGAATCGCACGCGTATCGCATACGAATCCGTATCCGATACGTATCGGATATGCGGTGCGGCAGGTGTGAGGCGTATCTAGGTAGCACAGTTAGATCGTCTTGAGATTCGAGTAGATGCTATATATTATTATGATTACACATCTTTTGCCTGAAAGGCACGGTGACATAGAGTACGTGGACCAATATTGGATTGCCTCGAGATTTGAGCCTGCATGAATCTTGAGGCAATCCAACAGTCCACGTTCTTTATGACACCGTGCCTTTAAGGCCGTGTTCGATTGCACGGTTTTGATCGTCGCATCTGTAGTTTTTGAAAATTACAACTAAAATTTGCGATGAGGTGTTCGATGCATTCCAAATATGCAACGGCTTGCTGCAGAAAGTTACGAGAAGCTGTAAAAAATGTATACAAAACTTGGTTTTCCAAAAATCCAGTCGGACTTGATTTTTATCTTGCTTCGTCTCTTTGGACAGGCGTGGCTAGTGTCTTTATTTTATTAACTCAATGAAGCACAAAAAGTTACATGAAGTTTGTCATTAGAGTAAAATGTTTTCCTGGGTCCCACTTATGTTTTGATGACACGTAACCTTCAAATTTAACATTGTGATATTTAATTTTATTTTACTTAGTATAACTTCAATATTATTTGACCACTTAAATGATAAACTCCACTAAAATTATATACTAATGATGTAGTAAAAACTAACTATTAAATAACATTTTTTTTCGAAACAGTAGGTCACTATTTGGCAACAAAATTAACACGGACAAGTTAATCTATTTTTTTAGTACAATTAGATATAATTAATTCAAATATAATTTGAAGATCATTTAAAATATATTTCCTAAATAAATTATTTTTCCTCGTTATCTGCATTATTGTTACTAAAAAATTAATAATATTACACGGTGAAGCTGAACTAACTTTGGTTTTACATCAAACACTTTTTACGTGTATCCATGGCTTGCTATCTAAAGATTTTCAAGCTAAACTCTAACCATAGCTTCCTGTGTTCTAAATGTGGCTTGCCATGGTCATGGTTTGCTACAAGCCGTATGAAGCCACGATAGAGAACGGGGCCTAAGCACTCGGCTATGAGTAATGTTGTTGGTACATGCATGGTTGTATCATTGTATGTCTTGCAACCTGCAGAGTGCATGCTATGTTATGACACTCTATCTCAGCGAGTATCGTCGCTTCTAAATCATATATACACTGCATTCTTGAAGTACATCATGAGCACAAAAATATACATACTATTGGACATTAACTAATAAATAATAAGTACAATACAAATCATGTAAGATATATAGAAAGTTTACCTTCAAATATGCTCCAAAACCATGCATGTTCATGCATACATGCAAGATATGATCAAGCTGAAACTCGATCGCATGGTGTTATCCTCCATACATAGCCTCATCAAATAAGTAGTCCTTCGTCAATAGCTCGCCTTCGTGGCCTGTTTGCCCTTGATTTTATTACACATAGTATATGATCCCTCTTTTGAAAAATTGTCTTGGATATAAAAAATTACTTAAGTATTCTATCTCTATATATATATATAATTAGAGGATATACTTTTCACTTTCGGGAATTGTTTGCCCGATTGGCTGTCGACTCACACATATAATCATAGAGAACACCCGCGCTTAATTTATTAATTAAACACATAAGCACTCGATCTACATATTTAGCTCAATGAAACTATTGATGTTGAACCGAAAACTTGATACATAACATGTAACATCAAAATTGTTACCAGAGTCGATAGATCACAAAATTACTAAAGAAAGAGTATTGATCTTTACAAAATTGTAATTATATATATATATATATATATAAAATCTGCTTTCTGTTTCTCCAAAACTCTTATAATTATTGGAAATCTAATAATCGAAACCATTAGGCTAGTATTGAAATAAGGAGTCCGGCTATATGCATATCACGGTTTTACCATGCTATACGGTCCGTATCTCCGTTTTCGGTGTCCAAATAGTCGATCCGAACCACTCAACTTAGTCTTTATATCAAAATATACTAGCAAACCAAAATATAAAATTTTTAAAATTTTTTTGCTATTTTTAATGATGGGAGAAAATGACTACATCCAAGGGATCTGGTTTATACAAAAATAGTGATATTGTCCCCATCATTAAAAATAGCAAAAAAATTCTAAAAATTCTAAAAATTGGTTTTCTAGTATATTTTGATATAAAGATTAAGTTGAGCGGTTCGGATCGACTATTTGGACACCGAAAACGGAGATATGGACCACATAGCATGGTAAAACCGTGATATGCATATTATTGTAGCCTAACTCTTGAAATAAGATTATTACTGAGAGCTAGATAGTATTTAACTGAAAATTATCATTCAGCTAGCTAGAAATACAGTTTAAAACTCTCTTAAATCTTTAAAACAACAACATACTGCAACAGGACTTTGATATTGAAAAAAGAACAGTTCATGCAGGAGATGCATATATATTTGAAAACTCTATGAAAAGTTGATATATATGCATAAAAGCCACAAAACCTTATTAAAGATAGAGAGATATAGAGAGAGGACCTCTGGCTAATGACTAACCCAAAAGGTGCAACAACTGACCAAATTTTGTTTCTTTTGCAAAGAAGGAATTATTAGATTTGTTGCTATATAGTAGCATGTAGTTCAGTTACCACCAACAGGTAAACCAATTAAGTTTAGAATGGTCCCTCTTAACTGTTGTACATTCATGGGCCTCTCCAAACTACCAGGAAGCTTTTCTATTAAAAAATAACTAGACCAGAAAGCTAATTAGTTATTTAGTTATGCATTTCTTCTTACATACAAAATAATAGGAAGTAATTTTTCTGTTAAAGGATTCTATTTTGAAGTAATTGGCAAGGAATTCTGAATAAGGTGGTGAATGGGCCTTTTCTATTTTTTTATTTAATAGGTGATTGATTATTGTATGAATTCAGTACCTCAAAATATCAAAAAGTAACTATAAGTATCTAAAGTTCAAATATGATTTCACAAAATTAGCAAGATCAGAAGAAATTACCAAAACGACAATACTCGGGAAATTTTTTTGAGAAATTAAGATACTTGGAAAATTAAACAAGATCATAATTTTTGATATGTAGTTAAGAACATATGCATGTATATTTAATTATATATGTAAGAGCAAATCATACTGAATTACTGATGGAAATAGTATGCGTATAAATCAAGGTCGAACAGACAACGAAGAGAAGTCTGAAGCGCAAAGAACTATCCACTTGATCAAGAGCTTGCACGGAGATTTCGCACCAGAAAAAAAAAAAACTCACTCCCCAATCTCCATGAATTCAGCACCTACAAAGAAAAAGAACAATATAATCCAAGCTATTCAATGCTTCTCAATTCTAATTCACTCATGACATATATATTTTCCATGAGCAAAGAACTTGGTAGCTAGAAATACCTTTCGGTTAACGGCCGGTGTGGTCTTGTAAGTTGTAGCTCTCTGATGATAATCTGCATGTTTGAGAATGATCATCAATCAGATGAGCACTTGATTTTATAGGCTTTGTTTGGAGATAACAGCACTGACAACAATAAAGAATGTTTATACATGTTGACCATGTTTAATTTCCCCTCTCCCTGTCAATCCTTTCCCCTTTCAACCAATGTTACAATTAACTAAGCTTATAGGTCTGGTTAAATCAGTTAAAAAGATTAAGGCTTTGACTTGTGGGTGGGGGTCCTTTGCATGTGACATTTCCACCTTGTAACAACCCATCTTAAGAGAGAGACACACACACATAGACATGAAGACTTAATATTATTGAATGCACCCAAATTATAATTAACTAGATGAAAGTATATATGATATACTGTAAAGGTAAAGGTAAATATTTTCAGAGAAAAATGAGGTAGATATGCTCGTGGTGCGCGCGCCCACATACGCACAAAAAACTGCACAAACTTAGCTTTGTTAATTAACTGTCTACCAGCACTGTGTTTTGTTTGTTCATAATACAGAAGTGCATCTACCACAATACCTTAATTATATATGTCCTTGCCTCGTCCGTAATACAGAATTACAGACACAGTTTTTTTTTTTGGGCTGTTTTTTCGGCTAACTGGTAAAGTCATAAAGAGACTGTTCTGTTTTTTTAACACCTGAGATACTGACAATTGATAAAAGCGTGCGTGTACGAAGATCATTATTTGTTGTACATCTCAACTCATTATCTGGTCAAGTCAAGCTGTCAGTCGGTCCTCTATACGTCTTTTTATCAGTTCAACAACGATGTTATTACACGCTCCGCGGATACAAATCATCGAAAGTAATTTGATTAGAAATTAGTTTTGCAAATTGCTAGCCATTGGATTTGTTTTTCCCGTACGAAGGTTCAGATTTTACCTCATAAATAAACCGATTCGATTTGGTAGCATGTATTTTTTTTCCGATTATGGAATCTTTCTGAAAGATAAAGAGCACGATCAGCCATTAATGTGTTAGCTAGCACTAAATCACATAGATTTGAATTTGCAAAGAAGAAAAAGATATCATGCGAGTTACCGGTGTCACCTAACCCAGCTGTGTAGTGTATTACTCATAATCTTGTATGTACCAAACCTTTTGCATCTTGAGTAGGTGCTACTAAGTATCTGGCATCATAAAATTTAGAATTATTGAGAGAACAGCAGTTTCAATATAACTGCATATTAATTTAGTGACAAAACATTTATTTTCATTGCCAGACAGGAATCGAGAAATACTGACGCAAAACGGAATCAGCATTGTTCCAGAGATTTTCTTCATGGTTAGGAAAAGAACCGTTGTCTGGCACAAATACTACGGTATTTCCCCGAAGAACATACATGTACACAATTTGGATAGTTCAAAACTTCAAATTCCACCAGTTTCCATCCTTTTTGTGCGAACAGGGTAATTTTTCTGATCGTTTTCATAGCTATAAGACTATCAACGAAAGGTCCCAATACATAGTCTGTCTAACAACTTACCTTTTGCCTTTCGGTGACTTAATTATCGGGCTTATCGCTACTCGCCGACCTTTTGAAAAGACAAGTGCTTGCTATCTTGACTAGCTTTCCGCCGCTCAGAAAATAACATAATTGATGCATGATATTTGTTGACATTAGGAATAGCTTAAACGGATGCTACTTTTATGATTGCTAATTCGAGTAATTCTGCTAAGCAACCTTTCGTTTTGAATCGAGCGGTTCTTATCAAACATGTTTGTTCAATTGTATCTAAAAGATATATCGTGACTCTCCAATTATGAAAAATGAACGGCCTATATTTCATCCCATCCATAGCAAAATTAGCCTTTTCGAATATTACAATACTGAAACTGGTCTGCAGTGGTCTAGGGAGTATGGACTAAGGCAATAGTTTCCCCTAAATGAAAGGTCACAAGTACAAATTTCACCTAGAGAATTATTTTCAATATTTACAGTTGAAAGATGGTTGAAAAAACTAACGGAGCGACTAAATTTGGATAAATATCAAAGTTCAGTCACAAAAAATGGATAAATAGAGGTTCAGTTACTAATTATGGATTTGAGATAAACTTCAGCGACCTACCAGAAAATTTACCCTACACATATATGAAACAGATACTTTTATAAGGAAGAAAAAATTTACCCTACATACATGCTTCTCACTTTTGTACACCTAACACCGGTTTTCTATTTTTCACATCATACCTACCCCTCCTGTTTCTACCACCGTTTCATCGGTACGGTACCATAAAGTTTGGAGCAATCAGCAATTGAGTACATATACATACTTGGATTCTGTACCTCCTCTTATGTTCAGCCTGTATTAATTTCTATGTACCAGTACTTCTACCATGTTATGTTTGATGTATATATATCATGGTACAAGATGCTGATGGCATTATTATATCCATGTAATTGACATAAATGATGTGCCTGAAGGAAGGGAGGATATTGAAATTCAGAGGAAAAGATTGATTGTTGCAGGTCACATGCTCATTGTCAAGTCTCTATATATAACTTTTTCCATGATTGGTCATTTAAGTGCATAGATTTAATGCCTCTTAACTTCAACCATCCTTCAAAGGTTGTCCAATGAGTAATGCCTTTTATAATATCATGTACCTTCTGTGTATTGATGTCAGTATTAACTGGCTTCCCATGCCAGGAAATGTTTCATCCGAGAGCAATTGATTTCCGATGTGCCGAAGATGTTTATTTCAGACTGATCACAAAAAATTGGAATGAATAATTTACAGTCGAGTCGAGTTTTCTGCTGACAATTACTATCAAATGGTTACAAATTAACAGCCAGCAGGTTCGAAACCCGGATGGGGGGTCTTTTATAGACATTTAAATTTGAGTGACTTGACTCTCATCTTTATCTCAAAAAAAAAAAAAAAAAACAGCCAGCAGCTTCATCATGCATGCAAACCTTCTTTTATTGGGTTAAAAATTGGATCCAATTGATTAGGATAAGCAGAATGTACAGTTACAAAAACCGTCACCGCAAACAAGTGCTGCTCCCCTGCCGCTTTAATTGAGGTTAAACATTGAGCCATGTCACAGAAATTAATAAACCAAAACCAAAGAAACTCATGTTCCCGTAAAATAAATAAAGTTCAACAACACCGACAATCCGGCATTGTTACAAAATACTGGGACACCGCCTTCCTGAAACGCTTCTTATATTGGGTTGGAGATATGATGGTAGGTGAAGCATTCTTTGGGCCACCTAATATACCAGAGGCCTTGACCAACGTCTCGAGCTGCTTATCCCAAGTATACTGCCTCATGAAATCTATTATTCCGACCACGAGTTCCTTCTGTTCATCGTCTATCCCCACGAGAAGTGAATAGTCCATAACATCCACCGACTGTCAAGGAAAATATAAAATGAAGTACTCAGTTTAATTCATTACAATTACAATTGTTCTTTAATCGAAAGGAAAAAAGTCCTGATTATACTAACAGAAATTAAGCCTCAACTCAGTTAAACTCGGCACGATTTTTGCTCTTGCTTTGATTAGTTTATTTCATAATGAAGGATGTGACGGTTTTACTTACTGCAAGGAAAGAAGTATCATTCCAGATGGCTCTCTCCAGTTGTCGTTTTGCATAGCTTCCAAGAAAAATAGGCTTCTTCTTCAGAGCTTCCAGAAGGTTCTCATCCAATAAGACCTTATTTTGACCCGACGTGTCGGAGTTATAACGGGAACGAAGTGAGCCCTTTAAATCATAAATCTGTGATATGTTTCGCTTGAAGAATATATTCTCCATTATCATTAAATCCATCCTCAATTCTCTCCCGCCTTTCATGTTCTTTGCACTCACCTAAAACAAGGAGAAGTTTAGTAACACTGTATCAAGGTTCATTTAATATGTAACTGAGAACCGCTGTGGTCTGTATGTATCAGTATCAGTGAAAGATTTTCATAAAAGAACTGCATAAAAGCACTTAAACATCAAAGGAAAATATGACAGTACATCCTGCAAAATAAGGTGTGACTAATACGACTCTACAATATGGCACATAGAGCCTATTTCCAAATGACAAAAGAATCGGTAATAATCAGCAAAATAGGCGAATTTATTTTTTTAAAAAAAATATGTGTTTGGAAAACACGTGATACTGTTGCCATTATAAGTACAGATCTAGTAAGTTGAACAAGACTCTAAAGGATCTATTTTACTGCACAGAACGTGTGGATCAGATCACAGATGGGTTCATAGAACATGGTGGGTCCAATCAGGTGCAGATGAAACATGATTGGGCTGATTTGATTTCTGTGAGGAGAAGAAAGGGACCAGTATATTTTCTCATTTTATCTCATATACTTCTCTAAAAGCAGATTCTAGACGTGACATTTGACATTTCACAATAGTACAATTAAAAATACCTAGCCCTAAATTTTGTTAAGAACTGAAGGTTTTACCTGATAAATACCGAGAACTTTT
Organism: Cyperus esculentus; assembly: GCA_030179965.1. NCBI lineage: Eukaryota > Viridiplantae > Streptophyta > Magnoliopsida > Poales > Cyperaceae > Cyperus > Cyperus esculentus. The sequence continues at coordinate 2,795,079 of JASGLE010000039.1, read as the reverse complement.
GCCAAGCAAGTGGGGCTTTCACTAGCCAACAACCTGTTGACATATTCGAAATACTCCGGCGCAAAATCCTCAAACGACTCCAGCTCAGTCTTTGTTATTTGCTTCACAACGAACCTCTCATCCAGTGTCTTTGCGAAATACACGTTGCTCTTTCCACCTTTCGCCCTCCATCTCTTGCAACGGCACAATGACCGCACATAATCCAACTCAGCCACACAACATTTCCCTCGGAGCTTTTCGAATTGCTTTGCAAAATAACATGTAACTGAGAACTTGGCCTTGTCACCCGGAAGGGCATTTTCATCTGCAAATGAAACCCGAACATGGGTCTCCCCGGCTTCCTCGGGGGCTAAGGTTAAAGCATGAGATATGATGCTAGTCGGTTCATCATCATACACAGCAACCGCCGCATCACTGGTTTGTGGCAGCAGCAACCGGGCTTTGTCAGCTCTGAATTTAGAAAGCGAGGAAATGTAGAGAGGCGAACGCGTCATTGATATGTTCGAGTTCTCTAATTCTCCTGGAAGTTTGTGAGAAAGGACACGCTTCATGTTCGGAGAATCCCCGAAGGCATTCACAGATTTGACCGGTACTGAATTTTGCAGGTCAAAGATTGGCCCCCCAAAGACCCTTTGCCGAAGACCTAAAGAAGTGTTAAAAGAATGGACTCGAACCGGGGTGATGGTCTTTCTATAAGGACCCGTTAAACTTGTTTTTGGTCCTGTCCAGCTAGACCCAGTCCATGCCGAGTCTATTTGATCCGACAAGCTTGAGGTACATGGACCTGGTTCCTCCTCTGATTCATAGATTGGCTCCCGATAGCTTTCTCTAGAGTGAATTCTGAAATCAATATCAGCTATATTTTCAGTGCTCTTGCGCTCGAGTGCATGCACATTGGATGCATCTAACTCCCGGGGGAGTAAAGACTGCCTTGCGATTTTAAATGATGACGATTCCGAAGAAAACGGTATTGATCTAGGAAGAGAACACTGCGCTTTGATATCCATGTCAATCTGAAACAATCGGTGGTCCCAGATATATCCATCCACGAGAAGGTTGCGTTTCAACCGATTGAGCTCCATGAAATGAACTGTTGACCAGAATGACTGCAAATTTTCTGCCAGAAACGGTTGTAATAAAACCTGAAAGAAATCGAAAACGGTAATAAATTAGATAAAGAATCCTGAAGATTTTAAAAATAATAATATGAATAATGTAAATGCACTTGCATCATATGTATTCCGTTCCATCTTAAGCGCGTCCTTCAACTGGATGATGTCACTCTTTGCACCTATAGCCAAGGGTTCATCCTTCGCAGACAGGTTATTTTTCTCGAATCGGCAAAGCAAATTGAGAACCTCTGCGTGTAGACACTCAACCTTGCCGTATATCTGAGAAAGCAAGCACATTTTCTCTCAGCACATTTATACGTAATTGTGTATTGAAGAAAAGACGACAATTTTTTCACGAGAAAAAGAATTACCACTTCAGCTTCTCTTCTAATGCATTCTTGAGGAACATCACCGGTTAAGTTCAACACCAGTGGCGGTAAGCTAACTGATAAAATATCAATCGGAGAATACTGAAATAATGCTACCATACTCCCAAATCTACATACAAATGGCAAAGAATATAAAGCCTCCGTAAAAATTATACATGTACAAGTACAAATAACCAAACAAACAAAAGAAACAAACTACGTACCCGTAAAAACGGAGACAATCTCTTGGGAGAGAGTGGCCACACGGGGCAACTCGGTTTGCAGTGGTGTGGTTAGAAAAGCTGAGCTCTAGAAACTTCCCAAAGGATAGACCCCACGCAGCCCTCGACATTATGACTCTTCTTGTGGCGGGTGGAAAGCTGTCCATCAGGTCACACCTGAGGCACCGGTGCCACATCCATATCTTGCCATCCTGCTCGCCCGGTAACCGTACATCTCGAAGTCGCCTTACACTTATCGTCAGACTTCCTTGCTGGTGTGCGTAGCACCTCACGTGAGCCTGTGACGGCTCTTTACAAATTTCACAGCATACGCTCTATATTTATATTAAAAAAAAAATGTTAGAATATTATCTACCATATACTATTCTTTCCATTTGAAATAATTAATCAAGTTGTCGTTTCTTTAACCTCGTCAAACAAATCTTCAATGAGATAACGCCCGAGCGGCTTGTCAGAAGAGCTATAGAACTTGATACGCCGCAGCTGGGCCCGCTTACATATTATACCTCTCGGGACACATCTACCGGACACAGAAACTAACATGCTATGACTATTGTTAATTTTACTATTACTGTTAGTAACGTTCGAATTTCTATTTCTTTTATGAAGTCTATGGATCTGCTTGTCCTGTTCATCACAGGAGGATGCAAGATCATCTATTCTGAATTCATTTTTGCTAGAACAGGAAGGAAATTGGGGCATCATCGATCCTTCATCTGCCAGAAAGGAATTCTCCAGTGAAAGATGGTATGCGGCAAACACTGCTAACTGTACGACACGCTTCACTTTCTTAAGTTCTTCCCAGCAAGAGCCCCTCAGAAGCACCTACAGAACACCAACCATGCAAATGCTCTTTGATAAGCTTCAGCGCATATTACCAAATTACCAACAAAAATTTGCTGGTCAAAATTTGCAAAAAAGATGTTGAAATTTAAGTTCTACAAAATCCTCAGTATTTATGCACACAAAAATCGTGACAAACCCTTTAATTAAGTGCATTTCTAATTTTTTTAGGGGCAAGTTAGAAACTTTACAATGCGTCATGAAATACATATAATAATTAAAAATCAAGCTTTTAAAAAACGTTTAACAGCTCTTAACAGTGAGGTGATCATTTAACGGTTTGACGTTAAAACGGAATTACACGGCCGTTAAATTAAAAAAGGGTCCTCATTTTATATTATTTTTTTATTATTTAAAAAGGCTACACAATACACTCTCATACAATTATACTTAATAATTAAGTACAGATAACAATTATAAAACTAATTGAGTACATAAAACATTACAAATCTTATGAAACAAAAATTATAACATTAAAAAATTATAATGGAAAATTTTGAGACAACAGCAATAAAGAGTTTACAATTTTTAATTGTTAATATGCGTAGGATAAACATTATTGTGAACTTCTAGACCGTCAATAATGTGCAAACATATTTTAACGGCGTTTAAACGCCTCTAAAACACATATTTTAACGGTTTTAACTTTGTTAAAAATGGTTTTTCCACAAATAACGGCTTTCTTACAAACACTTAACGTAAGAGGGTCCAAAAAACGGTTTAACGGTTTAAACGAAGTTAAAACTAAGTTCTTTAAAAGCTTGTTAAAAATAGATTAATTACCGTACAACCAAGGCGCTTAGGGCAACCTTCGAAGAACATCAGAGTTTTAGACTTGAGACTCATTTTTGGTGTGTGATGTTTAGCCTTCTCCACGTGAAATGCTCGACAGTGCCCCAGCTGGGCGCCCCCAATGCTGTCAACTGAGGAGACAATTCGTGCACCTGTGCACCGCGATATGCGCTCCAGTAAGGGCTTCTTGACATTCAAAACCAATGATACTTTGTTTGCTAAAATTTCCTGTGCATAAGGGGAGACACTTTTTTCAACCAGGAGCACATGAGGTTTCAAAGCCAGTATCTTCTCAACTATCTCTCGTATGTGATCCTTCTCCTGGATGGATAAAGGCAAAGATCATCTTTACGTTCCTCAGAATTCAATGATAATTTTAAAAAATAAAAGTTTTCATCCACAAGATAAAAGGTTGTGAGATTTGCAGGTAAATCAAAGAAAAGTCCTGGTACACGTAAATTCTAAATTATGTTCTGAATTTTAATAACATACGATATTTGAAATAATTGCATGAACTAATTCCTACTCATATATCTTTCGCTGATAAATCTTAGTATACACAAGTAAAGCATTAAGGCTGGAAGCAAATACGGCCTTGGAACCAATATATTTCCGACCATAAAGCTTCTTTGAACCAATGCATTTCTGACTATAATTTCACTGTTCCTCATGATTTGTTAGAGAAAATATCCGTCTATATTTTAAAAGTTACTCTGAGCAGTCCTGCAGTACATCTCTTTTTCTTTATGCCCTATACAAGTCAAAACTTTTCAGTGAAACAAGAATTTTGCTCTCCGAGTACAAAATGCAACCAAACAGGAGACTAAATAATTTTGATAAAATATCTAGAAAGTAAAACACTTAAAAGGATTTACAAAACTCATAACAGATTCACAAGAACATTGAATCAGACTTGGTTGGAAATGAATTTAAAAAGGAAAATTACCTGCTGAAGCACTTTGTTCAAGGAGGCGAGCTTATTGGAGACTTTCTGGAACTCCAGAGAACCTCCTAGAAGAAGCAAACTAGGATTTATATGTTGCGATACCATGCGCTTGTGTTTCAGATTCTTCGAACAAACCACACCTTTTATAAGTTTGCTGCAATGGAAAAGAAAATTCTGTAAGTTCCATAGCACATAACGAATATGGTTGGTGTTCATATCATAATGGAGGTAGGGACTTTAAGGCGTTTTATTGACTAAGAATGAAACTTCAGCGTCTAACTTTTAGCATTGGAAAGCCCAAGCCCACTACATCTATGCCAAATTCATATCCCCTGCTGTACTACATTGTGCAGTTCACAACGTCAGCCGTTGGATTGTCTCGAGATTCGTGCCAGCGCGGATTCAAGATGATCCAACGGCTGACATTGTGAACTGCATAATGCAGTAAGTAAGGGGATGAGCACTCCATCTATGCCATGTCACACACCACGGCATCAACCCCAGGAACTTGAACATCATCATTAATTTCTAATAAAAGAAGGGCTTCGTTGAATTAAGTAAATTACTTTAGTGGGCCTAATGAACAAAAAGTTCAGGGGAACATTTCAAATCAAGTCGGATAGTTCAAAGGATCAAAAACTTTGAATCAAAAGTACGAGGTCCTCAGATTAAAAATGAAAAAAATGATTGCATGCATATGTGTGGTCACAAACCTATCGGATGGTTCTCCAGAAGCGATGCATTTGACCTTCACATAATGACCGGGGTCCATGTTACCACCTTTTTTCGTATCAGGTTTCACAAAGTTGGCTGCCTGCCATGCCAGTGATGACACAATCCTTAGCCACCCCTCGTAGCTCTCGCACGTTTCATTATCCGAGCTAAATCCTTCCCCATTGAGCAATTGCGACACAAGCGCCCTAAAGTGAGTATGAATCTTTCCCATTGAGATCTCCTGCACGACCTCGGGTGACCCCGTGACAAATTCATCAGATACAATACTGGAATCGGAATCATAAAAACCAACTTCATATCTGTCTTCCGTATCATCGAATAAACACATTTCATCATCTCCTTCATCCTCGGTTCCAGGTGGCAGCCAAATCCTGTCCGAATCAAAGTCCAAATCAGCAGAATATTCTCTATCAAAGAGAAGAATCCGTTCTGATTTGGGAGTGTTGGTGTCTTCTCTGGTTGGGCTGTCCGTCATACTAGTGGAATCAGAATCAGAAAATTCCGGCAATAGATTATCGCCTACCGGTGTGAAAAATTGCTTGTCGGATTCATCACCTTCTTCTGCATTGCTCCTAATAAAAAAAAATGAAACAATAAATTGTCAGCCATTTACCACTTGTGAACCACCTAACAGAATCCATGCTAAAAACAAGCTTACCAGAAACTTAACCACAATTGAAGAAATTATTCTCAAAAGATATTGGTGCATTAAAAAGAATTCTGCGCGATTGATATTTCCGTTCGATTTAATTATCTACAGGTGCCTCCGACAGTATATCAAGAGAGCCAAGCAAATCTCGGTAGCATATCGAAGCATTGAATGCTTATTAAATAGTTGGCACTTACACGAGCTTATAAAAACAACAAGACGAGTTTGTTTTAATGCCTTGAATTATTAAATTTAAGGTGCTTACTATGCAAATTTCAGTTCATTGATTTTAAGTTTACCAAATAAAAAAGGACATGTCAACGATCTACTTATTGCACATCACTACAATTGTTTCGTACAAGATTCAGTGATTCGCAAAACAACACTACACAACCTTCTCTCATTTATAAAAAGTTTACTTCATTTATAAATAGTGTTTTAAAACTAGGAAAACCGTAACATGTCCTTTTGAAGAGATATCTGTCGCAGCACCGAGTCATACTTCATGTTTAGGATCAATTCGCTCAACTGAAACTAAGCATGTCTGCAATGGCAAGTTGCCTCGGGTAATTATTACCGAGACTCTTAAATGAAAACCTTCAGATCATTATATCCCACATATCGGTACAGAAAATTTTATGTCGGAGGAAACTACAAGTGATATAAAGTTTGAGATTCAGTTCCTGTCAAATTGTACAGATAACTCCTATGGCCCTGTATTCTTACCGATACTGGCACAGGAAGAAACTCGGATGATGCAATTTGTGAGGTAGTGAATATCATTTTTACTTTTCTCTATTCCTGATGTAAGAACTAAAAAGCATCACAAATTGACATAATATATAGTTCCGAGTATTATGATCCTCATTTAGTGCTGATCACTTTTCGGTACTTCTATTCAGCACGAACAACTTTTGCCTCCACGAAATAAGGTTTTCCTTTTTTTTCTTTTTACGATGAATTTAATCCTTTCATTTCAATATGAACAATAAGTATTGTTTCTTTCTCGAAAATTTTAAAAGAATAATCTTTTTATGCTCCCAAATTTAAATAACAATATTTCTCATTTATATAGATGTAAGATTAGATCTGTCTGCGACTTCTACTTGTACTTTGCACTATACTAGTATGAAAATATTTCATAAATAAATAATGTCCTATTTCTACAAACACAAGAAATAATTTTTTTATTGTTACCACATAATAAAAGAGCTCATGTTTTAACACATATAATATATATTATTATATTTTAATCCATATAATTAAATAAAGGAGGTTTTATCACTTCGTAACCCTCTTTTATTTACACATAACTTAACAACAATGTTCTTTTTTTTTACAAAAAAAGAAAAAGAAAAAAAGAAAGCCAAATCCATTATATAAAAGTAGTTGGTACTTGATTTACACTAAAGATTTGACATGCCTGTAAAGTTATTTCCTTGAATTATAATTGTCAGGTTGAAAGTTCTCAAGAAATCCAGACCTATTAGTTTAATTCCTGAATAAGTAAATATAAAAATAAAACCACCAAGAACTACTGCTCCAAATAGTTGGAATAAAAATATAAAATTAAACAACATGCCCTTTACAAATCAAGTCAACAAGCAGAAAACTTTCCCTTCATACTTGTTATAGAAAGATTGCCCACAACTGCAAAAATGTAAAAAAAAAAACAAAATAAAACAATAATAATATGTACCTTGCAGTCGAGCACCGGAGAGTTGTCGGAGAAGCAAAGAGCCGCCGGCCCGACAAGGGGGCACCATTGCTCCTCGCGGGTCTCAAAACTTCCAACTCCGGCAGGGTGGCACCGGAGTCAACTACATCACGGTCAATTTCCATTGCAGAGCCGTAGCACGTGGGACTTCTGGCACCGGTACGCACCGGAGATTTAGCGGGAGGGGACCTGAGCTCAGCCATGATTGATCTCACTTTATGAGCCAGGTCTATGATGCTGAAATCTGAGACTCCCATAAACCGAAACCGAAACCGAAACTGCTTATCTTACACTTAAAATCAAAGAAGAGCAGTTTCTGTATACTTTTCTTTCCTCTTTTTTTTTTTGTAATCCTTCTTCTAAATTGATACTTTGATCTTATTATAACACACCAAATTAATTAGTACGAAACTAAACTCTATTCTAAAATGTAAAAAAATCTAAAAAAAAAAAAAAAAAAAACAAACCCCTTCGCTAAAATTTCGAAAGGTGTACAACAACAAATTATTGCAATTACTTGCTTCTTCCAGAGACCCAAAATCTCTCCAGAAGTTTTAACTAACTAACTAACTAACCAACTATTGCCAATCTTAATTGGATGTATGTACAGTGTTCTCATCAAGGGCACTGAATGAGGATGAGGAAGAGGAGCAATGCTAGAAAGCCATGAACTTGGTAACAATCAGAAGATGTCATTCTGTTCATCATCCCCTTTGATTACAACAGGGGAGTGATTATATATGAAATGAAGAATTAAGAACGATCTATGAAGAGTTGTTCGAATTGGGTCTTCGATTGCAGAGAAGAAGAGATGGGTGAGGAGTCGGTGGAGAGAAGGAGATGGAGAAGGAGAAGGAGAAGGAGAGAGGATGATGCTGGAGGGAGGGGAAGGAAGGAAGAGGGAAGAAGAAGACTGTTTAAGTGTTTTAACGCATTGCGCGAGGAAAGTTGAAACCTTTTTCAAATCGAAAAAAATAAATAAAGGGGAGGAAATATGTATGTACCAAGTACATGTAGACATAGTGCTTTGGAATGAGATGGGTGTTGGGTCACTGCATCCGGTGCATGGACGTTGAAAACATGGCCTTATATTAAGGGTATGCTCCAGAATGGGAGGGGAGGGAATGACTGATCAAGTTTGAAGTTATCTGCCTAAGGTCATGTTACTTACTCCACAACTACAATTACTAGAGAGAAGAGGAAGGTGACAAGACACAAATTGTAATTATGGAGCAACCAACATGACTTTAGGCAGATAACTTCAAACTTGATTAGCTCTCATCTCTCCTCCCCTCCTCTCCCCCCTTCTGGAGCAAACCTAACACTGTGCTCCATAAATGTTTAAAGAAGGGTAGGGAATGGTAGGGGAGAGGATGGAAGAAAATGATTGAAGTTACTTGCTCCAGTAACATTCAGATGGGAGGGGAGGGGGAGAAAATTGAAGAACATGTAGTTTGGAACAACTATTACATGACTATTTTGTCCTTGTGTAATAGTTAATCTAAGAATAAACAACATGGTTATTTTGTAATTTCATTGGTGGTCCCATTTTCCCCCAGCCTACACCACGATTTGAGAGGGAACAGTTTAGGGTCTGTGATGGAAGAAAGTCACCATCTTTCCCATCCCTTCCCATCCTAATTAATTGACTGGAGCAAGTAACAAGTTTCTTTGTTCCATACCCTTCCCTCCTCTCCCCTTGGCTACTCCCGTCTGGAGCATAATGTAAGGGGAGGGGAGGGGAGAACTGATCAAGTTTGGAGTTACCTGCCCAACCTCATGTTACTTGCTCCACAACTACAATTACTAGAGATGAGAGGGGGGTAACAAGACACAAATTATAGTTGTGGAGCAACTAACATGACCTCAGACATGTAACTCCAAACTTGCCCTCCCTTCCCTTCTCCTCCCCTCCTCTCCCCCTTCTGGAGCAGACTCTAAAGGAAGCAAAATTACAAATTGTTCATGAAAAAAGAACAAGAAAAAAATTTAACCTAACAAATCAAAAAGAACATCTTAAGAGTTTTAAAACGATCATAAAAAAAAAAATTTTAATTGTAATTTTGCCTGATTTATAGTTAGAAGTTATAATAAGTTGTGCAAGTTTAAAATAAAGGATATTAATATAGAAAATTATAAGCACCAAAAGTATAGGAGATGATAGTTTTATATAAAAAAGTATTTGATGTGATAATATTTGTAAATATAAATGAATACAAATCGGTAGGACTAGAGCTTATTTTTTTCAAAAAAAAAATAATAATAAATGAATGAATACAAATTGATTTTGGAACATATAATGGAGTCTACATCCTCCAAAATATTACATAATTATTATAGGAAGCTCGATCAATTTGAAGTATAGACATTTCCAATAAATCTTTTTAGGTAGGATACAAAGTCCTATCTACTTCCCTACTTAAGAGTAATGCTCTTGAGTTAGTAGTTGAGTAGGGAAGGAGAAAAGAGACCCAAAATTTTGCTTTTGAGTTTATAAGAAAAAATTATATATAGTATATATATAGTAACGGAGTTTACTTTATAGAGATTGAGTCATTGCTCCCCTACTTGAGAGATATATTAATTATTTGAGTAAATTTTATTCATACAATCATAACAATCCTATAGTATGGAAATTGTTCCTCCATCCAATCATATGAGTATTTTGTTAAAAAAACATATATTTGACACTCATAAATTACAAAATTTATTCCATTATGAACCTCATAACCATAATTTTATTGTTATATCATGATTGTTATAGATATATCAATATTTAATATAATAATTGATGACCTTGAGTTGAAATTAAGGAGGGGTCAAGTTGAGTTTACAAGATACATTAACCAACAAATTTTAATGATTTATATGTAACAATTAATTTTAGGGGGCGGGAACAAACTTTAAATATTGGGTAATAATTCATTGATTTACATGTCTATTTTACAAAATTTTAAATATTAAGGCAGGGTCAGTGCCCCGGGTAGCACTAACAAAGGTCCGCCCCTGATAATTGACCTCCACACAATCTTTGTACGGCAGTGGACCGAATGTAAGCGGAACAGTGAACGAACGCAGGAGGCAGGGACGAGATGTGTGCAGCATTTGGTGGACCGAAAGTTGGCTGCTCCCTGTCGCTTTCTGACTGCTGATTGGGACGATGGTACCTGACTACGTAGGTAATGAGTTAATGACTCTGGGATTCCGTGCACATTATTATAGACAGTAATTGTATGTCAAAATTATTGATAACTAGAGCTGTAATTCGGGCTTCGCCACGAAATATGATAACAAAAAAAATAATAAAAGTTATAAAATAAAAATATCTATTTAAAAAAAATAAACATAATTTTTTGATGTGAATAATGATAATGATGATGTAGCATATAAATGTTAGACTACTTTAAGTATTAAAGTTTGTCTTAGACATGACATATCATCTTATTAAATGGGGAGAGGGAATAAATATAGACCATTGGATCAAAGTAGATGAAGAGATTTAAACAAAACCAATGGTTAATAATATTGATGATGTGGCATAGTTGAGGTGCTTGAAGAGTTACCCACCTTTCTAGTTTATAGATTATTAATCCTGTTATTATGGCAATTTATATTTTATAGACAGTTCATTGGAATGTTCGTTTTAGAAGCAATGAATTTTGTGATATAATTATATAGATAATTGCTATTGTTTCCTCAAAAAAAAAAAAAATAATAATTGCTATTGTTTATATAATTAAAGTGTTTTTGTGAGCTATTTGTATCATTGTATCACGATAATTTTATTACACTGGTATAAAATATAACGAAAAAATATTTTAACACAACTAATTCTTATTGCTACTTGTAACATATATATATTTTTTAACTTATTGATAGTTTCAGTTTTCTTTTATATGGTGAACTCAGATTAATACTGATTGTATTATTATTGGAATAAACACTTGCACACTATAAGAAATTTGTAAATGGCACTTGGCGACTTGTAAACAATCAAATTAATCAAAACGTCAGTTAAGGAATGGACGAAGACATATGTAAAGGGAACCATTAATTAAAGAATTTCAAGAGCTATGACCTGTGAAAACCGATGCTCAATTTGAAGGCATCAAGTGCAGAAATGTCATGACTTGAGGACTATGTGCTTGTTCGGCGACACAGATCAAGGAACGAAGGTTCAAGGGCTTAAGACTGTGCTAGAGGGGAGAGAAGGATAAAATGAATCATGCTACTTGCTCTACAAAACTATATTGAATCAAATTTGTCCCTCCCATATTGGAGTATAGAGGATGGTACAAAACTCATTAAACCAAACATTTCCCTCATTTCATTTCCTATTGTGGAGTAAGTAACAACACATAATTTTTTCTATACCCTTCCGTTCTATCCCTTACCATTCCATTCCCTCCCCTCCTACAATATATTTTGTGGAGCACAATGTAAGCCTCGTTGAGGAGTTGGTGTTCGGCAAATGCAACGGGTCAAAAAAATTTATGTATATTAATTAAAAAATATGTAAAGAGAGTGAATGACCATATTGTCCATGGTGGTGATGTTGTGTTACATCATATAGATATTGCCAATGTTCAAATTTTTGGAGTTTGTGTCTAGTAAATTGGTAAAGAAAACCAGCAATGGTTGTGTCCAGTAAACAAAATTAAATCATTTATTTCAAAAAAACAAAACATTGGTGCGGAGACGGGATTTGAACCCGTGGCTTCGAGGTTATGAGCCTCGTGAGCTACCAGACTGCTCTACTCCGCCACATATAAGGCAATGATCATCCTCTCGTACCAGAGCTCTCGTACCAGAGACCGATGATCATCGCCTTACCAATGTTTCGTTTCAAAAAAACAAAACATTAGTGCGGAGATGGGATTTGAACCCGCCACTGGGGCCTCACATAAGCAAGCAGTTAGGTATTTTAGAAAGATTTGGTAATTGTATAAACTGGAAAGGAAAAGTTATTTAATAACATGGGTGTCAATGGAAAGAGCTCCTTGAGGAGAAGGTCAACATGGTGTTGGATTTTTAATTTTCTAGTTAAAGAGCCATCAATTTTTGCTGGTACGAGTAGTTTCATTTCTTTTTTTTTTTGAGGAATGGCCCGTAGGCACGAATAGTTTCATTTCTTCTTAGTGCCTAGGGACGCGTGCTCCTTTCTTAAGGAGGAGACAATAAAAAATGAAAAAAAAATACAAGAGGGCCTTGAGGAGGGATGACCTGTGGGGATATATTTGTCAAAAATGTATGCTTGAGGAGGCCTTGAGCCGGCCACATTCTTGAGGAAGGGGGGGACATGGGTTAAAGTTTTGGACTGATGAGGGTGTCTTAATCTTTCTTGAGGAACAACTGTTCGGCAAGATCAAGAGGGATCAAGACACTGAGAAAACGTGAGGAGGCTTGAGTCTCCACTGCCAAACAGGCCCTATGATTACTATTAACCCAAAAAAAAAAGACTATGATTACTATGATGATTTTTGCTAAATAAACCAAAAATGAAAATCTGGGACATTTAAGCCAGATCAACAATGCTCAGACTCAAAGGTGCTTGTGTGGAAAAAAATGTTTAATGGATTGTGCCTAGGTCTGTTAGTAGAGGAGGGATCAAAAGACATAAATGTTATACTAAATTATATAAATTTATAAAAATCTTAAAAATATAAAATCTTTTAGAAACATATTCATTTACTTATAGATCGATTCTGTTTCAAATTTTCTTTAATTTTAGTATTATTTGATATTCCATCAAGAATCATTAAATTTAGACCATTCTAATTACTATATAAACTTGATGGTTGTTGATGGAGTATCAAATGACATTCAAATTGAATGAAATTTGAAACACAATCGATCTATAAGTAAATGAACATGTTTATAAAAAATTTATATTTTTAAGATTTTTTATAAATTTATACGATTTAGTGTAACATTTGTGTCAAAATTTTGTGTGTCATTGGATCCCTAACAATGTTTTTTAAATATATAGATTGATAGTGTTTCAAAATTCAATCAATTTGAGTGTTTTTTTAAAGGTCATCACAATTTTGAGTTCTTTTTAATAGTTGAAATTTACAGAGATATTGACAGAAAATTAAACAATACTTATATCAAATGTTGTAGTGTATATATAATTACTCTAAGTTTAACAATACATCTAAATTTTTTTTTTCCATTTTTAATGTTTTTTTTTTTCAAATTTATGAAATGTGTCATTATTAAAATTGTCAAGATAAGCATTGTGAAGGGACCCTCCTCATTAAAAAATGGCTTAATTCCTATGGCATCAAGAGAAAATTACTGGAAAAATAATTTTGTTTATATTTAATTAGATTTAAACTAATTGCAAATTGCAATGATTTCCATATGCTATTAGCAAATTGCTGGAAAATTTTTGGGTTGTACGTATGAATAAAAGACATAACAATGGCGAGAACTATATTTATACAAGAAAAAAAATATAGTTCTTTTGATATACATAACATAAACTCATTATGAAAGTTAGGACCCCACTTTAAAAAGCTCATAATGATCTACTCATCTACACGTCTGTATCAATGCAATATTAAAAAAAATTGACCAATTGAAGGCGCATAATATCAATATGTAGCCTGGTTTATTTTGGCTAGGTCGGTCAAGCGTTGGGCAAAAGAAAGAAGTATAATCTTAATAACATTTACGCCCTTGCTTTAAGGACCTCGTGAAAATAAATCTATTTGTGGGCATCTGCAAGCAAAATAAACTCGTATCGTTGGACGTTGAGGGCATTCAGGAAAAAATTCACCTGACCGATATGCGTTTGCTTCTTTCTTCTCACCTTCTCTTCTGCCTGCGTTTCCCCTTTTTTTGGAACAAATACACATATCAGAAGTGATACCAAAACTAATACTGACTGATTTAATTTTCATGTTATATGAATTTGTATTCAGATTAATTTATTTAGTATTCAAGATATTCGTATTATATATATAATTTTATATAAATTAAATAGCATATTAAAATCATTAATTTGAATAGTTTTCTCAATTAATATGAATACTAATCCAATCGGTTTCAACTTTGACATTTCTATAACATATTCCTTTTTTCTGTTTCTTTTTCAACTAGTATAGAGTCCACACCTTGCTTTAGGCTGAGATTGTTATATCTTATAATAAATTTTTAAGATAACATATTATGGATCTTAAATTGAGAAAATTGATATGGGCCTTAAGTTTTAATGGGTTGAGACTTGAAACATTAAAGTACGTCAACGGTGGTGATCAATTTAAGTAAATAATTAACGGCTGAGATTTATTCCTTGGGGAATATGGAACTTTCATGTCAAAAAATTCAATCTCCTTTTATTTATTAGAGTAAGAATTAAAGTCATTAATTTGAATAGTTTCTCAACTAATATGAATACTAATCCAACCGTATTAACTTCTATTTTTCCCTTTTCCCTTTTTCTTTTTCAGTATCGCTAATTCGAGCTATGTCCCACTTTCAGCGTCCCCACCCCAAACCCCAATAACCGTAGCAATAGAGCGCTACATTGTGTAGCGCAGCATGTAAACCGTTGGATCATCTCGAGATTCGATCTGGCACAGATCTCGAGATGATCTAACGGTTCACATCCTGCGCTACACAATGCAGCGCTAGAGAGGATATGAAATCCTCATTAACTCATTATCATCACCATATCTAGAGGTGGCAGAACCCGACCCGACCCGAGAAACCCGCCCGACCCGACCTGAAATTTTTCAGATAGTCAAACTGACCCGACTTGACCCGACCTGATCCGAACCCGACTCGACCTGAGATTAAATAGCATCTAATCTAACTCAAATCAATATATGATAAAAAAAAGTAGATATTAAAATTGACTTAACCCGACCTGACCCGCCCATCACCCGACCTGACCTGACCTGAGATATTCTAGAAGGTCAAATTGACTCGACCCAGATCCGAATCCGATCCGCCCGCCCTATTTGCCACCTCTAATTTCATATCATATCATTTCCCCTTTCTAATTTTTTATTCTTCTCCGTTTCTCTCCCTTGCCGGCCCCCCCTTCCGAATCTTCGGCTGCCCCCGCGCGCGACCCCGTCGGTCGGAGGTGTCGTCGGCAGAGCAACCCAACCCCCACTCCTTTCATGTTCTCGTTCTCGCCAATCGCCACACCCGACTACTACTGCTCCCTCCCCTCCCCGCCCCGCGCGCGCGCGCTCTCCCCCCTGATCTAGGATTTCGGTCGCTTAGGTTAGGTTAGGTTAGGTCTGTTTTTTGTTGTTGTTACAGTTTCATGGCGAAGCCGGCTACGAAGCGCGAACTGTCGGTGTACCTGTACATCCCTAACATCACAGGTATCATACGGATCATCATTAGATTCACTTGTTAAGTTGTTATACTTTAACAATTGGTATAATGTATCTAGATCTTAGAGCAGAGTATATGATATAACTGTATGATCTGCAATTACCATTGCTTGGATTTGTATTAACCGGAATGTCCTGCACATTGAGCTTAGTAGAAATTGTACATATAGGAAAGTTTGAGGATGAATTGCCGATGAAATCTAGTGATAAGATGCGGGTTATTGTACTACCAAGGACTAGGGTTGGTTGAATAAGAATTAATGTGCAATTGGTATATGTATGTATGCATTGTAATGAGGCGGCATTTGAGTATGATTGATATGTCAACCCAGCACCACGAACAACTAGTTTTTGTTTTTTAAAATATCTACTTTTGGTACACAGGATACATAAGAGTGATAATAAACTGTTGGGCGTTTGCACTTTGCGATACGAATAAGCCACTCTTCGCATTCCTTTACTTCTTCAGGTTTTGTATAATTTCCCTACACGATTATTTATTTAGTACGGTGTAATGGATTGAGCCAATTGAGCAAGATCTTGTCCTTTTTCAGTTTTGTTTGTGATGGATTGGATGGCTACTTGGCGAGAAAATTTAATCAAGGTAAAAATTTATTATCCCTTTGTAAGAACTTAATTTCCTGTCTTCAGTGAAGAATGTTGTTTTTGGATGTGAAGAGTCACAAAAAATACAGTGCCGTTGCATATGCAATAGAGGTAGTAGTTTATGCAATTGAAAGTGATTTTGAATATTTCTTACAGTGTCTACCTTTGGAGCCGTGCTTGACATGGTAACTGACAGGTATACTTCTTTGTTTTTCTAAAAAAAAAATGACATAAAGCAATTGAATTATAATTGTGTTTTAGATTTTAGCTAATATGCAGACTTAAGCTCACCAAAAGGTCTTTGTACCTAACATTCCAACCGAATTGACTTGGAACCACAAAATAAATTGAACAGTTTATCTCGATCCAATTGCAAACCAACTGTTTTTGTACCAAATTTTTAATTTCTAAAGTTCAACTGTTCAAGATCAAGTGGTTATAAGCTGTTGAAAAATGAATTAAACAAAACAGTAAAATGTTCTCTTGATCTTGTTCAAACAAAACTTGGAAAATAAAGCACTTAGCTTGTCAATGGTTCAGCTGTATTTTGAAGCTATCCAATGGTTTTGAAGGTTTAGTCTACCTCCATTTGGTGATCCTTAATCTCATAAAATATTGGCTTTACTGTTAAGAATGGTGACACTATGGTTTTATATGGCAGCAGCAAGTGATCGATTTTTGCTTATTGTCATATCATTGTCACATCTTGCTTTTTGACCATAAGCTTCTGCTTCTTCAATTTTTGTTTGCTTGTCTTATATACAGGGTTAGCACTGCTTGTTTGTTGGCACTCCTCTCTCAGTTTTATAGGTAACAATTTATTTCTTGTTTTTTAAAAACTAAATATCTGGGTTAATAAATATCCATTTTGTTCGAATATATCTTTACAGCCCAGGATTGATCTTTTTGGCATTGCTTGGATTGGATATTGCAAGCCATTGGTTTCAAATGTACAGGTACTAGTTAATCTCTCATTTATAGTGTTTAGTGTCTACTTGCTTATAAGTAAGACCAAAATTTACTGGAATTCTGTCCCTCAAGAATCAGACATAAAAGGAGAATTATACAGATATAGTTCTGTTCAGCTCAACTCCAATGTGATTTAATCGGGCACACATTAGGAATGTGAATGTTAATGTTTGAGCTTCTTATCTTTGTGTATTATTGTCCTTGATTTTTGTGTGCTGACATTAGATTGTTGTTATATTATTATCATTTTTTTATTTTATTTTAGTTCTTTCTTGTCTGGTAAAACAAGCCACAAGGATGTGAAAGATAACAGCAACTGGTTACTGAAGGCTTATTATGGTTATAGGCCCTTCATGGCCTTCTGTTGTGTTGCTTGTGAGGTATAATGATTGATACTTCGAGTTTTTTTTTTTTTTAATTGATACCAGTATATGTTATTTGAGTTACATGTGTTAAATTTATTAAATCTTTATCTAGATACTGTTTGTATAGATATCAGAGTCTGATTATTAAAACTACCAGAAAAAAAAAATAGTATTGCAAAAATTTATGCAGCTAAAATTTAAAGAACCTGAATTATGGAATTCACTACGTAGAAGGTTAAAGTAACAAATTAGAAGCACTTGGTTGGTTTTTTTAATAAATAGTATGCAACCTTATTGGTGATGCACCTAACCTGAATAGTGTTAATGCTTAATGATGTAACTGTTTCAATTGTAGGTGTTGTATATCCTCTTATTTCTTTATGCTGATAAGGAATCTCCTGCATTACTTGATGTAAGACTTGTTATTAATATATTGTTTGTTTATTTTTTTTTCGATGATGTTTTCTGTGACCTTGCAGAACCTCACAACAGCGTAGGAACCTCTTAAAATCGGATTAGTTTTAACATTCTTTGATAATTGAGGAACATCCTTAGAAACTCTTCTTGCTATCTATGTTTTAATAAAATGTATCCCACCTAGCTAACTACGAATGTGCAGAAAAGATCAAACATTTTAGGGAATTTTACTTCTTTTCATTGTGGATATTTGTCATTTTTTAAAAAAATAAATGGTTTACTGTTTCCAGATACCTATATGTAAATCAAAGCTTTGAGACATAGACGTACTTTTCTTGAGAAACAGGTATCCATGAAAATAATTGCGGAGAGGTCCCTTGTTTCATTGGTATTTGTGTTAACATTGTTTGGATGGGCTATAAAGCAAGTCATCAATGTTATTCAGGTACCATTAACAATTAAGGATTTGATTATATATTTTTATTAATGATTACATATTTTATTATATTATTTAAAAAACATGAACAAGGGTTAAATTGTCTATTAATTTTTCTATTGCAGATGAAATCTGCAGCGGATTCGTGTGTGTTGTATGACACGAAGAGGAGCAAATGAGTATTGCTCTGATTGTTTTCCTAGTGCCTTTTGTATACTTAAATTTTGGAGGTGTAATGAAAAATCTATTTTGTGCTAGTTTGTAGAATAGCTTATTTTTTTGGTGAGCCTTTGGTTGGTGGCATGTTGCAATTCGATTTGAACCTCTTGTTGGTGGGCAAAGGCAATGAAAATATGGTTTCTTTGATGAAATCTAAGTTGTGATTTGTGATTTGTGAATTAGCCGAAAGCCTGGTGGTGGGGGCTATACATGGTGTTACTTTTTTCCTTGTAGAGATATTTTTTTTTTAGTTTTTCTTACTTGAGGAAACAGGACTGTCTTTTTCTTTATAGAAAGACTTTTTGGGGACATTTTACAAATTTCCGATCCTTTTTTCGGGGTTTATTTGATTTTTAGGTCTTAGGTGATGCATCTAGTGTGCATGCTTAATTGCTTACTGCGATATTTTCGATTTTTGGATTATCACAATTGAGGAGTTGGTACGTATCTTAAAGTAACTTGCATGATAAAACGTTACAGTAACATGATAACATCTACTATACATTTAGACTAAAATAAAGATGATTTTAATCATACGGAAGTGTCGTGGTTCATGAAAAAAAATGATGCCCTTCAAGTCAGTTGGTCTTGGCCAATGGCTGAAAATATAGTAACAGTGGCGCCACTATAATCGAATTAGATATTTTCACATGATATATAGTCATATTACTTGTGATTATCTTCTCTAGTTTTGGAGATGCATCCATGGCATGGCATGCACAAGATTAAATCATTTTTTAGTTTAGAATTTATTGCTGATTTTCTCAACATCAATTGGTTTCAATTTTAAAAAATTAAAACTATATCAATTCCTTGTGAGAAGTAATAAAGTTATAATCAACATTCCTAAGCAAATTAAATTTTATATAGTGTGGAACTGTGGATTATTAAATATTAATTGTAGGTGAGGACATTAACTAATAATTACTCTCAACATTTAAGGAGATCAGAGGAACATGTAGAAAGCCGAAAGTGGAAAGTTTGACATCTATCCATCACTTTGCACCTCCTACAAACAAAAAAAAAAATAAATAATAAAATATAAATAAATAAATATTAAAGCGAGAGAGAAAAAAAAATCCTTACTCCTAATAAAATGTGATTAGATTTTTTAATATGAAAGTTCTATCTTCCCTGAAGAAGAAACCTCAATCGTTGATTGTTTACTTAGATTGATCACTATCATTGACGTACATTGATGTCCCGGCCCATTAAAATTTAAGACCCGTATCAGTTTCCTTACAAAAGATAAACTTTTGACTCTTTATTATAAGATATAATAATTTCAGTCCAAAACAATACATCACCTCTTTAAATATCAAATGAGGTCAACTTATATACCGCATTACCGCTCAATAAATAAATAAATACAAACCAAAGAAAAGAAACATGAGTCATGATGATGATAAAAGGCAAGAGAGTTGGGCAAAGAAAAAGGAAGAAGGATTTTAAGAGGGGGACCAAACCAACAAAGGCGAAAGAAAGCACACACATTTTTCTCTCTTTTTACCAGAATCAAATCAGTACCAGTTGAGTTGGCTTGGCTTCTCTCATCGCTGTAACTGAGTCACTCCCACGTGAATGCCTGCTCAGAGAAATCAAAAAGTTCCTCCTTGCCACTGTCACTCATACCGTATCCGGTTTTCTATTTATTATGCAATTATATTTATATCTGACAGCAAATGACTTAGTAGCTCAAGTGGTAGCTAATTACGATGACTTTTAAGAGGTCATGATTCAATTCTCTATGGGCACAAAATAAAAAGTTTCAATGAAATTGGTGGAGTATTCCACTTTCTTCGAAAGAAAAAAAATTATATCTGGCAATGCTACACAAATTGTTCTTTTTAATGAGTAATAATACCTAGCGTCTATAGAAAAAACCGGCCATAACGTTCATAAGTTACAATTCGGGATGTATTTGTTACATTTTGAAGTGTATTTGTTATATTTCGTATATATTTATGGATGTATGAATAGTTTTTCAATGGACGCAAGAAACCGGCCATTTCATAAGTTATATTTCAGGATGTATTTGTTACATTTTGAAGTGTATCTGTTACATTCTGTACATATCTATAGATGTATGGACAGTTTTTCAATGGACGCAAGATGTTTCTCTTTTTCAATTGACAACAATTATGAACGTCGACAGATCGACAGACCAAATCAGACATTTACGATTGTAATTAATTTGGCCTTTTTTTAAAAGTAATATTAGAATTTGTACTTTGAATCTTTCTGGTGATCTTCCTAAAAGTGGTTTCCTAAATTATTCTTTTCGATTTTTGTTAAAAGTTTAAACAAATCTTAACGAATATTTGTTTTTTTTTTTCTTTTTTACATGCAACATTTTGCTTGTTACCAGTTGTACTTGTAGGTACTCGCTAACCTATATTTTGAGAATTAATTAAAGTTTTAAGTACAACATAAGTACTTACATTATGTCTAAATTGTATTAGTAAAATATTAAAAATTATTCATATATTGTAAAAATATGAGATTAGAATATATCTACGTGAACAAATTATATTATGTTTATTAGGTCTGTAAATGAATCAAATCAAATTTGATCTAAATCGAGCTTGAACCGAATCGAGCTGGAGCTAAACCAAACTCGAGCGCAAATTGAACCGAGATAAACCGAATCGAACTAGCTCAAACTTGAATTGAGCTCCGAGCTCCATACGAGCTCAATTATTATAATTTTATATTTATTTTTCATATTACCACATATAATAAGAACTAAAATAAGTATATTATTTTGTCATTCTTTGATAATATAAACAAATTATCTCTATTTTTACTAATTTTATAATAAATTATGATTAAAAATTATATTTTATTAATTTAACAATAAAATAAGAATATATTGTTAATTAAATAATAAAATAGGTATATTTTACAAACAATTTTGACAAAATAGTTAAAAAATGTGCAAATTACTATATATCGAGTTATTACGAATCGAATAAAAAAAAATTGAGCTGAGCTAAATCGAACTCGAGCTGACAAAAAATCGAATCGAGCTCAGACCAAATTGAACTCGAGCGAATTAAGAACTACGAACTTTTTTGCCTGGCCTGATGTCTATAGATTCCGATGATGAGTTTTTTTACTAACAATAATAAGAAGTACAGAGTAAATTGAAAAAATAAAATTAGAAAGTACTGAAATTAAGGAGAGTAATGGGCGCACTCTCCCTCTCTGGTTAGTGGGTCCAAACACAGAGCAAACGTGCAATCGATCACAAAATAATAAATAAGTTGCCGGGGCTGTTTCAATGAATGAAGGAAACCTTGTTTAGGGCTGTCAATGCAACGAAATTTTACGTTATTTGAGCGAAATGATTAACGCAACGATTTGCTGTTTTGTGAATTGAACGAATAAAAAACGAAATAATATATTCCATTTCGTTTTCTATTTCATATAATAATACTACTATGAAACAATTATTTTTGTTCTTCTGTTGCGTTTCGTCCAAACGTTCAAACAAAATGGTTTACGGTTTCGTTAAACGAAATGAAACGAAAAGAAACGAAAACAAAAACGAAACGAAATGAAAACGAAACGATCCATTTTTGTGATAGTTTTGTTGGGTTGACACCCCTAAATTTAGGTCCCTGTTGTTGTGCCTTGCTTGCCCAACCTATTATTTGATGGGATGATATATAGTTGTAATAATTGGCAACCGGACGAAATTCTGTCCCTCCAATGTGGGTCAATTCTGGTATGTATGATATGATGTGCATAGTTGACACTGATTTCTGATGCTGAAATGTTTTGTCAAATTACAAGGGTAGTAGGAGTAGTACCTACTGTCCATATAATATCTGTCCATAACGTCTACAGATTACAAAATTAGATGTATCTGTTACAAAATCGCATACAATATTTGTCCATATATAGCGTCTACAAGTTACAAAATTAGATGTAACTGTTACAAAATCGAATGTATCTGTTATATTCTTTATATATCTATGGACGTATCAACGGGTTTTCAATGGACGCAAGATGTTTCTCTTTTATTATATGTATGTGGTACAGATTTGATTGGATAATATAATATATATAGATATAGGTGAGAGTTATTTGTCAGAAAAAAGCATATTAGAAGCTGCATTCATGCTAATATAATAATACAATTCTATTATCCCTTTTCAATGTTGATTTTGTCGATTTCAGGTTCTGGTTTGTGGTCCGATATGTTGTTGATCATGACTCATGAGCCTAGCTACTTTGAGAATTTGTTGATTAATTGGAACTGGTACGTGTTGCAATCCCCTTTCGTTATAAATAAAAAAAAAATATAAATTATAAATTTTTTTTAAAAAATGATGCTATAAAATAGGAACAAGATAATCTGTCAACTTTATGGGTGAATATATAATAATGTGTGCTATATACACAAAATGAAACTGGTGCATTAATTGAAGATATATATATTGTAACAAATTTCAAGTAGAACATCTAGAGGAGAACTAAACATTAGCACCTCTCTCACAAATCAAGGGTGCGTTTTCTGGCATGCACAGCACTACAATTAATGAAGGTTTTGTTAAAGTGGTGAAGTGAATGTTCATCTGCTTCACTCAAAAAAAAAAAAAAAAAAATGTTCATCTGCTGGCTCTGATTTTTTTAGTACTTACTTAACAGTGCCTAACTTTGAATCACAACTAATAACAAAGATATAAGAATTTCACTCAAATACTCCCACCAAAAAAAAATTATTTTCGATCTGATGATTATAAATGAATATTGCCCATTATGAGTGTGATATCTGAATTTTGAATTTTCCAATTCAGAAATTAAGAAATATTTTACTTATCATCTGATTTCTGAGAGCATGTTAGATTTCTTTTAAACCTGGTTATTGATGTAAGAATAATTGGGAACTAAATAAGCGTACATGCACTTGTAGGAATAGGGATGAATATATATATATATATATTTGATCAAATTATACAATGTCGGTTTATACGGTTTTATAGTAAAATAGCATCAGCTCTCCTAATTAATGTTTGGGATATTAAATTGGGAACTTTAATATCTAAGCCTAACAAAATATGTATATGTATATATAAAGAGGGTCCCCCAAGGATATGTGATGACTCTAGGGATTAAATTGGAAAAGTTCATTATTAAATTAATATAAATTAATGAGTAAGTTAATTGATGTCCATTTACTTGGCTTCTGCCGTGAAGTGAGCTGGCCCTTCTAAGTGCTTCAACTACTTGCGTGGCATCTTCTTATTTTTTTTGAGGTGGCTGGCAAAACGCCTACCAATAATTTCATTAAAAAAAGAAAAGTAATTTACAAGGTGAAAAGGTAAAGAAAAATAGGAATCCTCTATGATACAATATGAACCCTAGATATATGTAATATAGACCCATGACCCTTGATTCATATAATAATTATCCCGTACAATATCTCTTATTATTTTGGTGAGGTGGCATCTTCTTATTATTTTGGTGAGTTGGTGACTAAGCAGCTTCTGGAAAGCTCTTGGCAAATATTTCTATAGGATCAATCTATATGATCAATCGATATATGCTTCTGTTCACTCTTGGACTTGGATATCACTTGTTAAACTGAGCTAGGTAATTAGGTCTATGAATGTCTTAGATCATTTTCTTCTTGCGGTGCTTGTGAGTTGTGAGTGCTCGATGTTGGCTTGGGACGAGAGAGCTAAAATAAGGACGGATAATTATATATATGATATTGGCGAACTTCCTGCATGGTAACTATTTTTATTACATCTTGAATACTGGCTAACAGCAAGGCTCGAAACCGTTAAGTCAGGAAAAACAACTGCAGCTCAACTATATTTATAGTTGTATAAAGACATGCTGATAAGTATTATCTTTTGGAAGGATAAATAAATAATAATGTATAACATGCATGAGCATTGCACTATGTTAATAGACCGGTATATATGAAGTTGAAGTGTACTTGAAGTAGATATGGGATAGTAATATAGACTTTTATAAGATACCTGGTTCAGTTATATATATATAAGAGATCATGAACAGTCAGGGCTTGGGGGAGTATTAATTAATTAACGATTAATCATATTATGTCATATCATGATACCAAGTAGCTTAAATTGATCACAGGTGGATAAATTGATGTTCAGGATTAGGTCTTATGATTGGTCTTGAAAACGTTACTAGATAGGAAGTATCAAGTAACTAAATATGCACTTGGACCAATACAGTGACTTTGCTATATATGGAAAAATGATTCGTGATAACTGTGTATTTGCCTTTATTGATATCTAAGAAGGTCATATTAAAGTTAAATAAATATTATACACGATTATTAGGTGAGTAAGAGAGTTGGGATGATCATCAGTTCATAGCCAGATATGTATGATTGGTGTACATTAGTCGGATCAAATCGTGATGGGATCAAATCGTAAGATGGATTCAGACTCACTGTAAAGGATCATCAAACAGGTGCGGGTTCCGGTTATTTATCAAATCTATGAATTGAACTGAATGCTTTATTTATTAACTGATTGTGTAGTGATTGCTTATATTTTTGATATACTGTTTATGCGTTGGTTTGTGTGAAACTGAGTTTGAATGCTTGCACGTGTGTTGCATCATGACTTGATAAAGGTAAGTGATTGCATATATGCATGGTATTATGCATTTCTGTGTGTGTTGTGGATACTATTGTTGTTGTTGTTGATGTTGTTGTTGTTGTTGTGCTTGTTGATCATGTTCCTGGATAGAGATACCAGCAGGAGGTTAGCTACCTCACTATAGCGCTATGGTTTACGGACATGTATGTACAGGCATGTTCGGGATATATATTTGGATCTCTGGGTTCGTCAGGTACATGAGGATTACGTGCTGGTATGCACGGGATTGTGTGTGCTTGTTCTGTGTGATATATGATACGTGCTGATGCACGGGATTCTGTTTGTTTGACTTGGTATGTGATACGTGCTGAGATGCACGGGATATGCAGGTTGTGGATTTGTCTGGTACAGGTTTGTGTTGTTGTGTATATTCTGGTATTTACTTTGGTTTGATATGAGATAGTGAACTGATACATGTGGTTTTGCAGGAAAGAAGTTAAAAGTGGTTTTGAAAGGAAAATGGAATGTGTATATCGACTTGACGTCTAATTTTTTGTAGTTGCAGGGATAATGATTATCGTCATTGACGTGCAATTGCATTATTTGATACACTTGATTTATGTGATTATTAAAAGTGATTATATTAGTTAGTATTCAGTTTCGCTAGTGGATTTGATAAATACCACTGGCTAGAACTAAATACCGCACTGAGAGTGTTTCAGACTCTCACCCGTTCCACTTTTCGTGGGTTCCAGGTTACAAGTTTGCAATGAAATGATGACTTGGGGTGAGAAAAAAGATTGTGGAAATTGCCATTTGGGTTTTCATGGAATTTTATTATATTATTTGATTCCATTGTATAAAGGGTTTGGGACCTGGGGATTAGATATTTAGAAATTTGTTGCTATTTACTTGTTATTGATAAAGTATATTATTGCATATTTTATAGCCTTGTGCTTGTCAGCACGGGTACTGTTCCTCCTGCTTGGTGGGATATTACAATGAGATTCATCTGTAACCGATAAAATTATCTGGGTGTGAGCATGGAAGCAACGTCCAAGATATAACATCGAGGCGATCATATGATTTATGAAAAAAATGTAAAGTCCATCTAATATAATAGGTCATTCACCCACCCCCTCTCACAATTTTGACACACCACGTACACCCATGTGCTTAGCACAGTTGCATAAATGTTTACTAAAAACATTATGTATCTGTTTACTGGAGAATGATACCGATCTATTCATTAGAAAAATATAAATGTTCACTAAAAAATAATATTTGTTCATTACAAAAACGACAGACCGGTGGATAAGTGAAATGGTAAATGCTACACCGACTATCGAAATAGCTAGAAACTAGCTAAAAGATACACTTTTTCTTATTTCAGCTTTGACATTCTATGAATATAATTGAATACAATTACTACATATATAGAAGTATCATCTTAATTATGTGCCCAACCGAATAGTTGACTGCTAATTAAAATTCGTAAATAAATTAACTTGTGGTGCTTTCTGTTTCTGTAGTGAATCTGTGGGGAGTGGGGACTCTTTTTTTAAACCTAAAGGCGAGAAAGCCCTTTGTATCTTTCGGTTGGTCGGTTTTTTTAGAAATATATAGACCCATATCATGCTTTTATTCTTGTTGGAAAGATCGGTTTGTACTGAGGATATATATTGTGCATCCATATTTAAAATTTTAATAATTGGTTCAAACCACTCAACATCTTGATATACAAATTAATTTACTTGTAAACAAAACGTTATAGCTTTTACCATTTTTTTACATATTTAAGAAGTCACTTTCAAATATTTATTTAATGATCTCAAAAATATAATACTTTTAAACATCTAAGGTATTACAAACAAATTTAAAAATGATATAGAAGTAAATTTGAATAACAAACATGTGAGCACCTTAGATCATTTTATTAAAATTTTGAAAAACAGAATTATGGATCCCTAGTATGTGCCAATCCGTATTGTTGATACTATAATAGTTTCACTCTAAGTTTATTTCGATAATAATAACATTTATAATAAAAAAATATAGATTTTTTTTTAACTCATAGACATAAATGATGTTGTTTAATAGTTAATAAAAAATCAGTGAAATTTATGTTATTTGCAATTATCGCACTATCAATTACGATAATTGAAAATATACTTTGAAATGCTTAATTTAACAGAGACTTAATAAAAATCCATGGACTGATTACCAACAGTAAGTCATTTTTCTTAAAGAAATAGATGTAAAAATATAGTGAGCTTAAACTCACAGAGTCTTTAAATGAGCTTAACCTCAAAATCATATCAAATCATTTTCATATTTAAGTTTATATGGCTCATCATATTCTTTACAGCAAAATCGTGTGGGATGCAAAAATTTTTCACTTTTGAAAATTTCTAAGTAGTTCTTTAAATTTTGTAAAATTAACTATACAATATTAATAAAATATTCAATGTCTCATGCATCACTCTACAAAATTCGAAAAAGAAAAACTTAAAAAATTCTAAAAGTGAAAGCTTAATATTCCATAATATTTTGATATGAAGAATATAATATGCTATATAAATACGAATTTAAAAATAATTTGATATGGTTTTTGAGTTTAAACTCACAGAGATCTCCTTCGTGAGTTTAAACTCACCGTATATTTATTTCACACATAAAGAGTAGGTTGCGTATGACGGTATGAGGTCACCAATTGATTAGGTAGATAAGATGATCAACCAATGCTCGGTATTACCAGACAACAGCTAGCATTCGTCCGAAGCACCATGTCAAGTTACATCACCATACCTTTATCGAGAAAAGTCGAGAGGCCGTGAAATTATATTATTTAGTTCATCAGAAATAGACAAGAGATCGAACACCCATTAATTTGTATATATGCAAAGGAGGATCGGAGGATCTGTTCTAAGCACTGTGAAATTTAATTTACTTGACGGTGCGGACCATCAACCATGCATGGTGATTTATTCTCGTTCATGCATGCATGTTTTTGTTTTTTTTCATTTTGGATTTTATGATACCGAGCAAGTTGGGGATTAGGTTGCACTTAATAAATTGGTGCGAGAATGCTAGTTGTACAGAATTACAGATTCTAGTTGCTATCGACAAATTACAAATTTAATTAGAGTATTGTATAATGTATATATAGCATATACATATGTGGTGAGGATCCATGGATCACTATCATATTTGACAGCCTTAACAACGAAACTCCAAATAAATCCTTAAAACCTTGAATATTTGATTTTTTTTTTTTTAAACACGGTCTTGATTAATTTTATGGCTTTGACAGCGTACTATATGATTATATCCAAATTGGGTAATATTTTTAAATAAAATCAATTATAAGTTATAGAATTCTTTTATAAAAAGACTTCTAATATTTTTAGATCTTTTAAATAAGTTTTTGATAGTTGTCAAATATGATAATTTGTCTATGGATCACCTTAATATATACACTTGCGTATAGTTTTGTATTTAGATAAGTTTTGTTGTAATTATATTCTTATGCACTGACTCATGATTGTAATGCTCATTTGCATTTATGGGATCTAGAAGCCAGAGAAAATAGAAATGTGTTTAAATTCTTCTTCAAAAAAGAAATGTGTTTAAATTAACAAAACAAATATCAGCATTTATACATTGACCATGTAAAAAAAATAATTAAATCATTGTTATGGGTTTCAATATTGACATATATAGCTTTTATAACTTCTATATATTGTGGGTTCGAATGCACGTTTTGTTAAGAAAAATACCCCTCTATTATACCAAAATTGCTAAAAAAAAAAATACAAAGGTAATTCAAAAGGGGATATGAGGGCATCCTCCATATTTCTTAATTTATTGGCACCGTCTTTGACTACATAGAACAATAACAAATGTAAATAGGCTCCACTTGACGTGTTCATTGGTCAATTTGCTTCATCTTGCTCAATTAATTCAATTCCTACTCTTAAAACTCAATGCAACTTGTTTCAAAATATTTTACAAATCATCACATATAAAAAAAAAATAATTTATCATGATACCCAACAGATATCATTCTATGGCTTGAGGTTGGAAAAAAAAAAAAACAGTCAATATAAATATATAATATCTAACTACCCAAAAACTCCTTTTCAATATATAAATGCTAGCAATATCAGCACACAGGTTTTATTTCCTATCCGAAAACGATTACACAAATAATGCCATATCCATATTTTATTGTACTTGATGTTGTGCACTTTTAAATAATTATTACTATAGGACAGGGACAATAGATTTGGGAAGATTTAATTTCCACTATGATAGAGACCAGCGCATATATATATACATTAACGATTATATACAAAAAAATGTTGAATCAATCAATATGATTGATTAAAAAAAATATAGGATTAGGAAAGAGACAAGCTGATCTTTAATTAGGTCATTTGTCAGGAGCAAGAATATAATAAGAGATCTAAGATATGTGTATTATTGTTTACTTGATACCGACTTTTATTCAAAGTAATTAAAATATTACTTATGGTAACAATTTTTTTGTATAGTTTATTTATTTTTGATATAGAAAGCAATTTCTAATAATTTTTACTAATAAAAATAGAGAAGAACTAAAAGATTGGAAAGGGATCCTTGATGACCCTTTTTTTGGCTTGATAACCAATCTCAAATTGATTCATAAAGAAAAAATAAAAAAAACATAAATTATATCATAATCATTAAAAAAATGTTCTTAAACCTATATTATTGTATCTCAAACTATATTCAATTTGAGTGTCATTTCATATATACTTTATCAAGAACTATTAAAATCGTATGATAATTATAATGACCAAAACTTAATGGTTCTTGATTGAGTATAATTAAAACACAATCAATCTACATGCATAAGAACATATTTGTAAATATCAAGATATTCCATCTTTTAGATTTTTATAAATTTATTTGAGAATAGTTTTCAGAGTTATTAATCAAGATATTGTATACTATTATCCCGATCATTAATAATTAAATTAAATAAAAAATAATATTTATACAATATAAGATACATAAATAAAAAAATGGATTTTTGCCAAAAGTACCAAAGATTATATATAATTCTCCAACTAATTTTCATTTCCTAAAAGACATGGGGACATTGTGGGGGCACCCATTTAACCCATAAATAAACTAAATTATCCTTTAGCTCTGTGCACTTCTCTTATTGAGCTCAAAAGTAAAGAAGCCAAACCTTCCATTTCCCTCCACTATTCGCGGTTCTCTGCTCCCTTTGTTGGGTCTTGTAAAAGCTTCAACTATTGGCGCAATAGTGACCAGAATTTTACTTAAAACTATCATATAAATAAGTGATTGTCATAAATCCTTTTTTTAAAAAAATATATTGTATTTTCAGATTTTTATTAAAAAAGTGTTTTTTAGAATATGTTGGATCGAACGAAAGTTTTTGTGAAAGCGTGAATTAGCATAAAAGCTATTAAACTTTGTGTAGATTTTTTGTGAATTTGATATGATAACTATGATTGCGATTTTAAAATCGATTGATTTCATACAAAATAAGTATAAGAGATAAAATTTTTAAGTAATCGATATGATAACCTATTAAGATTTATTGGAGTGTAGAAGTAAAAAATTCTAAAATTTATGTAAGTGTTAAAGTATAATTTTTTTTATTAATCTGGTTAAAATTCTTCACTTGTTACTACGCCGAGATATCCCTGGCCTGAAGACCAGTGGCCCGAGATATCCCTGGCTCAAAAAATTCTTCATGCGTTAAAATTCTTCATTTGTTACTACCCCGTTTCAATTATATTTACTATTAGTTATCGTTTATTTTTTTTTAAAATGTTGATAGCTGCTGCCAACGTGATATTAGTTATCTTTTAAACGTCGTGAATTGGTGTCTTCTGCATTAAAAGAATATTTTTTAATATAATTGAAAGATTGTTTTTGAGCAAAAAAAAAAATTTTTTTTGAGCAAAATAGATTATTTAACACAAGCTTATGTCAAAATCATCAGATAAAACATGATGTCAAATGTCAAAAACATACATTTTTTCTATATTTCCTACTTTTATTTATTTATTTATTTATTATTATTTTTATGTGTTTACGATTCCGTGCAGAACAACCTGTCTTTGATTTGGTAGTCAAGGCAATGATATTCGGCAGAACATTGCAAGTTAATTTGAACTGAAAACAATTAAAAAAACTTTTTCTAAATATTTAAAGCAAGAAAATTTGATTTTCTCCCATAATCATACCTAAAAAATTTTATCAGACGAATTTAATATTGGGCAATCATTTACTGTCGTCGGATCAGAAAAAAAAAACTTAATACAGTGAGAACGTGAGATCATTGCAATAAAAATTAAAAAGAAAAATAAAATTCTTTATCTTTTGTCGACATGTATGTATGATTCCAAAAGAATGTGAAGGTGTGTCATCTACAAGATTAATTTACACATTTATTGCTGTGTACTTGTGTTCTTTGGTTCCCTAGCTAAAAGATAAAAAATTATTTGATTGCAATATTTAGTAAACAAAAAAATAAAAATTATGTGATTGCAATTTAAACGTGGGGGGACAATATATATATATATATATATATATATATATATGTTCATAAATCAAGGACCGGATACAAATGAATGCACCCAAATTAAAGAAGAGGAGTGAATTAAAAAGCATCCAAAAACGCCATCACAATATAGGACGAACACTTGGACCGAGTATTGTCAAATTGTGAATCGAATAAACTCTCAAAACCACAAGCAAACAAGTCCATTTCCACACGCCAGTCTTGATCAATCACCTCACATAAATTAAACATATATGGGTCCAGTTCCAGTCATGCAAGTTTGTTCTGATCAGAGCCACTGATCTTAAATGGAGATTCCCAAAACCATGGATTTGTTAAATCAAGCATGTTATATTATATATATATATATATATGAGCTTAACACCAAAAACATATCAAACCATGTCCCAAATTATGATTTATATGGCCCAATGAAAATTTCTTATTAAAAATCATGTGGCATGCAAAAATTTTCCATTTTTAGAGATTTTTAAGCATTTATTTCGGATTTTTAAAAGTTAACACATTGGTTATTTTATTAATATTGTATAGTTGCTATTAATAAATCCGAAATAAATACTTAAAAATCTCCAAAAATGAAAGTGTTTTGCATGCTATCAGATTTTGATATGAAGAATTTATTGAGCCATATAACTCAAAATTTGGATATAATTTGATATGTTTTTTGTGTTAAGCTCACGAAAAACCTCTGTAAGCTTAAAAACACCGTAGTTTTACACACACTCTCTCTCTATATATGGAAACTTGGTATTACATGATTTATTTAGATCTTCAAGAAGAAAAAAAAGAGGTTAATTAATTGATACCTCTCTTATATATATATGTTGAGATATTGCAAAATTCATATGACAAGTCGATGTTTATAGAATAATACCTAGCGTCCATAAGTTACTTTTCGATCGGGATGTAGTTATATTTCATAGTATATATTTATTATGTTTCATATACGTTTGTGGATGTATAGACAGTCTTTCAATATAGAAGCAAGATGTTTCTCATGTTTATATGTAAGTGGTCACTAGTCATTGGTCAGATGAACCTTTTTTAGGTGACATGATTTAATCAAGATAATGTGGACATATTGTACGTGGAACCACCTCAGTATTTTATTTTGAGATATTCAGTAGTAACTGCACAGATCACTATTGGATACATACTGATATATAATAAAGCACATTGAATATATATTATATATATATTGCTTTAGTTTTGGCAGCCAATGTGGAATCATGTCAGGAGAATTCCATCCATTCTCCCTCATTTACATGCGTGCGGTATCTTCAATGTCTGCTATATATACACCTTGACCTAACCCTAACCAAAACCAGCTAATCCCGGTGCATCCATAAAGTCATATATATATATCCTTACTAATAATAAAAGCATATTGGAAAAAATGACATGAAATGACTATCTTCATATTTGAGCCGTTGATCATTTTTTTCGATAGATCAGAACCGTTGATGTACGTTAATGCCCGTTAACGTTCTCAGCCCATTAAAATTAAGGCCCATATAAATAATCTCAAATTAAGGCCCATTACATATCCTTACTAATAATAAAAGCATATTGGAAAAAATAACATGAAAGGGCTATCCTAACATCTGAGCCGTTGATCATTTTCTTCGATAGATCAGAACCGTTGATGTACGTTAATGCCCGTTGACCTTCTCAAACCCAATCTATACTCCATAAAGAGGGGTAGATTTTCAAGCACCTCAACGATGCCACATCATCACTATTATTAACCATTGATTTTGTTTGAAACTCTCCATCTACTTTGATCCAATTGCTTGTATCTTTTTCCCCTCCTTATTAAATAAGATGAATGTGACATGTCTAAAATAAATTTTAATCCTTAAAGTGGTCCAACATTTATATATGTTATTATTTATAAATTATTGTATTATTATTATTATTTACTTACATAAAGAAATTACAATTTTTTTTATAATGTTTGTTTAATATGAATCTGTAAAATTTTATATAATTCTTAATTATTTATTTGATACTACTTTTCGGGGCAAAGCCCGAGTTACAGCTCTAGTAAAATTAAAGACCCATATAAATTATCTCAATTTAAGGCCCATTACATATTATCTTAAAAGTTTATTATAAAAAATAACAATTTCAGCCTAAAGCAGGGCATGGACTTTTCACTACTATATATTAATTCACGTGATAATCCTTATCCTTACTCCTAACAAAAAGGAGATTGGATTTTTTTTATATGAAAGTACTATCTTCCCCAATGAATAAATCTCAGTCGTTGATTGTTTACTTAGATTGATCACTAACGTTGACATACTTTAATGTCTCAACCCCTTAAAACTTAAGGCTTATATCAATTTTCTTAATATAAGGCCCATTACATACTATTTTAAAAATTTATTATAAAAAATAATAATTTCAGCCCAAAACAAAGCGTTAGTATAATATTAATTGGTACTGATATTCTATATAAACTGTGATTTTTATAATTTTATTATTCCTTCAAAAAAGATACAGGATAATGTATTAAATATTGAAACCCTAACTTGGCCCACTCCCACCGCACCTAAACAGTAAACACACTCACTCACACACACACACACGCATGCACAGTTGCAGTTGTGTGAATGCTTTAATTACTCACAATTAATGTGAGAAGGTTTTTTTGACTTTGATTTGGGATATTTTATGTATATAATATATATATACTTGTTGGATCATGCTGAAAGCTAATTGCTGTAAATTTACTTCACTGAGCTGGATACAGGAATTAACATAAGGTTGCTTATAACACTGTTTCCAATTTTTTTCTTGATAGAAGCACTTAGAAAAAATGAGATGGATTATTACAAGAGATTCACTTACACATGTATAATATAACAATAAGCTCATCAAAATTATTCACAAGAAAATAATTGAATAATGATATCTATTCATGTAAATGTTGACTACTGAGTCCTACATTTTGTTCTTTCTGTTTAAAATACCAGTTCAGGTAATCAGCACTTATATATATACCAGTTAGATGCAGAATACCAGTGGTTTTGCTATAGATCAGTTACGCAACCTTTCATATTGAATCGAGCGGTTATTGTCAAACATGTCTCTTTAATTATATCTAAAAAGCATATTACAACCATCCGATTATGAAAGATGAACGGCCTATATTAATTAATTTCATCCGATTCATAGCAGAATTAATTAGCCTTTAAATAATGTTTAGTAGTGTTTTGATTGACCTTCCTTCTACCCTCTTGCAGCTTAATTTCCACAGCGTATTGGATTGGAACACTCAAACAAAAAAGCAAATTAAAAGTACCAAAAGTTGGCTGTTGGCAGAGACATTACATTACCTGATAATTCTGCCAGTTACTTTGAACATGGATCATGTATATATATATCTAATATCTTCAAGACATTTTAGTGTAGTTTAATTGTCTAAAATTGGAAAAAAAATTGCAACCCAAGTCAGATTTTGGGTTAATGGGACCAACCAGTAGGTGGAATCTGGTAGTATATATGTAGGGGCATTTTATGTAGAGTTGTAGGTAGCGACCACCACTTTTATCTATCCACCGGTCCACTGTATTTTAGATGACAAATATTATTTTTCAGTAAACATTTATACATTTCCGATCAACATGTATCATTTTTTAGTAAATAGATACACTATGGTTTTGAGTAAACATTTATGCAATTGTAACAAGCATATGGGTGCACGTGGATGTATCAGATCGTGAGAGAGGAGTAGATGGGTGGCTTACTTTATACGTGGACTCTACTACGTACATGTTTTTTTTTTTATTTATTTAATACTACGTACATGTTTTCCTTTTATGTACTTTTTGAAAGGTATTAGAGGAGGAAAATGGAAAATGGAAAGCATAGAATTTCTTCTTTGCTTTGTATGATTGGGTTGAAAGGTTAATGTGATGTGGATATGGTGGCTAGCTAGCTGGTAGAAATTGTGAATTTGTGATCATTTTAGGCTTGAAGATTTGAATTTTGATGTTCTTGTAATGTGACATGGGTTGTCAGTTTTGATTTGATTTAATTACTCTTATCCGATTGTGAATTTTATTGCACATAGAAATTAAGATTATATTTGAACCAATTAATAATTAAACTTGCAGGGAAAAAAAAAAAAGGACAAACTCAAAATTCATTAAATCAGTTTACCAATTTATATTAATTAACACTTTGATTAAACAATTCTCAAAATTAACTATGATTAAATGATGATTAAATCTAGAGAACCGAAAAAGAAATTTCTCACAGATGAACTGCTAAGATTTTAATTACAGTTTAGGCCCATAAAAATGCTTCATGTATTCTGTAAATTCAAACCATACCCAGTTCAAAGCTCATTGGGCTTTTGATATTGAAATCAGCCCGTTTTAAAAGGAAAGCTACTGGAGTAGGCTATTTTATTTATGCTGGTAATTAAGTTCCAGCTTACCACCTATGAGCACACAATGGATCGTGCATTTTTCGATCCAACTGGAGCCCAACAACACGACCTGGAAAAGTATGAACAGAAAATTGCTCGTCGAATCAATTGCACTTCAAACCTTATATATATATATATATATATATATCTGGCCCATTTTTGCTCTGTTTTACAAACTTCAATCATGGTCGAAAATCAAGTATGAACAGAAAAATGGCTTGAAAGTTGATACATTTCTGGGTTGAATTGAACTAAGAGAGAAGGGTACATCTGACCCAATTATCCATCCACCAGAATCAATTTGATCCAGCAAATTTTCAAAGTTTTGACAATTCATAAATCGAAACGAGGCAATTTATGCCTCAAAAAGTCAAAATCTTCCAGGTCCAACACACCCAAAACGAACAGGATTCAACTCATCTCAAAGTCTTTTTAAGAACTGAAAATTCTAGCTCAACATGAGGACCGTTCTTGATTGAATTAAGTTCAAATTGAATATTTGAATGTGACTCTTTAAGTTTTTTTATAATACCAATATGAATTCGACTCCATCCAAAAGATACTTGAATGATTCCAAATCCGACCAACTTGACCATTATATAATAATGTAATAATTTCATAAAATTCAAACTGACCATCTCAATCCAACCCTCTCGTCAATATTGCTACCTCTCTACAAGTGTAAACTGATTAGACATATCTGATATGTTTTAGGATCCGTTCAAATTGATAAATGACAATTAATTGATCACTAGATACGTGCCTCGCGTCGCTTCGGCGGTAGATTTATATTTTTTAAAGAAATAATTTGAACCGAAATGTAATCTTAAACCTTAAAGAAGGCTAAAAACTGAAAACATATAAATTATGTAAAAGTGTATAAATTCTGAATAAAATTCTTATATTATATAAGTTATTATTTTCATAACTTATGTTATTCTTCTTTTTATAAATTGTATTGTTTTTCTTAAAGGAGGAGTATTTTAAAGACATATATAGTTTGTTATAGATTTTTTGTGATTTATTAATTTTATATTTTAAATATCTCCATATTTTATTTTTTGTTACTGGATATGTAATTTATATAAAAATTTCACTGAATAAAAAAGTTTTACCATTTATAATTTTGTAAATATTTCTTTTCAATCTTCTAAATGACTACATATAATAAATGTAGAAGACATAAATGGTTTGAAGTCTATTAAATTTTCATGGCATGCACTTGTATCTTATATTGGAATCTTCGTTCGTGCCATCTTTTGATGAACTATATGAATTATACTTGTGTAATTTTTTTTTCTAAGATGCTGAATTTTATAGCTTTTTATGAAACATAAATATTGCTTGTTTAGACATCTCTTACCTTCATTAAACATTTTTGTTCAGTAAGAAAAAAAGTTGTTTACAATATATTTAATATTTTTGAAGTATACAAAAGGAAATTTAAAGTAATAGTTGAAGAGAAGCATGGTGATAATGGTTATCTTAATAATATCGACAATGAAGCTTTCAAAAAGTTTTTTGAGTTTCAAAAAATTGTTTAAAAATCTTAAAAATGAAAAAAAAAATTTATACATGTAATCCATTGATGATCGATTAATTTACAATCATTAAAAGTGTACAAAATTTTGATAATCTGTCAAGCTGTATTCAAATTTGAGATACTATCAATTTATAAGTTAAATAATACATTTATACAATTTATTATTTTTTAATTTGAAAAATTTATTGTCAAGATAACCATTGTTAACCAATCTCTTCTCATAGTTTAAAGCTTCCAATAGATATTGTAGCTTGTATTTGATTGTTGTTTATTTATATTTATGTCAATAATAATACATTCTAAATTATTCTCTTATGTAACTCAATGTGGTAAGATACTATTTGAGGATCTTTAAAAAAATAAAAAAACACTGTTCATTGTACTGTTCATAATACTGTAGCATGTCTTCCCAAATTAATATACTATAATAGGGATTTGAAATTTTGAAGGGAAAATTGTCATTATGCCACTCCAAAACTTCAAGTTTGCTAAAATGCCACTACAAAATTTAGTGTGGCTAATTTGCCACTCCAAAACGATTTTGATTGCATATCTGCCACTATACCATATAAGCATATATTTAATAAATTGAAATGCTAAAAATCAGATTAGTAGACCAAAATACCCTTCTCCCTTTGTCATATCCTTCTTCTCCTGTGAATTATTCATGAAATTACGGAGATTTCTTTCTCTTCACTCTGTCCGATAACTTCTCTGTATGTAATACCTCAGATCCGACTTCGTCGGCCTACATTCATCACCGTGAGCACCACCCGACGTCACAATACCCAGGCCAGGAGCATCGGTAGTACCATCACACGCCACAACACCCAAGCAGCAACACTCGACGCTGACCCAACCTCAGGAACTCGGTTTCTCCAATCCAGCAACATTAGCCTGAATCCACAATACCCAGCCTAAGAACATTAGCAGCAACACCCGACGTGCCAACCCGGCCTCAGGAACTTGGTTCCTCCTCCAATCCAACATCGTTTGCCTGCACACGTCACCAGCTCCACCTTGCCGCTTCCTCTGATTTAAGCAGCAGCTTTACCAATGATAGTTTTCATAATTTGTTCATTGTGGTACTTGCTAAGTTCCTTGACTAATAGAGTGGTGATGGCATCTTGATTGATCAACTGCATAATGGAATTGTCACATTCGTTATCAACGAGAATCAGTTTTATTTGAAGCCAATTCTTCAAGAATACTTATTAATTGATGGTGGTGGATAGTTTACTAGAAGATCCGAAAATGAAAAGGTTGCTCAGAATATTAAAGTAAGCAGTTTTTTGGGAGGATAAATAAAGCAGAGAGGAGTCGACGGAGAGGAAAGTGGAGACGGGATCAAGTGGAGACCGGAGAGAAACGAGATCCCCCTTATTTCGCAAATAATTCACATCAAGATGAAGGGTATTTTGGTCCAATAATTTGACTTATAATATTTTATATTAAAATTATATACTTATATCGTATAAGTGGCAAATATGCAACCAAAATCGTTTTGGAGTGGCAAATTAGTAACACTAAATTTTGTAATAGCATTTTGGCAAACTTGAAGTTTTGGAGTGGCATAATGACAATTTTCCCAATTTTGAATAGGGGGCATATTGGGTTATCCAAGTCCTTTTCTATTCCTAAAAATGTGGAAGGAACGTAAATTCACAAGTGTGGGGCTGAGATTTAATAATAGAGTCATATCTAGTGTCCTTAATATATGTGTCCGTTCACATCTATTTTATATGTACCACTATTAGTTTTGGACCGATACTTTCACTGTAGCTACAGTGATATGAATAGTAACTTTATATTATTATAATAATGAACACCAAAAATCACATCACAAAGAGTCCATTTGTTCTAGAAAACTCCATAGGTCAACATAAAAAAAAAAAAACACGGATAGTGGTATCATATATATATAGGTATTAGTCTATCATCGTATAACAAAATCATTCCCATAAAATTTAATCAACTCATACTGTATTTTTTCTAATTTGTTTATTTTTTTAATAAGACACAGTGTATTTTTAGAATGAAACTTCAATTGAATTCAACCAAACAAAATATTATCACATTATATTTATTTCATGATTAACTAAGTTGTAAAAGTTTCTATGTATTAAATTTGGAACATATGTAACAAACTTTATTAGTTTTTATTTCATGATTAAATAAGTTGTTCAAGTTTCTTTTGCGCATTAAATTTAAAACATATATAACAAACTTTATTAGTTTTAAAATTTATGTTAATCACTTTCTCTGTTCAATACATATAATATGCTGCAAAATTCAAACCAATAAAATTGTTTTAGAGTACTACATTTTATTCCAATGAAGGGATAAATTAATCATCGCTAGAATAAATATTAAAATTATTATAATTCATATAAATTGTAGTAAAATTTTTTATTTCTACTTCAAAAAATATATTTAAAGTGATTATTTGGTAACTAAAAAAAGAACTGCCTTGCATTCAAAAAAGAAATAGAAATATAAAGATGATATATGAGACTGAATTCCGTAGTCCACGGCACTTGCCAATTTTTTTTTTTTTTTTTTTTTATATATAGTAACTTTGTTATTATAGACACATATTACTATCAGTTGAGAATTACTTATTTATAAAAAATTGTCCAAATGGAAAATTAGTAAAGATGAAATGACATTATTTATTGTAACATTATGATTTTCATAAACTTTCAAATAAGTTATAACCATACAAATAAATATACAAACATAACATTGGACATGTCCCTAAACCCAAATTTTAATCTAATGTAATTACGGAAAAATAAAGACAAAATACTTGACAATTTTTTAAAAATGTTAATAACAAGATTTAGTGATAAAAAATTGAAAAGTTGTAAGAAATTGCATATTATTAATACAATGTGTGTAATTCATCTCAATTAACATTGCCGAAGCAACGGTGAGGCATTCTTCTAGTTGTTATAAAATTTGAGATAAAAATTACAAGATTTATTTATGTATAGACATGTGAACAGTTAAATTGTGGACACTTAGGAAATTTTCTTAATAATAATACGTGATCTTAAATGTGCAACACATCTCTTTCAAAAAAAACAGTTTCCTTCTAAGAAATGGGTATGAATTGTAATGAATAATTAAATACCATCTGCCAAAAACTTGTGGCTGAGAAATTATAACAGTATGAGCTTAGCAAGAAGCTGTGGTCATTCCCTCTAAACTCGGGATCTTCTACCGCACTATAAATTCGGCAGTACGGTCCTAACCGTCAGATTTTCATCAGGACCCGTGAAAAGTAATGAGTCCGGATCCCGACGTAAGCTGCACCATCGGATCCGCGCTGCCGAATTTGCAGTGCGTTAGACGATCCGGACTCTTCCCTCTAGATCTTCCAAAAAAATAAAAATAAAAATAAAAAATAACATAATGAAGTTTTT
Organism: Cyperus esculentus; assembly: GCA_030179965.1. NCBI lineage: Eukaryota > Viridiplantae > Streptophyta > Magnoliopsida > Poales > Cyperaceae > Cyperus > Cyperus esculentus. The sequence continues at coordinate 2,753,697 of JASGLE010000039.1, read as the reverse complement.
GATTAGCTAAACATTGTCAATGAATTCCCACCTTATATTAAATGATAAGCGACATACAAATCATAGATTTAGGTTTGGTTTACTATTCTCATTCAATGATGCCATAATTGCAAACCTTTTATTTCGTTTGTTTGTTTGTGGGTTTACCATTTTACGGGGTGGCACTTTTTTTTTTCTCTTCATTTTTGAGTACGACACATCTGTGGAGGGTCAAAATCGTTGCCTTGAATTGGCCTTGTCAATTTCACTGTCAATCGTAAATTCGTAATGTTTTCTATTTTGTTGTTTTTCATTTTGGGTACGACAAACAAATATGCGCTTATTCACGTAATTAGTATACAATATAAAAGACGTGCATAGTCGTTTCAAATTGTCTTGCATTCTGAAGGAAATATAATTATACTAGTAAAGAGCTCACGCATTACTTTGGACTGAAATTATTATATCTTATAATAAAGGGCCGAAAGCTAATTTCTTGTAAGGAAACTAACATGGACCTTAAATTTTAATGGGCCGGAACATTAATGTACGTCAACGATAGTGATCAATTTAAGTAAACAATCAACGACCGAGAAGATTTCTTCTCTGGACAAGATAGAATTTTCATGTCAAAAAAATTCAATCCTTTTATTAGGAGTAAGGATAATTCTAAATTTGAGAGTTGTAGTACTGCTACAGGTAATCAGTATCAAATGAAAACCACAGAAAATCGAGACTAATTAAGAAAAGTTGCCATCAATTCCACAAATCTTGCCTCATGTGAAAATTGCAAGATTCTCCACTGCAACAAGGTGAAAAAGGAAAAGGGTAAAGGGACAATAATCCATTTGGAAGTTGGAGAAAAGGACACCCGTTACTTGCACACACACTACCATGACAATTACATGAACTCCATTTGAAAATCCCTTCTTAATTCATGAGTAGATTTCATTCTAATTCACTCAAACTAAACACATATGTTACAAAATTCTAACAAAACAAAAGTAAAATTGCAAGGAGGTGGGAAGCCACAAGCAGCGTCTCCGATTCAACCTGCAATTTCTTCCAAGCACTGATAAAACTATAGATCTCATCGTATGATTTATCACCGAAATAACAAAACTATAGAGCTCGCTATGGTGTATGGTCACAACATGATTATCTCATCCGGAATATCCATGAATCGCGTTCGCTTCTGAAAAAAAAAATATATATTCTGATCAGAAACAGATTAAAGAGATTTAGATGGTTATTTTTTCCATACAAGACTATAACACGTCCAGTCATAAAAAATGAGGATATTTATATTGAAATATCAGTGGCAAGTTAACTTAAAGCCTTCAAGTGTACTGTTTAATTATGTAAGAGCCAATGTTATTCATATAAACATGACATAACCGCAACCTATGAGTTCAGAAATAAAATATACCAGGATATCCAGAATTAAAACATAATTTCTTTGTTTGTTTTCAGAATGACAACATCAATCAATTGTCATATATTTTCATTAATTATTAATCACTAATTATGACACAGAATAGACAAACAATAGCCATCGATGGTTTTTTATAATACTGCGTACTCCTAAAAAACGAGCTGCATCAAAAAAAAATATCCAAGTGTGTAAAAATCATGATTAATTGTCAGATTCAGTGAGTCAAATATTTTTTTTTCCAAATGAAAATGCAAATAAACAAAAGAGAGTAACCAAACAAAGTACTAAAAAATTTGGATACTCTAGGGGAAATGCATCACAAATTGTCATGCATGTAGATGTGCACTGTAAAATTTTCTACGTAACTTTTCAAATATGCTAGTGTGCCATTCAGGTTATAAAAGAAGAATAAGATAATAAAAGCAGACCAAATATTCAACGATAAGTTCAGGATGGTAAGATAGCACTTGATTAAAAAAAAATATACTTTAACTAATTACACAAGCAAATGTTGGGCCCTATGCTCAATTAGAATTGTTACCAAAAGAAAGTGCAGAATTTAATATGCAAGAAACTTGTACACGAAAGTAATGATTGTTCTTGCAACCAACCAACTCAAGCAAGTTGTATTCAATGCCACCACCAAATCATGTAGGCCAGGAGTTTGCTTGGCACTTGATCTTTCTCAAATTCCAACCCCAAAGTAAACAAATTGCATAATGAAATGCAATTTGATTATTTTTTTGAGGCAAGGGCATTTTGCATATTGGGGCATATAGCTAATACTCTGTGTATTTTTTGCCATTTGGGTACCAGATTTTGGTTTGGTGGTGGTGGTGGTTGTTGAGGGGGGAGGGGGAGGGTTGGTACCCGCCGGTTTTGGCTAGGTTAATTTCTCTGCTATATTGTTACCTTTTTTTATTATACACGCAAAAGTACATGTTATCGATTATTTAAAAATAAATTTTGCGCATAGCAAACTTCCATTATATCTTAACAAATTGGTTTCTTCCATCTAGTCAAAATGGAAGTTGCTATCTGCAAAATTAATTTTTGAAAACGGGTCTTAATGAAGTGAATGAGTGACTACTTAATAAATAAGTATATGAAAAAAGAGATTAGTTGAATGGAAATTCAGTCTACAGTGATACCATTCAACAAGAACTAAGCAGCAACTCCTACAGGATTCTCATCAAAAAGGAAGAACACTAAGCAGCAATTTTTTCATAGATTTCAAGTTTACTCACTTACAAAATAATAACCAATCAAAAATTTAAACTGCACAGCCTTACTCTAAAAGATTTATTGACAAATTCAAAGCGAGTACAAAGTACTCAAGGGTGAAGGACTGAGACAAACCAGAATTATCTGTTCATAGGAGCTTAAACAGAACTGCAAAGGAATTGACTAAAATACTAACTTCAAGACCTCGAGTGGACAAATTCAACCCTAGTTTCCTACTTCCTGGAAGAACACAACTAACACGGTGGAAGACCAACAGGACAATTTGACCTGAACAAATGACTTTACGTTTTAATAAGTTACTTAGACTATAGATCATCATAATTAATAGTTAGACAAGAAGTTAGTCACATCTCTGAAAAATTAATACTCATATTCAACAAATCCAAAGCCTAAGCACATGCTACGGTACTTAAAAGAGTTGACATCGCACCAACATGCTTCAAGTTCACATAGATTATACTACTCTCATTCATATAGTTTAATCCAAAGTCAATTGACTTGCACAACCTAATACACATCTAAAGACTATTAGTTTAAATTACAACCCCAAAACAAACCCCGTGTCTCATGTCCTGACCTAGAAAGCAGAGTCACATGGGTTGCACGGTCTCACCACCGCGCAGAAGTTAATTAATTTATTAATTTGTATCATCTTTATAAAATAGACGTATTAGTGATGCAAGCTTTACATCAATATCTCGTCATTCATTCATTATAGAACCGTCTTTTTTTTTTATTCCAAAATTATTTTTTTCCCCCCGAGCTTCTGCAATTGTAATAACAAATATTGCAAACTAATGCAATTCTAAAATCTAACGAAAGACTGAACAGTTAAAAAAGAGAGCACTGGTGTATTTGTTTGCATCAAAAGTCTAATTACAAGAGGGGTCCATAAAAAGAGCATGGTTTGTTGCCACTTATCGGTAAAGAAGAACTACTAAAGCGAGAAAAAGAAAAAGAGAAAGGCAAACACTGGTGTCCCAGATAGGAACTCAGTGCTTGTGCTAATCTACCCAAATGGATTGAACAATTTGCATAAAATGAACAGATGCACACACTTTATGTAAAAATCTAAATTCCTGAATATAACCAGAAATAGCATCTGGAGGACTGGAGCATGGAAATTTACGAAATCAATATAAATTTTTCAATTAAATTTGGGTACAAAAATGTAAAGAAAAAGTACTCAGCATGAAGGTTACTTGAGAGTTGAGACAGACATATCTATTTTTATCGAGTGAACAATAGTACTGACATAGAACTATTGAAACAAGTGAAGCAGCAACTGGATCTACGACCTAGTCAGTCGAAAGGCACCCGACGAACAAACAAAAAGCAAAAAGTGTTTCCACAGTTTCCCTGATCTAATAGGAAATTAGGAATAAATGATTTTTAAGGGTCGTTTCTCATATTTTTAAGAAGATAAAGACAGGCAGATTCCTTATACTAAGCTTGGCCAGACTAAATGATTGCTAAGATCTAAAGCATTAGTGATGATAAGTCCAAAAATTAAATTTTTCAGATGATTGATTACAGTGTTTTCTTCTTGATCACATATGCTGTCCAATAAATTAAGTTTGGCTTGCTTGAAGATATAACTAAATTAAGTAATTCTTTTTGTCAATTATATGATAAATAACTTAATTTCCTTGTTTTTTTTTCCTATATTGCCAGCAGTAAATTCATTCATCTATGTTCGTCGTTACCGCAAGGAATTCGGCATTTTCGCTCATGTATTGTGTATTTGTGTTCGCATTTCGCAATACATGAATTTGAATCTTATTGTTTGAATTTGCATACTATGAATTTCTAAGAAATCTTATATCACCTATTTCTGAGAAAAATACATTTAAATGCTACTCTTAAAAACATTAATTTGTGAGGGAGAAAGAAGGATCAAACAATACCTCTTTCTTCGCCGGCGTTACAGGCACCGAGCTAACCTTCGGCATGAGCAGCCTACCCTCCGGCACGACTGCGGTCGAGGCGAGACCCCGGTCCTTCGCGGCGCACAGCTTCATGATCTTCTCGGCGGCCTCGGCGGTGCTCTTGCTCTCCTCCATGAGCCTCTCGACCTGCGCCTTCGGCAGGCGCATCCTGAGCCTGACGCTCCCGTCGGCCTTCGACTCGACCGACGGTTTCGCCAGGCACACATCGGACACGGAGCGGCGCGAGAGCATCAGGCTCTCGAGCCGCTCCTTCGCCCCCAGGTTGAGCTGGCCGGACCACGCCCGGCCAGGTCCCCGGGGGTTGTTCCGACTACTAACTTGCGGGATCTCAACGAGAAAGTACAGCTTCCCGGGCTTCAGAGGCGCGTCGGGGTCCAGCGGCCTGGCGCGGACCCCGAACCGCTTAACCTCATCAGATTCAAGCAGACTGAAGCCCGGGTGGTCACGCAAGGCGTGGGCCGCGTGGGACGGCGGCTTGAGGCGGAAGGACGTGCCGTCGATCTTCATGATCTTGCACGTGCGTTTCTTTAGAGAGAGGGAGTTTCCCATTCTAAAAGAGGTGCGGGCGGGCGCGGGGTAATGAATGAATGAATAATGTGGGAAGTGGAGTGGAGGGGTGAAGCGTGAAGGGGTGGTATGTATTATAAAAGGAGTGCGGGCCGTTAATAAGGTGGGGGAGGGTGAAGGGGAATTCATATCCTAATCCCCTGCTGTACTGCATTATGCAGTTCACAGCGTCATCCGTTGGATGGTCTTGAGATTCGTGTCTACTCGGATCTCGAGATGATCCAACGGCTGACATTGTGAACTGCACAATGCAGTAAGTCAGGGGATGAGCATTCGGGTGAAGGGATGGGAGCGGGGAGGGAGTAGGGAACCGAGGTCCGCTGCTGCGCAGGAGGGATTACTTACTGCGCATCGACGATTTTTAGATTAATAGGGGGTTTCAAGATTGTAGTTAGCGCGAATCGTAAAGCAATCGGACGGATTACCTGCTGCGAAGTACAGTACTGTACTGCGCAGTAGGTGGTGTGGATCCGGGAGTAGGGGGGAGAGTCAAAGATTGGTGGTGAAAAGAGACGCGAGAGTGTAACGGATCGTAGTGGGATCGTTCTGGATTGGGGTTTGGGGAGGGGAAGGAGGTGTAATGATCTTGGCGCAGTACCTAAAAAGGACTGAGGACGGCAGGACAGGAGGTTCTTTTTTTTTTATTTTTATTTTGTGAAGTATGAATGTGGGAAGATTCTCGTTCTTTTTTTTTTTTTCTTTTTTTTTTTTTTACGATTTTTAGGAGATATTTTCTGTATTTTTGCTGCAATTATTAATCTTGTTTATGAAAACCTTTTTAAAAACATAGATAAAAAAAAATAATTTTTGTTCCTTTTATCTACGAAATAATTAATCTTGAATGATTTAATTTTTGTACCGAAAGAAACTCCAGACTTCGCATTTATAAAAACAAAACACGCCTTTAATGTACGGATGAACCGGACCTAATTACTTCCTTCCTTCCATTGCGTGCGAACGAGCACGAGGCGGGGACTCCGTTGAAAAGTGACAATCGGGGGTCAAACATTGCAGGAACAGACTTCACCAGAACAGTTCCACTTCAGACATGCGGGACCCACCTGTCATCCTCACAGGCAAGCCCAGTCCGTAAGCAGGGTGCGATCTTATCTAATCTGCTGCTTTCAGTGGATTTAATTCTCGTGTGTTTGGCGCGTTTGATTTGTTTGATTCGGTCGCCTGAGTGGTGCGGCTTTGGCTTCGTTGCAATTAAGCGCAGGTGGAGGAAGGACGGAGTGTGGAACAGGCCAACGGACACACACACACAAGTGTTTAGTACCGTACTAGGACTACTAACAAATCCAAATTAGCTCTTCCTAAACAATTGACATGCAACAGTTACTTCTGAATTGTAAAATTTAATCAATACCTGTTCGGTCATTCGGTGAGTTTGCTAAATATATTACTTATATGATAATAATTACGCATGAACTGATCAAGATCTGTATGGTCAGTCAAGGTGACGGTGTTGTGTGTTGCGTAACGATAATAGTACAAATTACAAAATTTATGTTTTAAATGTAAGAATTGGATCATTTTGGCTTCGTTCTACCTTTCTATATCATACTTTGTTTCGTAAACTTACGGAATGATAATACATCTGATATCATTTATTTATTTATTTTGCTGTAATCTCTTAATAGAGATAAGACTCCACTTATCTAGAAGTTAATTAGTTCAATATGGCCACTCATTGACTAATTTTGATTGTTTTAATTTCTCATCCAATAACAAACCGAATAAAGATTATTATCATCATGTACAGAAGCTATAAGTGGATGAATAATGGTATGTCCCATAACTGATTCATTAATTATAAGCGGGAGCGGAGTTTAGTGGAGACACAAGGGAGGCAAGCGCTCCAATGTTAAAAACTAGTGCTATCATATAAAAATTTGAGATTTTTTACATAATTTATACAGCATTTTCATTATTGTGTCCTCCAAACAAAATTTTTGGTATATATGTTGTATTGTTTCCTAAGTGTTTGTGCCCCCAAACTTTCATTGTTAACTCTACTATTGTCGAAACTTTATTCTACATTTCTCCTTTTTTAATTCTTTAATCAGCTAATCTAAATTTTTTCTTTACAAAATTCAATTCTTGTACACATGCTCTTACATATATCTACTAACATCAGTAAATTCTTGTAATATTCTCTTATATATCTCCATTGACTTTAACAGTTAACTGACACCCATATTGGTATCATATCTACGGTACTATATGATGAAAATATAAGCTATATAGTAATGAAAAAACATAATTTTCTAAACTCTTGTAGCAGAGATGATGCACGAACGGTAGGAGACGACAAGCGACGAACAAGAAAGAACTCGAAAGATTTTGAAAGAATTCACACAGAATTCTAAGGTTTTGATAAACTTTGATAAAATAACAACTAGTCCTGCCCAAAGGGCTTGAGTTTGCTTATATAAGAAAAAATAGAAATAACCCTCCTCAAGAAAAACAAAGAAAGAAACAATTAAAACTTGTCTAAGAATGCAACAAAATTCCAAAATACGCTATCTGAACCGACTGACAGAATTTCGGACCGAAACAGTTAATTTCGGACCGAAATTCTGTTCTGTCCCGAAAAATTTATTTTCGGTCCGAACTAAAAGAGTTCGGTCCGAACTCTTGCCTGCGCATCATTCTCCCCCGCTAGAAAAAAGATTCGCCCTCGAATCTGCCACGTCATCATTCGCCTCATCATCCACTGACGACTCACCCTCAGTGTCGGTAATGTATGGCGATAGATCCGCCACGTTGAAGGTGGCCGACACATTATACTCCCCCGGGAGATCAATCTTGTAAGCATTGTCATTGATCCTCTCCAACACCCGAAATGGTCCATCGGCCCGAGGTTGGAGCTTGCCATGCCGGCCTGTAGGAAATCGTGCTTTCCTGAGATGAACCCATACCAAATCGCCGGCCTTAAATACCACCCTCTTCCGGCGCCTGTCCACACGCTCTTTATACTTCTTGTTTGACTTCTCAATCTGAGTACGGACTTGGGAATGTACCTGTTTAATGTGCTCGGCACGCTCCTCGGCATCGCCACTGAATTGCTTGTCGACAGGCAACGGCGTGAGCTCTAGGGGTGTGATTGGATTGGATCCATAGACAACCTCAAAGGGACTCTTGCCAGTGGTCCGACTTCGCGATCTATTGTATGCAAACTCTGCTTGTGACAAGGCGAGATCCCATTGGCGTGGACTGTCTCCAACTAGGCTTCTCAACAGATTTCCTAGACTTCGGTTGACCACCTCGGTTTGGCCATCGGTTTGGGGATGGTGAGAAGAGCTGAACTGCAATTTAGTGCCCATCTTCCGCCAAAGAGTGCGCCAAAAATGACTCACGAACTTCACATCTCGATCCGAGGTTATGGTTTTGGGCACGCCATGCAACCGGACAATTTCCTGCAAAAATAAACGGGCTACCTGCGATGCATCAAAAGTTTTATTGCAAGTGATGAAATGCGCCATCTTGGAGAACCGATCCACCACCACCATGATCGAATCCTTGTTCCTTTGTGTCCGGGGTAACCCGAGAACAAAATCGAGACTGACATCTTCCCATGGGGCCATTGGAACGGGTAGAGGTTGATACAAACCCGCATTAGATCCCCGAGTCTTAGCCACTCGGCATATCCTGCACTTCCCCACAAATCGAGCCACATCTCGCTCCATTCTCGGCCAATAGAACTGATCTTGAAGCCATGCCAAGGTTTTATCAACCCCAAAATGACCCGCAAGGCCTCCTGCATGTCCCTCAGTCATAACCGACTCCCTCAAAGAACATTTAGGAATACACAGCCGGTTACCTTTGAAAAGAAAGCCTCCTTGTTGAACAAACTGCTGAAAGGGACGAGACTCACATTTCCGCCAAATATCTCCAAAGTCGGGATCGTCCGCGTACATCTCCTTGAACGCATCGAACCCAACCACTTGCACGCGCATGGTCGAGATGAGAGCATACCTCCGACTTAGCGCGTCCGCCACGTTATTCAGCACCCCCGCCTTGTGCTTGATGGAAAAACTGAACGCTTGTAAGAATTCGACCCACTTGGCATGCCTCGGCTTCAACTTGTGTTGCCCATTGATGTATTTCAATGCCTCATGATCAGAGTATAGAACAAACTCCTTGGAAATGAGGTAGTGGCGCCAATACTCGAGGCTTCGGACAATGGCATAGAACTCCTTGTCATAAGTCGAGTACTTGACCTTGACATCGTTCAACTTCTCGCTAAAAAACGCCACGGGTCTATTCTTTTGACTCAACACGCCACCAATACCCACACCCGACGCGTCACAGTGAACCTCAAAGACTTCCTCAAAATCCGGCAAAATTAGAACGGGTGCCTCAGTTACCTTTTTCTTTAGCAACTGAAACGCATCTTCGGCCTCCCTGGTCCAAGTGTATTTGCCGCCTTTGGTGCAGTCGGTGATGGGTGCGATGATGGTGCTAAAGTTGCGAATGAACCGTCGGTAGAATGAGGCTAAGCCGTGAAAGCTCCGGACATCATGGATGCTCGTCGGTGTTGGCCATCCGGTAATTGCCTCCACCTTCGCCGGGTCCATCCGAATGCCCTCCTTGGACACTATGTATCCGAGAAACGTTACCTCGTCGGTGAGGAAGTGACACTTCTTTGTGTTGGCATACAACTTCTGCTCCCGCAAAACCTCAAAGACTTGGCGCAAGTGTTGTAAGTGTTGCTCCTCCGAAGAGCTGTACACCAAAATATCATCAAAATAAACCACCACGAATTGACCAATAAAAGCACGAAAGACCTGATTCATCAAGCGCATGAAGGTGCTTGGCGCATTGGACAACCCGAACGGCATCACCCTCCACTCGTAGAGACCGTCTCGAGTCTTGAATGCCGTCTTCCATTCATCTCCGGGCCGAATCCGGATTTGGTGATACCCGCTCCGCAAATCAATCTTGGAAAAGATTGTCGCCCCATGCAATTGGTCAATTAGATCATCAAACCGCGGTATAGGAAAACGGTACTTGATGGTGATCTTGTTAACGGCGCGGCTGTCGATGCACATTCTCCACGAGCCATCTTTCTTCGGTACCAACAACGCGGGCACCGCGCACGGGCTCATACTCTCCTCCACGTACCCCTTGCTCAACAACTCGTGCACTTGCCTCTGCAATTCCTCGTGCTCTTTGGGGCTCATGCGATAAGCGGCTCTATGAGGAATGACCGCCCCTGGCACGAAGTCAATGCAATGCTGGATGTCGCGCATGGGTGGCAATCCGGATGGCAATTCTGTCGGTGCAACATCAGCGAATTCTTCGATCAACGATCGGACCCGCGGTGGAAGTTTGGGACCGTCATCATTAGCCTCAGTCACCACCAAGGCAAACACCTCATCCGTCTGCCCCACCTCGCTCTGAAACTCCGAGCGCGACAGTAATTGGCTCTTGGGCTCCTTCCTCAAGTCCGAAGGACCGAGGGTAATGGTAACACCGTTCTTCTGAAACGTATAGGTGTTCCTATGGCCGTCATGCTTCGTCCTTCGATCAAACTGCCACGGCCTACCCAACAGGATGTGACATGCGTCCATAGGTACCACATCGCACCAAACCTCATCGGTATATTTCCTCCCAATCGAAAATTTCACGAGGCACCGCTTTGACACTTTTACCTCGTTACCCTTCTTGAACCACGTCAACTTGTAGGGTTGTGGGTGGTCCTCGGTTTTGAGTCCAAGTTTCTCCACCATCGTGTTAGACACCACATTCTCGCAACTGCCCCCATCAATGATCACGTTGCATACCTTGCCGCTGCTGGTGCATTTGGTATGAAAGATGTTGTGCCTCAACCACGACTCGTCTTCATGGACTGTCGCGCTTAACGCGCGTCTGACCACCAAGGATTCACCTGAATCGGCATAGATGACCTCCTCATCGGCTGCCTGATGATCCTCAAGACCCTCGTCATACTCGTCATATACCGGGTCCACATCCTCCTCAACTAGCATAACGATCTGCCGGTTCGGACAATCGGCCGCCAAGTGTCCGAGCCCTTGACACTTAAAGCACCGCCGGTTGGCCATAGAGCCTCCCCGACTGGTTTGTCCTTTCTCGGCTTGGAGTTTGGGGCTTGGAGTTTGGGTTGTTGAAGTTGCGGGTTTAAGGTTGGAGGGAGGTGCTCGCTTGCTAGTCTCGGCGCCCGAGAAACGGTTTTGGTACCTCGGTTGACTGACGCCCTTTCTCCTCTGTTGCGACTCGACCTTCAAGGCCAATCTACACACATCATCATACGAGTAATACTGTTGTAGATACACCACATCGGAGATTTCTGGTTTCAACCCGGCCAAATACCGAGCAACGATCTGTTCGTCCTCCTCGACAATATCGCATCGCATCCGCAACATGTCGAACTCATTGGTATACTGCTCCACCGACATACCTCTTTGCTTGAGATTGTGATACTCGATGAAAGCCTCCTGACGGTATTGGGTAGGTAAGAACTTGGCCATCAGTTTCTTCTTCATCTTACTCCAACTCCGAATCTTAGGCTTCCCTTCCCGGGCACGCCTAGTTTTCACGTGCTCCCACCAAATCGAGGCGTGCTTCCTCAATTTAATGGCTACTAACTTCACTTTCTGCTCGTCGGTCAGAGTCTTCACATCGAAAACCCGTTCGACGGTGTGCAACCAATCAATAAACTCATCGGGGTGAGATTTACCATCGAATTCCGGTAGGTCGATCTTCATCCCTAGAGTTTGATAGGGCTGTTCGGGCTCCGGCCGCTGCCGCTGATTTTGCCCGTGATTCGGAGTCCCCCACGGGTTGAACTCCTCATCATCGTCGCCCGCTGTCGAAGAGTCAAAGGAGACCGACTCCTCCTCTTCCTCCCCGTTGGTGGAACCCATCCTTGCCTCGGCGAGTTGGCGTTCCAACTCTCGGATCCGTCTCCCCATCGTTGCGATCTCCAGATCTCGCTGGTCTCGATGGCGGTTCGCCGGCGCTTCTTCCTCAGGATCGACTCCACGACCCCGACCTCGGCCACGACCCCGACCACGACCACGGTTTGCATCCGCCATCAACCTGGTTGCTCTGATACCAACTGATGCAGGGACGGTAGGGGGGTGAACAGCAAGCAAATTGGAAGTATGAGAAACACGAGAGATTTTGGGAATTCACACAGAATTCGATTGAGAATTCACACAGAATTCATCTTCTGGATATGAGATACATAAAAACAACTGCCTCTGCCTAAAGGGCATGAGTCTACTTATATAGGAAAACAAAACTGAACCCTAAAAATAAACATAAAACAAAAACAGTCAAAAAATATCTAAAAAATGCAAAGAAAGCCTAAAAGACGCCATCCATAACTGTCTGGAAATATTTCGGACCGAAATAGATCATTTCGGACCGAAATTCTGTTTTGTTTCATAACTATTTATTTCGGACCGAAATAAATAATTTCGGACCGAAATTATTCCAGCGTATCATGACCATGCTGTATTAATTTGCCATTTCGAGTGGGATGCCTTCCGAATATGAGAAAACTCAAAACACGAAAGTTGTAGCTCTTTTCACTATCTTTCTATAGCATTTTGAATCACCTCATTTGGACCTATATTGAGGACGTTATGGTCGAAATACCATAACATATCAATCTGATCAGTGCTGGGGCAGACCCCTCTATCTGCATCAAGAGATTAGAAAGTTAACAAATTTACTCAGTTACACATATGATAAAATGTAATAATTTGTAACAGTTAAAGAACAATATCATATGATTTTCTCCAATGTTTCATTTAATTACATTATAAGTTAAAATGTTTATCACTTAGCTATCATAATATTCTTAAAATTTTGTGCATAAAAGATAAGAACATCAAATTTATTGGGACACACTTTATTCACAACAAACTTGTGCCCGTTCATTCGAAACAAGCTTTATATTATCATTGTTATATCTAAACTGACAAAAATTATGTTTCATTTATATTATTATTTTCATTTATATTCGACCAGTACAATTTTATTTTTGGCACTATTCGACATGTGCTAGGCGTGCTCAAAGTTTCGTATAGAATATTGTCTTACCATAAAATTTAAGCCAAAATTAATTATGTGAATTTATTGTATAATATTTTTCATAATAGTCTATAATTATGGTCCGAAATCAAGAGCTGATTTTATTTAGCACCTGTTTGATACCGAAATCCTTAATATTCAATACATTTGGACAATAATGTGAAGGAAATTTTCAAGTGTCCTCATTTTAATTATTCACACGTCCATACATACACAAAATTTGCTAATTTTATCTCAAATTTTGTAACACTTAATTCAACAAAATTCTGTTCTTTATAAAAGATAGAATACAAAAATCTGATACAACATTATTTTTTATTTTATTGCCCGTGCGGTTATTATTTCCATGGCAAGAACTGATACATGTCTTTAAAATGTTTATGTCCATGTATACTTCCAATGCTTGTATGGTCAAAGGTCATGCATTATAAATTTTATCTTACAACGTAATGCTCAAACAATTTTTAACTAATAAAAAAAATAAATAATACTTTCAAGCTCCAACATACAAAAAAAAAAAAAAAAGAAAAAAAAGTTCCAAACATACAAACGCCATACCGGTAAACACCCAATTAATCAACTTCCCTATTTCACTAATTAAAAACCATTTGCTAAGAACCAGTTTTTGGTCTAGTGGCTAAGAGCAACGCTCTCCGATTGTGAGGTCGCGGGTTCGAAATTCAGTTGGAGAGTCTTTTATAAAAATTTAAATTTAAATTTAAAATTTGAATGACTCAATCATCATCTTTATCTGAAAATACATTTTCTGTCTCATTATCATTTTTTTTTTTTAAAAACAATCGAACGACTCGTCCTTTATTTAAGGACAAGGCACGTGACTCAAGGGAACACATCACTAGGCCACGAGGAATCAGCACTTGACACTTCATGTCTTCATCCCATTTACTAATTAAAACAACCTCAAATGAATCTCAACTACTCTTAGTTTAATTTAGTTTAGTTTAGTTTAGGTTTAGGCCTCCTCCTAATGGCTCCAAAAAGTCCACTAATTAAACAGGACGGACGACTTGATTAATTAATTAATTGGTGGTGGTGGTGGCAAATGGGACTTAATTGGGAGGGAGACCAAATCCTGGTGTCACGGGAACCGCTGCCCGTGATCTACGCACAATGCAAAGAATGCAATTAAGATTTAAGAAGAACCATTCTTGTTCTCTTCCTTCCTTGTAAAATAATGAATCAAAGGAAGGAAGAAGTTTCTACCACACTTAGTTTAATTTCCTTACATATCTGTTTTTGGGGGCATGCATATGTTACAGAGAAATTATTTTTGTCCCCCTTAATTTTCCCCCTATTTATCCTCGATGTTAAATTGGTTAATATTTCCAGGGACGAATTAATTAAGGGCATGCATATGCAAGTGCCACCCCTTAATTTTAATATTATTGCTAATGCTTGTATTTTTTTCTAAAAATTTCAATTAATTTAGTATAATATTGGGTTGTGTGCCTAGCTTAATACATAAAAATAAATGATATAAGCTTATTCCTAATTGTGTGCCCATGCTTATTAAAATTCTATATCCATCACTGAATATTTCCAAGAACCAGCCTTTGGTTTAGTGGCTAAGGATAACGCTCTCTGTGTGGGAGGTTGCGGGTTCGAAACCCGGAGAGAGGGTATTTTATAGACATTTTAAATTTGAGTGGTTTGACCCTCATCTTTATCTCAAAAAAAAAAAAATGGTTAATATTTCCTATTACTTCAAAAAAAAAATTATTAATATTATCTCTTTCTCATGCTCTATCAAATTTTGAGTGAACTTCTTTAACTCTTTCCTCTTCCGTAGAACACGTACGAGTCTTTTACACAATTTAGAACATGCATTATGACCATTAAAAAGTGTTTGTTGTGTGTCAAAATGAATTCTTAACTAAAATATATTGAATGATAGATAAAAAGGATATGTGAGGGGGGCAATTATCACCTCCTGTATTATATACGCCGTGTCGTGAAACATGAACACATCAAAGTTAATTTATTGGGTTTGGGATTAGTACATCAAGGTGAGACAATTACTTGGTTTGTGTCTTCCTGATTGTCGCTTCTATACCTCAAAATGGGGAGTGAGATCAGAGATGATTTTTTTGACTTCTGATCAAAGAAAGGGCTGCCAGTTTTGTTGTCTTTCTGTTGTAGGGTTTTAGTAGGAGCCCTGAAAACCAGAATTCTAGTTTGATTTTTGTTGTTGGGGAGGTATTAATTAGTTATCCAATTATTGTTTGGATCACTTCAAGACGCATCTCCAATTGAAAATTTGATCAATTGATTAACAATTTAACAAAGAAATTTTGATTTGGAAATTGGGACATAAATAACAGTATTAATTAGAAAAACTCAATTACTTTTGATAAGAAAAAAATGGCTAAAAGTAAATTAAGCCTTGCAAAAGTACAATCTATACTATATTAAAAAGCACGTAAGTATTAGACGTCTCCATTTTTTTCCTTCTCCTTCAATTTTTTTTTAATTCCCATTCTACTCCTTAATCAACGGTAAAGATCAAAATATATTGATTTCGAAGGTATTGATGATCTCCAATTAAACAACTCCCTCTCCATTTTGGTTTTTACAAAAATGGAAAGATATCAATCTTGGTATGGAAGACATCAATGTTGATTAGAATTTATATTAATGAGGAATTAGTGTATTATATTCTAACATTCAATTAATTTAGTGTAAAGATGAAATTTACATGGTAAATAATTAGCCAAAAACCAAAAGCACGTTATATGTATGTATTACACGGTATGATATCAAAATTTAAAACGCCCGCACAACGTGTGGGTTTGTTCCTAGTTGATAAAACATACATATATATATATATACAAAGAGGTTGCTCATCATGTTTATATTCCAATCTCATTTGCATTCATTAATCATGAGATGCCATGCATCATGCATGTAAATAATCATGCCACAGATTCTGTCCCTAGCTAAGCTTCATACCTACCCAACATGTATGTCCCAAAAGGCCAAAACATTACTGGTCGGTCGACTGACACGTGCAAGTTTGCAATTTTACACCCCTTAATCCGTATCGTTTAATTTCCTAATTAAGTACATATATACAGATGCAAAAATATACGTTAATTTATAACAAGCAGCCAAGAACCCAACTGTCTTAGAACCAGCATTTGGTCCAGTGGTTAAGGGCAACGCTCTCCGTATGAGAGATCGCGGATTCAAAATCCAGATGGAAAGTCTTTTATATACATTTAAATTTGAGTGGCTTGACCCTTATCTTTATCTAAAAAAATAAAAGCAGGAGGCAAGAACCCAACTGTTCCGTTTTTAAATTCTAGTTCATGAAAACAAATTAAGGACAGGGACCAATTATTTGTTCTATCTATTATCCAAGAGGGTCCAAATCTTGGGTCTGGTGGTGATTTAAACTGATTGTACATTACATTACATACATGGCATATATGACATATTGACATCTCATCGTCTAACGCATTACTTGGTACCTTTGATGATTGCTTCGTTTTATTCTTTTTGCCCCCAATATAGATGTTCTAGTCCTAAAACATCGATTGTAAGTTTTATGGTAGAGGAGGTATTTGAAGAAAGTTTTCATTACTTTACGTGTTTTTACCTTTTTTCCTCACTTTATTTTGTTTTTCTAATTTTTTTTTGAGATAAAGATGAGGTTCAATTCACTTAAATTAAAATACCTATAAGGGAACTCTCATATGGATTTCATATCTGTAACCTCCTATACAGAGAGCGGTGTTGCCTTTTGCCACTTCTCAATTTTACAGTTAACCTGATATAAAAGAAGGGAATATGTTTCAAAGTTGAAATTCATCAAATTTAAAGGCAACATTGAATACATGGAACATTGTTTTGTTGAAAAGGACAATTAATGCTCCTTAATTTTTGTTTGATTTTTTCTTTTCTTTTTTTTTGCCAATTATTTTTTGTTTGATTTAATTTGACATATGCAGAGTGCATGGCCCTAATCCTAATCCTAATCCTCAATACACTGGACATACAATACTTTAAAATACAATCTGAAGTGACCCATAAAAAGTATATCCTAAGTTGCCTTGAGTCCTTAACAAACTCTTGAATAATTAATACTTGAATTAGGACAAACAAAAGACAGCTTTGCTGTCGAAATAGTCGAGGAGGTTGGATCGATTGCTCCAAAGAAGATATCTTTCTTAATTCCTCACTCGCTGTCCCTCTAAAATGAAAGAACTAGTTTTGTATATATCTATATGAGAGGGATCCATTGACAATTATTATTTTGACAATTTTGACAGTAGGGGTTTTCAAAATTTATAAAATTAATAAAAATCTTAAAAATGAAAAAAGATTTATGGATGTATTATTTAACTCATAGATCGATGGTGTTTCAAATTTCAATAAATTTGAACATCGTTTGATGGCTTATCAAAATTTTGTGTAATTTTTAACGGTTGTTATTTAACGGATCTTTGAAAATTTGTCAAATATAACTTAAATTGAATATAATCGGAAACATAATCAATCTATATGTTAAGAAATACTTCCGTAAACTTTTTTCTATTTTTGAGAATTTATATGATTTTTTATAAATTTTTGAAATATGAAATTATCAAGATTGTCAAGATGGGAATTGTCAATGGATCCCTCCTCTATATATATACCTTGATCTATTTTCATATCTTTCTTGTGTCAAGCTTGTATCTTCTAGCTGTACTTGATCACAAACTAGTCCACGTCTTGCTTTGGACTAAAATTATTATTTTTTATCATAAATTTTTAAGATAATATGTAATAGACCTTAAATTGAGAAAATTGATATGGGTCTTAAGTTTTAATGGGTTGAGACATTAAAGTACATCAACGGTGATAATAAATCTAAATAAACAATTAACGGCTGGGATTTATTTTTTGGGGAAGATAAAACTTTCATGTCCAAAAAATCCAATCTTCAAAGAATAAGGATTTCTCAATCACTATACTACTATAGTACGATTTCTTTATTTTGTGGTAAAACGTAAAAACAGCATTGACAAATCTTTTCCTCGTCAAGGAGTTAAAATTCTCAAGTGAATCAAGTGATTGGCTTACTGGAATTTGAAAGCAGAGCCGAAAGTTGAGAACTTTAAATGGATCGTTCCTTTTGTCGGTATGGGGTTCAACCGCATGCGCCTAATATGTATATGGATGGCTGTTCACTTCACTACCATAAAATGTCGTTAACTTTTTTGAAATTTTGAACAAAGTGGCATTAATTCTCTTCTAGAGAGAGGAAGGACATGATGCATGATGAAGTGCCAAGTTACTAGCCAGTCCCTTTCAACAAATTAAGTACCATATTATATTATTACCGATGGATATGAAGCAAAATGATTAAAGCGTTAATTAGAGAATCATCTGTAAAGATATGGAGATCGATATGATATTTCACTCGCCATTTAATCATTAATTAATTGGATATGCTGAACCCTTAAACCTAAAGAAAAATAAGAACTTTTTTTTTCTTCTATTTAGACAAGCAAAGAGTTGCCTAATGTGCAAGATAATCAACAACAATGCAGTATTTAGAACTTTAAGCATTTGTTTCATATTTTTTAGATAGTATGTTTTTCGTATCATTATCTTATATATAATATATTATAGTCTATCTTAAAAAATATGAATGACTACTTCAAAAATTCTAAAAATGAAAATTTTTTGTTTCCCAAGATATTTTGATATAAATAATTTTATAAAAACATAAATCACAATTTGGAGATATTTAAAGTATTTTTATCAGTCAAGCTCACCAAAATACTTGGTAAACTCAATTAAACTCATAGTAGCATTGCTCTATTATTTACGATATAACTTTCTTTACGTAATGTTTTTGTTGATTGACAATGAAGTCCTTAATTCCATGTCCATAATTAATTCAATCATGTAATCATATTTAAAAGATGAAGTTAAAAGAACGCTTTCTTTGAACGTCCATTGGACGTATGTGTGTATATATATATATATAATTTTTGTGTATATCTACTCGTCTTAAAAAAAAAAAAAACAATTCATTAAGAACCCATAATCTCAAATCGGGTTGTTGGGGAAATTATCCATAACATTATGTAAACAAATAATTAATTACATCTCTTTCAAAACAAAATCATCACTTACAATTACAGCCATTAACTTTAACTTGTGCCTCTCTCTTTCCACCGCATGCCGTCAGTTTACACAGCCAGAATTCTAATTTTTAACTGAGATTATTTATCAAGAACATGCGTCTTTGATCATCTTTGAAACACAAGTATATATAATATGTTAGTCAAATCAAAATATCAAGCTTATGATGATATTTTGATACCAAGTAAATACAACACAAATGCTACTGCCAAAACTAGTGCAATCAGCACGAATGGGATATATATGTACTATATATATTCAATGCCAGATCTTTTGATCAGCACTATTTGGCCGATTTAATTTCTCAATTAAAATGTAATTAATCAAAATTAAATTATCACGTAGAAGAAATGAAAAATGAATTTCTAGATATATGGGGATTTAAAACTTTATTGGTACCCTACCACCATGAGATTATCCAAATTTGCTGTTATCCAAATTTGGACCGTTGTATCAAAATCGACGGATGAGATTAATTCTAAAAAAGCCCCCTATAATCTTCATTGGGCCGATCGGGCCCGTCAATTTTGATCTAACGGTCCATGTTGAACAAATAGGGTCATGTTATTCTCAAAGAATAACAGCAGATTCGGACTCGTCTTGGTGTTACCTTTCTATTGTTGTGACTTGTGAGAAACACGTTAATCAGGATTTATAATCAAAAGTTATGGCCGTTTAAAGGTCTAATGTTTATGAGAATCAGGACCATGAATTAGTATCGAGCATTAGCTAAAAACCGCTACGCTACTGATTACCCATTTTGAGCATCGGTCATAACTTTAGATAGGAAACTCCGCCTTACATGTTTTTTGCGGTGTTAGAGAGCTAACAACAAGATCACAATTTTTTTTTTTTTTTTTTTTTTTTTTTTTTACTTGTATCGATTATTTAGAATATCCAACATTAAAACTATAAATTAGTGTCGATTTGTGATAAAAAAAAATATGTGCAGATTCCCCATCTTCAAATGAACTTTATCAACTGCTGAATGTTCTTTATCAATTTGGTTTGAGTTGCCAGCCCCCATGAGAACAGAGCATGTATGAACAGAATATAGTGAAAATTTTAGACGAGAACAAAAACTTGAAATATTTCACCTCAAAAACTTGAAAATTTTAGGTACATATTGAGTTGTTTTCTATGGATCCACTAAGCAACTTTTTATTTAAAAATCGAGCAGTACGTTCTTATCAAAATTTTCTCTTTAATTGTACCTAAAAAGGCATATTGTGACCATCCGATTATAAAAAATGAATGGTCCATATTTCATCCGATCCATAGCAGAATTAGCCATATTGCGGGAGCCATACAATACAAATGTCTGGTAAGCCATAGAAAACTTCTTTTTAGTGGCATTTTACCTTCTTAAACTCGCCAAACATTGTCTGGTAAGTCATATAATACAATACAAGTGTGTTTTTTCAAGTTAATTGGGCCTTGCTAAAAGTCAAAACCTTTTGAAGATTTCTATCATAATTCATAAGCGAATTAAGTTCTTAATTCGAAATGTTTGGTTTTGAGTTTTGACTCTTGAGTGGTGGTGGTTTATTTTGCATGTCACTTGCGTTGAATTCTATTTGAACTTGATATATATAATTTCTCGGTTTAAATGCGTTGAATTTGAAGTGCATGTGATAATGTATTTGCTGGTAATAGTGGGCCAGTTTAGGTAATTGTAAATTTGATTTTTTTTTTTTTTTCTATATCTGCTACTTTAATCAAATTTATCTTCTAGAGGAGGCAATTATGGTCTTATTTGAATTTTTATTTATCCATTCCTTTTTGAAACCGAGTTCATTCTGTTGTATGCATGGTATGTCTGATGATTGTTTAAAATCGAAACAATCTCAATCTGCAGCGGTATTCAAATTTTAACAATCAGAACTATTTTCTTTTTTCCCAAATATGCTATTCCACTTACGCCTCATCCTGAACGCATAGAAATAGAACAGATTAAGCTTTTATAATCTGCAAATTTTGTATAGTTTTTATCCAGTTCTTTGTGTAATATTCCAGGAATTCAATTTAGAAACAACAATTACAAAAACTAATATCTTCCTCAAAAGTCAAAACATTGTCTGTTACAAGACATTTTCAGATATGAAGTCCTAACAATTTGGTCCATATCACAAAAGAAGAAAAAAAAAAAAAAGTGAGAAGCATACTTTGATGATAACTAATTTTGATAAGCTTTGGTCTTTTCTCAAAACGTGTTGTTCCAAGTTTCCAATCTTTTTCCGAGTGTATCATTCATCAGCTTACTAGCTTTAAATGAAAAAAAAAAAGAAATCCGGCATCGGCCCATAAAAGCTTTGATCGGCCCAAAACTGCATTCCCATCTTATTTTGGAGGGAAAAAAAAAGAAGTGCAGTGGCGGGAAGAACAACTGAGCAGTGATCTGTTCCGAATTATGCTATCGAACTGCCCATGTCTCGAGACCTTGCATTTGTTTTACACCTTTAAGGATTGTGATCTCTGTCAATGCACCGAAACTTCGCAAGCTTGTTTGGCGGCGCTCAAAGGCAAAAGAGCTGATCATCGAAGATGCGCCTAATCTTGAAACATTGATGTTGAATGTGAGCACAACAAGATCTTGTAAGCTGAAGGTCCTTCATGCTCCAAAACTTTGAGGTGCTCCAATTGGGAGAAACTTGCTTCGAGCGCAACGTAGTTTTCTCTCAGTTCATAACTGTTAGAACAACAGAGTTTTAGTTGGAATTTATGAATCGGTACTTGTACATGTTCATCTTTTCAATAAGTGTTCTTTCTCCCAATGCAATTTATGATTTGCCTTCTTAATTTCTGTATTTTGTCGGTCAAACCAGCCAATACTAACTGTTGATGCCAAAGCAACGCCTTACGGAGTGAAGGCGTTTTCTTCTGTGAAGACACTTGCAATCAAAATGGATACTTCTTATAACTTGGACGGAATCGTGCCAAGTTTATTCAGATGCTTTCCTTGCCTCGAACATCTTGATGTTTTGGTAGTGTCTTCTATGATCTCTGCTAACTAGTTTTTATTTATAAACATATTGCAATTTCATATTACACTGCTACGACAGTACACAGAAGCACATTATAACTAAAATTATACAAATAGCATTGGTACTTGCAATATTATTTTATTTCATTTGATAGAAAAACTGTATCGTCAGAACCAGATTGGTGAATGTTCATTCTGGGTCTTATTTAACTATAATTAATTAAGCAGGTCTGATTAAGAGGTTCTAGCGGGTCAGTCAGTGGATGTTGCCATACTGGCAGTGCATTGTCAATATTCAGATTCTCTTTGAACGTTGGCAAATCAATTAGAATGGCTGCTGATAGAAATGTAATAGAAGGATAGTTAAGTGTAAACAGAAAGCTAATGCAATGTAACAATTAGTTAGTTAGTGTATCTTCTAGAAGCTTGATATTATAAATACATGTACTGTACATTCAGAATATAGTGAGAGAATCATTTAATCAAAACATCTCTTTCTCTTCTTGCCTTAACTCTTTCACAATTGTCATGGTATCAGAGCTCAATCATGGCAAACGCCATTAATCTCTGACTCCTCTTTTGATCGCAAGATCAATTCTTTCCTCTTCTTTCGGGTTTAGGGTTTACCATTGCTGAATTACACGGTCATCTTCTCAATTTCGAGTCCCGACTCAGATCTCAAGCAGTACCAAGCCCTCTTCCTCATGCTTATCTCAGTACTGCTCCTTCTACACATTCAATTTTACCAGCATCTACACCAGCATCTGGCTCGCAATCTAGAGTACCTGATACTACAGGGTTCAATGGGATTATACCTGGTTTGAATACTAATACTGATTTGGGATCTCTTATGGTTCCTGCCAAAGGTTTAAATAGCGGATAGCGGACTTGTCGCGGTGGGGTATATTTGATAGAGGATATCGGATATCGGCGCTATCGCGGGCGCTACCTGTTCCTGTTACGTGAAATATTTTAACTATTTTATTCGTTCATGAGATAACATATTTAATAAAAATGATGAATAATTAGAATAATGTATAAAGTTTTCTAACCAAATTGTTTAAAAATTATATAATTATTGTATCACTCTTGAAACAAAGCATTCTTATTCAGATATATTGACATAATACAACATGATGATCAGTCTTTTATTGCACAAGTATTATTTGTTTCTATCAAAAGGATTTCAAATTAAATCATTGAGTAATTACTTTTCCTAAATGTTAAAAAATTAAATGGATTATTGAAGTTATCAAAAATAAATTATCTATCTATCATTTTTCAAGAAAAAAAGTTAGAATCAAAAAATTATAATAGCAAAATTGTAACCAAATTATGATAAAACATTATGTAAAAAAAATTTTATCGGTTATATAAAATTTAAATGGATTTTAAGTATATGACTTTCATTTTCACTAATCAATCCCACAATTTTTGTTATGTGGATACTAAGTTTATATAATATTAATTGTTATTTACAAATCCAATTAATTATGTGTTAAACGATTGTAAAACATAAATAACAACTATTAAGTGTTAGATATCATAAAATAATTGAAAATTGAGATGATTCTAATCATATTTTATATGTTACTATATAAAGTATCAAATAGCGGGAAAAAACCGATAGCGTCATAGCGTTTTGCTTCCAAAATGCTATATCGACCGCTATAGCGGCTGCTATGACCGCTATTTAAACCTTTGGACTTCCTGCTATACTGCAGTCGCTTCCATGGCAGTCTCAGCAACAACTTGCTGCTGCCTTTTTAGCTCAACAACTCAACAGATCCAATGGAGGAAGGGGTCATGGTGGTCGTGGCAGAAATAGAGGTCGTGGGAGATTGCATGGTGGCTCACAAGGTCGTGGCAATGCTGCAGGAAGAGCAAGTGCTGCAATTGCTCAACCTGCTTCCAGGCCTAAGTGTCAGATTTGTGACAAAATTGGTCATGAGGCCAACGAATGCCAGTACCGGTATGATGATGATCCACATGCTGCTGCTCCTCAAGTCAATCTTGCCCAGCCGTGTACCGTTCCTGATGCCACTTGGTTCTTGGACTCCGGAGCATCTTCTCACATCACTCCTGATCTCAATTGCTTGACCAACTACTCTCCTTATCAAGGTACTGATGTGGTACGAGTCGGTAATGGTTCTGGTTTAGCAATTGCCAACACCGATTACTGTTCTCTTGGTACCAATTTCAAAACCTTGCACCTTACCAAAGTTTTGCATGTACCACACATCACCAAAAATCTCATTAGTATATATCAACTAGTTCGAGATAATGATGTCCTTGTTGAGTTTACTAAGTGTGGTTGTGCAATTAAGGACATGAAGACTCGAGAGGTCCTTCTTGAAGGTGCTGTGTCTCAAGGCCTGTTTTACCTTCCCAATCCAGTCTCTCTTGTCAGTGAAGTTTCAAATGGGGATCTTTGGCATTTTCGATTGGGTCATACCTCTTCACAAGTT
The DNA here is from genome assembly GCA_030179965.1 of Cyperus esculentus. Taxonomy (NCBI): domain Eukaryota; kingdom Viridiplantae; phylum Streptophyta; class Magnoliopsida; order Poales; family Cyperaceae; genus Cyperus; species Cyperus esculentus. The sequence goes on along the minus strand of JASGLE010000039.1, from coordinate 2,728,845 downwards.
CTCAAGACTCTCTCTCAACAATACCAAATCTCTTCTTCTTTTAATAATGTGTATGATGCGTGTAACAAATACAAATCGCATAAATTGCCCTTTTCCTTGGTTACACATTTTACTACAACACCATTAGAACTTATTCATGTTGATGTATGGGGACCCTCTCCTGTTGTTTCAAAATTGGGAAACAGATTTTATGTGATGTTTGTGGATGACTTTTCTCGGTTTGCTTGGATGTATGCTTGTACTGCAAAATCTCAAATTCCTGCAATTTTTGCTACATTTAAAGCTAAAGTGGAGAATTTGCTTTCTCATTCTATCAAGTCTATTCAATGTGATGGTGGTGCAGAGTTCAAACCTCTTATGAGTCAATTTCCAGAGATTACATTTCGAGTCTCCTGTCCGTATACACCTGAGCAAAATGGCTTTGTTGAGAGGAAACATAGACATGTTGTTGAACTTGCATTGTCTACCATGTCTCATGCCTCTCTTCCGCTTGAGTACTGGGATCATGTTTTTGAAAGCATTGTGTTCATTATCAATTGGTTACCTACTGCTGTCCTTCATAATACCTCTCCCTACAAAACCCTTTTTAACAAAGACCCTGAAATTTCCTTTCTCAAAGTTATTGGGTGTCTTTGTTATCCTTGGTTGAGACCTTATACCAAAAATAAACTTGAACCACGATCCTTATCGTGTGTGTTTTTGGGATACTCATCTTTGCATAAAGGGTATAAATGTCTACATATATCAACCAATCGAGTTTATATCTCTCGTCATGTTGTTTTCCATGAGCATTCATTCCCCTTTTCTCAACAATCCACATTACCTTCAGTTCCTTCACCTACAGCCACCACAACTACTCTTACTGTCCTACCTCCTCCTCCCATATTACCTCCATCAGTTCCCTCACCTTCTTCTATTTCTCCTCCATCTACTCCACCAATTACTCATATTCCTTCCACTCCCATTCACTCTATGGTTACTCGGACAAAGGATAACACCCGGAAAGCTCGCAGTTTTTCCGACTTTGTATCCTACTCTACCACTATTGATGAGACAGAACCAACTTGTTACTCACAAGCTGCTAAAAACCCCAAATGGCAGCAAGCTATGGCTCTCGAATTAGATGCACTTGCTCAGAATCAGACTTGGGATCTTGTTTCCCCTCCTCCAAATGCTAATATCGTGGGAAGTAAGTGGGTATATAAAGTGAAACGCAAAGCTGATGGTTCCATTGAGCGTTTCAAAGCTCGTCTTGTTGCCAAAGGTTACAATCAAGAGGAGGGCATTGACTACACTGAGACATTCAGTCCCGTGGTTAAACCAGTCACTATTCGTACCATTTTGTCCCTTGCTATGGCTAAAGGGTGGCAACTAAGGCAACTGGACGTAAACAATGCCTTTCTTCATGGACATCTTGAAGAGACGGTTTACATGGCACAACCTCCGGGGTTTATTAATCAAGACTTCCCACATCATGTATGTCGCCTTAAGAAAGCACTCTATGGCCTTAAACAAGCACCTCGTGCTTGGTTTCACCGCTTACAAGACTTTTTAACATCTCTTGGGTTCAAATCTTCACAGTCTGACAATTCTCTCTTTATCAAGAGGATTCAGAATAATGCCATTTACATCCTTGTGTATGTTGACGATATAATTATCACTGGGACATCTTCTATTCTCATATCCGAGCTCATCTCAAGTTTGCATGATACATTCAGCATCAAGGATCTGGGTCAACTATCCTTCTTCCTTGGTATTGAAGCTTCTCATTTGGATACAGGCCTTCATCTTTCTCAAAGCCAATATATTCGTGATCTTCTTATCCGAGCTAAGATGGATGGTGCTAAGCCTGTTTCCACTCCTATGGCAACCGGACAGCAGCTCTCAAAACTTGATGGCGATCTCATGGCAGATCCACAGCTCTACAGAAGCATTGTAGGTGCATTACAGTACGTTACCATGACTCGGCCTGATATCTCCTTTGCAGTTAATCGAGTTTCTCTCTTCATGCATACTCCACGTGAGCCCCACTGGACAGCAATCAAGAGAATTCTTCGATATCTCAAAGGTACAATTTCTCATGGCTTACTTCTCCGGCCCTTGTCCTCTCCACTTTCTCTTCAAGTCTTTTCGGATGCTGATTGGGCTGGCTGCCCTGATGACCGGCATTCTACTACAGGCTACTGTGTTTTTCTTGGAAATTCGCTTATTTCCTAGTCTTCAAAGAAGCAGTCCATGTAAGAATAATTTACATGAACATAAGCACTTTAATCATCTTTAATTATGTATTAAAAAATACATCATAAGAGCAGAAGACCGGTAATGGTCACAAGAACTTGAAACAACATAAGATCACATTAAATACTATAATTAAATAAATATAAATGTATCTTTAGCATTCATCATGAACAGCAAGTAGAAACTCCAACGCTAATTGCAAACTCTTAAATCCTACGAGATTGCACCAAGTTGATTTCTCTCTCTTCCTCTGTTTCACTTTGCCGATGGAGAGCAACTTCGTAATGTGTGTATGAGCAGAGAGAGGATCAACCATGGACTCTTATTTATACCTCCCACTGAGCCTAGCCATCAAGGTCAAAGAGGGTAGTCTAATTAAGAATTCTATTTCTGAATTCTATAATTACAAGTGGATAGTCTAATTAAGAATTCTTTTTCTGAATTCTATAATTAAATTTACTTTAATAGAATGACTCTCTCTAATTATAATTCTATTTCTGAATTATATCTCTAATTATAATTCTATTTCAGAATTATGTAATTAGATTTATTTTATTAGAATACTGAATATTCTAACATTCTCCCACTTATTCAGTAATTCGTAATGAATATAACTTTAATAACATATATGAACTTTAAGACTAGTGATATATATATATGTCGTATATTCTATAAGTTCGGTATAACATAATGTTTATCCTTAACTGAAACCAATACGAGTCATGGCGGTTGTGAGTCAGTATATCGACTCATTCCCTTCCATTACCACAATATTAATCCCAATTAATATAAACCATAAGGGATTTAACTTTAATGATCTCTTTAATTGTTCTTGTAAAGAACTGATTATTATTTAAATACAACAATAATGTATACCAACATAACTAAATAATAATCATGCAGAAACAAACAAACAATGAACACTTTAATAATATTAATTCAAAGTCTACAAATTTCAACAAAATTATGCACACTCAACCGACCCATATTTTAGACATGTTCCATAAATGTCTCGGGTGCTAATCCTTTGGTTAATGGATCAACAATCATTCGGTCGGTGCTTATATGTTGAATCGTAATTATTTGTTTCTGTACTTCTTCTTTTACAACAAGATACTTAACTTTAATGTGCTTGACACCTTTAGAGTATCTGTCGTTCTTACTAAAGAAGACTGCTACGGAGTTGTCACAATAAATTTTCAGTGACTTGACAATAATGTTAACATACTCAAGTCCTGAAATAAGACTCCGCAGCCATAATCCTTGTATCGTAGCCTCAAAGCATGCCACGAACTCGGCTTTCATAGTGGATGCAGAAATGTAGTCTGCTTCGCACTCTTGCATGATATCGCTCCGCCTGCTAATAGATACACAAAACCACATTTGGACTTGCGTGTATCAGTGCATCCGGCGTAATCTGAATCTAAGTACCTGATTGTTTCTAATCAATCGTTCTTCCTATAGATCAACATAAGATCCTTCGCTCCTTGACTATAATGGAGAATTTTCATCACCGCTTTCTATTTTTCTAACCCCGGATTACTTTGATATTTGCTAAACATGCCTAAGACAAAACTTATGTCTGGTCTCATACATGTCTAGGCATACATTAGGCTTCCAACCACGGACGCGTAAGGGATGTTTTTCATTTCTGATTTCTCCAATTCATTCTTAGGACATTGAAACAATCCAAACTTGTCCCCTTTCTGAATTGGCACTGGCACACTTGAGCAATTATCCATGTTATATTTCTTAAGAATTTTATTTATATATGCTTTCTGAGACAAACCCAACAATCCTTGTGATCTGTCACGGAATATTTCAATTCCTATCACATAGTTTGCCTCACCCATATCTTTCATTTCAAAATTCTTTGAGAGAAATTTCTTGGTTTGATGTAACATACCAAGATCGTTAGTGGCTAACAAAATATCGTCAACATATAAGACTAAAAACATTATCTTACTCTCACTGACTTTGGTATAGATACAACGGTCAACAATGTTTTCTTTAAAACCAAAAGACGTAATAACATCATTGAACTTAAGATACCATTGTCGTGAGGCTTGTTTCAGCCTATATAGTGACCTTTTCAATTTGCAAACCATGTGTTCCTTCCCCCAAATTGAAAAGCCCTCGGGCTGGTCCATGTATATTTCTTCCTCTAACTCACCATTTAGAAAAGCTGTCTTTACATCCATTTGATGTAGCTCTAAGTCATAATGAGCTACCAAAGCTAAGATTATCCTAAGAGAATCCTTTTTCGAAACGGGCGAAAAAGTTTCATTATAGTCAATGCCGTCTTTCTGAGTAAAGCCTTTGGCAACAAGTCTAGCTTTAGATCGTTCGATATTGCCTTTAGAATCACGTTTGATCTTAAAGATCCATTTACATCCAACTTTCTTGGAACCGTGAGGCAAATCAACGAGATCCCAAACTTGATTTTGATCCATTGATTTTAACTCTTCTTTCATAGCACTGACCCAATATTCTGAGTCTTCACTTTGTATGGCTTCAGTGTAGGAAATCGGATCGTCAATACTTGAATCAATTTCTGATTCATTGAAGTACACATAATCATTAGATTGAGTTGGTCTACGCTCACGTGCAGAGCGTCTCAATTCAATCGGTTGGGGTTGTACTATCTCTTCGTTGACGATATCATTATTGGGAATTTCATCATTCTCAGATTGTTGTTCCAAATTGACATTAAGTTGCGGAGCAACATTTGGAGCAACTCTTTTCGAAATCAAGGGCACTTGTACAGTGTTAGGTACAATGTCTTGCCGTGTGACCTCTTGAATGTCAATACTTGATTGACTGGAACTCCCACTAATTTCATCATTTTCAATGAATTTAGCATTTCCCGATTCTACAATCCTCGTACTATGGTTAGGACAATAAAAACGATACCCCTTTGATTTTTCTGGATAACCAATAAAGTAACCACTAATGGTTCTAAAATCCAGTTTCTTTTCATGTGGATTGTAAATTCTTACTTCCGCTGGACAGCCCCATACGTGTAAATGTTTCAAACCTGGTTTCCTTCCCGTCCACAACTCAAAAGGAGTAGTTTGAACGGATTTACTAGGAACCCTGTTCAACAAATACATGGCTGTCTTTAGAGCGAACATCCACAAATAATTGGGTACGTTGGCATGACTTAACATGCTTCTAACCATTTCAATTAAGGTACGATTCCTACGTTCAGCGACACCATTTTGTTGTGGTGTGCCTGGCATTGTGTATTGCGCAACAATGCCTCGCTTCTCTAAAAATTTGGCGAATGGACCAGGGTTTTGTCCCGATTCATCATACTTTCCAAAATACTCACCACCCCGATCAGATCTAATGATTTTCACTTTACGTTCGAGTTGCCTTTCAACCTCAGTGACGAAAATTTCGAGAGCGTCAACTGATTGAGACTTATCATGCAAAAGGTAAACGAACCCATAACGTGAATAATCATCGATGAATGTGATGAAGTACTTATCTTTACTAAAGGAGGGGACGTCAAAAGGACCACATATATCAGTATGGATAATTTCTAATAATTGTGAACTTCTTGTAGCGCCTTTCTTTGATTGTTTTGTTTGTTTTCCTTTAATACAATCAATGCATGTTCCAAAATCTGTAAAATCTAAGTTCGGAAGAACTCCATTAGTTACAAGACGTTGGATGCGGTCTTTGGATATATGACCAAGTCTTTTATGCCACAAGTAAGCTGAATTATCATTAGCACGTTTTATTCCTACATTAGAATGCACGGTACAAAGAGATTGTATAAAACTATCATCAAGACAAAGCTTGTAAAATCCATTAATTTCAACTCCTTTAGCAATCACACAATTGTTTTACTTACATAACAACAATTTGAACCAAAGTTAAATTCATAACCCAATTTAGCAAGTTTTGATACAGAGATTAAATTCCTATTAAAGTTAGGTACATAAAGTGTACGAAGTAAATCAAAAGTACAGCCGGTATCAGTAATGAGTCTATACGTTCCGACTCCCTCGACTAGTAATTTTTCATTACTTCCGGTCATCACTGATATCTCATGTAGACTTGTGGTCCGGATTGAAAGGAATCCCTGCGCATTATTAGAAATATGAGTGTTTGTGCCAGAATCAAACCACCAGGTGTTTTTAGGAACATTAATAAAATTAGATTCAAAACATACTAAGGCAATATTCATACCTTTCTTTTCGAACCAATTACGACGCTTCATGCAATCTTTCTGAAAATGTCCAACTTTCCTACAAAAGTTGCACTTTTCCTTGCTCGTCTTTTTGAATGTCCCTTTAGAAGCTTTAAGGGTTGGACCCTTCTTCCCTTTTCTACCACCTGATTTCTTTACGCCGCTTTTACTAGCGCCATTATGGTTCACAAGGTGTACCTCAAGAGGTTTGCTATCTTTTATCCTTTGCTCCTCTTGAATCAACATTCCAGACAATTCATGAACTGTCCATTTATCTTTAAGGGTGTTGTAGTTCATTTGGAATGGACCATACTGATCAAAAGGCAAAGAGTTGATTATAAACTGAACCAAAAATGGTTCCTCCACGGTCATCCCGACACCCTTGAGCTTAGAGGCTAAGGATGTCATCTCAAGTATGTGCTGGTGCATAGTAAGACTGCCATCATATTTCATGGTGGTCAGTTTTGACATTAGCGTACTTGCAACACTTTTATCAGCACTTTGAGATTGTGCTTTAACACTTTCTATGAAGTCCTTTGCACTAGTAGTTGTCGGAAGCGAAATCTTGACGTTAGGTGCCACAGTCATCTTGAGAAACATTAATGCCAGTCTATTCTGTTTCTCCCAACCGCTCATTCTAGCCTTTTCTTCATCGCTACTTTGTGCATGCAAAGCAACGGGCTTTGCGGTTAGGATGGCATCCTCAAGATCCATGGCACCAAGTGCAAACTGCACTTGTTCATCCCATTCTGTAAAGTTGAGACCATTAAAGGTCACAACGGACTGAACCATTGATGCAAGTCCGACACCGGCAGGAGTGAAACCTTCATTTAGGAAAAATTTGAAGAATAATTAGATTTCATGTGATAATTTTCAAAAGTTTCGTAAAATAGATATTTTCATCTTATTATATAAACTAATACTAGTTACTCTAATTCTTAAGGAAAGAGAACACTTTAAGATCCTTAAGACCAAACTTGACTATATGATAAGGAACTAAAGAGAATCCTAACGATAAACTTTTAATATACTTTTATTTATTCTTCACAACCCGTTGGGCCAGTTGCTCTAAGTCTCGAAATAACAACCAGGAAAGACAGGGAGCACATGGCTCTGCTACGAATTCCGTCTTTCCTAGACATTGCTTCTTTCTTAAGTTAGTACAACAGTTCTTACTAAGGTTCTTGTTGACTAATGTGAGACAGAACTAAGAAGATCCCTAAAAGAGAAATATGAGATAAGAAGGAGAGATTGACTTTAATGGATTTTATATCTTTAATTAGTTTCTTGTCAAGTTTGTTCATTAAGAAAATCCACTTATTTTTCATTAGTTAAACTTTAAGTAATTATTCTCATTAAGAATTTATGAGGCAGATAAGAAGGAAAGAACACTTTAAGAGGAGAAGGCTTTAATGTAAGTATAATTAGGAAGGAAGATTAGAAGATACTCTTTAATGCTTTGATTCTTCTAATATAACTTTAATTCAGATATTGATTCAGATCTAGGAGGCGATGACGTAAAATAAATCCTAATCACCCTTTGGGGCTAATTAAGATTCATATCCTAATACATATAATATATCTAATATATATTATACAACACTTTAATAAGTAATTTTATTGGTGTCCCATCATGTCACCTTTGGGCATACATGATTGACCATAACATAAATTACTAGCAACTTTAATATGTAATTCATAAGAACAGCGTATCTTCTTTGGAAGTATACTTAATGTCTCATGATTTAACATGATAGCAACAAAACTAAAATAATTAATAAAACTACATTATTTGAGCACTTTAATTAAGCAATTTCGTTGGTGTTCCATTGTGCTACCTTTGGGTATACACAACTTACAAAATAACAAAATTTACTTGCACTTTAATGTGTTTGATCATAGGGACGGCGGACCTACCTTTGAGAGTATCCTTAATGCCTTATGAATTAACACACAGTTCAATTCCAATAATTATATTGCATAGCAAACATAATCACTCATCAGTTAATTCAAACAGATTGCAAATATAACCACCATCGTGGTAATTCATAAATAGATCATGCATGACAGTTATTTCAGCCGAAAATAGGCCCAGTTCTAATTTCGGTTTTCATTATAACCGAAAAATAAAATCTACAGTTTTAGCATATCATAATTAGCCACTTTGCTCATGTACAGATCGCATGATTAGTTATTTTCAGATAACTAAAATTCATTAATCGGATCAGGGAAGTTACAAACAACAATTATCAGACATCACAAAGAATACCATCAACAAATCGTGTAATCATGCAATTAACAGTTCATACAAGTCAAATCCTAATTAACTTCCCTGAAACTAGCAATTCAGTTAAGATTATCAATTCTACAAGCTTTAATATTATAGATATTTAACGGAAAATATGAAGCTTCCAAGCAAGGCTCTGATACCACATGTAAGAATAATTTACATGAACATAAGCACTTTAATCATCTTTAATTATGTATTAGAAAATACATCATAAGAGCAGAAGACCGATAATGGTCACAAGAACTTGAAACAACATAAGATCACATTAAATACTATAATTAAATAAATATAAATGTACCTTTAGCATTCATCATGAACAGCAAGTAGAAACTCCAACGCTAATTGCAAACTCTTAAATCCTTCGAGATTGCACCAAGTTGATTTCTCTCTCTTCCTCTGTTTCACTTTGCCGATGGAGAGCAACTTCGTAATGTGTGTATGAGCAGAGAGAGGATCAACCATGGACTCTTATTTATACCTCCCACTGAGCCTAGCCATCAAGGTCAAAGAGGGTAGTCTAATTAAGAATTCTATTTCTGAATTCTATAATTACAAGTGGATAGTCTAATTAAGAATTATTTTTCTGAATTCTATAATTAAATTTACTTTAATAGAATGACTCTCTCTAATTATAATTCTATTTCTGAATTATATCTCTAATTATAATTCTATTTCAGAATTATGTAATTAGATTTATTTTATTAGAATACTGAATATTCTAACAGTCTACAGTATCTCGGTCCAGTACTGAAGCTGAGTATCGAGCTCTTGCTTCTGCTGCTGCTGAATTGGTTTGGTTGCAAACCTTACTTCATGAGCTTGTACCAGATCCGATTGCTCCTCCTGTGCTTTGGTGTGATAATCTGGGTGCTACCTTTCTCGCTGCAAATCCAATTCATCATGCCCGCACGAAACACATAGAGATTGATATCCATTTTGTCCGAGATCTTGTAGCCAATCAGAAAATTGTGGTTCGCTTCATAGCCTCTCAAGACCAGCTTGCTAATGTGCTTACCAAAAGTCTTGGTTCTGCTCGTTTTTCATTTCTTCGTGACAAACTCTGTGTCCTTTCTAGGCCACTGAGTTTGAGGGGGGCTGATAGAAATGTAATAGAAGGATAGTTAAGTGTAAACAGAAAGCTAATGCAATGTAACTATTAGTTAGTTAGTGTATCTTCTAGAAGCTTGATATTACAAATACATGTACTGTAGATTCAGAATATAGTGAGAGAATCATTTAATCAAAACATCTCTTTCTCTTCTTGCCTTAACTCTTTCACAATTGTCAGTTGCACTGCGCTGCAGAGCATATATACTTTTGTAGTTTTGGGTGTTGATTATTTAAACTTAATTTATATTTACAGTGTTTCTAGCTTTTAATGTCAAGGATAAATTTATTTTGAGCACTGAAACAAACAATTGGTTATAGGAAAAAATGAATCTTAGTCGATTGTCTATCGTACAATAAAGAGCACGCTTGTGTAAATTACCTGTGTTGAATTCTTGAGCTTTTTTTATGAAATCTCATGCCCTTTTCCCGTTTTGTTGTTGCAGAACCATGATGATGGCTACGATGGATACCGTCTTGACAGGGTCACAGGGGGTTCTGGGATGGGCAAGAATGTTTTAGTTTTCTAGATCATCTGAAAACAGTTACAGTAAAGGGCTTTTATGGGGATCAAAGCGAGGTAGAGTTTGTCAGGTTCTTAGTTGTTCATGGTAAAGTGCTTAAGAAGATCACTCTTCTTTGTTACAAGTACATCTCTAAGAAGTTTGTGGAGACCAAAAGGCGACAGGTTTATATGGACAAGAGAGCATCAGCAGATTTGGAACTGGTTTTCGTCAGAGATTTCTTTCATAGCGATCATTTTGCCCCATGGAATGATCTTATCGAAGATCCATATTGAATCACCAAAACTCTTATTGCAGCCTGACTCTTTGTGATAGTTTGTTCTTTATTTCTCTGATGAATGTTACTGTATCGCTCTGATCTTTTGGCATATTCATGTGCAGGTTTTTTTTTTTTTTTTCTTTTTTACTGTATAATTGCTCTTTACTCAATTTCTGTTTGAAAATCATACTACATACTGTATAATTTCTCTTAGAAAAGGTCACCATACTGGTTCCGTAACTGGAGAGCAATTATTTACTATATGCAAATGACATTTTATGAGGTCCCTTTCATGAGTTAATCCTTGAACTGAGATAAAAGCCCACAATTTGAATCTGTTACTTGTGCTGCTACTAGTCTCAAATAAAAACAGACAAATTACTTTTTAAGAGAAGTGTCTTTTTCATGAGTTAATGTAGAAGTGTTATTATGACTTTAAACGACTTTAACAAAAGAGCAACCATGAAATAAAGAATGACTTTAACGACTTTAACAAAATGTAACATTTTTTTTCTTTTTTTTTTGTTTAAATGATAACTTCAGAAATAGAAGTTACCTATATTTGGTACTTACTAATTCCTACTGTCATTTGGAATACAATAATATCTCGATATATTGTGAATGTGATTGATTTGTCTCAAATAATTTAACATGCCTCATTTGGTGAAGCAAAATTCCTACCCAAATGAAATGATCAACCAATTAACTCAGCCCAAGGCTTTCAAGGCCCAGCATCCGTCCATCTTATTTGGAGGGAAAAAAAAAAAAAAAAAAGGCGAAGCGGGTAAGCACTAGACTCGAATTCATATCCCTGTTGTACTGCATTATGCAGTTCACAACGTCAACCGTTGGATTATGTCGAGATTCGTGCTAGGCGGATCTCGAGACGATCCAACGGCTGTTGCTGTGAACTGCACAATGCAGTAAGTCAGGGGATGGACACTCCTCACGACTCACGAGCTTCTTTCTTCCGTACCCTCTACTATTCATTCCTCCCCAATTCCACCAGTTCACATCCTCTACTGCGCATTACGTTACTGCGCAGCGACTCAACTGTTGGATCTGCTTTATGATTCGTGAAACTCAATCGCAAAAAATCCCCCTATAATCTGCATCGTTGATTCACTGCCCGGACCAGCGTCCTCTCCCCCCGCTGGCGGCACCTCTGGGAAGCGGCCCCGCTCCGTCTCGATGACTCCTCCCTCCGCCCTGAGAAAAAACCCCGTCGCGGCGGCCGATCAAAGGGGTTTTCAGGTTGTTATTACTGGCGGGAACGGTCCCCCGACCCGTGGGACTGGCCGCGTGACGCCGTCGCTAGAATTTTTGACTCACACCATGGGCCTGTTGAGGGTTTGAGCCTCTCATGCTTCAAGGAGCTCGCATTCTTTCCGAAAGTTGATCGATTCGTGGAATCGGCGGTCCAGAGAGGGATCAGAGAAGTAAACCTGGATTTTGAATGGAATGGGGTTTTCTATCACCTGCCTCCCTCCCTTCTACAATGCGAATCGCTGCAGAGATTGTCTCTAAGTAGCTGTCGGTTTCCTGAGCAAGTCCCCCCTTCAATATTTCCAAATCTTAAAGAATTGAGACTGAGGAGTGTAAGCCTGAGCAATGATTTGTTCCAAATATTGCTGTTGAATTGTCGATTTCTCGAGACCTTGCATTTGATTTACACCTTTACTGGTTCTGGTGTTGTCTCTGTCCGTGCGCCGAGGCTCCGCGAGCTTGTTTGGCGCTCAGCACCAAAAGAGCTGACCATTGAAGATGCACCTAATCTTGAATCATTGATGTTTAATGAGAGCACAACAATGTTCTAAGGTAAAGATCGTTCACGTACCAAAGCTACAGTTGCTCGGTCTTTTACATGTGGAATTCGACATGCTCCAATTAGGTGAAACTCACTTTCAGCGGCAAGAGGTAATTTTATTTTGCTTGCTGTAGAACTTTTAATTGATTGGCTTTACTAACACATTACTTGAACTGATAAATGTTGGTGTTTTCTACCTTTTTCAGAGACCGACATACCCTGACGTGGTGAGTACATTCCACATTTCAAATGTTTCTATTAGTTTTGTCCTCTCATCACGTACTGGTAATTAATCCAAGCAATGCCTGATTTTTCTTCTTAATTTTGGTATGTTTGTTGATTAATCCAGCAAATAGGCCCAGTAGTAACTATTGATGCCAAAGCAACACCTTATGGAGTGAAGGCGTTGTCTTCTGTTAAGACCCTTGCAATTAAAATGGGGCCATCTGATAAATTGGATGGAATTTTGCCGAGCTTATTTAGATGTTTTCCTTGCCTAGAACATCTTGACGTTTTGGTACATCCTTTATTATTTTTTGCTGATTATTTTTTATATTTTTTATTCAATTTCTTTTGTTTGGGACTAAAGGCTTCGTTGTTGTTGTTGTTCAATTTCTTTTGTTTAGATGAGAAGTGACCTTCAACCTCAACATTGCACACTCCCAAAAATTTGACAGTTCTTAAGTTGTGCTTTTAAGGTTGTACACAGAAGCACATTAATATTACAATGAAAATTGAGATGACAAAGCACAATTCCTTGTGGCGTTTTGTTTGAAACGAAAATGGAAAATTAGTGCCTCAGAGAATAGAGAGCACATCTTCTAGCGACTGAATAAAAGAAACACTTGTATATTACATTGCTTTGCAGATACCAAATCTATTCCTATATTATTGTGTTAGTAATTGCAGAGATAAAATGTATTTTTTTATCCTTGCAGAACCATGACGATGGCTACGATGGATACCGTTTTAGCAGGGGGTTTTGGGATAAGCAAGAGCATTTTAGTTTTTTAGATCATCTGACAACAGTTACAGTAAAGGGCTTTTATGGTGTTCAAAGTGAGGTCGAGTTTCTCAGGTTTTTAGTTGTTAATGGTAAGGTGCTTAAGAAGATCACTCTTCTTTGTTACAAGTACAGCTCTAAGAAGTTTATAGAGACCAAAAGGCGACATGTCTGTATGGACAAGAGAGCATCATCAGATCTGGAACTGGTTTTTGTCAGAGATACCTTTCGTTGTGATCGTTTTGCCCCATGGACTGATCTTATTGAAGATCCACATTGAATGATAAGATCCACAACTTTATTGCAGCACTGCGTCTTTGTACTAGTTTCTTCTTTTATCTGTTATGAATGTTATTATATCGTTATGATCTTTTGGGATAATTAGTTCATGTTCAAGTTTCTTTTGACTGTATCATTATGAATGTTAATGTATCGCTACTCTTTACTTAATTTCAGTTAGCAATTATGTTACATATTTTATAATTTACATAAAAACTCATAACTTAATTTTATGAGGACCCTTGCTTTAGTTAATTTTTGGACTGCTTAGATATAATGGTAACATAAAAAGAACAATAAAATAACGAATTATTTTACAAAATGCGAGATACTTTTTGCTTAAGGATAACATCAGAAATAGAAGTTCCATATGGTTTTAGATATTTTTTTTTTTTTTGAGATAAAGATAAGTATCAATGTCACTCAAATTTAAATGTCTATAAAAGATCCTCCTCCGAGTTTCGAACTCGCGACCTCCCACACGAAGAGTGTTGCTCTTAGCCATTAGACCAAAGGCTGGTTCTTCATATAGTTTTAGACTTAATTATTCATACTGCATTTGGAATTGAATAATATCTTTATATATTGTATTGTTCTCAAATCATTTTCAGTTGCTTCCTTTGTTTCATTTTTTTATTCAATTATTTTATAGATAGACTGATAGAGGGCCTAGCTAACTAGCTTTTTTTCGAGCTCCAATATTACGCCCCAGTGTATGTTTTGCTCCCTTTTTCTTTATTTGTACGTATTTTTCTTGATTGTTATTTATCTTCATAGATAGTCATTATCTTTTGTTTAAACATAAAATTATTGATCTTTATCGCTGGACCATATTGCCCAATTTGAGAAGATTGTGTTCCTCTAACTCCCGGTTTAAATGGAAAAAAAAAAAAATACTCAAATAGACACCGGCCCATAAAATTCTGGTCCATGATCTCTGCGTCCCGGCCCAAAATGATCAACTCAGATAAAGCCTTTCTTCAAGCGTCCGTCTCGTTTGGAGGGAAAAAAGACGAAGCGGCGGGAAGAGCAGTCGGACTCAGCCCGTCTGTCGCTTCTTTTCTTTCCCTTCTCAAAATGCGTTCGTCCAAACGTAAAAAGGCCGATCGGGCGCCCGCGGAGAGACCCTGAACCGACGCCGGAGGGTCTCGACTTCATCAGCGAACTCCCCGACAGTATTCTCTGCAGCATCCTCTCCCTCCTCCCGATCAAGGAGTCCGCCCGGACCAGCGTGCTCTCCCCTCGCTTCCGCCACCTCTGGGAAGCGGCCCCGCTCCGTCTCGATGACTCCTGCCTTGACCCCGAGGAGAACAAACCCCGTCACGGCGGCCGGCCGAAGAAGTTACCCGGTCGTTCTGACTTGCCGCAACGCTCCGTGGATCCATGGGACTGGCACCGCGACGCCGTCACTAGAATTTTTGACCTTCACCATGGACCTGTTGAGAGTTTGAGCATCTCGCGATTCGCCGGCCATGATGCGCCCAAAGTGAATCGATTCGTGGAGTCCGCAGTCCAGAGAGGAGTCCATGAACTCAGCCTCCAATTTGGATGGAATACTGATTTTGATCTGCCGCCGTCCCTTCTACAGTGCAGATCGCTGCATCGACTGTCTCTCGGTTCTTGTCGGTTTCCCGAGCCAGTTCCCCCTTTGATATTTCCTAATCTCAAAGAATTGAAGCTGATTGTTGTGGCATTGAGCAGTGATCTGTTCCAAAATCTGCTGTCAAGCTGCCAATTTCTCGAGACCTTACGTGTATATTCCACCTTTGAGCAATCCACCGTCACTTCTGTTCGTGCACCGAGGCTCCGCAAGCTTGTCTTGTGTGCAACGCCGAGGGAATTCATCATTGAAGATGCACCTAATCTTGAATCACTGATGTTGCGTGCGACAACAACAGCGTCTTGCCAGCTAAAGATCCGTCACACACCGAAGCTGCAATCGCTTGGTTTCTTATGTACGGCGTTTGAGGAGCTCCAATTAGGTGAAACTTGCTTCAAACAAGAGGTAATTTTTTTGAATTTTACTCCAATACTCTCGACAAAAAAATTTCTTATCGGTCTGATGATTACAAATGAATATTACCATTATGAGATTCATCAATAACCGATAAAATTATCTAGGTATGAGCATAGAAGGAACGTCCAATTTTTTTTTCTTAGACTGCAAGCCTGTTAGCTTCTTTGAAATTTCTAATTATTATTTTGTACTTATACATGTTTAATTTTACTTCCTTCAGATACATGAAGAGCTCTATGGCACGGTAAGTTCCACATTCAAATGCCTTCTAATTTCAATTTTGGTTCACATTGCCTATTAGTATCAAAATTACATTGTTTGCTATCAAGAAACCTGTAGTCTGTCTTTCTGACTTTGGTTACTTTTTGGATCGAAGCGGCACGCACTGACCATTGATGCCAAGGTGTTGCCCTGCGGACTGACGGCGCTGTTCTCTGTGAAGACACTTGCGATAAAAATGGAGCCCTGTTATAATTTGGACACGATTTTACCAAGCTTCTTCAGATGTTTTCCTTGTCTTGAAAATCTTGATGTCATGGTAAATGATTTAATTATGTTTTCTAAATGTATGCCATCCAACATATTGCAAATTTTTCTGTCAGAGTTCGTACGAAAAGTGCCTTCAACTTCAATATCGAGCACCTCCGGATTTTGAATGTTTTCAAGATACTTTTCTATTACAGTACAGAGAAGCACTCTTTATGTACAGTGAGATATAATACAATGAATTATATCACCAATTCATTGAAAGTATTAGCATTATGCAGTAATATATGTATTATAAATTCATTTTTTGGTCAGGGCATGCTAGTTAAACCTTAAATTCGTGGATCATAGATAAACAACATGCAATCAGATGTCAAAATAATGACATTTTTCATGTTTTTTTTTTTTGCAGAACTATGAGGATGGCTATGGTGGATACCGTATTGATAAGGGGTTTTGGGATGAGCAAGAACGTTTTAGTTTTCTAGACCATCTGAGAACAGTTACAGTAAAGGGCTTTTATGGTGTTCAAAGTGAGGTTGAGTTTCTCAGGTTTTTAGTTGTTAATGGTAAGGTGCTTAAGAAGATCACTCTTCTTTGTTACAAGTACATCGGAAAGAAATTTGAAGAGACCAAAAGGCGACATGTTTGTATTGACAAGAAAGCATCACCGGATTTGGAACTGATCTTCATTAGAGACATCCTTCATAGTGACAATTTTGTCCCATGGAATGAATTTGTTGAAGATCCATATGATTAAATGAAGAGCTCCAAAACTGTTATCTCAGCCATTCCCCTTTGTGGTTGTCTTTTTGATGTTTTCCGATGATTGTTGTTGCAACAGAATGACATTTTGGGGGTGATTAGTTCATGTCAGGTCTTATGCTACTTTCTGCACCAGTATTTTTAGTCATTGGAAAACTTTTGAATGTTATTTAGTAAACTTTCTGCATCAGTATTTCCTTTATTGTAAATTAAACTACATCTTTTCTGAACTGCAGAATGAAATATCCTGAATTACTAACTGATGGAGGTTGCTTTCTGTTAATCTTCAAAACTGCTGATACATGTATTGGTAAGCTAAAGAAACAACAATTGAATAACGTTTGTTTCTTTATAGAAAGTAGCCAGATCTCCTATGATTATTAGCCGATTTGTTATCACATCTTTTTTTTTTTTTTTTTTTTTGAGATAAAGATGAGGGTCAAATCACTCAAATTTAAATGTCTGTAAAAGACCTCAATCTGAATTTCGAACCGTGAACTCTCATATGGAGACTGTTGCATTTGACTACTAGACCAAATGCTAGTTCTTTTATCACATCATTTTTAACTGCTTTGATACATGATTTAGCTTCTTACGGGGTTCTTCCAAAAATCTCTTGCAACATGGGGACATTTGGACAATTATTATGAGATGAAGTGGGGTTTTGCGATGATATAATTTATTAAATGGGTGCATTTGACAACCAACATGCTATTAATAATTTGTAATGGAGGATAAACTGAATAAATATATTTTTGATGAATGGTCTTTCTCATATAATTACATTTTAAACTCTTAATTAATAAAACTAATAGATAGAATGTATTGCTATATATCATATTTTATATGTACATAAAAATTTATATCATTTTGTTTTTATCTGTATGTATAATAAATATTTACATGAATCAACGTTTCAAATTTTATGATTTTTTCATCTTTGGATGACAATTAAAACAATATTTTCATTATTTTTGGCATATATATCATTGAGATGATCTAGAATATATCATTTTTGACGGATACGAATTGGATTTATATTAATTTTTTATTTTAGGGAGAATTATAGATTTGAATCTATATATATCCAGATACGAATTGTATCATTTTTGTATGTTTGGATTGCACTGGGTTAGCTATTCTTGAGAATAGCATCGCTAATCCCAAGTGGGTGTGATCCAAACACAAACCAGCAAAGTGGGAATAGATGGAACAGCTGCTATTCTACTAACCCATGTATGAGTTGGATTAGTAAGTTTAGTGAAATGAGAATAGCTAAAGATGAGACAAAAATATTAAACAATTCAATCAATCACCTTTTTTGCTGTTATAACGGATAGTGGCAAAATAAAAAACTATACATTATAACTTTAATAAATTTTATTGTTACTATTCTCAAAAATACAATCCAAACGATATTTTCACAAACCCGAAAAATATAAAAATGGCACTACTCTCCTACTAACCCAAAGTTCACTCTTTCTTGTTCACTAACCAAATTTCACTATTTTTTAACTCATCCTTGCACGATCCAAACGCACCCAAGACGAGTTTGATTTGGAATTTTGACGTCCGTGTAATATCTGTATTCCCGCATCGGATGATACAATCATGCATGCGGGTACGAATTATAATTTCAGCGTTATGCCGTTATCCACTCTTTATCCGCTCCGTTTTCACCCCTATAGCATTCGGATCTTTCAGGATTAATTAACTAATTAACTCCAGTAGTCGCAATTCTCTCTCGAGTCTCGACCCGAGAAAAGAAAAGAAACCCCAGGGGAAAAAGTTACAAAAGCCCTTGCAAATCCATGGCGAAAAGGAGGCGGCGAAGAAGAAGATCCTCGGAGGTCAGATAGGCTCCCATGGCCATGGCCATGACCCCAAAGTAAAGGTATCCAAATTCCTTCTCTAAATAACCGCTCTCCTGTCTGTCCTGTCCGCTTTTCTCGGTAATTTTTTAATATAAAAAATATAAAAAATCTTATTTTAATTTTCGAAATAATAAAAACTTATTTTGAAAAATAGTAAAATCGGATTCCCAAAACCCGGTTAGCCTTTTTCTGGCCGTTTTCTGGGAACCCGGTCAGAAAAAGGCTGGCCGTTTTCTGGGAACCCGGCCAAAAAAAGACTGGCCATTTTCTGGGAACCCGGCCATCTAAAAAACTTATTTTTTTTCTTTGATATTTTTTCCAGATAGATCAAGCTTTCCGTAGCCGCGAAGTTTGCTCCGATCAGAGTTTCCTATCAAAAGCTATGCCCGTTTGAATGTTGAGTGCCCGAAATATAGGATAAGATTCAGTATAAAATTCAGAACAAAATACATGGAAAGCTAACAACGAGAAACCCAACTTTTATAGGGTGCGTTTGGATGGTGCAAGGAGTGAAAGGATGTGTTTTGAAAGTTATACTTGTTCATGTTTAAATGTATTTTATTTATGCATTTATGTTCCTTGAAATTTGATAATATCATTCCTTTGGAAGTATTCAGGAAGATGCGCTTGGTCCTGAATCATAGAACTCCAAAGAGGGGATATGTATTTCTAAAGATAGCTCGTGATCCAGATAATTAAAGGCGAACATTAATTATCGGACGAGATCATTGTGTCGATAAAGAGTATGTTGTTATTCTATAAACATAAGGTTTATCGCTATGACACGAGTATATAAAATGGGATGGATATTTTATATACCGAGCATGACCAACTTGGATGAAACATTATATGGATTGTGTTTTGTGTCATTAATGTTTCATCGTGTCTTTGAATCTAGGATATGAGATGTGTGTATTTCTCACATGAGCGACATGTAACGTGATTGTTGCTAAAACCCTATCTGGTATAGGGCAAAGCAACAATTCGTTATATGAAGTTTGTGCGGGAGAAATATATATATCAAGATTATCAATGTTGCTCGTTACGAGTAGTGATATTACTGGGCCCCTTGGTAGAGTAAGATTACAATGCTAGCAATATAACTGGGCCAGTTATAATTGTAATTTACTCGGATAGACCAAGAAAACGAATACGGTACGAAAATGACACGATCCTATTTCGTACAGTATTCAGAATATCACGTGACAAGGATAGACACAACACTTGTGGATTTTGCAGAATAATGTATGGTACATTATTTATGTCATTCGAAGGACTACATGTCGTGATAAAGCCTCTGTAGTCTGATGATGCGATCATAACTTCGACATAACATAAATCCCCAAAAGGTCACACCGAACGAATAAGAAACACCCAGATTCCGTGTCTTAAGGATTATTTCATTCGTGAAATAATATATGGAAGATATCATAATGAACAACTTAAGGAAGAATTTGGAGGGGCAAACGTTAACCATTCTGGCCATATGACATATGAAAACAGTAGCCCTTCGAGTGTAGAATCCAACGGTGAAGGTTTCACGTTGTTTGGAATTCTCTAGAAGAAGTTATGGCGTTTTTAGTAAGCAGTGGTCAGAAATTGACGGAATTTGGGCCTGAAATTGGGTTTTTGGGCTTCTAATCTCACATCCTATAAATAGGAGTTGAGAGAGAGCAAACCCTAAGCACTCCAACCAGCCACCTTCTTCCTCCATTCTCTTTCTCCTTTTCAAGGGTTTCTCTCATGAGTTGAGATAAAAAGAAACCATTAGAGCTTGAGAGCTTGAGAGAGTTGTTGAGCGGGTTAGCTAGCCTATCGATCTAGCTAACCGAGCGGGTGTTTGCGGTTTCGAGGTGAACCGGGGGACGGCGACTTCCGGGCAGCGGCATCGCGGCGCGCGACTCACTGCCGGCAAGAACTCGAATCTCGACGGACAATCCGAGCCCCTAAGGTATGGCACTAACCGCTCTTTGGGATTAATGGGGTTGAATTAATCGGAGCGATTTGGGATCGTATGTGCTTCCCATACGACATTGAATTGTTATATCTTAGATCTGATGTTTTGCACACTTGTGTTTCGCTCCGATTTTGTGAGTCGTGTATGCTTCCCACACGACTCAATCGATTGCTTATTCGGTTATCCCAAAACGTATGATCCGCACAACGTGTGCGTATAGAGCAAAATTTTTATTTTTGCCCCTATACGCCACCTAGAATCCCAACAAGGAGTAATGCAAGATTAGTGATATTTGGGTTAGTGATTGAGAGTAGTGTGAGGTTAGTACTAACTCGGGAAACGTGTGAGTAGAACTAATCTTTTACTATTCCGGTTAGTAAAATGTTGTTTTGATGGTAACTTTAGAGTAGTGATGAGAAAAATAAATAAATTAATGAATACAGTAATAACTTAGAACATGAACAAATAGAAAATTGAATGATAAGTAATTTTTTATTAGAGTTAGACTATTGTGCTAACGTTAGCATTTCAATATGAAATTGCTAACGCTTCAAAAATTACGTTATCGTATCCGAAATCTTGATTTATGATGCTTGATAAATTCTTCATATAGAAATATAAGGGTAAACAAAAATTTTCTATTTTTAAAGTTTTCTTAGTATTTATTTTGTATTTTTGAAAAAAGTATGAACAAACATCAATATTTTATTATTATTTATGAGCTCTCTTTAAAAATTCAAAACAAATAGATAAGAAACTCCAAAAATGGAAAATTTTTGTATTTCTTAGCATTTTTATATGAAGAATTTATTGAACACCATAAATCACGATTTTGAATATAATAACACCAATTTTGAGGCGTTAGCATTTCAGATTGAAATGTTAACGTTAGCACATTAGTCTACCTCTTTTTATTAATATCACTACCTCAAGTTAGGCACTTTTCACTAACTCAACAATTCTGAGTTAGTTGAGTAGTGCTACTCATGGACTACTCCAAATTGTTGATTCATGTTTGAATGACACCCATCTCTAGGTTAGTGATACTAACCTCAAAATAGCACATTTTCTTAGAGCTTTTTGCTTATTTCAAATAAATTTAAAATTTGTTCTTTATATTTTTTTCTAATATTGTTTGTGATATTTAATATTTATTTATAATATTATTCATTGAAAACTGCAATGTATTTTGTTTTGAATTTTATACTTAATCTTATCCTATATTTCGGGCACTCAACATTCAAACGGGCATAACTTTTGATAGGAAACTCCGATCGGAGCAAACTTCACGGCTACGGAAAGCTAACAACAAGATCTATCTGGAAAAAATATCAAAGAAAAAAAATAAGTTTTTTAGATGGCCGGGTTCCCAGAAAACGGCCAGAAAAAGGCTGGCCGGGTTCTGGGAACCCGATTTTACTATTTTTCAAAATAAGTTTTTGCTATTTCAAAATTAAAAATAAGATTTTTTTATTTTTTATATTAAAAAATTACCTGCTTTTCTCACAGGAATTAATCGTATTGAAAAACGCGAATTAATTAAACAACTGTTAAGGTTGGCTATGGTATGCATGCAACTCTGCATTCAGCTTTTAGGTGAATTATTTTTGTGGATCGGGAGAGACATGGACCGTTTCATTTGTCTGAATCGAATGGTTATGATATATGTATTCTTGGAGCATAAGTATAAGAGATATGTTTGATCTGTAATGTTTGGATCGTTCGATTAAAAATGAATGGTGGTCCATAGAAGAACAACTCATTTTTCTATGTTATTTGAGGCATTTATTTCCATTTCTCTAAGTAATAATTAATATTTCACATAAATTACTACATCTTATTGATCATTTTATTGTTACTATTACTTTATATTTTTTGGTAACAGATCTCTTGTGATGATGAAGACATGATCAGTAGCTTGCCTGATGAAATTCTGTATCAAATATTGATCTGACTGGACACAAAGATGGCTTTCAGAGCCGGTATTCTGTCGAGACGATGGAAGCATCTTCCTGCATTGTTGAACCACATTCGCCTGACTCTTGAAGCAAAGAACTCATCCTCAAAGAGGAACGCTCGGCTACTTGCTTTCTTAAACAGCTTCCTTGCTGTTGCTAATCCACAGAACAGCCCTTTTATGACCAGCCTCACGGTGGAGTTTGATTATTTTACAAGAGGTAATGAGAGGTTGCTTCACTAATGCATCGAGGTCGCTTTAAGCGGGAGGCCTGAGCATCTCATGCTCTGGAACAAGAGCGCTCGTTATGAATTCCCCGTAAGTGGCTTGTGTGGTGAACATGGCAATGGCCTCCGGAGCTTGGCTATCTCAAATTGCTATACAAGCCAACCACATCTTTTTGGCACATTTCAATCCCTCCAAAAGCTTGTTCTGTGTGGTTTTTATTTATTCAAAGAAGAAGAAGAAAATTATAAGTTGGGGAAGAGCGGTTTCAGTCGATGTTAGCCAGTTGCTCGAGTCTAGAAGTGTTATCCATTGAACATATGCTGATTTTTCCCAGATTGAAAATTAATTCTCCTAACCAGCTGAAGGAAGTAAGAATTTATAATTGTGTTACTAAGGGGATTGAAATAATGCATGCTCACAAGTTGGAGAAACTGGAAATCATGAGAAGAGACAGTTACTATGAACGGGGTTGTTGCAAATTTTCCATGGCAACACTTCCATGTCTGAAACATGTTCAGCTGGAATTCGGGTGTGATTGTTATTATAACGAATGGAGTGGTTATAATTTAGAGAAGCTTTCAAGGGCAGCTCCTTCTCTGGAAACTCTTATTTTATCCGTTAATAGTGAGGTTAATTGGTTTATTGTTTTTAATTATGGAATTACGTTAATTAACTTCTTTCGAAGTCCATTAAAATCAGGAAATCAATTTTATACAACATTACTATATGTTCAAATGGAATTTGAAAAGAACTTTCATGTTCTGTTTGTCCTACTTAAGTTTTAGTAAGGTTTGGTTTGTGCACAATTAACCAGATATGCTTTACTTCCTTGAGATAAAATGTAGTTGTAAGCCATCAAATTTTAATTCTTCACAAAGATTGATTCTTAAGATACTCTTGTTGTGGGCAACTAAATAGAACTCAAGATTAAATGTATTGCAGGATTGGGTCCTTTGAATGGACCTTCTTGATGCTACCAGGCATACATATTATGAACTGGTTACTTGAGTAAATTAAGTCAGTCTATTGTAAGTCAGTCCATTGTGAAATTGAAATAACTAAACTGACATCGCAATCCCTATGAGCGATTACCTTAAATTACTGGTAAATAATTGTATACGATTTGTTATCTTTTGGCAGTCATTTCTGTTGAAATGTGCATTAGTATCATAATGATGATTAGTTGCTGTGCTAACTTTCATGTTCAAATGTCCGGTATTGCAGTTGGGCTGGCAGATGGAATTATTGTACAATATCTTTATATTTTGATATTCTAACTAGTCTTTCAACGATGATAATTCTGTTTATAGGTTTGTCTCAATCGAAAGCCTTCTGATGTGCCATTTTATAAATTACGGCATCTAATCTTTGAAGCTCAAACTTCTGAGGCTGCTAAGATATGCAGTCCTTTTAGGATATCTGTTCTGCTTGGCTCTGCACCATTCCTCGAGAGTTTAGAGATCGATGTATGTTCTTCATATGCCACTACCTGAATTTTTTTTTTTTTTTTTTTCTGTTCAGAAGTGTTTTAATTTAAAGATGCGTATCTACATTATTATACTGAAGCATTATAATAATTTAGTGTTTGACTGACTTAATTCACTCTGCCGCATGGGTAAGCACAGTTTACCTTAACTGAAAAATTGATTTTCTTGACTTACTTTTTCCTTGCTTCTTTTTAGATAAGAGAACAATATGAATATACTCATATCCCGCTGCTGTCTGATTTCTCTCACGTAAACTTAAAAGAGCTTAAAGTAAAGGGATTTCATGAAGACTCCATGGAGATTGAGATGGACCTCATTTTGTTCATACTGGAGAGAGCAACAAGCTTGGAAAGAATTATCATAAGCCGTTACGGGTGTCGTTCTAAAGAGTGGTTAATGCAAGAAAAGGAAGAAATCCTGGATCGTCTTCCAATTGGTGAAAGTTCATGTCCCCTCATTACTTTTACATAGTATCGATGCATTTTCTAGTGATAGATATGGCTGAGTATCAGGTAGATGTCGACAATGGCGAACTTCACAACAACAATTAGCAAGTTATCACATTTAGGAGTTTTGGGTCTTGCAACTATCTTGAGCAATGCCGATGTGGAACTGTTAGTTATTATCATTTTCTTTAAAATTGGCAATTGGTTTTAAGTTTTAACCATTCATTTTAGTATTCATGAGACTGAACCCATGAATACTAGTTATATTTTGTTTCCTCGTCTGTTTTTGCATTGAACCTTGACAGAATCACTTGGCAATGTCTATAATTAAGAAGGTATCTTGTGTTCTTGATGATATATGTTTCTTATTAATTGCATTGTCGGCGCATGATGCAGATTGATTACAATGGGAACTGAAAATGGATGAGCAATTTTGTACTGTTGGATGTGCATTTGTTGGAGAATTCAAGTTTCAAGAATTTGCAACTGTCATTCTACCTTTACATTTTCTAAGGCCCAATAGACATAATATATAGTGGCCTAATATTATCAGGAAGCCTTATTTCTCCATGAACATAAGGCCTATTTTACAAGAAACCCAATGCTTAATCCATAAATAAGAAAAATGTGCCCAGTTTTCTTTTGTGCCTTCGTTAAATAAGCATATTACTTGTTGCAAGTGCATAAGAAGTGAGAGTATATGAAGTTATAGAAAGTCGATAACTAACAATGTAATAAAATCTGAACAAAATTAAAATTCACTCCACTGACCCAATAGATCAAAATACAATGAAAATTTTTTATAAAATTAAATTCTCTTCCATGGTTCGTTCAGTTTACGTGTTAATTTTGCGTTGGACTAGGTTTTTTTTTAACAGGTCTGTCTCCCGTTTTTTTTCCCCTTTTGCCATATAATTATCTCACCAACTCTAAAGCACTCCCTAATTTCTATAGCAATTTAATTAACATTCAAACAGCTAATCTCCATTTCTTTCCCTTATATTTTCTTAACTTCATATCATCAATGTGACACAATCAACTCACAAGTTTAAACACTACTCTTTTGAGTCTTGCAACTTAAAAAACACTGTTTAAAGAAATTCACTAGGAGACGGAACCGAGTTACAGAAAGTGTTAGCTAATCACATGCCAAATTACATTACTAAGCAATTAACAAAGATCAAAACTTTATAACTTTTTTGTGCAAACTACCAAGATGTAGTTTAGGTTTACGTACAGATCAGAAACTAGGCATGCACGGATGCGTACAAAGGGATCGACTCGTGCCAAAAACAAAGGAGCTGTGAGAGCCCATGTGCATGCATGCACTTAGGTTAAGTGGAATCCAACAAAACATGAATACATAATATATATAAAACAAGTTTTGGGTTTTAAATTTTAATACTTCCCCAGCCAGCCCATGGGATTGCGTATTACTCTTGCTAATGTGCATGTTTAAGCCTCTTGTTTGAAGCCTTTTGCAATATAGTATAGCAAAATAGGGAATTTGTATGTATATTTTTTTTTGAGAAATTATTCTTATCCCTCTTAACTACACTCCTTATCCATCCCCCATACTATATTTGTAATATTTACTCTTTTTCTCTCATGTTCTCATTAATTTGAGTGAATTTTTTTTTTTTTATCTTTCTATTGTACATGTATGAGTATTTTGCACAGTTCAAGGCGTGAATTGGAACCGGTAAAAGTGATTTGTTGTATTTGAAAAATAATTTTCAACTAAAAATGTATTAGAGTGCGGTTAAGGGGGATTTTTAAGGGGTGCAGTTATCAACTCCCATTTTTTTTTATCTTTCACAACCACATGTAATATCTTGATAGTACTTTTTAAATTATGGGCCTTTTTTTTTTTTCCTATGGGCGTGTCATTTATTATAGGTTAAATAATGAATACTCACAAGCATATGGAGGTCATTTTCTTGTGTTTTAAATAAATTATAGATTATAGAAGTGACCCATGACTGGATAAATGGGCCTTTAGATTGTTTGATTTACAATTTTCTTAGATATCCAAAGGAGATACTTATTGGAAATTTTAATTGAAAATAAGTTAATATAAATGAATAACTTGAAATTCAATTTGATTTTCTTTCTCCTTTAATCAAAAATGATTTTTTTTTTCTTGTTACAATGAATAACTTTCTGATTTTTTTCCCAAATAATGAATTGTAAATGTAATTGAATAAAATAAATATTGAAATAGAAAAACCAGTCTTCGAGCGATAAAAAAAAAAAAATGCTCTTCATTTGGCAGATGACCACTTAATTCCTGAAAAATGCCCCTTGCTCCATAAATAAAATTGGAAGGCTTGATCATGTATCTTATCTTATAAAAATGAGAAATATGATCGAAAAAAATTCAAAATGTAATTACAGTTTAGGCAAAATTTATGATTGGTTTGGACTTTAAGAAATGCTAACTTTAGTCATACCCAATGGCGGACCTTGAACTCAAATGAAGGGGGGCCAGACAAACACTACAGTAGGATCATGTACTAGCTAATTAGATATTAGAAGATGGTTTGGGCTTTTGGGCCATGAATGAGTGGCAAATATATTAGAAGACTTAGTGAAAACCCAACTTTAAATCACAAGATCTCTTGAAGACTATGGTAGGAAGTAAAAAATCAGAGTTGAAGCCTAATAAGGGGAGACGAATCATATACCATGAGCTACTTTACTTGAAAAATATACTGTGGCTTGATACTTTTTCACATTTAAGGGGGGGCCAATGCCGCGTGTGGCCTCTCAAGAGGTCCGCCACTGGTCATACCACACATGCTGATATGCTTATGAGAAAAAGAAAAGAAAAAAAAAAAAGTGGATGATTGTCAGCTAGAAAAGGACATAAAATTAGGAATGAAGTGCACAAAAGGTTCTGATGTACTGTCTTAGCTTAATTCGCTGGATTAGGAATGAAGTGCACAAAACTTTTCTAAGCATCCATCCACCTTTGCATCCACAAGACAAGAAAGCTATGCACAATTGCACATACGCACACACAAACAGTTGACCAGATGAACAGAAGGATTAAGAGGCCTGTTTAATGGATCGGAATCCGCTGTTTTTCTGATCGGATGGTCGGGATCAGTTGTCGCACAGATCTCAAAGTATTTTACTATTTCTGAACCGTCAGATTAAGAAGAGCAGTAGAAAAGCAGCGGATGCCGATCTCTGTTTAATTCCAACAGTCCAATCTTCGACTTTTTTTGTTTGCGTTTCGATTTTTTCTGTCGACGTGACGGGAATTATGGCATAACTTGGTCGAATTATTTTCTGTGCATGTCTAAATCAATGAAAAAGAAAAGCACCTAAGTGAGTGAGGACTGAAATTTGAAAGGGGGACTGCTTCTTTCTTTCTTTGTCCTCTTGACAACAACGGTGCCGTACCGAGAGGTACGTGCATCTCTTTTCCCTTTGTCTTGTCTTGTCTTCCTTTGAGCATCCACAAATCGGTACGTATATCTCTCTCCCCGCTGCAAATGTTAGTTTTGCGGGAAACATCTAGCGTCAACAGTATGGATGTCTATAGTCACTTTTTGTAGTATTTTTGTTACAAATGGAGGCCATTTAGTCTTATTTGTCAGTCATTTTGTTACACTTTTTGGAGCACAAGCAATAATTACCAAGTTACTAATTATTGATTGGAGCGGAACATAAATAATTGTTCATATCTCAATACATGTATAAATTTTATACCGATTTTGTAACTTTTACCTCAAATTATTTGAGATCTACAAACTGTATGGACGTTGATTCTACAGATGTTAGATAGCACTCTGTTACGTATTAACGATTATCTAACATTTCTGGAGTATGTATCCGCTTCCATCAAATATGATAGTATGCTTCCATAGTCAATCCGGTCCGTCTGATTTGTTTACAAGTCGTATTACAACATAGAGTGCCACTACCAACCTCTTAATGGGGGTTAATAGTTGGCAGTTAAATGCTTAATAATAATAAATGTTATCATAATGGCCTTGGATTAACTATCATTGGACTTCTACATTTGTCTGCTTTATTTATTTATTTACAATAACTGAGAAAACTATCTTGAGACATAATGTGAGATGATTTCACTGGTCCTTTGGAAAGATCATCTCTCCCTGAGATCTTGGGATGCATATCATAAAAATTATATTCTTAAGGCCCAATATTTTATCATACAATCTTTATATAATAGAATATTGGGCCTTAAGAATATTGTAAGGGGTCATGTGCCCCTCGCAAAAAAAAATTTACAGAGGTATACCCTTACAAACTATTTTGTTTGAAAAAAATTACAAAAATATATTAGATTTTTTAAGAAACTATCAAAATTGTCTATGAGATGATCTCACTAGTCCTTTGGAAAGATCATCTCTCCTTAAGATCTTCGGTTGTGTATATAAAGGTTTTATAATAGAATATTGGACCTTAAGAATCTTGTGGGCCTTAAGAATAATGCAATGGGTCACGTGCCCCTCCCAGAAATTTTTTTATATAAAATATCCCCTTACAAACTATTTTGTTCGGAAACAATTTACAAATATATACTTGATTTTTAAGAAACTATCAAAATTGTCTCTATCCTGAAAAGTTTTTATAAAAACATGCCTCTAAATTGACATAAATATGCCAGTTCTTGAGAAAATTATAAAAATTGGGTCTGTCGTGTAATGCTTTTACAAAAATATGCCTCTGAATTTATAAGTAATTTAAAAATTATGTTTCACCGAAAAAAATTGGAAACCCCCGTACCCCCTCGGCGGGTCAGAGAACCTGGCTTTGCCCCTGCTTTATTGTTCTGTTAAACTGAAACATATGCTACAATAAAAAATTTTACTTGCATTCATTTTCTGGATTTTAGAAATAAAGATAGTGTGATTTTGCAAAATATATGTGCAGAGAATTAATAGAACTAGCACTAACAACACTGTCACAACGAATTATTATGTAAATATTTGATTAACAAATTCCATCGTATACGTAATTGGAATATTTTTACAAGATAAAATCAATCAGCTACTTTGATAAGATTGATTAATTAATTTCTAGAAAAAAAGTGATTTTATTCGGAATTTCACTAATATATTCGATAATATCATTTTCCTAAGAACCTCTTTTACTTTTACTTCTGCCTAATTTTTACCCATCTCCATTTCATTGATAGTGATAGACTGATAGCCAGCAGAATGAACAACGGGGACAACGAAAGAGAAGCGCAACTATACGTTTCTGAAATACTAGTAATGAGCGCACACGTTGCTTTGGGCTGAAATTATTATTTCTTATAATAAATTTTTAAGATAATATGTAATGGGTCTTATATTAAGGAAATTGATATGAGCCTTAAATTTTAATGGGCTGAGACATTAACGTCAACGGATATTAACATAAATCAACAATTTCGATCTATCTAAGAAAAGAAAATGATTAAAACCTTTTTTTTTTTTTTGTCTACAAGTTATATATTGTGCTTTGCAAAATATTGGATGGTTGTTAAATTATATTTTGAGTAAATCTTTCTATCCCGTTCTCCTATATATCCCCATAAATGTGCACTTTCAAGATTTCATTCTAAGATCTAGATTCTAACAACTAATTAATCCGTTATTTTAACTTCTAAAGTTGAGTCCCACCATTAATTATATTGCATCATGACATTATGGTAGATAATTGTCAGCGATCAAATAATGTTCAAACCTACATATCTCAAGGTATGTTAGGTTGCCTCATTATTTTCCCAAAAAAAAAATCCCCCCAAAAATAATTTATTATGATACATTTAGCTTGCCTCATTATTTACACAATTATCTAAACGGTCATGATATCAGTCCCTATAAAAATCTCCCAATAGATTTCTTCATATTTTACCATGTACACCACCCCTGTCTTTCACAAGTAGCTCCTGTCAACTCCCAAGTGCCATCTTCGCGGCCCCCCAGTGCCCCCGAGCTTTCCCAAGAAGTGGTTTGGCGGAGCTTGACAAGTAATTAAGGGGGGGCCAACTCAAAAGGTCAAGGCTATAATAGTAGTAGCAGCATAAACTCACAGACTAATTGTATTAGTACATTTACCAATAAGCTAAAATTGAACCAGAGTTACCAAAGTACGAATTAAGCTCGTGGCTCGTAAGTCGTAAGTCGTAAGATCTCTTACTGCCACAACAAAAAATAAAACAAAAAAAAAAATAGTGGGGCCCATTAATTGTCTTGGATGGTTTGTTACTTTGTTGGATCTCCCGGATTTGAATCCGCTGCTTTTCTTTGCTTTTCCGATCGGATAGTCAGAATCGGTTACTGCACCAATCTCAAAGTATTTTGAAGTTTGTTGCACCAATCTTGAAGTACTTTGGTATTTCTCAACCGTCAGATCAAAGAAAGCAGGGTCTTCTTTTCTTTCATAAAGCAGCGGATTTAGATCAGGCCCGGTTCATTTGATACATGGATGTATCTGATTTTACATGATTCATTTGATGTATAAATTGGTGTAGAGTATTATGCTACTCTGTTTAATATGATCCGATACACAATATAACTTAGACCAAAGCAAGTGAGAAATATCACATGTCTTGAAAAGAGGAAGAGAGATTTGTATTTACTTGTCCGCACACGCGGTAATAATATTGTCATAACTGTATTTTGGGTCCCAAAACTCTCATGGTCCCATCTTCCATCTATGGTGTATTAAAATTAATACAACACATACATTTTTTTGAATGCTTTACATAGCAAGTGTCAGCTGAATTGAAGGAAAGCGTAATTGACTTGTAAAATATACTCTCGCTTCATTATTTCTTCAATTCAAGGGGGGCCAGTGCCCCATTTGGCATATTAGAAGGTCCGCCACTGAGTGGTTATACTAAATGTTATTTGTGAGTATGTAAGATGTTAAGTGTGTATATATAACAATTCTTTTTATTAAAAAAAATATATCAAATTTTGGTAAAGGATATATAAAAATATCTTCTTTTATATTAATTTGAAATTTGATTATACTAGATACAAAACTGTATATATTGATATGTATATCATAAAAAATAAACACTTAGAAAAAGAGAATGTTCGTAGGAATAGATGGGGACTGGAATAAATTCTCTTATAAATAAACTGAAGTTTCAAGTTTCAAAACACAATCTATATATTGGAATATTGTGAAATACCATTTTTCTTTATTTTTGAGAGATGACCACATTTAGTTGCAATAATAACATTATTTTTTAATGGATTTTACTATGGATAAGAAGAAATATGGATCGTTCATTTTCTAATACCGGGTGATCATCAATATATATTTTAGAAACAATTAAAAAATGACGCTTCCTATGCTAAAAGAGAAACATTTGATTTAAATTGAATGGTTGTTTGATCGATTCATAGCAGAAGCCCTCTTTATTATTGTTCTAAGACTATTTATGAAATCTAAAAAAGTAAAGAAAAAAATAAATAAACAACAAAATTCTGTATTTTGAGATAGGACCATATTTGAGTTGCAAATAATATTATTGAGACCTATTACCATGTCATTTTTATTGTGCATTTCGTTTTTCTTATTATCTAATACTAAATAAAGAAAGGCTTCAAGTCCTTAATTCCATAAATTCCATCTAAAATAAGATACAAGTGTACGATGCATCTTTAAAATATGAGATGGTGGTAGATATCAATTTTTCATCTTGTAGGGAAAAAAAAAGTTCTCTGAATAAAAAACGTGAATGATGATGAACTTGTTAACAGTATTCAAATTTGGACGGCTGTGTTCAGCTTTTTTATCTTCACAATAAAAGAGCATTCAAAATCAATATTCTAGATATGATATTCCTAGATTGTAAATAGTAAATTAAAGTTCCTTTTTTTTCACCGAGTCATCACCATACAAAAGCTAGTGGAGTTTCCATCTGATTACTAGCTAGCTGGGGTCAATCAAAAAGTACTACCTAGCGTCCGTAGAAAAACCATCCATATCGTTCATAGGTTACTTTTCAGAATGTATCTGTTATATTCTGTACACATCTATAGATGTATGGACGGTTTTCTAATGGACACAAAGATATATGTTTCTCAATGACAAAGTACCTGCATGCTACCCATAATTCTTTTCCCCCATCAATGCTTGACCGATACTCTGATCGATCTGCATTATTATTGTTACCGAAATGCATGCCAATTGTATATAGTGCACATCGATCGATCGATCTCTCCTCAGTTGATTGTGGCAAGGAAATTAGGGAAGACAGTTTGAGTGGGTTCTAGATTTGGGTTTTCTTTTGTTATCTAGCACAGTTAGTAGTACATGAGTGAGTGGAGTTCTTAATTAAACCCTAACGTATATATGAAGACCATTTGCATGTATTTCGGGGTATATATGAAGACCATTTGCATGTTTGCGGCGTGTATTTGCTACATTTCAAAGTGTATTTGTTACGTTCTGTACACGTTTATGGATGTATGGACGGTTTTTCAATAGATGCAAGATGTTTCTCTGCTTTAATTGTATCAACTGAGAAGCACAAAATTTGTCCAACATTATTTTCTTAATTGCAGAACATAATTTTTGAGTAAAAAGTAAGGCCAAGCCAATATCTATTAGAATTGGTCTCAAAATGTCTTACTGTTGCAAAATATATTTTCGTGATCGTTTAAAACAAATAAAGCAAATTAATTACATATATACCAGAAAAATATTTGAGAAAAAAAAAATATATGGCACACACCTAAAAAAATCAGCTTAATTTCCTCGAGTAGAATTAATGGAGATTGACCTTACATATATATGCATATGCTGAGATTGCTCTGAATCTGATGCAGTTCCAGTGCTTCCTCCATTTATATTATATTATGAAAGCAGCCATGCATCATGAGAATACGTTGAAAATATGCCTATATAAGCGCGTTTTTAACTGGACATAACTAATTAGCATGTTTAGTGTTGAGTGATCAAAAATTCCGAAATGATGATCATTGTGCAATTTGATTTAATTTCTGAGTTTCTGAGTTTCGTTTTGGGTCTCTAACAAAAGAGATTGAAAACTGAAAAGTTACTGAAAAGGTGATTATTGTTGTGCAGTTTTACAAAGAAGACGCGCATGTTTTACGTACTTTTTGCCACACTCTTTTAATTTAATTTGTTAAATCTGTTTAGAACTAATTACAAAATATATATATGTTTTTTAGAGAAAGATGAAGTTAGACCATTAAATTTTTAATATTGACAAAGAACTCCTGTTCAAATTTTAAACATGCAATTAATCTTGTTTACTATATATATAAAAGACCGATTGTCACAATATAATTCATGAAATTTTAAGTTTGTTGAGCAGACAAAATAGATGAAGCAAAATGGTGATATATATTTTGTAATTTAATGCCGAGAAATAACTCGGGCTGTTAATTCGATAATAATAAAGAAAACGAAAGTAATTTGACACAAAACATTTTGATAATAGTTAGATATATTTCTCTCCGTCGTTTCAACAGCAAAAGTATTCTGAAACTGCTTCATGTTTTCTGCTTTCAGAAGGATATATATGTCATTGCTACCAGCTTCTAGACTTAGCTCAATGGCATACTAAATATATAATAATTATCTATCTATCACTATAATTCGGTGAATCCTTCTATTCTACATCCTAATTATAACATTCTTGGT
The DNA here is from genome assembly GCA_030179965.1 of Cyperus esculentus. NCBI lineage: Eukaryota > Viridiplantae > Streptophyta > Magnoliopsida > Poales > Cyperaceae > Cyperus > Cyperus esculentus. The sequence continues at coordinate 2,694,266 of JASGLE010000039.1, read as the reverse complement.
ACCCTGTACACTGTACAGTGAGTCTGAATCTGCTGTTATTCTCATAGAAAAACAGGACCCTGTTATATTAATATGGACCGTTAGATTAAACGGACGGATCTGATCAGCCCACTTTGGATTTTAGGGGGTCATTTCTAAATAGATCCGATCCGTTGATTTTGATCCAACAGTCCAAGTTAGAATAACAGGTCTTGTTATTCTATTTGGAATAACAGGGTCCATATTTAAGAGCATCTTCAAGGGACTCCTAAAAATGGATCCCAATATACCTATATTGGGTGTCATCCTAAATTTTTTGGGAGCAAATTTCACCTCAATCTCCAACAGATTCCCAAAATATGGATCCCAATACATTTAAACTGGGCCAAAATATGGATCCCAATACATTTGAACGGTTTGGATTTGGCTCTGGTTTTGGGAAGTTGGATTGGGAGTGCCCAAAAACGTCACCAAAATAGCTTGATTTGGCTCTGGTTTTGGGAGTGCGAAAAATAGAGATAGCTTTTTGGGTATCTCTTGGAGACGGTTTTCTCTCCTTAATTCTCAATTTTTGGTTTTAAAAGTGTTTTAGGGAGACTATTGGAGATGCTCTAATTAGGAATTGAAAAGCATAATTAATGGAACGGTCAAAATATGTTTTGATTAATAACACGTTTGCTTTGAGTGGGCATGCAGTTCGTCACTTCCTTTGCCACCTTAGGTGCATGTATATATCATATATATATATATGTGCGCGATGAATCTCCTCCAACTGCATGCTTCATTATTTGCCCAACCGGAAAGTTGTTGCATGTGTACGTTCTTAACTTTTATGATCAAATTCATTCATAAAAATTAAGCCACTACTGGAGAGTTATAATTAATTTGGTTCAGTTACGGAATTGTAGTTAGCATCTTCTGTGTACAAAATTGTAGATTAGTTATATTAATTTGATTAGAGAATATTTATAAAAGATTATGCCATAATTTTGAAGGCATAATTAAATTAAGGTCCTATTATCCTATATTAATCGTTAGAAAAATTAATTATATTTTACGGAAGAATGTATCTTCATGTCCGAATTAAGTGGAATCATTACCAACGGAACAATATTGTGAAATGGGTCATTTGTACGTTCAAGTATAGGGACTAACTTAATATTTTCCGCAAGTCCAGAAAGTATATGCTAATTAACTAAAAATTCCTTTTTTTTAAAAAAAAAAAACTTCAATGTCATAAAAATTTTATTTAACTCTTCAATGCACGACCTTGAAAATAATTTTAGTAATTTAATTAAATGGTGTGGATACATGTGGAAAACCATAAAATTTGACAACCTTTCCAATGAACTTTGGGATAAATGGAACAAAAATTCTAATAAAGAAAGGAAAAAAAACTTTACAAAAATGTTTTAGCTTATTCAATCTTATCACATTTGCTTGTATTAAGTTTAATTTGTTTAAACTATTTCCACTTAAGATATATGGAAAATTAAAAAGTGAATCCTTGGCACTTTTTTTTTTTTTTTTGAGAAGTTGACAGTGGCTGCAATCCTTGGCACTCTTTAAGAGAATTAATTTAAAAGAAATTAATTAGGATGTAGATTAAATTAGGCCTGCCTTCCTGACTCTTGGAAAAAGTACCAACTTTATAAGGCCAAACCACTCGTGCAAAGAGGGGGCAATTAATTATCAATTAATATTAAGTTTATGAACTAATGCTGTGGCTGCTAATCATTATCAAGGGATAGCCTTAGTTAGCCTCCTTTTGTAATTATAGTATTAGTATAATAATAATATACTATATTTTGATTTGCTTTGGAAGTACTGATGGATGGATGGATGGATGGAAGGAACTAATTAGAAGAATAAAGTGTTAGTCTTTCAAATAATTTGAGATTATATAATTAATTAAGCATTAGGCTCCCCTGGCCCATAATAGCTAGATTATTACAATGATTATTATCATGATTATTCCTTCCTGGCCTACCATTTCAGAAAACCAAATGTCTAGTACAACCTCTAGTTTAAATCTTTTAAATGCTAGCTTAATACAACAATATAAATGTTTACTGAGAAATATCTTGCGTCCATTGAAAAGTTGTCCTTACGTCTATATATAGGCACACAAAGAAGATAACAGATACATCGTGAAATGTAACAGATATATTCCGAAATGTAAAACATGGACGCTATGGGCGGATTTCCTATGGATGCTAGGTATTACTCATGTTTATTCTCTAGATAAGTTTCAATTCATTGCTTCATGCTCTAAATTAAATCTCTTTTATATATTTGTCTTCTAGTTTTTCCTGCCCAAGTGCACCAATTGCATATAGGATCATTTGTGGTTAGGTTGTGGTTTATAGTACCGCGTGTTTAGAGGTGGTAAAATCTGATCCGACCCAAATTTTAGAGAAAGTCAAACTGATCCGATTCCGATCCGATCCAACTCATGTTTCAGAGAAAGTCAAGCTGATCCGAACATGACTCGAAACCCGAGATGATCCAGGAATAGAGGTGCAAAATCTGACCAAACCCGATAAACTTGCCCGACCCAACTCGACCTGAAAAATTGCCTACAGACGTTAACCTAGCTAATACCCAACCCGACATTTCTATTCGATCAAACTGACCCAACCCGATAATCTGCCACCTCTACGCGTGTTGCTACCTAGGATGTGCGCTGCTCTGTAGCTTCAGCTTGTAAGTCGGGTAAGTTTGGGATCAAATAATTTGGACTCTATCATCAAATTCACATTCTGAATTATTTCATTTCCATTTCAAGCATACCTGTGCTCCATTCAGCTACAATTTTGCAATTTAAATATATCGTGAGCTTAAAACACACTTTAAGTACTATCCATTTGAAGTTTTTTTTATAAAAAAAAAACCCATAAGAATATATATTAGTTTGATTTGTATGATAAATTTGGCTATAACTTTATTCCTTGATCCTTCCAAATTAATGCAAGAATTTATTATTTTGAATCATTATCCTCTATTTCTAAATTATAAGCTACTGAATATCATAATAATTGGGATATGAGAACTTATTCTTCATTATAAAGCACTTTCAAGCCGGTTAAATAATTCAATAACTCATCAAGAATCGAACTTGATAAGATAACCAAATAACTAAAAGAAGGTTGTTAAATTAATTAATTGTATGATTAGACACGTGAGAGGGGCAAATTAATTCAGCGTACAACAGGGCAGCAGTATTTATTCTCTTGAAAATAATCATGACTAGAACCTGTTTTTGGTCTAGTGGCTAAGGGCAACGCTCTCTGTGTGGGAGGTCGTGGGTTCGAAACCCGGATGGGAGGTCTATTTATAGACATTTAAATTTGAATGGCTTGACTCTCATCTTTATCTCAAAAAAAATAATCCTGACCGTATAATCAATCTATGATGCACTCAACCAATTACCCTTTATAACCCTAGAGTTTACAAAATTCCACAATGCATGAATTCTCACTCTAAGAAAAAAAATATTTAAATCTGATTAGTGCGGTAATTCTCTTTAAATCAGTAAGTCTGTTAAACAGTAACTAAAATTAATGAATGCTAAAGGGCATACATAACATGAATGATTAATCATGCAACAACTTAAATGAGGTTTTATATAAAAAAGTATAAAAGCACTCAACTAAAAAATAAAGGTCAAACCACAGTAACCACTCAAATATTTAAGTATCTATAGAAGGCCATCAATCCTTAAATAGCTGCCATCTTTCATACAGTGAGAGGAGGGTTTTCATTAATCTCAAGTTCTTAACATAACTTTGATTGTTATGTTTTGTAAGCCATATTGATTATATATTTCATTTTTGTTATTCACTTTAATTATGTTACTTTATTGTACATGTAATTTTTTTTTTTTTTTTTTGGGGGAAGTTATATAGATTTATTATATGAGGAGCGATCCAATACCTATGCATGGTCATCGGTGCTCATGGTGATCATATTAATATTTAATTATTTATACATAAATTGACAAATCTAGCTAAACCATTATATGTATTCTAAATCATCTCAAGAACATGTACAAAAAAAATATTAAGTTTTAATATTGTTTATATAGTCATCAAGAGAGAAAATCATAAAGTTTGAACCATTAATTTTTATTAATGCTTGATGCATATTAAAATAAAGAGGAAATCTTATCATCCCCGCTCTTTTGTACCCGTAACCGTCCCCCCGCCTTCCGCTCTCTCATCTTGACAATAATTAACTGTCCGTCCTCCGCTTTCCTTTTTAAGCAAAAACTGACTAATTAACTGTCCTCCGGTATTTATTCACAAAACGACAAAAAAGATTGCATGAAATTACAGATATAGTTGGCGGACTCCCAACTCTTAGAATTGGTTCGGGTATTGAAGCTTGGTTCTGACATGCAATGTTATGACACACATAATATTATTATGTTGTAATGGTTAATAATCATCAATTAGAATACCGTATTTGATTCAATTAATAAATGGCACGTGGAATTAATGAGTATTTTTATTTTTATTTTTAGATAAAAATGTGGGTCAAGCCACTCAAATTTAAATGTCTATAAAAGACCCCCATCCGAGTTTCGAACCCGTGACCTCCTACACGGAGAGCATTGCCCTTAGCCACTAGACAGACCAATTCTCACGTGGAACGAGTATTGAATCAAATATTTTGACATTTCATCAATTAGTAAATATATATGAACCTAAATATTTCTAAATTCTCTGTATCGACCCCCAAAAATATTGCAACGAGACGTGAATACAATGTGCATAATATCTGAACACCACCTTGTATAAGATCTGAACACCTATATACACATGATCTGAACACTACTTGGTAAGAAGTCTAAAGACCCTCCAGTATGTGGTGTGAACAACAGTCTCCATGAGGTCTGAACACCGCACAATATACGGTATGAACACTACTTCACAAATGGTATGAACACCAACAAGTAAGTGATATGAATACCCCATGACAAGAGGTTTAGACCTCATGAAGAGTGAAAATTCTTTTTGCACGTTTTTGACATAAAAAACGTGTCAAATTTAATTTTATCACGTGCTTAATTAATTAGATCGTTAGGGCTCGGGACTTTGGACGTCCACTATAACGGAATTTAGTTCACGCACCCTATGCAAAAAGGTGTTAATAGTTGTATTTGTGAGATGTTCATATGGTTAGCATTGTATGTTCATATTGAATGCATACACATCAATTAGTTAGGGTAGGACTTTGGAGAAGGTGCAGCCGTATGGGGCCCAGGAACCACTGGATCAGAATTTTTAGAATGTATGAGCATGAAATTCTAGTGGTATGTACATGCTTTAATACTACTATGAACACCCTTTGCACCAAGCCTGAACACCATACGCAGCAGAAGGTGCAACCATATGGGTCCAGGGACCACTGAATCAGAATTTTTACAATGTATGAATATGAAATTCTAGTAGTATGTACATGTTTTAATACTACTATGAACACCCCTTGCACCAAGCCTGAACATCCTACGCAGTAGAAGTGTAGCCGTAATGGGACCCAGAAGGTACAGCTGTTATGTCCATGTGAAAAACGTGCTTAAAATAATTTCAGCACGTGCTCAAATTGACAGTTATATATGTGGTCCCCATAGGAAGTTAGTTAGGGTCCGTGATGTTCAGTAGAACGCAAAAGGCCTACCCGTCCTAATTTTGCGATGTTCATATTTGACGATAAAAGGTGTTCATACTAACTAGTGTCGGGTGTTCATAGTTTGTGCATGCGTGTTGTTGGGTTGGGGTACGATTTTGGGGGATTTTTGTTAGGGTACAGTTAGCTTTCCTCTAAAATAAAATCAAAATGATATAATTTTCTGTATACACATAAAACACGATATATACAACACATTCTATCAATTATTAGTTTTATTATTTAAAAGTTCATAATCTAGTTATTTAAGATTTAATTTCACGCTCACTGATCGGTCACCAAAACCGTGGTTATTTGATTGTCGTTTATTTTATCATAGGATTGTTCAAGTTTTATGCTTTGTTTTCTTTAGATAAAGATGAGGGTCAAACCACTCAAATTTAAATGTCTATAAAAGACCTCTCATCCGGGTTTCAAACCCATGACCTCCCACAAAGAGAGTGTTGCCTTTAGCCACCAGACCAAAGGCTAGTACTTTAAGTCTTATGCTTTAATTTGTTACTGCATTTCGTTGGTGGATATGTTATAATAACAGCCACCACTAATCCGGTATCTAGTGCTTCTTGTATATATAAAAAGAAAAGATGTGTTCTTAATTAGCACATAATCTCATCATGACTGCACTGCTCAGATATTATTCCTGAATGCATTAATTTAATCATTTATATATGCACGAATGCATCAATTGTGAAAAGTTGCTTGAGCAGATTAGACCTTCGTTGGAAGTTTCAAACATTCAAAGTAACGAATAAAAACAAAAAAATTTCCATATATATATATATATGCCTGCGGAGAATTAATAAATCATCGTGTAGAAATAGAAAAAAAAAAGGGAGGAAACTTGAATGGGACAACCGTAAAAGAGTGAAAGCTTTTAGAATCTCAGACTCTTCAAGCCAAAGTTATAATGGTTATTTTAAAAAAATAATAATAATAATTGTAATCAATCCTCTTAGTCCATTGTCATCCTTTAAATATTTGATTCTTTATGGCCATCCAAGCATACGTACACACAGTCGCAAAACTGATGATCCTGAGGTACTATATATACTAGTACATGTACATCAGGAAACTAATTATTGGTTGCTATATATAAATGGAGATTTAGATATGATTAAATACATTTTCGAATTAGAGGTACGGAATACCTCTGTGCTTCTAAGAATACTTACTCACTAATCGATATAGTAAGATTGTAAGGATTGGACCCTCCATTAGTGGTTATAGTCTAACTTAGAGGTGTAAACGAGCCGAGCCGAGCTGAGCCGAGCTAGGCTAAGCTCAAAACTCGGCTCGTTTAATTAACGAGCCAAAAACACAAGCTTGAGCTTGGCTCGTTTATTTTTCAATAATAAACTTTTAAGTATGTTATATCAAAATTTATATAAAATCAACAAAAGGACTAACAAAAATATGTTCGTACACATTATACATTACAATTTTATATATATTAGACCATATATTGTAAAAAATATTAATAATTTACGATAAGAGCAGTACGAATTGCAATTAGTAATAATTTATCGAGCCAAACGAGTATAACGAGCTGAGCCATGCTAAGCTCAAGCTCGGCTCATTAGCTTATATAACGAGCTTAACGAGCGAGCCAATAGCGAGTCGATCCCGAGCCAATAACGAGCGAGCCACGAGCTACGAGTTTTTTTGCCACTCCTAGTCTAACTTATCTTAATCTCCATCCATCAAATAATAAAAAGCCTCACATTGCATCATTTTCCGATTATACTCCTCTTTAATTCTGCTTCAGCACAGAACCGAAGTTGCAAAGTGTTTGACTGATCTTTTCTTTCTACTAAAGTCACAAAACTATTTTTTTCTCTCCAATTCTTTTACCCTATTTAGTTTAAATAAAATTAAAGTCGCCGCAGCATGCGGGTACTATATATAAAAGTCCTTTATATATTGATATTCAAAAACTCACTTCGTGTCAACTTATTGAAACCATAAAGACACTTGAAATGTCTTTCGAAAACTGACTGTACGGAAATTTTGAGGCAACTTAATCTGTGCAAAATGCAAATTATGATATTTAGTAGCTCTGCTAATTGAGATAGTATCGGTTAAATGGACTGGAATTTTGTCCCAAGTCATTGGAGCGGTCTCCGTCGCAAGTTATGACTAAACCGTTCGATTCAATTTATATGTTTATCAATGATGATAGCGTATAACGTACCCCATCAATCTAAATATAACCAGCATACTATGCATCTCTATGTTGTTCCTATTTTTAACATACCTACATGACCAAATCACGGTTGATCAGTTGCCAACAAATTATATCGTACGTACGGCTCTTCAAATTCTGTAGATTGTCCAATTGGCTTTGGACAAAATCAGCTTCCTACATAATTTAACCAATTAATAACATCTTAGTGTCTATATCACTTTAGCCTTATTTTACAAGGTTACAATCCATGTGGATGTATAAAGAATTGATCAGTCGTTTGCTTAGTCCATTAAGTCTCATGACCAAGAGTCTGCAAGATTGATTACCGTTATAGAACTTGAATTAATTATGTTATCTCAAGGAAAGTTATGCCACTTCCTAAAGCCAGCTCTATATATATACAATATTTGGAGTGTCAAGCAAACCTTTAATTTGTTACCCACTATAAAAGGAGACCGTTATTGGGTCTATTTTAAATCCATATATATATATATCATCTGAATTTTATAAACATTTCACAACTTAATACATAAATTATCTACTTTAAAATTTATATATAAACGTTCAAAATTCATTTTAAAATTACTAGAATATGATTTTTCTAGTTACAAAATAATATTAATTATCAGGTCTTGATTTTTTAGAGAAGGCATGAAATGGTGTTGGCCTCTCTTTCATGCACGGTGAGGTTTAATTAGAACAAGGTTTGCCCAAAAGCTATTTAATTTTCAGAGGAAAAATTGAATGTATTGATTTTCTCCATATCATTTTCTTCATGCAAAATTAGCAATTCGTCCGTACCGTGTATAATTTGGAAAATAACTTTATGATTGATTCCACCACTCTATAAAAATGCAGAATTTAGAAGAAAGATATATAAGTGGCAATAAATTTCAATATCAACTTGCCATCTTAACAGTTGAAAAGCATCCCACCAAATAATATCAACAATGATCTGTTTTTAATTGTGCAATAATGTGTATATATATATATAGTAGATTTTCATCCTAGCATGCTAGCTATATATCTTTTATATTAATTATTATTTTTTAATTAACAACTAGATCTAAACAGATCCTCAATGCTACACAATATTACCTGTAAACGATTGCAAATTTGTAATTATGTTTACTGTTTACATCATTTTTAGAAATATCCTTTGAAAATCGAAAAAGCTCAAATCGCGGTGTTTTAATTCTGATTAGAGTAATACCTAGCATCCACATAATATTTCTCCATAACGTCCATAGGTTACAAAATCATATGTATTTGTTATATTCTGAGTGTATCTATGAATACATGCATGGACGCATTTTCAATGGACGCAAAATGTTTCTCTTCTAATTATATCTAGGTGCTCTTGGCGTTGGCATGCAAGTCAGGAATTCATATCCCCTACTGTACTGCATTATGCAGTTCACAGCGTCAGCCGTTGGATTGTCTCAAGATTCATGCCAGCACAGATCTCGAGACGATCCAACAGCTGGTAAGCTGGTGTTGTGAACTACACAATGCAGTAAGTTAAGGGATGAGCACTCTGCAAGTCAGCGCTTCGACCTCCTTTTTGTTTGCCTGATTGAGACTTGAGACTAAAACACATATATATAGGTCTGTTTCTTCATGAACTTTTTAACATTTTATAAACAATAAACTGTGGAAATTTTATTTCAAAGTTTTAGTGGGTATATATGTAAGATTCTGACTGATTTTCTCTTTAGAAATATAACTATTTTTTTTTTTTTGTTACTTTTGTACTTGTGATACCGGTGTGGTATCGATAGTTTGTTAGTTTTATGTTGTTGGTTTTGTCGTTAGATTGTCAACTATTGTCAATTCAATTCGAAGACAAAAAAGATTTGAGCTTTACTCAGTTAATCATGATTTAGCTGCAGACAAAATCAAAACAAGTAGTGCAGAAACATGACTTGAAAAAAAAAAAAAAAAAAAAAATCTAATAATCTTTGATCTATGAAAAACTATGGTTTTCCTCATAGTATACCAAAATTCCGGAGACGTTAAAATTCTATGATAGAAGAATTACAAAATTGGCTCAGGCCTTTAGAGGCTTCAAGTGAATCGGCACGCCGTGCTTCGGTTTCAGCGTCAGTACATTCACCGGTGCGTGCCGGTAGTTCTCTGAAATGGTGAAGCTGAAGCTGGACAGTAGCATTGCCAGGATGATCTTGGCTTCCATGAGAGCGTACGTCTGGCCTACGCAGTTTCGTGGCCCAGACGCGAACGGGAGGAAGTTACGGGTTAGAGCGAACGATCTGCCCGAAAATCTGTCGGGGTTGAACTCGTTCGCGTCCTCGCCCCATATCGACGCATCGTGGTGGATAGCGAGCACCGGGATCCAGATCGACAGGCCCTTGGGGATGTGTAGGTCTCCTAGTTTGAAGTCCTGAAATGCCATCCTTGGTAGAAGACTTGCCGGCGGGTAGAGCCTGAGTGACTCGTTTATTATCATCTGTAGCTGCATGAGAAACATAAGATCAAATATTATCATCTGTAACTGGTCCACCCCTCTCACAGTTCTGACACACCACGTGTCACCCATGTGCTAGTAGCATAAATGTTCACTGGAAACCGTAGTGTATCTGTTCACTGGAAACGATATCTATTGATTGGAAATATATAAATGTTTACTGAAACATGATATTTGTTCATTGAAAATACAGTGGACCGGTGGATAAGTAGAAAGGATGGATGCTAGCTATTGCTCTGTATATTATTCCATTTAGTTACTTGGTTCCCATTATATGGAATGCAATTTTAACTTTAGGAAAAGAAACATTATCTTTGAATGTACTGATGAGACATACCAAACTAATCTTATTGTATTGTATTGTGTTAGTGTAGTGTAGTGTTTCATCATTAGACGTAATTAACCAAATTTTATTGTGTTAATTGGCTAGTAAACCAAACCTAGTTAACCAAGGACCAACCTAATTAACTAAGGCTAATATAATGCTGCCAATTTGGGATAAAATTTAGTACACTAATCTCCAGGTTAATTTGAAACCCAATAATACCTAGCTAGCTAGCATAAACCTTTAACAGGTTTAAAAGTTGTCAACTTTAACACTAAAGAAGTGATTATATACAAAAAGATTTGTCCTTTTTTTATGAGTGTTGTAAATTTGTAAATTTGTCAATTGCTTACCACAGTAAGTTTAGCCAAATGATCAGCAGTCGGCACGCCGCCGCCGCATACTTCCATCACCTCGGCGCGCGCCTTTTCCTGCCACTCGACATTGGTCGCCAGTAACATCACCGTCCACGTCAAGAGCTGCGCCGACGTATCGTGCCCGGCGAAAAAGAACGTCTTGCACTCATCCATGATCAGCTCCAGATCATAACAGAACCCCTCTTTCTTCTTCTGCATCTCCGCCAGGAGCATCCCGAGGAGCCCGTTGCCGTACGACGTCATCCTACCGAACTCCGCGCCTTCCTTTTTCGTCTCTATGATTGCCATGAGCAGCCTCTCAACCTCTGCCTTGAGTGACTTGATTTCTCTTCGGAACTTGCTTGGAAAGAACCTGAAATCACCAACTTTCAGAAATTAAAAGAAGCTTGATAATATAATTAATTCAAGAACATGTATGTACAAACTGCAATGGCTAGCTAGCTAGACAAGGAGACATGGAGGGAGTAAACAAATGGGGAATTTGAGGGGAATCAAACAAAGTTTTACAACTGGTAGAGACTGTCAAAGTGCTTTACACTAACCGACAGGCAACCATGGCTGTGCTGCATCTACATGCCAGGGAGGTTTCATGAGAAAGAATATTTGTTGTACCAAGTCAAAAGAAGCCATAAACAACAAGAAGAAGCAAGAGTTTTAAGTACCAACTTGGTCACGTGCAATTTTGTTACATTGTTCCATTTTTTATGAGGCCTATCAAAGTAATTAACTAGCCAGTGATCGTTATTCCGCTGTGGATCAATTAAGCAACCTTTCATTTTGAATCGAGCTGTTCTTATTAAGCTTGTCTCTTTAGTTGTATCTAAAAATTCATAGCAGAATTAGCCTTAACTTAATAAGAGTTTCTTTGATGCTTTGTTATTGCCTTTCTTATGTTCTTGATTTAGTTATCAAAACCCCATTAGAAGAAAATCAAATGGTGCACCATGGTTTGATGCACAGTATAAGCAACAAAAGATCTTGCAAACTTCACAAAAAGATAAATAAAGAGATAAAGAGCACTTAAAAAAAATTAACCATGGGAAAAAAAAAAAAAAAAAAAAAAAAAAAAGGTTGACAGAGAGGAAGGGAAGGAAACAAGCAAGCCGTACCGGCTGGCAGGGATCCAGAGATACCGGCTCGACTGAGCAGTGAGGACCTGCAACTTCTCCAGAAGATGGAAGATGCGCCGGCCTGTTTCGTAACTGGTACCGAACTCGGTTCTGGATATGATATCTGCTGTCAACATGGTCAGATAGCCCCCAATCTCCACCTCAGTTCTTGTACCAGACCCAATAGCATCGTTTAAACTGCGCACCATCTTCTTAGTGCACTCCACCATGTACCCCACATGACCCTGTATATATATATATATCATGTATCAACCATCCATGAGTAAGAGGGGAATAAGTGAATAACATGATTTTTCAGGAGCTTTAATAATGATATATATATATATGTAATGATGGAAAATCAGAAAGAGACTGCAACTTGTATGAATTATGATCACATTGATGCAACATATTTTGAGACAGTTGTGGCCTTAGAAGAACTTCACTATGTTGTATGAATCGGGCGTAATGTGAGTGAGATGGTGATCGATGTGATTGTACCTTAAGTTTGTCAGCCATGAAGGCGGGGGCCGCAATGTGGCGCTGGTGGGACCAGTTCACTCCGTTGGCCATTAATAGTCCTCTACCGATGAAATGCCGTGTGCCCTCTTGCTGTAACCAGGACTTGCCGGTGTTCTGAACGCACTTCGACGAGAGCAGTTCTTTTATCATGTCAGTGTCAGTAAGACACAGCCTCGGCTCACTCCCGTATAAATATACGAACCGCTTTCCTGAATGTAAAATGTTGTTTAGTTAATTTGACTCGAGCAATCGACACTATATATTCAACACAACCGATCGAATATCACGTCGCAATTTTTAAACTTTTTGTGCATACCATATAGTTTTCGCCATAGGAGTAAATGGGGCATGAGCCGACCAACGATGTCATGGCTGATCGACTTCATGTCACCTGAGGTGGAAATTTTGACAAGCTTGGCTATGTCTTTGAGATTTCCGACAAGGAAACGGGGGTCGGGACCGTGAACGCCTTGTTTGGCCATGAATCTCCTTATGCAAAAGGGGGTGATAACATAGCATGAGATGGTTACCCATATGGCCTTGATCAAGATCAAGGAAAGGCATAAGACAACCATTAGTTGGAGAAAGAACATGAGCATCATATTCTCCATGGTACAAAGGGTAAGAGAGCCAGAGAGAGGTGGCTAGCTTTGATATGAGTTTTTGTGTTAATGGAGCACTTGTTGGCGCATTGCAAATTTATAGTGGGAGATTCAGCAAAAAGATTTGATTGTTTAATTGCTTAAAATAATTTTTGAGAGCAAGCGAATTGATTTAGTACAAATGCTCTCTCTGTGGGGGAATGAATGGTAGGTTAATTCCTTCCCCGGATTTATAACTTTCTTTATCTGTTTTGATTTACTTTATACTAATAAATCTCAAGTTCATTCCCCGGATTTATACAAGATCACATATATTTTAGCATTAAAAGCGTCCATTAATTTAGTTTAACCAAAAAAAAAAAAAAAAACACACAAACAAGGAAAAAATAAGGCCTCGTTTGGGAACGTTTGCGTTTTGCGTTTTTTGTTTTTTTTCGGCGAAAATAAATGAAAACATGTTTGGCAGATCGGCCTCGTTTTTGTTTTTTTTTTATATTGAGCGCATGAAAATAAAACGGATTTCCGTAATCGATGCAGAGACGTTTCGACTTTTTCATTTTTCATTTTCGCTCCTGGATAAATCGACTCGTCCTTTCCTTTGATCCCAACGACTTGTACTCAATCTCTTCCGATGTGATGCTACACATAAGTGACATAACCCATCTCATCTCTCTTCACGTATCTCCGTCTCTCTTCTCTTCTCTGGTTGTTGTTAAGGACAGATTTAGGGATATATAGTGGATTGTCATAGAGCAAAGAGGCAGAATAAAAGACAAAAGGAGATCATCAGGAACAACATCCCTCTAGCAACTTTGTGCCTTGCTTCATTTGAAAACTTATATTGGCGGTTGAAATAATAATTAATGATGATATACCTTCAAACCAGTGACATATTTTAAATAGAGGGATGCTAACTGTCCCCCACAAAAAATCCCCCTTAAATGTCCCCCACGTGCATACTCTCGTCCACGTCAACTATGAACACCGAAGACCATTGGATATGAACACCTGCCAATACGCAGTATGAACATCCGAGCGCACTCCGATTTTCATTACGTGCTGAAATTGAATTAAGCACGTGCTTAATTTATTTTTGCACGTGGAAAATATGCCAACTCCCGTCCACGTCAACTATGAACACCAAAGACCATTTGATATGTACACCCGCGAATAAGCAGTATGAACATCCGCGCGCGCTCCGATTTTCATCACGTGCTGAAATTGAATTAAGCACGTGCTTAATTTATTTTTGCACATGGAAAATATATCAAAAAAATTTTTCTCCCAATTTGCATTGTTCATAGAGCTCTCAGAGAGTGTTCATACTGAATGTATCATGGTGTTCATACCACTTGCCAACTGGTATTCATACCGGTTCCAGCAGAAACGGATGGGGGACGTTTAAGGGGGACAAATGGTGGGGGACAGAGATTATCCCTTTTAAATATCTCATCATCAATCAGTCGGTACACAATCGCTCAATCCTTGATTTTTGGTACCAGGCCGTCCTTCCTCGGCTAACAATTTCTTTTTATAAATAAAATAAGGCTGAAATTATTAATATTTTCATTGTTGTGGAATCAATAATTTGCTCTAATCAGCATATTTTATTGAAAGATAGGAAACTAATGTATAGTATTCCCTGATGTTACTGGCAACAGTGTAAAGTGCTTCCAATAATATTATACATACGGTTCTTTATTGGGTCATGCTTTACAAACTTCAATAATAACAAAGGATGACTGTCAATTTAGAAGGAAACACTATTCAAAATTCAGAGGAATGCCCCAAGTCAGATTGGAGAAGAAGTTAATTGGTACCTTCACTAATTTGGAAAAATGTCAAGTATAGTAAGATGCGCATTTCTATATTAAAAATTAAAAAAGCAGCGTTTTAAAAACAGGATAAGGAAAACGAAAACATGATTTCCGTTTTTAAAAAAGAAAAATCCAATAATCAGAAATGATGCCAAACGCACCCTAAATAAATAAATAAACACCAAACCCCCACCACAATTTAAAAAATAAAAAAACTAGAAGATCTGTAGTAATTAATTAATTGATTATGCTCAACCTATGCAAATTGGTATACTTTAATTGTAAAGATTAAATTATCAAACAACACAACAGCCAAAAAGAATTTTTTTTTTTTTTTGTATAAAATAAAAAATATGTGTAGAAAATAATTTTGCAACGTCCGTCCATAATTTGGCCCCACGAGATCATTGGCCGATCGATTTCGCTATTTTCTCCGCTTCACTTGTGAAAGTTGCAGTCCGTCTCTCAGCCTCACTCTCCACTTCTGCAGTCAAGACTAGAGACATATAATAGAGATTAGAGAGTAGAGACAGAAGAGAGTCCGTACAAATACAATGCTCCATTTTTTTTTTAGTCACTCTCTCAGCAGTCAACTGCTTGGATCATTAGAGGCAAAGACTCATGGACCGTCTCTATCTGAACTCTTTTTTTTTTTTTTTTTTTTGAGATAAAGATGAAGATCAGGTTACTTAAATTTAAATGTCTATAAAAGATCTTTATCCTGGTTTCGAACCCGCGAGTTCAGGCCTGCTACCATAAAAAACTATGGCAGGATCCTGCCATAGTTAGTACTGGCCATCGGATTGTTCTTAACGGCCCAGATTTTAGAAATAGGGGGTGCTTTTAACCCGTGACCTCTGACACAGAGAGCGTTGCTCTTAGCCACTAGACTAAAGGCATGTTCTTTATCTGAACTTAAATTCGAGCACTGCTTCATAATTCATATAAAGGCAGGGAGAGGGAAGGGAGGAGAATAGGAAGTATTAATTGTAGAGTAAATCTACTGAGCCTGAGCCATTTCCGGCATCTCGTGAGTGTAGCTCTAAAATTATATCAAATCATTATGTCTATGGCTCAATAAGTCAATTACATCAAATTTATTAAGATACAAAAAATTTTCTATTTTTAAAAATTTCAAATATTTCTTTGAGATTTTTTTTTAAAGAAGTGATCATACAATATTAATAAAATAATCAAGTTTTATTATCACTTAAAAAATCTAAAAAATACTTACAAATTTTTTAAAATGGAAATAATTTATATTTTATAAGATTTTGATATAAAGAACTTATTGAGCCATATAAATTACAATTTAGAGATGATTTGATGTCTTTTTGGATGTGCGCTCACTATAGCCTTATGATTTTGGTCGCGTTGGGTTGGATCAAATCTGTTAAATTACAATTATTGAAAGGTGAAACTTTTTTCTTATAAGAATATGGTTCGTATAATAATTACTGAAAAATTTATCTCTTAAAAAAACATGGTTTATATTATAATTATACTTATACTTATTATATGATTATGAAGTTTTTTTTTTTTGATGTAGCAGGTGATATGCCTATTTGATTATGAAGTTTGTTATATTGGACTATAAAAGTTTGCACCGAATTCCAAACGACTCTACTTTGCAGTTGACAAAAAAAAAATAATATTTTAGCGGAGGAAAAATTGCCAATGACCGTTTATATAAAAGTTTATCTGCACCTAGTTTTCATGATTCCATATCCTCTGTAGCGCTGCATCATGTAGCGCAGAATGTGAACCGTTAGATCATCTCAAGATCTAACTAACTCAACTCTCGAGATGATTTAACGGTTCACATTCTGCACTACACAATGCAGCGCTACAGAGGATGAGCACTCAGGTTTCATGGATCTCTGTATATGTAGCATCTCCTTTAGTTGATGAATTATACTTTCTAATGAATTGACCATTGTTGAAACCGATCAATAACTGTTATGTGACTTAGTGCCCTTTATACCTTCCAACTTGCCTAATGCGTATATATATAATTAATACCAATTAAATTAAATTACATGTATTTTTCATATCAATCCGACAATAATTTAAAATTATTTTCACACAAAATTGGGGTCAAATTTTGTCATGAAAATTATAACTCCTGAAGTTTTATTGTAAGAAAATTTATGCATATCTAGGTTAAAAAAAAAATTGAAAATAATTATTATATGTAACTCACAGTAAATTTTTTTTACAGTGTTTTATAGGGTGCAATTAGCATATCTATTAATACATTTACAATTAAAATGTTTTGTTTTATGCATAAAATGCTAGGAATAACTTGGTAGTGTCAATTGTCAAATGGTTGGCGTAGAGCGATTCAAAGTAAAATAATATCACTTAGTTGTGTGCCTTGTTGACGCTATGTCCCACATGCATGTTTTGTTATTCATCAAGTCAAAGCCTTTCTTCATAATTTGAAACGAAAACAGTTTTCAATATATCTGCTCAAATTGCATAAATTATTTTTTTTTTTCTTGCCATCAATATGTTGATGTAAATAAATTCAGCTTTGGTTGAACAATTTGAACTAATTGTCAAAATTATGACGACAATGCAAATTACTCATCACTTTAACTAAAATATGCAACACTATTTGCTGAGAAATTTATTAATTTATTTTTTTCAGATAAAGATAAAGATCAAGCCACTCAAATTTAAATGTCTATAAAAGACCTCCCATCCTGATTTTGAACCCGCGATATCCTATACGAAGAGCGTTGCTCTTAACCACTAGACCAAAGTTGGTTTTTATTTGCTGAGAAATTTATGGATCTATGTTTGAAAAAAAGGCTAAACTATATAGCTATGTATTAGAGATAATTCTTTAGCTAATTTATAGATAGATAAAGTTTACTTTGTAATTTAGATATATCCTTGATTTACCTTTTTGCCGTCGGTTTACTCCATTCTTACCTTTTGTTTTATGTGCCTCACCTAGAAGTTAGAACTTAGTTACAGGACATGTTATTTTCTGGAAAAAATAGAACAAATGTCACCAATTGAAATTATTAGTTTTTTTTTTTTCTTGGGTCGCTTGTACATTTTATATGTACTTATCAAACTTAGCACCTATGTGTATATACATTAATTTTATAACTAGTAAAAAGCCCACGTCTTGCTTTGGGCTAAAATTGTTATTTCTTATAATAAATTTTTAAGATAATATGTAATGGGGCCTTTAATTTTAATAGGCTGAGAACGTCAACGGACATTAACGTACGTCAACGGCAGTGATCAATATAAATAAAAAATTAACGGCTGAAGTTTATTCTTTGGAGAAGATAAGACCTTCGATATCAAAAAATCCAATATGCTTTTATTAGAAGTAAGGATTTAACACTTATAATTACAGCAAATTCTAGAACTATGCATGGCATATTTGTAAGTTTGCACCCAGAAAAAAAAACATGATGAAATGAAATGAAATGGTTGTGAATTATGTTTGATTCCATTTTGTTTAGCCGGATAGATATTAGAGGCCAGTAATTAAAACTGTGAAGTGCTTGACAGCCGTGCGTCCCCAATTGATTCAATTCAACACTTATCTATCTATGCACTAATAAAAATTAAAAAGATAAATTTGGCACCATGGCGTAAAGTTATTGTTTATTATTTTGGGTCGAACATGACATAAAGTCTAATTACATGGCAACATAAATAATTAAATTTTACCATCTCTATCCGCTAATTAATTTTATCTCTTCACTAGAGGGGTAATCCTTATCCTTTCATCTAAAATTCCTTTGATGATATATTATGCCACACTATGTTAAGGGAAACAAAAAAATCAATTTAATGGTTGCACCATAATTGGCATTGAATGTATCTCAATTTGAGAAGAATAATATTAAGAGAAATTATATTTGCCTCCTTAACTTTCCCCCTTATTCATCTTCCAAACTGAATTGGTAATATTTTATCTTTCTTTCTCATACTCTCATAAATTTAGAGTGAATTTTTTTTTATATTCTTGATCTTTCTATTGTATATATATATATATAAGTGTTTGTTCGATTGAGGATGTGAATTGCAACCGGTAAAAGTGATTTGTTGTACTTGAAAATTAATTTTTAACTAAAAATATATTGGGATGCGGTTAAGAGAGTGTTTTAAGAGGTGAAGTTATCAACTCCCTAATATTAATAGATGACAAGTATGTAAATCTACGGGAATGTATCGGAAAGAAGGAAACAAATAAATAAACGCACCACTGATGTTCAAAAAAAAATAACAAATAAATAAATAAACGCACCACAATGTGCTTTTAAGCAGTAAATAAATGCACCATAAATATATAAAGGAGTGCTTCAGATTTGGTGAGATAATAATATGATAAAATGGGGGAAAAAGGGAGAAACACTTGTAAAAAAAAAAACCTAGTTCCAACGCAAAATATATACTATGTAAACTGAATGAAGAGTGTAAGAGAACTTGATATTATACATTGCATTTTGATCTGTTAGGTTCAGTTGAGTGAATTTTGAACTTTGTTCAAATTCGATACATTGTTAGTAATTGACTTTCTTGAACTTAATATATTCTCACTTCTTATGCACTTGCAAGATAATACAACCTCCGTCCACAATTAAATGAATTTATACCCTTTACAATTTGTTCCTAATTAAATGAACTTTACCGATTCGATATTATTTTTCTATTCGTCTCTTGTTTCCCCAATGTTATGATTACCCTTTTATCTATATTATTTAATTAGAATATTTATCATGTAATGATTACAAATTGAGGGCATAAAAGTAATTTCACTTTTTCATTAATTCCTTCGATTTTTTCTAAAAATTCGTTTATTCATGGACAGAGGTTGTATTCTTATTTAATGAAGGCTGAAAAGAAACTGGAAACATTTTTCTTATTTACGGCTTAAGCATTGGATTTGCTCTTCTTGTAAAATAGGCCTCAAGTTCATGGACAATTCTCCAGTAATAAGGCTGCAAGTTAAACTAAGACCTGATAATATTAGGCCACTATCAAGTCTATTGGGCCTTAGAAAAGCAAAGGTAGAAATAGAATGACAGTTGCAAATTCTTGAAACTTGGATCCTCCAACGAATCCACATCCAACAGTATAAAATTGCTCATCCATTTTCAACTCCCATTGTAATCAATCTGCATCATGCGCCGACCATCCAATTAACAAAGAAACATATATAATCAAGAACACAAGATAGCTTCTTAATTAAAGACATTGTCAAGTGATTCTGTCAAGGTACAATGCAAAACCAGACAGAGAAAACAAAATATAACTCATACTTCATGGGCTCAGAACTTCAGATTCTCATGAATGCGTACTGAAATGAATGGTTAAAACCATTCGCCAATTTTAAAGAAAATGATAATAACTAACAGTTCCACATATGCATTGTTCAAGATAGTTGCAAGACCCAAAACTCCTAAATGTGATAACTTGCTAACTGTTGTTGTAAAGCTAGCCATTGTCGACATCTACCTGATGCTCACCCATATCTGTCACTAGAAAATGCACCAATGCTATGTAAAAGTAATGAGGGGACTTGAACTTTCACCAATTGGAAGACGATCCAGGACTTCTTCCTTTTCGTGCATTAACCACTCTTTAGAACGACACCCATAACGGCTTATGATAATTCTTTCCAAGCTTGTTGCTCTCTCCAGTATGAACAAAATGAGGTCAATCTCAATCTCCATGGAGTCTTCATGAAATCCCTCAACTTTAAGCTCTTTTAAATTAACATGAGAGAAATCAGACGGCAGCGAGTTATGAGTATATTCATATTGTTCTCTTATCTAGAAAGAAGCAGGGAAAAAGTAAGTCGAGAAAATTAATTTTTCAGTTAAGGTAAACTGTGCTTACCCATGCGGCAGAGTGAATTATTTTCAGATATATATAAGTCAGTCAAACACTAAATTATTATAATGCTTCAGTATAATAATATAGATACGCATCTTTAGCATATGAAGAACATACATCAATCTCTAAACTCTCGAGGAATGGTGCAGAGCCAAGCAGAACAGAAATCCAAAAAGGACTGCATATCTTAGCAGCCTCAGAAGTTTGAGCTTCAAAAATTAGATGCCGTAATTTATAAAACGGCACATCAGAAGGCTTTTGATCGAGACAAACCTATTAACAGAATTATCATCGTTGAAAGATTAGTTAGCATGTCAAAGATAAAAAGATATTGTACAATAATTCCATCTGCCAGCCCAACTGCAGTACCAGACATTTGAACATGAAAGTTAGCACAGCAACTAATCATCATTAAGATACTAAAGTACTAATGCAGATTTTAACAGAAATGACTGCCAAAAAGATAACTAAATGTATACAATTATTTACCAGTACTTTAAGGTAAAAGTTCATAGGGTTTGTGAGATCAGTTTAGTTATTTCAATTTCACAAATGGACTGGCTTAACTTGCTCAAGTAACCAACATCAAGTAACAAGTTCAAAATGTGTATGTCTGGAAGGTCTATTCAAAGGACATAATACATTTAATCTTGAAACCTATTCAGTTGCCCACAATGAGAGTATCTTAAGAATCAATCTTTGTGAAGAATCAAAATTGGATGGCTTACAACTACATTTTATCTCAAGGAAATAAAACTTATCTGGTTAATTGTGCACAAACCAAACCTTATGAAAACTCAAGTAGGCCAAACAGAAAATGCAAGTTCTTTTCAAATTCCAATTGAACATATAATAATGTTGTATAAAATTGATTTCCTGATTTTAATGGACTTCAAAAGAAGTTAATTAACGTAATTCCATAATTAAAAACAATAAACCAACTAACCTCACTCTTAACGGATAAAGTAAGAGTTTCCAGAGAAGGAGCTGCCCTAGAAAGCTTCTCTACATTATGACCACTCCATTCGTTATGATAACAGTAACACCCGAATCCCAGCTGAACATGTTTCAGACGTGGAAGTGTTGCCATGGAAAATTTGCAACAACCACGTCGATAGTAGTTGTCTCTTCTTCTCATGATTTCCAGTTTCTCCAACTTGTGAGCATGCATTATTTCAATCTCCTTAGTATCACAATGATAAATTCTTAGTTCCTTCAGCTGGTTAGGAGAATTAATTTTCAATTTGGGATAAATCGAAGTATATTCAATGGATAAGACTTCTAGACTCGAGCAACCGGCTAACATCGACTGAAACCGCTCTTCCCCCAACTTATAATTTTTTTCATATTTGAATAAATCAAAACCACACAGAACAAGCTTTCGGAGGGATTGAAATATGCCAAAAAGATGTGGTTGGTCTGTATAGCAATTTGAGATAGCCAAGCTCCGGAGGCCACTGCAGTGTTCACCACACAAGCCACTTAAGGGAAACTCATAATGAGCGCTCTTGTTCCAGAGCGTGAGATGCTCAAGCCTCCCGCTTAAAGCGACCTCGATGCATTGGTGAAGCAACCTCTCATTACCTCTTGTAAAATAATCAAACTCCACCGTGAGGCTGGTCATAAAAGGGCTATTTTGCGGATTAGCAACAGCAAGGAAGCTGTTTAAGAAAGCAAGCAGCCGAGCGTTCCTCTTTGAGGATGAGTTCTTTGCTTCAAGAGTTAGGCGAATGTGGTTCAGCGAGGCAGGAATATGCTTCCATCGTCTCGACAGAATACCGGCTCTGAAAGCCATTTTTATGTCCAGTCGGATCAATATTTGATACAGAATTTCATCAGGCAAGCTACTAATCATGTCTTCATCATCACAAGAAATCTGTTAACAAAAAATAAAGTAATAGTAAAAACAAAACAATTAATAAGATGTAGGAATTTATGTAAAATATCATTACTTAACGACACGGAAATGCCTCAAATAATATAGAAAAATTATATGTCTCAATAAAAAAAAAATTGCTCTTGCGTGTTCAACAAATAAAACCTGGAGTTGTTCTTCTATGCACAACCATTCATTTTGAATCGAACAATCCGAATATCACAGATCAAACATCTCTCTTTACTTGTGCTCCAAGAATATATCATAACCATTTGATTCAGACAAATCAACGGTCTCTTCCAATCCATAAAAGAATTCACCTAAAAGCTGATTGCAGAGTTGCATGCATGCATAGCCAACTTTACCAGCTGTTTAATTCGCGTTTGGTATTTTTTTTTTTTTTCAATACGATTTCCTGTGCGAAAAGCGGACAGGGGAGCGATTATTAAGAGAAGAAATTTGGATACCTTTACTTCGGGGGCCATGGCCATGGGACGGAGGTCGCCGAGGATCTTCTTCGCCGCCTCCTTTTCGCCTTGAATTGCAAGGGTTTTTGTAACTTCTTCGCTAGTAGCTGGGGTCGAGAGAGAATTGCGACTGCTATTCTCCAAAAAAAAGAAAAGAAATTGCGACTGCTGGTGTTAATTTGGAAAATTTTCACAGATGCTCAAATCTTCTATCTTAACTACACTATTACCTAAATAGTTAAATTAATTTCACAGATGCTCAAATCAAATAACACAAGTTGTATCTGCACTCTTTAAACTCATATTTACTTGTTTATCTTTGTCCATTACCTATGTAATTTGATTGTTTAGGCCGCATAAGAAGAGATTATAGGGCGCAAGTTGAACTCACGCCCCTAAATTAATTGGTGAAAATAACTTAATTGTTTAGGTAGTAGTAGAGATAAGATCAATAGTTTGAACATGTATTAAATTTTTCCAATTAACAGAGATCCGAATCCCATAGGGTGAAAACGGAGAGGATAAAGAACGGATAATACCGAAATGATACGAAATACGATGCTGATATTTGACAATCCGGATACAGATTTAATCATAAAATATAGATCAATAGATAGCATATATACAATAAAATAAGTATTTAAAATAAAAATAAATATTGGAGCAAATGTATTGGTTAACATTTGTATAAATGAGTTGTGATATAAAGACCCATGTTTTGTCTCCACAACTCTTGATGTGCTGAATTCTGCATCAAAAGTCGTGTTTGTGGGCCCTGACTCATCTTATACCAATATTATTGCCATATTCCGGGCTACCCGATTAGAAACAAAAAACCTATGATTTTGACTGCGTTTGCATGCAAGTACTGGTGTTATGTCTAGTGGTTTTGATTTTTCAGCTTATACATAATGCGAACATGCAATTGGTGTAACTTCATGGACACCGTGTTAAATGAGTGTGGTGAATTCTTTTGGTGGTCTAACTTTTACTACATTTTTTTGCTTGCACTCGTTGAATTATTATTTGCTTGCACCCGTTTTTTTTTTTTTTTTTTTAATTTGCTTGCACATGCTATCAAATTATTTAGTTCGCCGACTTAATTAACATTTTATAAACTACTGTATTTTTTTCCGAAAATGAATAACTAAATATTTATTGATCACTTGTTTTGTTTGTGATTGTTTGATTCGCTTTAAGATTATCTCTTGTTTGTGTGACATATACGCCATATATAATCTGTCATATATACTCTTGTTTGTGTTAAAATAAAAAAAAAAATTGCATAAGAAACAAATTAAAAAACTAATTATCAATGCAACACTAATCGACTTGAATTACTTATCGGTATATATGAATTATTACATGATCTAGTAAAGGTAAATATAAATACAGTAATGACAAGTGGAAAAAGAAAAACAAATTAATTCAATTAGATATACATGTCTCGGTTTAAACCAAATTCTATACATTGTTCAAACTGCTGCAATCCAAAGAAAAAAGAAAGAAGTGAAAAAAAAAATGTTTAATGATAGCCCAACAAGCATGGTTCATAACAAACAATAAATCCCGGATTCAAATTGTAAACTGAAAGCACATGCTCAATCAGTTTCTCTTGAAGCACCTTGTGAAGCCTTGAGTACTATTATTAATAGCTGTTTGCAGTAACAAGCCAGCAATTGCACGCATGAACTAGTTATCCGTCATATAACAAATTTTCGAGCAAACACTGTGTGGGCAGGAAATAAAATATGATAAATTAATGTTTCATGATAGCGCATCGTGAGGTTGGGGGGCAAAACAAGGGGCTCCATATATTTTTTCTTGTATAAATTTAATAGCCTCACTCTATATACATATACAACTTTTAGCAACTAACACTATTTTATTAGAAATATATTAGTTACATCCACTAATATTTCATATACGGATAATTCGGATATATGTCTGATTATACAAGAATTATTTGTTTTTATATCCGCATTGGTATGTACAGATACGATATGGATATGAATATAGATACTTAATATTTGAATATGGATCATACTTAATTTCTCGGATATGAAGCAGCTCCGGACCAATAAAATTTCCTCCGTTTTCAACCTAGAATTCGATCATAAGTTTGATTAAAGGTGGCGATGGAATATTCCAAAGAGGATGACAAATGACCAATGTACATAGTGACTGTTTTATTATATAGAGTAAACCGTTAGATATATTCGCTTTCGTCTGGACCTGCTGCTGCCCACAACCACTCCTCCTACCTTCAACTTCGTAGACCTTAGGCGGGGGAGGTTAGTGCTGGCCTCCCCCCTGCCGTCGCTGTCAGATTTGGCACAAAAAAAAAAAAAATCCCTACTAATTTTCTAGTTTCTATGTTGTCGTCTTCCGGTACTTAGATAAGCTACCAGGTATTGTCCAACCTGCTCTTCACAGAGAGGTAGAACTCGGCAGCCGCTGCCAAGATTCACAATGGGACAAGCAATTATTTTTGTCACCTTGACCGTTCAAATCAGAAATTAGAAATGCTGGATAATTTGGGGGCTGGATGTTGTTGTTGTCTACACTCCTTCATAGAATTATTGTTTGATGTGTTTTGGTTGTTTGATATAGTTGGTTTTAGATGATGTTGTGGATGTAGTTGATATTTAGATGGTGTTGTTTGATGTTGTTGGTTGTTTAGGTGATATTGTAGATACAGTTGATGTTTAGATGATGTTGCTTGATGTAATTGTGGTTTAATGTTGATGTTATGTTAGAATGATGATGTCTATATGGAGTGGTGTTGTAATTTATATTTTATTTAATGAAATTATACTTGGCGGCCGCTGTCAACGTTTCAACAAAAAAAAAAAAAAGAAAAAAAAACGAGAAAAAAAAAAAAGGCTAGTGGCATAATTCTGTCAGAATACGGGCCCCCTTGTGTAAACTCTCCGCACCTCCCTCGTCGCGCGTCTTCTCTCCCGACACTTTCTTTCTCATTAGGGTTTCCCGACAGATCGCGAGAGAGCTCGCTGGAGCCATGTCGGGAAGACACCGGGCATCGCGGCAGCACGAGATGCGGGGGTACCGGGACGCCCCGTACCCTCGCCCGGCGCCACGGGGCGGCGGTTTCGCTGAGCCCGTGCCGGTGCCCGCGTATCCGATCGGGGAGGAGATAGCGGTGCGGCGTGAGGAGTGCCGGCGGATCCTCGCCGATAACCGTCGCATGCTCGAGGAGATCGCTTTCTTGAAGCGGGAGAACGCCGCCGTCAGAGAGAAGAAACGCCATATCGGCGAAGTGCGTTTAGTAATTCGTAGCTTATCTATTGATTGACGCATTGCTATTGATTATGAGCTGTTGAGTGATTGAGTGTGAATTTGTTTGAATTGATTCGGCAGGCGATACCGCAATTGCGTGCTGAGAAAGAGGCAGAATCGCGGGAGTGGATTCAGAAGGTTTCGAAACTGGAAGGCGAGCTGAGGTCGTTGGAGCCTGTGAAATCGGATGCAATGCGCCTGCAGACAGACTTGCGGAGAGCCGAATCGTACAAGGAGGATGTTTTAGCCAAAATAAAGGAGTTGACTGGAGATCTCAAGCGCCTGCAGTCCGAGAACGGGAAAGCTGCAGATATCAAGGCTGATATCAAAGCGCGGCGCGAGGAGCTTGCACGGGCAAAGTTTGCATCTCCCTTTGTTTAGAAATAGTATAATTTGTTTTTTTTTTTGTTTGCCTTTGCCTGTGCTCACTGAATTTTATATTGTTGTACTGATTAGGATGGACCGCAAAAATGTGAAGCAAGTAGGCATCGAGCTGGCAGAACAGGTTCAGGTGATGCAGCAGAGCCTTGTGAGGATGGCCAGAGAATCTGAGCAGTTACGAGCAGAGCTCATGCGAAGAGGAAGAAGTCCTGGTAAGTTTGCACTTCTTTAATATTTCAATCGTTTCCGTATTTTGATGTAATGTTGTACAATCTCAGAATTCCGTATGTTCTAAACATGCTGAAATCCGAATTAATGTCCCTAATATTTGTTCAATTACCAGTTTCTGTTCCGTTCATATTCATGGAAAAGGGTAACGAGATGGTAGAATGTCTATGTTAAGACAATTGCAGAAGGTTGTTGGTTGCATTCCTTTTTGTTTTGTAGAGCGACGTGTGGATAATTTTTGTATTGTTTACGTTGCCCATATGATGATGTACTTTTGAGTTTAGCAAGGGTGCTCAACTGCTGATTAATTATATTTTTCCCATTTATTTCTTGTATGGAATATGACCGTACCAAAATTTCTGTTTTGTAGATTATGGTCCTGGTCCTTATGGGCCGCCGCCAAGGCGGGAAATGGGCTTTCCTGAGATGTACGGGATGAATTATGGTCCTCATGGGAACTATGTCGGTGGGCCCTGGCCATTACCATATGACCCTCATGGGCGCCTACCCTTTCCTTAACCATATAGATCAACTATTGTTTTACATTTATCTGTAAGTAACATTTAAGAATGTATATTATCTCAGACTCGCAAGCTGAAGCAAGAGCAGTTCAGAATTTCTGCTCTAGCTGAGTTTATATTACTAGTGCTAAATCCCTATATTAATTTTTTCTGCTGCAAGTTGAGCTGATCTGCAAGCTTTTGCTGAAAGTTTTTACCATATATCTGCTAAACGGTGCTGTCATGCTTACCAATTCTGTGAATGGTGTTTTTCTTACAAATAGCACTGGTATGTTTTCTGTGCTTATTGAATGAGGTGACTTCTGTGTTGCCTCGCAGGATACTTCGATGCATTGCACTTAGTGTTGACGAGATCTATCATTTGGATGATTGGAATCTTATACTGATGGATTCAGATGCAGCAGAACAGAAGTGTATCTAGTTCATTTAATTTGATGCTGGTTCTATGGAGGATCAATCTAGAATTTCCAAATTCCAGTTGTATATATGAACTGTAGGAAAGGATAGGTAGGTTCATCATCACTTGCACAGCTTTTTGGAAACAGAAGTGTGTGCATGAACCAGATCCGAATCTGCTGCTTTTCAAAACAGAAAAGCAGAGTCTGCTTTTCTTGATCCGACGGTTAAAAAACACCGAAATACTTTGAGATCCGTGTAATAAAAACCGAAGTACTTTGAGATCAGTGCAGCAACCGATCCCGACCATCCAATCGGAAAAGCAGGGTGAAAAGCAGACCCTGCTTTTCTGTTTAGAAAAGCAGCAGATTCGGATCCGCATGAACCACTTCACTGCCCTCTTTGAGTTGTGAGTGGCATACAATCAGGCAGCTTCAACTTCACAAATAGAAGTGTTGTGCATTGCATCACCTCTTACGGTGTTACCAAGATTTATTTTAAGAACTTTCAGAGGCTGCATGCTTGATGTGGATGGCGTTGGTCCAGGAAAGTTGAAGGGTCGATGTGGTTGTCAACGTCTTTTGTCCCAATTTGACTGAGACAAAAACCGCTAGTTCACTGCATACCACGATTCACTAAATGTTGAAAAAATCGATATAATCCACGTTAAAATCATTTAACAAAAAAACTTCATACTACAGCCATTGCTTTACTAGAAAAAAGTTATAGTCTATTAAAATTTCATAAAATGTGGACAGTTAAAATTAACATAAATTTTGGATGTTGGCCTACCTCTTTAGATTTAAACAGTTATATTTAAATTGCTTCAAATTTAAAATATTTAAAATCTAGAACTTCAAAACTATATGTTTTCTTTTTCTATTCTTAAGATTTTTTTTTTAATTTATTTGAATTTCAATTGTCAAGACCGCTAAGATTCCTTTTCCCTGCAACAATCGTCAAGGCATCCTCTTTGGATTGTTTTTGTTCAATCTGCAAACAACTAATAGTTTATGATAATTTTATGGTATTTAGATCATGGTTATTATGAACTTTTTAAAGTTACAAACTCATGAAGATTTGCATTAATTTTGAAAGAAAAACACTGATGTTTTACAAGCAAATGACAAAATTAAATTATTGTTGTTGTTATTACAACTACTGTTATTGTTTTTGTTTTGTTCTTGCTAACTGTTTGTTAGCTCTTATATTTCCTTTGTTTTGTACTTGCTCTGTAATACAATGATCACCAATTACCAGTGACGTATGCAACTCTAATAGATAAATGAAATTTGGTAATCAAGACCTCTTATCTTTTTTTTTTCCGGTTCCAAAGTAAACAAATAAATAAATCATTCTTCATTATGTTTCCGCATACTCTTAAACTTCTAATCCAAAAGCTCATATGGATTTGATGATTGAACTAATATTTAGATGTAAAATAAAATTGAAGTCTCGATTATTCAGAATTCAAAAAAGAAATAATAATTGTTTTAACCATAAATTAATGGCCAACTAGCCTGCTAAAAACCTCTCGTCAATATTTTATGGATTTAATCACTTTGAAATTGCTAAAAAGCCTAAAAGTAATTGTATTCGAGCCTTTTTATTTTAAAAAAAAATTTGTAACGTGGTCACAGTGTCACACCACTATTAACTATTGGCATGCCGCATGCCTATAAGAAAAAAAAAATAAAATATATTCATCTTGTAATATTTTACTAATTAATACAAGCTAAATACAACATTTACTTTATTTATATTATTCATCAGTACAAAACTACAAACCAATCCATATTACCTACCATATGTCACTATTTTTCACCGATCCTTTGGGCTTGGAAACGGAAATGGAATATCTTTTGTTAATTCCTCAATGCAGGAAATCAAATCATTTGTTGTTGCGGAAAAACAGGCACTGTGTATAGAAACAACGCAGCCAAAAGTGCCCCCAAAATCGTCTCAAAAAAGCAAAGCAAATAATAGCGAAAAGTAGGAAGAAAAGCATATAAACAAATAAAGGAAATAAAATAACAGCGACGGCGCCGAGAAGAATTCACATCCCCTGCTGTAGTGCATTATGCAGTTCACATCGTCATCCGTTGGATCATCTCGAGATTCGCTCTAGAACGAATCTCTAGACGATCCAACGGCTGACGCTGTGAACCGCACAATGCAGTAAGTCAGGGGACGAACACTCCTAAACAGAATTCATATCCCCTGCTATACTGCATTGTGCAGTTCACAGCGTCATCCGTTGGATCATCTCGAGATCCGCTAGAACATGAATCTTGATATGATCCAACGGCTGAAACTGTGAACTGCACAATGAAGTAAGTCAGGGGATGAACACTCCGCTGAGATATCTCTTTCTTTCATTCTCGCTTTCTTTCTTTTTCTTTTTTTCTCGTCTCTTTTCCTTCTCTTCTCCTCTCCTCTCAAACAAATAAAACAAAACAAAATAAAATAAAAATCTCGTCGCCATTATTTCTCGCCCCCGTCGGGAAAGAAAAGACCAAACAAACCCTAATTCGGGCCCCCGATCCCCGGCGATCGATCTCGGAGATCAGACGGAGCGATGAAGATCTTCGTCAAGACGCTCAAGGGATCCAGCTTCGAGATCGAGGTCAAGCCGGAAGATACGGTAATCCCCTTTCCCCTCTTTGATCTTAATACACCCCCAATTGCTGTGTTTTTAGGTAAATTTGTAGTGTATGGATTGAAATCTGTTGTTGTTGTACCGTAATCGATGAGAAAAGCAGCAGTTGGCGGTGTATTTATCTGTATGTGTTGATCTGATTGATTATCTGGTACGAATGTGGTTTTTTTTTTCTTAACCAGGTTGCTGATGTGAAGAGGACGATTGAGAGCACTCAAGGGAGCGGCGTGTACCCGGCGAATCAGCTGATGCTCATTCACCAGGGGCAGATTCTGAAGGACGATACGACTCTGGCAGAGAGCAAAGTCGCCGAGAACAGTTTCGTTGTCGTGATGATGTCTAAGGTAATGCGCTTCTTGGGTGTCTCTATATACTCTTTAAATGTTATTGTGAGCATTTTTATATGTACCAACTACCGACTTTTAGCAATTAGGTGAAGTATAATAATTACAATTTGTTGGTATCGGAATGTGGATATCTCAAGATTCAAGAATTGTGGAGTGTTTAAAAAAGTTGAAGGCGCTCTAAGTTTGTCGTTATTTATTTGTATGTCACAGGAGTTGAGAAATGAGAACTAAGGGTTGTTGGCTTGTGTTTTTGCCATGTGTTCGTGTAAAGTTGGAGTCTGTTACAAGTTTGTAGATGGGTATCTGTCGCTGCTGTGTTTTTTGTTCTAGAGTTGAGAGCCTTAGATATCTAAAGGTGCTAATATGTTTGTTGTTAAGATTATAGTGTTCAACACCTGAGGTTTAGGGATTGGAAGTTTGGACCCCCGAAGGTTAAAATTATAAGAAATGCAAGATTGCAAACTGTTATGTCCATCTTCTCTTGCAAAATATGTACTGGGCAACAGACTTTTCTTTAGAGATAGTAGCCTTCTTCTGACATGACTATATATTCAGAATTACCATAAAATGGGGAGTTAAAATATTGTTATCTAAGTTAGCTGGGAATAATTGAATTATACTATTTCTTGTTTGTAACAGTTTGAAATTATCATGGTTTGTAAAATACATCTAGCAAGAATCATAAGTTGAGTATCTTTTATCTGCTTGTACATGTGTTCACTTGAGGGAAGGCATTGTATGTATTGTAGATGCTCTCAATATAGGTATGCTAGAGTCATTTGGCCTCTCTGAATGTTTATGTGCATATAATGCAGAGTAAAGCAACATCTAGTGGATCTTCTGCCGCACCTAAAGCTCCAGCAAATGTGGTAAGTAAAGTTTGGAATTGGGTTTAACCAATTTTTTTTTTTTTCCAGAATCTTGTAGCAAGTTAGGTTATTGCCATTGTTTCGTTTGTGTTTATTTATATGGATGGGAAATAGTTAACAATAGAACCTATTTTATTGGTGCACTTTCTTATTATCTTTTGTGATTGAGGGCAAGCTAGGACATAAAGAGAGAATGACCAGACTATATTCTATAGCATACAATTATGCTCTAAAAGTTCTATAAAATTTGTTCCTTATTTTCCATTTATTAGGCCCCACCTGCTCCAACATCAACTCCAGCACCTGCTGCCTCTGAACCGTGAGTCATTTCTACATATTCAGCCAGATTTTTTTTTTTATTCTGATAATCTAATAACAAGCTGCTGTTTCAAAACTAATACTTACATATTGGTGCTTATAAGCAGAGCAATAGCAACTCCACCTGCCACAGCTGCTGCTGTACCACCACCTGTCTCTGTTGCACCGTAAGATCCTTCTTTTTCTTTTTTGTCCTAGATAATATAAAAATAAAATCTTAGATAATGTGTACCTTTGCTTTATCAAATGATTTCATTCAGAAATGAAGCGGGAGATGCATATGGCCAAGCAGCATCAAACCTTGTTGGAGGAACTAACCTAGAGGCAACAATCCAGCAGCTGATTGAGATGGGAGGCGGGAGCTGGGATAGAGATACTGTTGCACGTGCTCTTCGTGCCGCCTTCAACAATCCTGAGAGAGCTGTTGAATATTTGTACTCAGTAAGTTTCTGTACAGTTACAAGCATACTATACTGCTAGGTAGTAGCAGAACAGCTGGTGGTTTGGGAGATACTTTCCATAATTTATCTTTGGTATTTTTGTTTAGGGAATTCCAGAACATCTCCAAGCCCCTGCCCCTGCACCTGCGGCTCAGGCACCTGCAACTGGCATCACACCTCCTTCAGCTGGTAATCCATTGGTGCAACCTCCTGCAGCTCCAGTGGCCTCTGGTGGACCCAATGCCAATCCTCTTGACCTCTTTCCTCGGGTATCAATATGTGCATCATAAACTTGTTTTCCTATTGCTTCATTGCTATATAAATACTGGTTTTGAAATATCGGTTTTCCTGGTAGATTAACTATTATTGCTTCTAACAGGAGCTTCCTAATGCGGGAACTAATGCTAGTGCCGGTGGTATAGGCAGTTTAGAGATGCTGCGTAATAGTCCCCAGGTACTGTTTTCTTTTTTTTTTTTAATAAGTCCCCTGGTTAATTTTTAAGTGACTTTTAGAAGTTGTAGTTGATTAATAATTATCCACTGAATGAGGCTTGGGGCTTCTTTATTT
This sequence comes from Cyperus esculentus, assembly GCA_030179965.1. Taxonomy (NCBI): domain Eukaryota; kingdom Viridiplantae; phylum Streptophyta; class Magnoliopsida; order Poales; family Cyperaceae; genus Cyperus; species Cyperus esculentus. Next base: position 2,660,933 of record JASGLE010000039.1, on the reverse strand, counting down.
GCAGTTCAGAGCCCTACTTGCACTGGTGCAGTCTAACCCTCAAATTCTTCAGGTATTGGTGGAAAACACTTTTTTAATTATTCTTATCATCTCTAGCCTATCTTGTTTGGTACTAAAGGTTGGTTGTTGTTGATTGTTTAGACCAAAAGTCAAGCTTGATGATGTGTGTTTACTGGTGTTCCCTAACCTGGCATACCATATATACGGATACCTTTTTAGTTGTTTTTTGTGACAAGATGCTATTAACAGAAATTTATATAGTTACTGGCAGGAGCTTTTAAGTAACCTACACTATTGTAAGACGGAGTGTTAGTTTGGGGTTTGCTTGTACTAATCATTCAAGGTCCCAAAGTTAGTAGGATATTGAGCCATATATGTTAGTTATCAGGGTACTTTTATTCCTTAAAACCACAATTATTCATTTATTATTCTTGTTGTCAGCATGATTGTCAACATTATTGTTGTATACATACAATATCTTACTCAAGTTTAAAAAATTGGTTATTTGATGTGATGGTAGTGTGCTTATTGGTCACATTATTGTTGCTCAACTGTCAAGGCAAAACGACTCCCTTACTGTTATGGTCTGCTAAACATTATTTTAAGCACTGACAAGGGCACTGATCTGAGTGGTAGCATACTTGTACTGGGGCAACTTGATTTAATATTATATTTGGAGGGATTGTACTCCTTAAATCACTAGACCATTGTTCCGTGAATTTGTGGTGCCTTGAGATACAAAAAGAACCAGCGAGCAATAAATTAATAAACACTGCAAGAAGAACGCATTACCTAAAAATATTATGAATACACCAGTATATATGAGATCTGAAACCACCTTGAAAAATACAGCCAATGCTTCAAGAGCTGGGAAAGCAGAATCCACAGATCCTGCGGCTTATTCAGGAAAACCAAGCTGAGTTTCTTCGTCTGATCAATGAAGCACCTGAAGGAGCTGAGGGGTGAGAAGTAATCTTCAATTTCATAAATATGTTGCTTCGCCAACAAAATTTTTTTATGGTTAAACATTATATTTATTAATTTATTTTTATGAACAGAGACTTGCTAGGTCAGTTGGCTGATGCAATGCCCCAAACAGTAGAAGTCACCCCCGAAGAGCGTGAAGCTCTAGAACGTGTAAATATACCATTCATCTCTTTATCCTTTTAATCATCTTTATGAAGTTTTTTTATGTCTTTTAGTATTTGGAATTTTGGATGATCTATATCCTCTTTATCATAGCTTGAGGCAATGGGATTTGACCGGGCGCTTGTACTGGAAGTGTTCTTTGCATGCAACAAGAACGAGGAATTGGCTGCAAACTATCTTTTGGATCACATGCATGAGTTTGAAGATGATCAACAATAAACCAAGAATATAGATGGAATAATTCAAAGTGCCTGAATTTATCCGACAGATTATGTTGTTGTATCAGTGATAGTTCGATACTAGTTATCAGTGTACCACCTTGTCATGGTTATGGTTGGCAGCGGCTGGTTTTAGCTTGACTTGTTCTTTTATGTTTATTTGACATTAGCCTTTGGTACAAAAGATATATATGCGTTAGAGGATGTGTGGGTCAGAGCTTCATTGATTATTTATGAATATAATTTTTTTTCTTTTTTTTGGCTTAATGCGGTTTGATGACAATTAGATAAGGTTCTTCTGAGCTCTCAGGAAAAGAAAGTTGCTTATTTGTTGGAATTATGTTCCTAACATTATCTGATGTTTAGTCCATACATGGATTTCCTGGATAATGTAGCAGGCCAGACACCATAAATAAATTACGATGTCTTATCTGACGCTGTAGTCATGATTCGTGAATTATCACTTTGGGCTTGATCAACAGTAAAAATATAATTTTTGTACTAATTACCTAAACAAATGCGACTTGAAAGCCACAATTTGAACAGGGGTTCAACAAATATAACTAGAAAAATCGATAGGTAGATTGAGCAGCACCAGACCGAATTCATATCCTCGACGTGAACCATTAGATCATCTCAAGATCTGTGCCGGCACGAATCTCGAGATGATCCAACGGTTCATGTCCTGCGCTACACAATGTAGCGCTACAGAGGATGAGCACACGACCCCATTCGACTTGCATTGCACATCTCAATTTTTATATTCAAAGCCACGTTACCAACTCACAAAGAAAATTATATTAAGAAGCTCCATTAAGCACTCAACTCTTGGCAAATTAGACTTTTCACAAAACAAGCAGTCATTGTCTACTTGAACAAAATGATAACCCGGAATGCAATTTTCTTCTACATCTATCTATTTTACTCGGGTAAATCCTTGTCAAAATGCAGTATGCTGGCTACCACGCTATATGCCTATATCACTATTTTTTGTTAATTTCACCTAACTATGTATTTCTAACTCGGCCCCAAAAGTCCATAATCTAACTAATTAAACCTTCCTTTAATATAAGCAGAAAAGTGTAAGCTAATGAGTAATATTTTTCTTCCTAGAGTCATCAATCATCGTCAGAGATATCCACTACATCGTCCGGTGAAAACCCAGGCAGACACAACAGTTTTATGTCCATAGTTTCCTTGAGCTTCCTCTCCTGTTCTTCCTTCTCCCTCATGATGGATTCCTTCAGAATTTTCATCCTCTTGTTTCTGATGATTTTCCGGTTCAGCAGGGGTTCGATTTCTTCATCTGTTGACTCATCCTCATAATAGTCCAGCCATTTACTTACCACCTTATAATTACAGTTTGCTGAACCCAAAAAAAAAAAAACAAAAAGAAAAAAGTTTTGAGGAAAGAGAAGAAGAAATCATGGGCAAGTCATTTATATGCAAAAATCAAATCAGATAAAGACATTATGGGGACTCGAGAGCACTATTATACCTCTTTTTCCTATATTTTTTGTTCTGCAAAATGGAATTAACTACACTTCCAGTAACCATGCCTACCAAAAACTCAATAAAATTACATTTAAGATTAAATGAATACACACCTTGTGGAATACTTTCCTTTTCGGTAAGCTTCCTTTTTCTGCAAGATTCAAACATATTTGGTGGAGAAAACTCTGGCTTCCTGTGCGAAGCCACCTTCATTGGAGAGAGATATGATTTGCTCTCTGAAGAAATAACCCTAGTAAATTCTCTGGTAGTTTGTACTTTGGTTTCAACCTTCTTCTCAGATGCGTTCAACTTTTGATCAGCTGAATAGTCAGTGACAAAGATTAAGGTCACAAAATTGAATTGGAGACGTGATAAAATTGAAAGCTGCTTTACACGAAGTTTTAAATGAAATTGTGTTCACCTTTTTTAATTTCTGGAAAGCTGCTTTCTGTTTTCCTACAATGTGCTTCTTGGTTAGGAGCAGATGGTTGTCGCTTTTCTTGAGAAAATTGTTTTACAGAAAATGGAGAAGCCTTCTGTGTAGCCCTTGTTTTAGGAGATTTTCCCTTCTCTGCGGGAGGCTTGCCTGCAACTGCGTATGAGAGGCCTGAATTGTCAGAATACCAATTTGCAAGGATATTACTAAGAAGCATTACTTTGTTTGGAGTCATTTGTTTTCTGAGGCTCCAATGGAACTCCCAATGGAGTTACTAAACATAAGGCAACCGTGTCCATGAAGTTTTGGTTTACCAATATGATTCCAGTTTAAGTGTACCACTATTGCAAAGAATTAGTGAAAATATACACAACATTTGAATAAAATTAAATTTAATAAATAAAAGTTTCACCCCTCAAGTCAGGATTTTTGTCAATTTGGACTCTATGGTTCCTTGTTCTAGAAGAATCTTCAGCATGTGGTAAGAAGGCATCTTGCTTTGCTCGAAGGAACCAATTTCTAGGAGATCTGGGCTGCGAGATTATATGTGGACAAACTGAGGATGGCGAGAACCTCTTTATTTCTTTGTTAAGCTCTGTGACAGATTTGTCCTTGTCTGTGTCTGGCATATTTGCTTCTGGAGATCTTTGATCGTTCAACTGGCCTGAGATTTGGCAGAGTCATATTGGCTTATGATAGAGAAGGCTCATTGTTGTTAAAGAAGTTTTTAATCAATTCTCTCAGTTTTATATAAGTAACAAAACACACATACTGCACTGTTGGCATTCTACTTCTATGATGGTCATTTCTGTCATTAAAGGACAGAGCAAAAGGTTACTTGTAATTAAGAGAATGCTCACTACAAGCTAATGAACCAACACCGCAACACAAAGTTACATATAATACATAATAAAATAACTTTTTCACCTTGTATATCAGGCTTTACATTGATCGCACCAGAGCCAAGCTTGCTCCTAGAAGTTCCTTTAATATTCCTTCGATAAGTAATAAGCTGCACTGCTGCACTTGAATTACCCTTGACTGCACTGGGGAAGCACTCTTTACTTGATGTTGTAACAGATTTTTCATTCTCCGGTATAATATTTTTGAGAGATACCTCACCGAGGAGCCTCTTTAACCCTGATTGGTTGATGATGTAAGTTCGTCATATCTTTTCTGAGATAATTTAACTCAAATATAATAAATATCTTTGCCTAGACCGAACACCAAATTTTAATTAAATATCTGTCTAGCCTACCCCACCTTGTGTGGAACTAATAGCTTTGCTGTTGTTGCAATAGACAAGACCCCCCACATAGACACTCATAGAAACAAAGGAGTAAGCAAGATCCAAAATTTAACCAGTAATATAAATAACATCGTACCATTTGAAACAGTCTTCTTTTCATCACAATGCTCTTCAAGCTTTTGTTGATTTGTGTAGGTACCACCACATTTCAGCTTATGCCTTCAAAACCAATAAAGAGAACAAGTTAACATATATAAACATGATGCACGAATGTATGTATGTACCTCTCATGGACCAGTATGATTTACCAGTGCCAATGGCAGTCATTGACGCCACAAGTTTTTTTAGAATGATGTGCCTGCACAATGCAATCCGCATGTGACGGTTTTGTCGTCGTTGCTCTCTTGATGACATCCCCACATTTCTTACACTGAAATCAATAATTGCACCGAGGATTACGTTACAGTACAAGTATTAAGGATGTATAAATTGAAACCGCAATTACCTCCCAGTAATTAGCAATGGTGTCATCTACCACATCGTCATCATGAAAGTCATGGAATAGTGTGATTTTGTAACCAGAAGGCGGCCTCTATAAATTCAAAATAATAAAGAAACTTGTAACTATAAAATTCAAATGTACAACAATATTATATAGATATTTGTTGCAAAACTCGAATGATCTTCAAGAAGACATCATAAATACCCTATTATTTGGCACTTTTGAGTGCAAGGTAACTAATCAGAATAACTACAGGATATCAATGTGCAAACTATTTTTTCACATGGATTTAATTTTCCTTCCAACTATAGTGTTCATAAAAAGGAAAAAAAATATAATAAATAAACAATGACATAATTTACTACAGAAAGTGAATTTATTGAAATGCAGAACAAGTGAATGAAACCTGGCCATCAGCTTTGGTACTGACATGTATAGAATCCATAATTTTCCGGAACTCGGGCCCATGAGAACTGCAAGTGTTCAGAGTTATATTAAAACCAGATAGTCATCTACCATTATGAGCAATTGACAACAACTAAACATGAGAATACACGAAAGTTTACTTTTCATATTAAGCCCCATGGATTAAGAGTTTAAAACATTCAACTTTTTAACCAAATTGTTAGTACTTAAGAAAATCGTTACCCATGGTGCCGATGTTTCTTCGTAACGAACAAGTAGGCATGGATCATCTCATGAAGCAACGTGTTCTTCACGTGTTCCGCGGGGAGACACTGCAGCAGTGGCTGGGAAAGTGTGATCTGACAGCACCCCTTCTGGTAATTGCAAGTGGCAAGGGAACTGTGCAGTATAAAAATTAAGTAAAAAAAATGCAGTTTGCTTTGTTGAGCAAAAGAGGTTCCTCTGATCTTTGATAGCTTAACTAATGTTCGCAATTAATTTGTGGCATAAAGGAACAACGGGCAGATTCAGGCACTCAGGCAATCAGCACAAATGTCCATTCTACTTACTTCCAACTTTAGCACATAACTTTATTTCAGAAGCTTGCCATTATGTTAGGTATTTCTTTTAAGAGTAATACCTAGCATCCATTGAAAAGCTATCCATAGTGTCTATAGGTTACATTTCGGAACGTATCTGTTACATTTCGGGATGTATTTGTTACATTCCGTATACGTCTATGAACGTATGGACGGTTTTTCAATGGACACAAGATGTTTCTCTTCATTAATTTTACTGAGAGCAATTAAGTAGTGTATATCTAGAAAAATGAAATATGAGAAAACTGCACGGCGCTGAACAAAATTCACTAGCAAAAAATGCATACTACAATAGGAAAAGATAATCAATTTCTAAAAAAGCAAGTGAATTTAAGTATTTAACGAATTCCATTCCTGGCAAAACATTTTGAAAACCTAGAGGGAAGATAGATTTTACTATTTCCGATCTAAGAAACAAACCAGGATGCAACTAATTCAATAATTCACTAGCAAGTACCAAACTTCAACACTTCACAGTACAGCAGCATCAACGCATAATAATCCGACTAGAAGCAAAATGCTGATGATGTAGAACTTGTTACACACTGACGGAGAGAGGGACTGAGACTGAGACTGAGAGTGAGAGTGAGAGATGGACCTGGTGAGGCGGGGCGAGCTCCACTCGACGAAGCAGGAGGAGAGGGCGCCGTCGAAGTAGGTCTCGTTGTAGTGCGCGAAGAGCGCGTGGATGTCGAGATCGGGGTGGGGCGTCGCCAGCACCAGCGCCATCTCCGTCCCGTCTCCGATCAGTCGGAAGATGAACAAGGGAAAAAGGTTTTGAAAAGGTTATGTAGAGGCTTTCTTTCCAGATTCACATCCTCTGCAGCGCTGCATTGTGTAGCGCAGAATGCGAATCGTTAGATCATCTCAAGATCTGTGCTGGCTCGAAGCTGGAGATGATCTAATGGTTCACGTCCTGCGCTACACAATGCAGCGCTACAGAGGATGACCACTCGGCTTTCTTGTACTCTGCAGTACGGACAGTGCTCAGCTCAGCTCAGCGGCACCGATTCATATCCTCTGCTGCGCAGGAGGTTACTGCGGACTTGCGGAGTGTTTTAACTGTTGGATCTGTTTTGAGATTCGTGTGAACCGAATCTTGAGAACTGTTATGTTATCGGCATCGTCGATTATGTGTAGAGTAAAATATGATTCTGTAGAGGATGAGCACGCCAGCAAGCAGGCAGCAGCACAGAGTGTGTCAGTGATCAAGGGATCGGATCCTGTGAAGCAATTTTGTGCGGGTTGTGTGTAATGGGTTTGTCAAAAAGGGTGAGAGGTCCGCAACATGTAGATGATATTGTTTAAGGGTAGGATGAGCGACTCGTTCGCAGCACGCACGTGATCTGGCACGTGCTGGTGCTTTCCAACTTTTCAGGAAAGGTCTTTTCTATTGTTGTTTCAAGAAAACAAACAATAATTTGTTGTTGTTTTAATTTGAACTCCTGTTGGAATGAACTCCTTATATTACTCAATCTCCACATACAGTAATTGCATTGAATGTGCTACCAACTCGATCCACAATTCTGGCAATTGTATCAGCAGCCCATTATGGGATCTCTTATGACTGATAATACTGGTAAAGCTTTAACGCCATGCAGCTGCTCGGAGTTATCAAATAGTACCAGTATATATCGCGCGCCACCCCTGCCTTCCCGTGCTACCTGATCGCATGATCCGTCCACAGTAACGACAGTAGCAGTACAGCGATCGCTGGCTTGACCGGTTGACGACCTCCATGCTGTGCATCAGAGTCAGTAACCAATTACTGCCAGCACAAGGAATTCGCCTCCAGCAACACTATGGGAAATACCGGCCTGTCCTCCATGCTGCATATAAATGTAATCTCAGCATTTCGGGTCTTCCGTAGACTCCACATGATATTCAATTCGCAGCTTTGGCTCTGTCATCATCATTATGATTGTTCATCAAATCAAAGAGGTTAATTATCATTATGCGATCCTTAATATATTCCTAATTAATGGCAGGCCAGGCCATCAACACTCAATAACACGGTTCGTGAAGTCTGACAAAAGAACAGGCATGTGTGTCGTGTCAAATTCATTTTCATCATGACATCGATCGATCGGGCACAGCGGGGATTTATCGAATGGATCCTTCTATATATGCAACTGGCTGCAGTGCAGTTGGTAGGGCACGTACGTACCTTGGCAAGCTCTCCAGAGGAACACCCCGTACTTTTAGTAGAGAGACATGCTTAATTTAGTCCCCATATAGACCCCATAGGTAGACTATTTTCATAGATGAACATGAGACCAATCAAATTTAGATGGACTACCGTAGGCTAAAAATATTTTCACAGATGGCCTTGGCTGGGGCGCACTTTGAATGTGCGCCCGACAAAAAATTTTTTCCTTATCCGGGGCGCACTTTGAATGTGCGCCCCTATTAAAGTTCAAAATTTTGTTATTTTAATTTTCTGATAAATAATTATTGTAGATCTTTTCACGAGCTTTCCGGAATGTTGTTATACGTTTTCTGGAGAGTTTCCTATCAAAAGTTATGCTTATTTAAAGATCAAATTTTTTTATTATATTTTTCGTCGAATTTCTTGAAATTGTTTGGTGTATCAGTTTCATTTGCACGATTTCAAAACATCTTAGTAATTTATTCATGCTATATAAAATTGTTTTTGTATTCCCCAATATTTTCATATAAAGAGTTTATTGAGCACCATAAATTGTGATTTTGGATATGATAACATGAATTTTGAGGTATTAACATTTCAGTTCGAAATGCTAACATTAATAAAAGTTGTGCAGTTTGATTATATAATATTACGTACTTAAAATTTAATAGATAATAAATTTATTATTATATATGAAGACCATTAAAGAGTTTTTGGATTATAAATAATAGACAATTTTAAGAGTCTCGAACAAAAATGTAAAAAAAAGTTTGATCCTTAAATGAGCATAACTTTTGATAGGAAACTCTCCAGAAAATGTACAACCACATTCCGGAAAGCTCGTGAAAAGATCTACAATAATTATTTATCAGAAAATTAAAATAACAAAATTTTGAACTTTAATAGGGGCGCACATTCAAAGTGCGCCCCGGATAAGAAAAAAAATTTTGTCGGGCGCACATTCAAAGTGTGCCCCAGCCAAGGCCATCTGTGAAAATATTTTCGGTCCACAGTGGTCCCTTTAAATTTGATTGGTCTCATGGCCATCTATGAAAATAATCCCCCATATGTTGTGTAGCGCTGCATTGTGCTCCACAATGCATGCATTGTGTAGCGCGGAACATAAACCGTTAGATCATCTCAAGATTCGAGCGTGCACAGATCTCGAGATGATCTAACAGTTCACATTTTGCGCTACACAATGCAGCGCTACAGAGGATATGGAATCCCATATGTTGTTTGAATTTCGTGGGGTCTTTCTTTTCTCAAGTTAAAAATAATTAAAGGTACGTGCTACAATATTATTTTGTCTGTCGGATCACTTGTAGACTTGTAGTGCACCTCTCTGCAGGGAAATATTTCCAGTCCATTTCAAGTTTTCAGGATCCAATAATCATGAGTATATATCTATAACTATTTTGTTATTTATATGATAAATCTGAACCTTTATATGTACTCTAAATCATCTCAATAACACATACACAAAAAAATAATAAAAATTTAATAACATATACACAAAAAATAATAAAAAGTTAATATTATTCTGATAGCCATCAAGAGATGAAAACTCATAAAATATGAATTGTTGATTTTTGTTAATACTTGATATACATGTAAATAAAATTGAAATGATATAAATTTTTGTCTGCACGTGAATGATGAAACATGATATATATTACACATTCTATCAATAAGTTTTATTATTTAAGAGTTCATAACATAGTTATTGATATTTAATTTTATGGTAATCGGTAGGTCGCAAAAAAAAATGATTATTTGATCATTCCTCTTTGAGGGCTCATCTTCTACTGACGTGCTACATAGCTATCCGACGGTGTGGTTTATAGGAGGGCTTTTTTGAGATTGACGAATCTCTAAGCAAACTGGCCGGACAGAAAATTGTGCAGATAACGATTGCTCCTCTTTGGACACAGCAGCTGTTAAAATCTACGCTATTTGATGTGTTGACCGTTTTAGAAAGGCAACGGTGAACAATGTCTACAATATCGGACCATGGTTAAATTATAATTATTTTTTTTGATAAAGATGACAGTTAAAGCCACTCAAATTTAAAGGTCTATAAAAAATTTTTATTCAGATTTCAAATATGCAACTTCCTCCACAGATGGCGTTACCTTAAACCTTAGCTACTATAGACCAAAAGCCGATTCTTTAAGATTAATATTTCTAGTCTGTTGCTGTAATATTTATAGGAAACAATTAGGGCGTGTTCGGCGGCCGCGGGATTTCATGGGATGGGAATATTTGAGAATGGGAATCCAAAGTTGTTAACGTGGGAAATTATGGTATGGAAATGGGAACGGGAATGTACAAAAAGAAGTATTCGGATGTTTGTTGGGAATGGTAATGGGAATGATAAATGGATAAGAAAAATTTTATTATTTTATATACACATTAATTTATGATTCCAAATAATTTGGCAATGTTTATTTTGATAATCTTGACAATGAAACCTGTAACAAACACAAAAAAATCTTTAAAAATAGCAAAAGTGTATTGATGTGTTAATTTACTAGTAAATTGATAGTAATGCAAATTACTATATACTAGGGGTGTGTTTGGATGGGAGAAAAATAGTGCTAACTTGGGTTAGCTACTATTCCTAATTGCTATTCTATGTTTGGATGTTGGATTTGCTTTTCATAACAATTGGGTTAGTATTGGTTAGTTGCTATTCTACTATTCCTAGTAATAGTTGGGTTAGCTATTCTTGGGTTAGTGACTATTTTCACTAATCCACCCATCCATCCAAACACACCCTAGAGCTGTAACTCGGGCTTCGCTCCGAAATATGATAACAAAAAAATAATAAAGCTTATAAAATAAAAATATTTATTTTAAAAAAATTAAACATAATTTTAAAATTTTTTATGTGAATAATGATGATGATGATGTGTAATTTATAAATAATAGCACATAAATGTTAGACTACTTTAAGGCTTAAATTTTGTTTTAGATATATCATATCATCTTATTTGGGGAGAGAGAATAAATATAAACCATTGGATCAAAGTAGATGAAGAGAGTTAAATAAAATCAATAGTTAATAATATTGATGATTTGGCATAGTTGAAGTGCTTGAAGAGTTACCCCTCTTTCTAGTTTATAGATTGTTAGATGGTTCATCAAAATTGTATGCATTTCAAAACGGTTACAATTTAAATTAGTTTTTGATAGACCATCACACAACACTTAAAATCGAATATAATTGAATACATGATTAATCTATACGTTTAACCATTTTTTTTATCTTTCTTTTTAGATTTTTAAATGATATATACATTCTTGAGTAAGTATTCATGGCCACAAAGGTGTTCGACTGGCCTTTCTTTTTTTTTTTTTCTTTTTCAGTGCATGGGAGCGAGATGAGGAGAGCAGTATTCGGTTGGGAGAATAAAAATTTGGTCTGAGACAATTTTCAGTTTCCCTGCTGAACAGTGGAATTTGGGTGAAATTTATGGGAAAAGTTAAGGGATCGGAAATGTGTTAAATGCTTGCCGAACAGCGAATAGGAAATGGTACCCAGTGGGTTTAATATTCCTCAAATTCCCTTGGAACTAAGCCCACCGAACAGGGCCTTAGTTTGCCTACACTCTTAAAAACAACGCCACATATCATAAAGTGGCCAAAACCATACTATATACTATCATAGTAATTTAAATAGCATCTCGCACATAATATTAAAGTATTCATTTATGTAAAATAATATCATTTAAATACCAACTGCACACAAAACCATACTTAAATACATTAAAAGCAAACTTAATAACTCTTGTGATTTTATTTAGTTTTTGATCTCATTTCTACACGTTATAGTGTCAAAATTATTCTAAAGTAATTTAAAAAGTGTCGTGTACATGACAAAAAAAAGTACTTAATAAAGTAAAACTAAAAGTATTAAGATACCAATTAAGCACAAAATCAGACTTAAATGCACTTAAATGTGTTTAACAGTAAGCTATTCAAATGTGCTGCCAAGCTTCCTGTGTTCAGACCAAAATTGATTTAAAGGGCACAGCACAATACCTGTTTGTCACAGGGCGAGCTTATTTGCACTAAGGACCTTATTACTTTTATATACTGAACTAATGTTGAGCACTTGATCTGCTATTGATTGAATGAAACACAAGCAAAAATAGCAGAATTGTTTGATGATGCAAAATAAAGGCAACACCGTGCACAAGTACGTGCACAAACATTCTTCCACACTACAATCATCTAGACTAAGATAAACTGAAATCTCATCATAGTTCAGATCAAACAACAGGAAGTAACTAATTCATAGACCAACAACGGTCAAATAGCCTACACGATAAAATCAAACCACATGAGATTGGCTTCTGCTGTGATTAACATAAAACAAGAAACACAATAGAAAGGTTTTAGGAACTTCTAGACGCTAAATTCAACAATAGATCAACTCATGAAAATCACTTCTCCTCACTAGGCTCGTGCTTGGAGGCTTCCTTGACCTCTTCTCCAGCATCCTCCTGTCAGAGGACATAAAATACAAAACCATATGAGAAAGATAACTAATATTAAAAAGCCTATTTGCCAAACAAATAAATAAGTGAAAGAACCGTACAGTGATGTCAGAGGTCCACAGGGTCAAGTTGTCACGGAGCAGCTGCATAATCAAAGTGCTGTCCTTGTATGACTCCTCACCTAAGGAGTCCAATTCTGAGATTGCCTCATCAAATGCCTAAAAAGTACAATACAAAAGAAATAAGTAATTATTTGAATTAAATATATTATTAAAAAGAGAAAATTGCTAAAAAAACCAATTATCAGCAGACTAACGCTTGGTTTGCCTAGATTTTGTCTTCAACAAGATACTCTAGTACCATATTTCAACAAACCCCACATCAGGTACAGTAGCAGGTCCCACTAGTTTTAAGAATACCACAAGTACCACCTGACAAATAATGAAACCAGTGTGCTGAAATTCACTGTTTAAACCAAATTTCTATTATTTCCCCCTTCAAAAATAGCATATGAATTGTTAATCAAATGAGAAGGACAACAAACAGGACCAATACAATACTTCGAACATAATAAGTTCCATTGGATTAGTAACTCTTAAAGCTAGCAAATTCTTGTTCCACTTATAAAATTAAAAATAAAAAGGCAAACCTGCTTGGCAAGATTGCAAGCACGATCAGGAGAGTTGAGAATCTCATAGTAAAACACAGAGAAGTTCAGTGCTAGACCAAGCCTGATTGGGTGAGTTGGTGCCAGCTCAGTAAATGCAATATCCTGAAAGAATAGAACAATATTCACATTAAGTCTAGGGAAATTTGATAGGCTCCCTAAAATCTGAATAACCCAACATAGCCTGTTTAAAAATCCAAAATTCTTCTATACCTACTTTCTTATTTAACTACCCAAGCTTTCCATCATTCCGTATTTATTATCCTCCAAAGATTACCTAAAGGTTGGAAATTTGAGGCTCCTTTTCAATTAACAAAAAGAAACAAGTGGAGTTCCCGAGTGCATCCTTATTTGGTAGAGTATTGGATTATTTGATATAACACAAACCTTGTAAGGTACTCAAGAAATCTTTCCAATAAGTGTATAAGACATTGTAATTCCTGTTAAATTGAATATAATTCAACTTATAATAGGTTATGAACCTGAGCAGCTTTGTATGCAGTCATTGTGTTCTCAGCGGCCTCCTTCCTCTCAGCACCAGTCTTGAACTCAGCAAGATACCTGCATATTTCAACTATTAACCCAGCAATATAAAGCTTTTGAGGGTGGAAAAAGGATAAATGTATAATGCACAACTCAACGCAGCGAAAGCCAAACACCATAAACGAGGACACTCGCAAATGAAAGATTGGTGCATAACAAGACATTAAATTAATTTTCACAAGGTTATCTGAAACTACTGAGTAAAGCTCGAAATAAATACAAATCTTCACATTTAGCACCAGGTAGAACTTGCATTTTCTTAAATTGAATTACAATTTCCTTTTTTCGGAAAAGAGACAGCCCAAGAAATATGTTTTAACAAAAACGAAACAGCATATTTAGAAAATCAAGAAAATTTGGCAAAAAGAGCAGGAAATTCCTGCACACGGTCTCAACCATAAACACCATGTAACAGATACACAGTGCTCGTCGCAACAGTGGCAAACTAATAGTATATATTTAAGCTTCAGCACATCCATCCAATATTAATTGCAATTTTATCTCTCTCAACCATTTATGTTTTTGGAATTTGGGTATCACCTTATCATGTATGGTGTATGCTGGCATGAAATCACTTATTACCTGTAGTAATCTCCCTTCATCTTGAGGTAGAACACTTTAGACTCAGCCCCACCAGCAGACGGCACGAGGTGAGAGTCCAGCAGCTTCAAGATGCCATCACAGATCTTGCTCAGCTCAGCCTCAATCTTCCCACGGTACTCCTTGATGAGCGCCACATGTGACTCGTTGCCCCTGCTCTCCTCCTTCTGCTCGATCGAGGAGATGATGCGCCAGCTGGCACGGCGGGCACCAATCACATTCTTGTAGGCCACAGAGAGGAGGTTGCGCTCCTCGACTGTCAGTTCATCCTGGATCGTCTTCACAACCTTCTCCATCTGCTCGACCATCTCTTCGTACCGCTCGGCTTGCTCAGCAAGCTTGGCCAGGTACACAATCTCATCACGAGGCACGTCAGTCATATTTGCTGGTATTCGATTTTCTGTAATATTTTGCAAGCAGAAGAATTAGTCGACAAAAACTTGATATACCCCGAGAAACTACCAAAATACAAAGGGACCAGTTGAAATTAAATATCTTTCATCTACAATATCAGAAATCAAACACAATATCATCTAATAACTTCTTAGATATCACAAATTCACCAGCTTTAGCTTTCTAAGTGCCGTTCAAACATATTGCCATGACAGGTAAATAATAATTTGTGATAGCAAGTTAGCAACGATTACATTTTGTGACATCAAAATGGTGTAAAACAATCCCACAACAATTAGGCACAAATTCATAACCACAAATTTAAACAATAAAAGGTATTCCCTGAAAATAAACTCTAAAAATAGCATGCGTTATGGCCCGATTAAGCATTTCATTTACAGTACCAAACGCGATGAACCTAGGTAACTCGGGCAAATCAATTCAAGTACACTTTCACACATCGATCCATCGATAGATCACACTCTAAAAACGCTCAAACCTAGGTATGTACACCTTCCTCTTTCAAACCAGCAAGAACTTCAAACCTAGCGACAGATCAATAGCCAGGTCCGGAACGAACGAACGAACGATACAAAACCCTAACCCTTAGACAGATCAATGTCGTCTTATCAATCAAATCAAATCAAATCAGAAACAAAAGGGGGGCAAAAAAAGGTTAACAATAACCTCCGAAGGCGTGCAGGCGTGCGTGCGTGCGTCTGTATCTCCGTGCGATCGCGATTCGCGAGCGAGCGAGTGCGAATGGGAATGGTATTACTTTTTCGATCGGGAGGCAGGCGCGGCGGGTGTTATTTGAAGGGGGGAGGGGAGGGGAGGCCACCACAGAAAACAGACTCCGAGCCGAATGGGATGGCCACACGTGTTGGGCCCTGGGAACTCGGGACAGCGCGGATGGCGACAAAATTAGAATAAAACACGGGGAGCAGTCAGTCCCTTGGATGCTGTTTGGACGGCTGAGATTTTTAGGAAGTGGAACGGGTCAAGAAATCATATCCCCTGCACTATGCATTTCATGTTTCTGACCGTTAGATTGTATTGAGAGTCGTGTCAGCTCGGATCTCGACATGATCCAACGGTCAGCGTCATGAACTGCATCAGGCAGTTCGTTGGAGGATGAGATCTCCTTCTTGTGGGTCCCATCTGTCATTGAGTCGGGAGTCAGGAAAATGGAAACCGGATTTCGTTTGGCTTTTTTGTTTCGAACTGTGTATTGAGGAATGTCAAATGTGACAACGTGACAGATAGGGTTCTAAAAAGTGGCACGCCGTGGCCAATTCCGGTACGGAACGGCACGGGCACGAGTGGTAACGCCACGGGTAAGGCACGGGCACGGATACGGCGCGGGTCATTAACCGTGCCGTGTCTTAACCGTGCTGTGTTTGAGTATTGAAGATTTGGGAACGGCACGGAACGGCACGCATAGTGTTCCAGAAACAGCACAGAACGACACGAAAAAAGGTACAACACGGAACGGTTGTCAGACACGGCACGGTAACGGAACGGGACACGACAGACACGGCATAAATAACATAGGTGGCACGGGTAGGAAATGATAGGACACGGGTAGACACGGATAGGTTACGGGTAGAACACATGTAATAATTCTGCCTATATTTCAAACATAACCGGTCCCAAAGCCCGAAAAAAAGAGGAAGGGTAATTTATAAAACATTATATTTATTAATTAAGACAATTTTCATAGTATATTGATACTTTTTAATATTTTTTATGTATTTTAAATTTTGAAAAAAATAATTTAATGATTTTTTAGGGTAAATTTTAATTTTTTTATGTTTTTTGGAATATTTAAAATTTTTATGTTCGAAACGAGTGGGCACGTTTAGCACAGTTAAGACACATAGATACGACACGGTAGGTCACGTATCCGATTGGACACGACACGAATAAGTCACGGCACGATAGACACAGTGTATATTATCCGTGCCGTGCCTCTCCCTTCCAATTTTTGGCACGGCACGGCACGGCGTTTCTAGACACAATACGGTACGGAACGGCGTTTCTAGACACAGTACGGCACGGAACGGCACGATTTTATAACTCTAGTGACAGACCCTTTTCGTTCCGTTTTCTGGCTTGACCTTAGCCGGTGTGGTTAGCCACCTAGAATATGAAGCAGGCGGCTTGTAATGTACTGGCAAATACAAAAAAAAATAAAAATTCTCCTAGACAGAATGGGGGATGTGATATGTTTTCACTTTATTAAAAAAATACAAAAATAATAAATTCAGGCTGCTGGGAAGTTAATTCTGGTTAATTGTTTCATTATATATCATTATTTGGAAATTGGGATATATATGAGGTTGGAATCTCAACATGAATATGCTTTATTCTATCCTGTCTTGGATAAAGTTTGGATTGTTTTCGTTTTAGGGGTAATGACCCCGGACCCCCCCGAACTTTTGGGTTTTGACAACTTGGCCCCCGAACTTTTATTTTGGACAAATGCCCCCCCGAACTACCGATTTGTGACAAATTGCCCCCCAGCTATTAATTAGCCATCTAATACTCCATTTACAAGTATGAAAAGACCAAAATACCCTTATGTATATATAAATATCATGCATATAAAACGCTTTCTGGCTTTACCGATTTGTTAACTTCAAATTTGATTGAAAATTTTAAATCATTTAAAACGTAAATATTTTTTTTTCCATAAAAATTAGTTACATGAATATAAATATTATGTTCATAAAATAAAATAATAAAAAGTAAACGATAAACATTCTGTATTATAAATTTTGTATTTGCAAAATATTTAATAACTTTTTATATATTTTTAATATATAATGGTTTTTAATTAAATATTTTTTTGAACTTATTTATATTTAAAATATTTTTGTGAACTCTCCGGTTTGTATGAAAAGACCAAGAAAAAATTATTTACGTTTTAAATGATTTAAAATTTTAAAATATCATGCATATATACATAAGGGTATTTTGGTCTTTTCATACTTGTAAATGGAGTATTAGATGGCTAATTAACAGCCCGGGGGGCAATTTGTCACAAATCGGTAGTTCGGGGGGGCATTTGTCCAAATTAAAAGTTCGGGGGCCAAGTTGTCAAAACCCGAAAGTTCGGGGGGGTCTGGGGTCATTACCCCTTCGTTTTATTAGTATGCGGACAGGTGGAATGCATATCATTGCATTTGATTGTGTGTGTGGCATGACATTTGTAATTTGGAAAATAGTCATTTGTCTATCTTTTTTTTTTTTCTAAGTCTTAATAATCCTTCATACAATTATCTGACGTGGCAGGCAGTTTCTACATAGTGTTTCCACTACACAGGCTATTGGATTTATCATTTATGAATTTATCCATTTAAGTTCCGTGAAAATACGCTTCTCACATTTTTAAACTTTTGGTTGTACTTGTAATTATTTCTACTCCACATCTTAAACCGATCTGATAGCATTATTGCACGTAATTGTTACTTATATTCTATTTATCTTCAAATTTAAATGTAACAGAGGTAACTACCAGTTTTGCAGTGGATATAGAAAAGCATTTGGAAAATGGAAATTTGCAAGTATTGTATAAAGAGATTTTTTTTTTTCCTAAAAAAGTATTGTATAAAGATAGTCTCTTCATCTTTTTTGCGATCGTGGCATGGACGGTTCATATCACATATCTCATTCTCATATGCCTTGATTGTAGTTACTATGAATAATGTTATGTTCGTTGACTCGTTTTTTTTTTTATTTTTTTTTATTTTGCTACATTTTTGCCCTCATTTATCAGAATTACTGTGTCGCTTTTTTTGTTTTTCCTTTTTTTTGTTGGTTCGACACTCATTACGTACACACATAGTTACACTAGAGCTGTAACTCGGGCTTCGCCCCGAAAAACGGTATCAAATAAATAACTAAGAATTTTATAAAATTTTAAATATTTATATTAAACAAAACTTGAACAAAATTTTTAAATTTTTAATGTAATTAAATAATAGTAATAGTATATGAATGTTGGATCATTTTATGTTAAGGGTTAAAATTTGTTTTGGACATATCACAGTCATCTTATTTAATGAGGAGAGAAAAAAATATTAGCCATTGGATCAAAGTAGATGAAGAGTTTCAAACAAAATCAATGGATAATAAGAGTGATGATGTGGCATAGTTGAGGTGCTTGGAAATCTATCCCTCTTTATGAAGTATAGATTATATTCTTACTATTTAATTAACTTTTAACACTCTTTAATTTAATACATAGTTTGCCCTACCTTGAATCGTTTTCCTACTTCCTCTCCTACCGCATCATCAAGATTTACGCTAAGCAAAGTATTCGACAATTAAACGTTGAACTACAGCTAGCTTATCAATTGTTGGGACTTTTGTCTACCCAAACACCGAATTCATATCCTCTGACCCGGGGTATGTGACCCGGGGCATGTGACTCATTGGATCTCCTCAGGATTCAGTTAAATCTCTTCGGTATTCGGGCAAACCCGGATCCAAAAAAATCTAACGGGTCACATGCTCCGGGTCAGAGGATAATCATCCCAAATAGACCACTGGCTGCACAAAACTGCATCATGAACTTGGTTTCCGTTATTGCTAAAGTGGTTACAATTAATAAGGGAATATGTTATGCCTCTGTAGACGGTGCAGTACATATATATTTTTTATAGTAGTTGAGCTACGGATGTTCATTTACAATTACAAATAATTAATATATTTGGTAATTTTAATAACAGAGATATTTTGTATAATTGCTCTTAGAGCTAGACTATTATACTAACGTTAGCATTTCAGACCGAAAAGCTAATGTCTCAAAATTGTTGTTATCGTGTCTGAAATCACGATTTATGGTGCTCAATAAATTCTTTATATGAAAATATTGAGGAATACAAAAATTTTCTATTTTTAAAGTTTTTTAAGTATTTGTTTTGCATTTTTTTAAAATAGCATGTACAAGCATCAATATTTTATTAATATTTATGAGCTCATTTCTAAAATTCAAAACAAATACTTAGAAAACTTTAAAAATAAAAAATTTTTGTATTCCTAATATTTCATATAAAAAATTTATTAAACAGCATAGATCATGATTTCAAACATGATAACAACAATTTTGAGACGTTAGCATAATAGTCAAACTCTTGCTCTTAAATATTTTTCCATACCATCATATAGCAGAAAATTTAGTACGTAATATATATACTTTTGGAACAAGAACTTCAGAATTATAATGGCAATATATGTACATATAAAGTTGACCCGGTCTTCTGTATTTACTTGCCTTAATGGCTTCATCTATGTCCGCTATAGTTTTATTTATGTAAAGGTTTGCCTAGGCCCATAGCTTTATGGAATTGGATTTTTTTCTAAAGCCATTTGAATGGTCCAAATAATTTAGAGAGCTATATGATATAATTGTTGACAATTGATCAAACCTAATTTAATCATGTAGGTATTAAATATAGGAACAATATACAGATACATAATATGTTGGCTATATTAGATTTTAGAGTGATGGAGCCACACGTTATCACCGTCAATAAACATAACTTTGGACGGTTTGGATAATTTTATTTATGTAAACCAATCTTAAGGTGTAAAGTACGGGTCAGATGTGTACTGTGGCAGACCTATATATAATACAAACTCTTCAAATCTTCGATATAATATTTTTTTTCTAGTACAATTGAACATTTTTAATTAGTAGAACAGATTTAAACAAATGTTGTGACGTATAACGTATCTTCACAGGATGGGAAATTCCAAATACTAGAGCTGTAACTCGGGCTTCACCCCAAAAAATAGTATCAAATAAATAACTAAGAATTTTATAAAATTTATAAATATTTATATTAAAAAAACTAAAAAACAGTCTGTAAATATTTTTTTATGTAAATATATAATAATAATAATATAATTATTTATAAATAAGAATATATATAAATGTTGGACCTTTTTAAGGGTTAAAATTGTTTTAGACATATCACATTCATTTTATTTAATGAGAAGAGAAAAAAAATATAAGTCATTGGATTAAAGTAGATGAAAAGTTTCAAACAAAATCAATAGTTAATAATAGTGATGATGTGGCATAGTTGAGGTGCTTGGAAATCTACTCCTCATTATAGAGTATAGATAGGGATATGAATAGGGGTGGCAATGGAACAAGTTTTTCCGTTGTTCCGTTCCGTTCCATTATAACGAAACGTTCAACGGAATGGATTTTGGTTCCGTCCGTTATAACGGAACGAAAACGGAAGAAAAATTTGGTGCCGTCCGTCATAACGGAACAACCCATTTCCGCCCTAAACACCTATTTTCTACGTATTTCCCATGTATTTTCATTGTTCCGTTCGTTCCGTTATAACAGAACAGATTTTGGTTCCGTCCGTTATAACAGAACGGAAACGGAACACCCTATTTCCGCTACCGTTCCGTTCCATTGCCACCCTTAGATATGAAGTCTTGCTGCTCCGAGCTAAATAGCTAACGTGTATTTGCTAAGTGCTTATCTTCTAACATATGGCACGGTGCCATTCGGTGCGTGGACCGTTGGATCACCTCCAGATTCAGACTAGCATGTATCTCAAGGAGATCCAACGACCCACGTGTCATATGTTAGAGGATGTGAAATCGTATTTGCTGGTCTTTAATTTCACACTCCCTGTTTTGAGTGGTTTGACTCCGAGTCAATGCAAAGTTTAGTGTATCCAAATCTTCCATGCCTTTTAATTTATGCTTTCAAAATTAGACCAATGGATGTCTACTGCCACATTAATTCATTGCTCCAGCAAAGTCAGACTCAAACTCACTCAACTACCAAGGAAAGTAATTGACTTAAAAAGTTCATTTACAAGGTCGTTCAAGTTGGCAGTAATTCTTTCAGTCCACACGTACTGATAAATAAAGTGAATGAACGTCTTAGTTGGGCTTGAATCCTTTCAGTCTACATGTCTATAGTATTACAAAGTTCAAGGTATGAATTATGAAGAGTATCATCTTGCGTCCATCACGGTATATCTGATTTTGTAACCTATGAATTATGGACAAATATTCTATAGACGCTAGATATTACTCAATTATGAATTTTTTTTTTTTAAAACGAGGAAAGGTATGAATTATGAATTTCGAGATATGAGTTAACAAATTTTTTTATAAGATAAAGATGAGGGTTAAGCCACTCAAATTTAAATGTTTATAAAACACTCTCTCATTCAGGTTTCAAACCCGCGACCTCCCAATAAATTATAAAAGTTGTACTTGCGTAACATTTGTATAGTTAAAATGAGGATGATTGGAAATTTCCTTTAGTAAACACCCATAGTGCTTGAGCGCACTAACCAAGCACTTAAGATGGGCTTGAATGCTTGATAAAGATTTTCCTTGTTTAATTCTTCCTTCTTCTACTACTGATTCAAAATGTACGTTAAAGTTAAGTGGAAAAATTAGGTTCCTAAGTGTGTAGCACACCATCATTGTAATTTAGAAACTGTGATTCAATTAGAGTTATGGAACTAAATTTTCCCTTCAATTTCTTATCATTCACATTCCAGGAATCCAGGTACATCAGCCTACATATAACATCTCTTCCATAATATTTTGTGTAATGTAAAACTACAATTTTATAAAAAATAAGATATAGTTTTACATGCAATTCACTGTTTCATAAGACTATTAATTAGATGAGTACAGAATCAACATTTGGTCTAATAGCTAAAAACAACGCTCTCCGTGTTGGAGGTCGCGGGTTTGAAACCCGGATGAGGGTCTTTTGTAGACATTTAAATTTGAGTGGCTTGACCCTCATTTTTATCTCAAATGTGTACAAACTACAAAGTAATTAGATGAGTACAAACTACAAAGTAATGATTTCTTCTCTACTAATTTTTGCAATTTACGTATAATGTGAAAGAAAGAAAAAAATAATGTGACCTCTCAAAAAAAAAAATTAATTAGCCAAAAAGGCTAATAATTAACTAACTAGGGCAGTACAAACAAGAAAGAAAAAGATAATTATTATGGTTAAATAGACCCTTTTTTTTAAGAAGAAACAATGTGACCTCTCAAAATGGTACTGTTCCACTGAGGAAATGGTAAAAATGAAAGTGCTAACTAATCGAGACACACAATATATAGCTGATTGTAGACAGCTGCACTCGGCTGCCTATATAAGCTCCACCAATCAATTTATAATTTCCATACTCCACCACTCGACTGTTCTTGAATTGGCTTCAAACCTGTTAATTAGCACCAAATTCAAATGGATCGTGTGTTTTGGCCGAGTAACTTCTTGTTCTCTTTTCATACCCTGCTCATATCCCTCTCATTTCTCCACGTCGTCTCTGCCAGTGCCGTAACAACCCCTGTGCCGTGCCTTCCTGACCAACGTTCTGCTCTTCTTCAGCTTAAAGAAGGGTTCATCATCAACTCAAACCTTACCTCTTGGCAACCCGGTACAGACTGCTGTCACGGTTGGGAGGGAGTATCTTGCGACAAAGCAACAGGGCAAGTTACTACTATTGATCTCAACAGCTATAACATTCAAGGTAACCTCAGTGTGGCTATCTTCAATCTCACCTCGCTCCAACACCTGAACTTGGCATATAACTGCATCTCACATGCCATACCAGATGGGTTCGAGAAGCTCACTAATCTTACCCAGCTCAATTTATCTAGCTCATGTTTCAGTGGTCAGATCCCGATTGGCATAGCTAACCTCACAAAATTGAGCTCTCTTGATCTTTCTAATAATTGCGATTTGAGGCTGCACAAACCCAATCTACGCACGTTGATCAATAAACTTAGCAACTTGAGACAACAATATCTGGATTGTGTTGATGTCTCTGAGAACGGAACCGAGTGGTGCGGAGCTCTGTCTGAGTCCGTCCCCCTCTTACAAGTTCTCAGTATGAGTAGTTGTAATCTTTCGGGTCCTATAGAGGCATCCCTTTCAAGACTCCATTCCTTAACTAAAATTCACCTCAGTGGTAATAACATTCAATCTTCAATTCCTGACTATTTTTTCTGACTTCCCCTTGAAGTATCTTCAGCTTAAAAGATCAGACCTCATAGGATCCTTTCCACGTAAGATATTTCAGATTCCAACTTTGATTTTCCTTGATATCTCTCTCAATTTAGAGCTGACTGTTGGAACTATACCCGATGTACCTCGGGGGAGTTCTTTGGAGTGCTTTTGTTTTGATGGTACCAAATACCCTTATAACATACTGGATTCAATTGTTAACCTCCAGAATTTGTCATTTTTGGAACTTAGTAATAGCGGCAATAGCCTGTCTGGAGAGATCCCTTCTTCCATTGGAAAACTTGTGAAGTTACAATATTTGGACCTAAGGGGTAATGCACTCCATGGCTCAATTCCTCAAAGTTTGTTTGCTCTTCCAAATCTAGATTCGCTTGATCTCAGCTATAACAACCTTTCGGGCCAACTCAGACTAGAAGAAGGATCTTCGATTAGTTTCTCTCCACTAACTAATCTTAACCTCATTAATAATCAATTGACTGGCTCGATTCCTCGAGCAATATATAAGCTCTCAAATCTCGAAGAACTTTATTTAAGTGAGAATCAATTTAGTGGGCCGATTCCAAGTTCGATTTTTGGGTTTCTGAGCCTGCAAGTCCTTGACCTATCCAATAACAATTTCAATGGGACATTTAAACTCAATTTACTCCAACACCTTCCAAACCTTGATAGGTTGTATCTATCAGATAATCAACTATCTCTAGAAGATGTCTCAAATGAAGACTTGCTATTGTCGTTCCCAAAAATAACGACCTTTTATTTTGCATCGTGTAACCTAAGTCAAATTCCTAGTTTATTGAGATATCATAATAGTCTTGCACAGGTTGATCTCTCAAATAACCACATACATGGAGTTATACCAAGCTGGATATGGGAGAAGTTCAATTCATCGAGCTCAATACTTGATTTATCTTATAACAAGTTTACAAGCATAGAAAAAGTTTCTATATGTCCTACCCTCCCATCGTGTTGGATATTTGATACAATTGATTTTAGTTATAACAAGATTAAAGGCAATATTCCATCTATAGGTGCGTGCTTTATGGATTATTCTAACAATGAATTGTCTGGAATCCCATCAAATTTTGCACCTTATTTGAATCAAACTTCATTTTTGTTTTTATCATACAACAATTTCAGTGGCTCGCTTCCTTCTTGCATTTTTGAAGCACCGTCTCTGGAGTTGCTAAATCTAGCATCAAACAAGTTCCACAGAAAAATACCCAATAAGTTTCCCAAGGATTGTAATATCGGTTTACTAGATTTGAGCAACAATGATCTCAATGGAGAACTACCTAAAACATTGACAAGGTGTACAAATTTGATGGTCCTTAACATGGAAAATAACCGCATTGTCGACATGTTTCCATTTTGGCTAGGAGAGACTTCAAATCTTCAAGTCCTTTCTCTAAGGTCAAACCAGTTATATGGTACACTTGAGGTTCCTTCCAAATTGGCATCTAACATCTCGCTTTTCCAGAGTCTAAGAGTTATTGATTTGGCATCTAACAACATTGACGGAAGTCTACCTCTATTGTTTTTTGAGAATCTCAGGTCTATGGTTAATTTAACATTGTATGAAACAAATTATGCTTTTGTTTTTTGGCTCGAGTTTGCTCAGACCAATGGTTTTGGAATACCCATCATTGATAAAGGGATACGAATGAATCTGGAGACTATCTCGGCATCATTAATGGTTGAAATTGACTTGTCATGCAATAGATTCAATGGTGATATTCCTGAGGTGATAAGTAAATTGCGAGCATTAAGTGCATTGAACTTGTCACATAATGCATTTACTGGAAGCATTCCACGTTCTTTCAAAGATTTGGATCGTATCGAGTCACTAGACCTATCTTGGAACAACCTCTCTGGAGAGATCCCTCAAGAACTAACTTCTTTGGATGCCTTATCCAAATTAAATCTTTCATATAACCATTTGGGCGGGAGAATACCACAATCTCCTCATTTCACAACATTCGACAATTCATCATTTGAAGGAAACCCAGGATTATGTGGTGTACCATTATCTAAGTTGTGTGATGTTGCAAATTTAGGAAACAACTCAACCTCCCCTTACGCAAATTTTGCTAAGAAAATAAGTGGAACTGTTCTCTTGTGCCTTTTCATCGGATTGGGATTTGGTACCGGATTTGCAATAATGATTCTTTATCCGGTGATCAAAAGAACAAGACAGAGTACTGCATAGGGAGGTTACTTATTAGGGTATTTGTTATCAACTGATCGATGTTGCTCACTGTTTTCTTTTGTGTGTTTTTCCTATTAATAAATATATGTATTAACTGTACGTGTTGTAAAAGGCCCTAAGACAAATATTCTATTGAGGCCATTTACACTCCTTGTTTGATTGGATAAACCTCTCATTTAAGATTTTTTGTCAAGGTTTTTATTTTACGAGTAGGTACAAACCTACTCGAATTTTCATTAAAAAAAAATACAGATGGAATGTACATGGAAATTGAAAAAAAATACAAAAGAAAGGAAACGGTGGAGCAACCCAGCTGCGACAGGAGCTCAGAGTCGAAAGCGACATGTGACTTGTGAGGCACATAGAAGACAATGGGGACCGAGACGAAGTGTTCTGACACGAGGGCGGAGTGCAGTGAGGCGAGGGCGGAGCGCAATGAGGCGAAGACGAGACACGGAGGCCGAGAGCACTCGAGGACGGAGGACACTTGTAGAGGAGTGATGGTACGACGATGGTGTGAAGAGGAGAGCAGCAACATCATACAAACTTTGATGATGTAAAAATGTTTCAAACTTTTATTGATGAGTTTCCTAGCTGATGAACAAATTGTATTGCTCTGATAGTCTGATTAACCCCAACATCGATCAAGAGAAAGGGAGAACCATAATCAAGATTTCCTATTTCATGTACAACCATCAAAATTACCTTAACCTACAATTATCAAATTAGAGTAATGAACTCCTACTGCTTTATCACAATCTCACTATAGAAAATGGAAATGGACTTACCTTAACCTACAACTATTATGTACAGAAACTGAAGCCACATTGTGATCTAAACAGTAGTTACAATATCATGACTTTTCAGGATGACCATCTAAATATCATTTGCTTAATGTTAAATCTAACGCAAAGAACATACATACCTCAAGATGCCATCCAGTAACAATGAAAACATCTAATGGGAAATGTAATATGTGTGCTTCTTAAATGTCTCGGCCTAGATCACCAAGCGGGCATGTAACCTGAGGAAAAATGATAATAAATCCATTTGGGCAGTTAAATGGTAATTTATCCTGAGTATCAAGTCGACGCCATTGGATTACTCATTGATGATAAAAAAATGTATGGTAAATTTTGTTCTGATTTAAATCTAAGTTTTATGGTAATTACAAGAACAAAATTGTACGGTAGCTAAAACAGTCTAAATTTAATGAATCTCGATAGAGTATCAATGATACTTAAGAGTTGTTCTTCTATGGACCACCATTTATTTTTAATCAAGCGATTCAAATTTCACAGATCAAGCATCTTTCTTTACTTATGCCCCAAGAATATATCATAACCATCTGATTTAGATAAATGAACGGTCCATATCCCTTTCAATCCATACAAGAATTCACCGATACTTAAATTGTATGTGGGTGTGTGGAGTTTTCTTTGAAAAACAGAATTTGTCAGACAATTGCATACTGATTTGTGTGTTTTTCTTTCTGGGATGTCTAAGAATCCAAAATTCTTGGAACATGTGTCAGTTTAATGAAGCTATATACGTTCAAATTATTTACTTAACTGACTTACATGGCACCAAGAATTGACACAAAATGTAAATGACCTTAATCATCTCGTTTCTTTTTTTCAAACAGAAGTGTCAGCAAACTGTACAAACAAGTAATTGACACCTGAACAACAAATCGAAAAGAAACGAGATTGAACGACAATAAATGTGTTTACAAAGATTGAAGAGAAACAATCAACACCATGAACATCTAATACAGTATTGAGAATTTCTGTTTATGTCTGAAATTGCAAGTACTACTCAGTTCCAGTAATTTTCTGCTTCAAAGATTCAATATCACGCACTAGTTCTTTTCTACTGTCCTGAAAAGGATTAAAAAAAAAAAAAAACAAAGAAAGAAAGGAAGTAAGTCATATTGTTAGGAATCCGTCATGTAAACTATTTGGTAAAATCCCAAATGTGCAAGAACAAACATACTAACCTTGAATAGTAGATAACGGTACACAAACCAACCGGCGTACCCTAGTCCTACCAATTCCATGATCTTCGGCAGCTGTTGAAACAGTAACACAAAGGTATAATGTACGATAAGAAAGACATACGCATAATTTTTTGGTTGTTTTAATACAGTTAGATACTGACCAGGGGAACCGAGTTGACAGCACTGACAACGATAGAAGAGATCCAAACAGCAGCAATGGCGCCGCCTCCGTATAACAGAACTGTGGACTTGTTCTCTAGAGCATCCCACTGTAACAACATACAATATTCAATAACATCATAAACTAAATTATTCTGGTGTGTGTGTGGTTAATAGTCATAACTTCTCCGCATAAAGCACGGGCTGAGAATGAGACAGATGGATACCTTTTCCTTCAGATCCGCAAGGACGTCGTCGCCTTGATCAGAACTCGAGGTGTCCTCCGACGAAGAGGTGGCTCTGAGTTGGATCGAAGGAAACCTTGCAGCATTAGCATCTGTCAAATGCAATATCATACAAACTTAGATGATGTAATTATACTGATCTGATAATCTGATTTATCCCAAATTTCACTATCAATTATTTCACAGGTACGATTACAGTCTGATACGCTTTGATTGCTTCGTCACAATTTTACCAGAAAGTGGAAACTCATCGACCTACTGCCTATAGCTAACATACACAGAAATTCGAGAAGGTTACTTGAGAGGCGAGGGGAAGCGAAGAGACGACTGCCGGATCCGTTACATGGGGACAGGGCGCGGAGCCGGGAAGGAGGGAGAAGAGGCGCGCGCGGCACGGAGAGGCCGATCGCCGCCGTGCACGCCATCGACGCCATCTGAGCTCAGTTTACTGCGTGCGGCGTTAGGTGGTTGTTGCTGGTGTTGACTTGTCAGTTGTCACTTCTCCACTGATTAAAGAAAGGCTTCCTTTTTGAGTTTTTGAGTCACCCACTCACGAGTCACGAGTGCTTGTCCTCTGACCCGGGGTACGGTGACCCCCGGGTTAGACGATATGGATTCCACTCACTCGAGTATGTTTTATAGAAGTTGTAATTTCATTTTTCTGAGGGTGTTTTGGTGAAATTGTTTAGATTCAATTTGGTTTGGTGAGATTTCTGTCCACTCGTTGAATGGGGAAGGACACGTGGCAGAAGGATAGGGCCTCACTGGTCGGGTCTCTCGAATGCCCATCCTCTGCCTCAGGGTAAAGTGCGGCATGGCACTTGGACCATTGGATCACTTCAAGATTCGTGCAGACTCGAATCTTGAGACAATCCAACGGTCTATGTGTTATGCCGCACTTTACCCTAAGGCAGAGGATGTGAAATCGGGTCTCTATCGCCATATCTTACGTTTAAGAATATGGATTTGGTTTATGGGCTTTAGATCGTTTGGTAAATTAAGGTATAATGCTAGAATAATGTTATTGAATCAGTAAAGAGAGAGTAATTGAGTGAAAATATCGTAGAACATTGTTGACAGCCGCTATTAACATTTCAAAAAAAATGACAATATCGCATAATTGCTATCAGTTGTTGGCCCAATATGTTTGGGTAATTCTTTGCATACATGTTGTTTGGCAATCCCTACTTAAACCTCTTTAGACTTCTTTAACTTCCTTAATCTTTAAATCCTTCCGAACATAAGCTCCTTAGTACAGATTAAAATTATCTCCTTAAATTTCTTTTTGACCAAAGCTTAAATCTTGCTCAAATTTTTAAGGAAGCAATGCCTACAACTTAGCATCTTTACCACCTTAAGCTTAGACTATGATTCCAAACGGGAGCTACTTAGAGTGACTTAAAATTTTAAGCCACATTGGCTGCCGAACAGAGACCAATGGTGATGACCCAAGTGCACGTGGAGAAAAATGCAGCACAAAAACCATAGTTGATGTTTACTGATAACCTGATGGAATGGATAGATCAGTTAATATGAAATTGTCACTGAAAATACACACAGGTGACAAGACAGGAAATTGTGCACGTCAGTTCCAAGCAATGCAGCTACTGGAGAGCTTTATTGTCACCCAATTTATAATTGTATTTAAACCAAAAAAATAGAAGAAGAAGAAGGATAGGAAAGGCAAAATTTTATTTATAAGATGCAAATTATTATGTCTGCCGCATAGTCTTAGTACACTCATCTATAGAACAAACCTCTGCATTTTGGTACAGCACGACGTTTATTCTCGAAATATAAGGGACAACAATTGGTACCAAGTAACCTAGCAGATTTAACTTGATGATGTGGGTATAGGCTCGTCAACCCAGGTTGCGATTGCCAAAGTGTGGCGACCACCACAAGCAACAAGCTTAGCGCACCATTTTCCATCGGGACCGCTACTGTCTTTCGGTGGTGATAACTTAAGGGGTACTTCCATTGGGTGGCCAGTCGTAACTTTCCTGCCGTAGCCAAGTCGACCGTGGTCTCCTCTCCCATACTGTCGTTTGTTAACAAGAAAAATGCCTTAACATATATTATTTGGGATTAAACCAAAATTGCATGGTTTAGACAAGTGGAAACTTACAGAGAACATCCGTCCATCTCGAGTTAAGGCAACCGAATGAGTGCCTCCACAAGAAACCTAGCAGGTATAAATGAACAGGTCAAAATCAAAAGTAAAATGAAAATGAGTTTGAGCTAATTGTACCGCAATCAGAATTATGTATGTAGTTTTTATAAGTTAATTATGAACAATTCAGTTACCTGCACAATATCTTCACCAGCCAAGAGTTGAACCTTTTGTGGAACCATTTTGCTGCTCTTGTCATCTCCAAATCCAAGTCGCCCATGCTCTCCTCTTCCCCATGCATATACCTAAGGTTGAGTAGTGAAACAAGTGTGCATTTTTAGCACTTGAACTGTGAAATTCACCAAGTTCGCACTTAAGAACCTTTTACACGAGAGATAATAATAAGGCCAGAGATGGCTTCACAATTGAGAAGTTCACTAAAATAAGGTTAGCGCGTCATCAAATTATCATCTAGCTTGATCTCAATCTTTATAGTTCGTTCATAACAAATTATTTGTGAATCAGCATAATAGAATGACAATATTTTATTTTTGTATGCAATGAAGATGAACACTTTTACTTTGAACAGTAATTGCAACTTGAGAAAAAAGAAATATAAAGAACCTAAAGTATAATCGCACCTCACCATCAACTGTCAGTGCGGTTGAATGCCATCCTCCTGCTGCAATATCAACCTGGTGAAAATAAAAAATGTTTTAAATTTTGACAATTCTGGTAGAAGACAGTATAAGAACAAGATGGAATCACATAAATCTGACAGAACTCACTAGAGTTAAACCAGATAATCCTTGCACAGGTATGGGTTGCGATCTCGGTTGGGTGTCGCCGGTCCCCAGCTGTCCGTACTCATTGTTGCCCCAGGCCCATAAAACACCATCCTCTAGTAATGCCAAGTTATGAAAAGCACCAACAGCTATCAACCGCACCCTTTCGAGACCTTGCACCAGCACTGGAGTAGATATCTGTGTTCTGCAATGTTGTAAGATTTTTAAGTGAGATTGATGACATGTGATTATCAGTTTGACAGTTTCTATTATTTTTTCTTTGATAGAGAGGAGAATTACATGTCTCCAGGAGGCCAAGGTTGCCCCCAGGTCCATACATGGCCATCCTGTGTCAACACCACCGAATGGGTCCCACCAGCAGCTACCTTAATTTACAATAAATAAGGAATATTCTTGAATCAATTAAAAAAATTTGGGATGCAAACAAATGCATTGCAGTGGTTAATTTGTTCTCATATTACAGCCATATATGATAGCTATTTTTTGCATCGATGAAGTATGCAATTATAAATGTACAATTATGGCTTGGTAGCTAATTGACAAGATTCTAAATAACAGAACCATCATCTCAACGAAGGAAATACATGCAAATATGCCCATCTCTAGAGGTCCACTTGCCAAAAAGTTGCAAGCAACATTAGTAAGTATGTGGATGGAATAATTGATATTCAAATACTGTCTTCGAGCAAGCTGCTACGATAAAGACATAGAGAACTAGAATAAAGTGACAAAGGCATGCACAAGTGCAGAATCATTCATTACAATTTGCACCTAGTGGTTAGCATAAAGTAATGTAAACAATTAAGCCAGTGAACCCAGAACTTTTCAAAATGTTTCCATTGTAAGATTAAACAAGTTTGCATTCAAACAACCTGGCGAACAGATAGCTTCAGTGCGCAACGCTGAGGGATGGCTATATCTCTCCTGAGAACTTTTGTTCCATCTTCTTTCCTTTCCGGCTCCTCTCCACATTGCCCGTACTCATTACCGCCTACCATTTTAAAGTACAGATATTTGTGGGTGCATAATCTCTTATAAATAAAACCAGATGACAGTAAAATATACTTTCCACACCAATGACCTCAATTTATATCATGTAATAAAGCTTCACTATTTTGGTGAATTTGTAAACTATACAAAATTAAAAATAAAGTTGTGGAAAGTCTGCAAAATAAAACATGGAGGCAAATTACAAAAAAGGTTGTATCTTTGTTTACCCCAAGCATAAGCCCTTCCTTGATCATCGACTGCGAGGCAATGCCATCCTCCAATCGCCGCCTGAAATAACCAAACAAACAGAAATTCTCCACATAAAACCCCCTTGACAAACATCAATCTTAAAGAAAGTGTTGCACTTTAATTACATCACCTGAACGATTTTGACGCCAGAAAGGGCCTTGACAAGTTCCGGCTTGCTCTCAGTCTTCGGCCCCGGCGGATGCCCGAGGGTCCCCCTTTGATTCCACCCCCATGTGAACAACTACAAACAACATCCCATTGCACATCACATCAAATTCAACATCCCAAACCAACAATCACAAACCAAAACAAAAAAGATTGCAATTGCAATCAAGGGGTAGAGTTACGGTACGTACGCGGCCGTCTTCGCAGATGGCAAGGGAGTTGCGGCTGCCGGCGACGACACCCGAGACCCTGTACTTGTCGAGGGGTTTGACAGGAGTAGCCCAGTCCATTTCCTCCCCGTTCCCCATCCCCAGTTGCCCGTCCTCCCCTGAACCCCTAAACAACCAAAATTAATTAATCAACCCGGAGTCCTTCAGTAAAGCGGCAAAATCAAACTCCAGCTGGGGCGACAAAGAGAGGGAGGGAAAGAGAGGGTCTTACCATGCGAGGACGACGGAGGGCGGCGAGTCGGCGGAGGACATGAGGGAAGAGTGTCCGAGAAAGGGAAGCGGAGGGAGAAGTGACAGTGAGTGAGGAGCGGCAACTGATGAGAGTCTGAGACGCAGAGTCACGGACAGTGGAAAATAATTTGGTTGATGGATGATTGAATGATGAATTGATGATGGCTCGTTTTATTTTATTTTATTTCATCGGTGGGAGTCCGAGTGGGTCTCAAAGTTGGTGCGCCCGTGCGACCGAGCGTGCGTGCGTGCGTGCGTGCGTGCGAGTGTGAGTTCGGCTGAGTGACCTGAGTCGGAGTCGGGTTTTGTTTGTGCTTTGTGGGCACGACCATGTCCATACGGGAGCGGCCAGGTGATTGATTTACTCAGAGAGAGAAGTCACTATTTAACTGGATAATGTGTATATACTATCCGTGACTCTGCGTATAGGGTTTACGGTTTAGGGTTTAGAGTTTATTAGAGATGGGTTATTCACTTAGGGTATGTTTGGATGTCATAAAATAGTATGTTCTTAAGAATAGTTGTACTGTTCTAATTTTTGTGACATCCAAACAACATTTGAGAACTGGGAACAACTTCAGATTAGTGCTATTACGCTGTTCCGAGAAAAACATGGAATAGCTAACTTTTTGGAGAGAGAGTCAATTGCTTCACTTAAAAAACTATTTTTCTCATTCTTTATTATTTTCTCTTGCCTCAACAATTATCCCTTCCTGTCAAGAGAGAGAGAAGAGATGAAAATGGGGATTTTATTTTCTTCTCAGATTTTCATCAATACACTCATCTTTCTAAAAAATCGTTGTGATTTCTTGACTCTCCTCTAGACAACAAACATTTAGACACCAACATGCCAATACTTTTTCTCGCCTAACCGATCCTTGCCTCCACCATGCATCGTGTTGCCGGGCTTCTCCAACAGATCGAGTTAAGAAGACTGAATGCAAAAGATCAAGTTTTCTTTGATTAAGCAACTTTCAGATGAAAAAAATATGCTACCAGTTGATGCATGAGCACCAATCCAAATCTTGAAAGTTGTTAGTTATCATTTGATTAATTTGATCATGCGTTTTTTTTTTTCAAAATTAAGATGTATCATAAATCAAGCAGCCTGTTGCCAACTTCCTCAAAAAAATATTGCAAAAGTTGATGTACCGATTTTAGCTTTTTTAAAAAAATATATACTTTTGTATATTTAATGTGATATTTTATATTTCAATTAAGCATGAAATTGAAATTGGACTTAATTGAAATTGGATCATTAAAAATAAATTTGTTCACAGCAATGAATGAACAAGAGTAGTTGACAAGTAAAAAAAACCATTATTTTAATCCATTTCCCCTCTCACTATTCTAAACATACAATCCAAACAACATTTTTACTAATTTAGAATAGCACTAACTTTACTATTCTCTACTACTAATCCAAATCACTTTTTTTCTACTATTCCTACTCACTAATCTCAATTCCTCTATTCTTACACTAATCCTTACACAATCCAAACGTACCCTTATTCACTACCCTAAACCCTGAAACTTGGTATAGTCAAAGTAGTCAGCCTGGTAGAGAATAACCCATCTCTAATACCTTTCTATTCTACTAGTAAAGAGCCCACACGTTGCTTTGGGCTGATATTTCTTATAATAAATTTTTAAGATAATATATAATGGTCCTTATATTGAGGAAATTGATATGGGCCTTAAATTTTAATGGGCCGAGACATTAACGTAAATCAACGGTTCTGATCTATTCAAGAAAATGATCAACGGCTCAAGTTTCTTATTTGGGAAAAATAGCCCTTTCATGTCATTTTTTCCAATATGCTTTTATATATAGTAAGGATTTTTGGTAACTAAGTTACTTTTTTTTTTTTTTTTGATATTCAATTTAGTGCTAGACTGATGTTGCCTGGGCCACAAGAAAACCAAGATAACAAGGTAGTACGTTGGAATGGAGCCCCAATTGCCTTTGAAAATACAAGCAACTCATTTTTCAACCCCGCAAATGTACCCCGCAGTTCAAACTCCGAGCCCATAATCGAACAACCAATGACTCCTGAAGAAGAGCCGAAAGTTGAAGAAATACACGATATAGAAGATCTTTGTTTCGACAACCCCGATGAGATCCCCACAATAAAGTTGAACATGGACAGTTTCGTCAGGAACATAGAAGAGGAGGTCAGAAACTATGATTCGGAGCTTCGGATTGAAGATATCTCCAAGGCGTTAGTTCTGCTGCCTCCGATTGCAGCCTCGGTTCCACCCCCAATTCTGAAGCATTCACGCCACCTCCGTACTCTACATGAGGTGTATGTTACTAATCTATTGATGCAATTGCTAATTTTTTGTTTTCAAACTGTAAATCGAAGCCTTGCTAATTGTGTCTCTTCTGTAGTTATGAGATCCCAGATGGGCATCCTATTTTAAATCGGGTGAGTGTCTTATTTTTTGTTCTTGTTTACTTGGCTAATAAATGTTATTATGATTTGTTTGGTTTGATATTTTCACTGTTTATTTTTTTGTAAATTCACAGTTGGAGTTTGAAGAAAGAGATCAAGCCGATCCCTCACCATACCTCCTAATACTATATTCACCAGGTTAGTACATCAACTATCTTAATCTCAGTTGTTACCCTTAGATGGGAGTTTCAGCAGATCGTACTAGTTCTTCACTGGGTACTTTTTTGCTTGGTAGCTATCAGTAACTTCTATCAACCATATAAAAAACAGTTCAAAATAAGTGAGAGGAAAAAAAAAAAAGTGATAGTTTACATTGTGCTGAGGTAGTGGATGGCGAAATCACATCCTCTGGGGTATTTTATATGCAAGGGTCAAAATCTGCGCCCTACAAGTCCTCAGCGTAGGCTGCCCAAAAAAATAAAATTGTGTTGTCACCTGACCACTCCTCACCACTCCATGCCCTGGCCATTTCAGAGGATATGGACTCGTGGATAGCTGGATATCATTTATAATTAGCGGGTTCTTTTATATGTATTAATATTGCAGAAAAAGGTATAGATTGGAAACCTTGTGGCTGCAACTCAGTGCAATGAAGCAAAACGTTACCATATCCTTCCAGAGGAGGAAAATAAATATGTCAAATGCACATTTATGGTACTACTCTTATATTCTTGTTACATTACAATAAAACTATCAGGCATACCCGGCCGAACTGTATTCTTGTTACATTACATTTTTCGGCCTGCATGTATATAACTATATTTTGTATTAATTATGTAAGATACCGTGCCGAACTGCGATGAGGGGAAGCTTTCCACTGAATGTCACGTATTTTCAAGTCAATGAGGTATATTTCATCGACTCTTTTGTTGATTTGAGTTAGAAAGGATTGTCCAGATGTAGTTAATTACTCTCTTGCGATTTCCTTTAAAGACATTGCTCAAGTTTTGTATGAAAAAAATTATTCAGCAGTCAACCGAGCTTAAATTCGATTATATGAAAGTAAAATGGAAGAACTTTCAAGTTAATCAACTCTAGTGTATCAAATAACAACAAAATGGTAAACCTCCCTTATTAAAAAGCAATTGAGAGTTCTTGTGACCTCGAATGTTGAGGCTACTTTTGAACCTTTAACGATTAATGATGGATTAGAGATTATTATGGTGTATGTAACATGAAGGTGTTTGCTGATCATTGCACGGCTCGGAACCCGATAATGTTTCCTAGAGAAGAGATTTTGAAGTTGAGAAAGCGTTTTCTTCTCGAAAATTACCTCACTGTTGTACAATAATCACATTTCCAAATTTCAGGTCTGCCAACAAAAGAAATACAGTATTGCTTCTGGAGAGGTACAGATATACAATATTAATTTCATTTTTTATTCTAGTGGATTAAAAAAAATAGTGTAGATCATTCTTGATTCTGTAGAGGAGAATATTAAAAAATGTTCTACCTGCATTGCAGGATTTGTTTGTGTACGAGAGTTCGACAGAATGACTAGATACCCAAAACCTTTGAGTCCATGGCTTCACCTTCTGCCAACCGTGCGAAGGAAGATCGGGTCGACACAATGATCGAACGAACTTGTGTATATACGACGGGATGCATTTCCCTTTCTATGTAAATTATTTATGTCTCTCTTTTTTCTTTCTTTGATTCATTCATTTTCTTATCATCATAAGAAAATGAGGGAAAATATCTTTCTTTAGGAGGGAGACAAATCATTCTAAATGTAGTACTAAGTTCCATACCATTATATTATATGTCCCTTTTCTATATGCCTAAATGGGTCATAAAGAAAATTGATATGATTAGAAGGAAATTTCTTTGGTCTGGATTCTGGTGCAAATTTTGGGGGTCCAAGTAAAATACCTTTAGTCCAATGGGATGCCATCTGTTTACATAAAGAGCATGGGGGTTGGGGGATTTTGGATCTTATGCAAATGAATATGGCATTACTTATTAAATGGAAGGTCCTCTATTCTGAATATTCTGGTTTGTGGAAAATCTTGATAATGCATAAATATGAGAATAAATATAGAGCTTCAAGTAATCTTTCTGTCTTTTGGAGAGATATAGTGAAATTATCAGTCAGAGTGAGCTTCCTTTTCCAAAGGCTAGCAGGTGACGGTAAAACAATTTTGTTTTGGATAGATATATGGTATGGTAACTGTCCACTCTATTTACAGTTTCCACATCTATATGCAAAGGCAAAAAATGTGCAATCTCTTACATTATTTCAAGTTTGGAATGGAGGCAACTTCAAAATTCCATTAACAAGGGGTGCAAGTTTAGAACTGAGATCTGAAAAACAGAAGTTAAATGTCCATACTGCACACTTTGTTTTGTTGGTAGTGACTCAGTCTTTTGGCCCTTAGAATCCAAAGGAATATATAGTGTTAAATCTCTATACATATTTTTGAATTTTAGAGGAGTAACTGTTCCCATTATCGGTTCAGTTTGGAATTTAAAGTTACCTTTAAAGGTCAAAACTTTTGTTTGGTTAGGATTAAAAGATAGAGTGCTGACTAGAGTAAATCTTTTTATTAGAGGAATACAATGTGATATTCATTGTCATTTTTGCAATGATATAGAGGACATTGATCATTTATTCATACACTGTGATTTCATGAAAATTATGTGGCAAAATTTAAAATTTGGCTCATTCTTTTAGTTTGGACCTTGAATCAGTTGATACTTTATGGAATAGTACTTTACAATTGTCAAAAGATGACTTGGTTTATGCACAAAGTATAATTTGCATTACATTCTGGACTAGATGGTTTTGTAGGAACAAAGCTATATTTGAAGGGCTTAATCATTTAAGCTATAATATGTTTCTTGCTAAAATTGTTTCCTTGTATGATTCATGGACAGGAAATGAGATTAGAGGTCACATGAACCAAGCTCCTACTAGAATTTTTGCAATAGAAGCAAATTCAGAAGTTGAGGAAGATACACCGGAGATCGATGTGTTTTCTTCAGTTTAAAATGCATTATGTTTTGGAAAAATGTTTAGTTTGAATATGTTTTTCTTTCCATGCAGGTTTTGTTCGGACTACTTTAATATGCTTAGTATCGATATAAGTGTTTGGGATGTTTT
Organism: Cyperus esculentus; assembly: GCA_030179965.1. Lineage (NCBI taxonomy): Eukaryota > Viridiplantae > Streptophyta > Magnoliopsida > Poales > Cyperaceae > Cyperus > Cyperus esculentus. The sequence goes on along the minus strand of JASGLE010000039.1, from coordinate 2,622,029 downwards.
TTTTAGTTCACTATTAGGGTGTTCTAAAAAAGTTAGGTAGATGTTTGGTTATAAACTGGTGGATCACAGTTTTTTCCTAGGAAAATTCTGTGTATAAATAGGCAGTTATGTTAGATGTAGATTGTTAAGCTTGTAAAACTTTTGACTTCCCGGAATGATATGTGAAGTGGTGAATGAATTTTCACTTTCATCAAAAAAATAATAATAATAATAATTTAAGATTCCAACGGCTGATTTCATTAGGGTTAGTGCTACAGTATGGTCCTTTCGATCATATTAGTATGTTAATTTGTTGTAGTAAGAACTAGCATTTGGTCTAGTGGTTTGGGGCACCCGTGAGATGTCGCGGGTTCCAAATCTGGATGGGGGTTATTATAAACATTTAAATTTTAAATTTAAATGGCTTGACCTTTATCTTTATTTCAAAAAAATTGTGAAATAAATTGTTGTAGTGTATTCCTTGTTTCATAAAATTTTAGCATATGATATGATTGACCTTAGGTAAGAAAGCTCGATGTGATGGGCTGATCCTGATGGACTGGTGTTGCGTTAATAATGTCCAAGTTAATAAGAAAAAAAATGGCTAATCAAAGGGATGATTATAGTTGTCACTTATGTTTGCATATATATAGAATTCAGCACCAATTAATCCTGAAATTCTATTTGCATCAAGGTTCTTCTTTTTTAATTTGTAAATGTCAATTTAGGGAAAAATTGTTACTTCTATTTTTTTTTTTTTTTGCAAATTAAAATAGATTCTTATAAAAAGTAAGTACCCAAAGTATTGAGAAATTTCTATTAAAAAATCAGTGATTATGGTTTGTTATATATTTGAAAAGCGGGTAAATTTGAGAAGCTGGTTCTAATTTATCTAGTGGAATTCGGAAAATCCAAATGAAAAATGTCACGGAGATATAAAAAAGTAATTTGTTGATTACCTAATGAGGAGGGATCCATTGACAATGGTGATTTTGACAATATTATTCAACTTATAGATTTATTATGTATCCGATTATATTTGATTTAAGCAATATTTCATAGCTCTTTGAAGATCCGTTAAATTACACCGTTAAAAAATACACAAAATTTTGATAATGAGTCAAACGATGTTCAAATTGATTGAAATTTGAAACACTATCAATCTATAAGTTAACTAATGCATCCATAAACTTTTTTCCATTTTTAAGATTTTTTATGAATTTTTACAAATTTTTAAAAATAACCATTGTCAAGATTGTCAATATAAGCATTGTCAATGGATCCCTCCTCTTACTGAGGAGGGATCTATTGACAATGCATATTTTGACAATCTTGACAATGGTCATCTTTAAAAATTTATAAAAAATCATAAAAAATCTTAAAAATGAAAAAAAGTTTATGGAACTTATGCTTAACTTATAGATTGATTATGTTTCCGATTATATTCAATTTAAGCGATATTTGATGGATTTTCAAAGATCTTTTAATTACAACTGTTAAAAAATGTACAAAAATTTGATAAGGCATCAAATGATGTTCAAATTGATTGAAATTTGAAACACTATCAATCTATAAGTTAAATAATACATCCATAAAACTTTTTTCATTTTTAAGATTTTTTATGATTTTTTACAAATTTTTAAAGATGACCATTGTCAAGATTGTTAAAATATGCATTGTCAATGGATCCCTCCTCTTTTTATATATATTTGTCATCAACTGGCAATCATAGAATTTCTATATTTGGGAATTGGGATAAGACGTTCAATAAAAATTCTATTTTTTTTTTTTGTATTCTATGAATTTGTTTTAATTTTTAGAACAACACAAAAAACAATAGTCAAACTACATATATCAATCTAATTGTAATTACGGAATAATATCTTAAGAGGAGAGATCCATTGACAATATCTATTTTGATAATCTTGACAATACCAACTTTCAAAATTTTGAATAAAATCATATAAATTTTTAAAAATGAAAAAAAAGTTGATGGATGGATGTATTATTCAACTAATAAATTGATAGTGTTCAAATTTCAATCAATTTAGACATTGTTTGATAGCTTATCAAAATTTCATACATTTTTTAACAGTTGTAATTTAACGGGTCTTTGAAAAACTATCAAACGTTACTTAAATAAAATATAATCGGAAACATAATCAATCTATAACTTAAATGATAGTACCGTAAAAAAATTTTCCATTTTTAAGAATTTCTAACTGTTTTTTTTAGATTTTTGAAAATTGACATTGTGAAGATTGTCAAGATAGACATTGTCAATGGATCACTCCTCATATCTTCAACTCTCAATTAGAATATATGTTCCTTATGTACACAATAATTTCCTGAATTATTTTAAATAAACCCCAAAAAATACAAATTCACGACTTTAAGCCCCGTAACATACATTTTTCACATTTGAGCCGAACGCTTCCGTCCAACCGGGACGATACCTCAACGTCAAAATAGCAAAATGGGATGGTGCTGAAAGGAGACGTCCAACTTTTCAACCTGGACGGTGCCCTTCAGCAGCGTCCAGGTGCTCTGACGTGTCACACGCTGGACGCTGCTGAAGGGCACCGTCCCTGCACAAAGCGGGACGGTATGGTAAGACAGTGTCCCATCTTAGCTGAACGTCAAGCAACCCTGCTGTCCCACTTTACTGGTCCTTGGTCCGTGTCCCCCTAGTTGGACGCTAAGTAGAGGTGGCAATCGGGTCGGGTCGGGTCGGGTCGGGCGGGTTCGGGTCGGGTCGGGCGGGTTCGGGTCGGGTCGGGCAGGTTCGGGTCGGGTCGGGTTCGGATTAGTTTGACCAGGCAAAATTCGGGTTACGGGACGGGTCAGGTTTCGGGTGAGCAGTAGCTGCCGTTTATCGGGTTACGGGTCGGGTCGAGTCAGCACGGGTCGGGTTTCGGGTGAGTAGTAGCCGCCATATATCGGGTCACAGGTCGAGTCGGGTCAGGGCGGGTCGGGTTTTCTGGTCAGCAAGGCCATCTTTTGATCAGGTCACGGGTCGATTCGGGTCAAGGCGGGTCGGGGTTTCGGGTCAGCAAGGCCATCTTTTGATCGGGTCACGGGTCGATTTGGGTCAGGGCGGGTCGGGTTTTCGGGTCAGTAAGGCCATCTTTTGATCGGGTCACGGGTCGATTCGGGTCAGGGCGGGTCGGGTTTTCGGGTCAGCAAGGCCATCTTTTGATCGGGTCACGGGTCGATCGGGTCCGGCCGGGTCGGGTCTCGGGTCGACAGGTGTCGCCTTTTGTCGGGTCAAGGGTTAGGTCGAGTCGGGTCGGGTCAAGTCGGGTTTCGATTCGGGTCAGCTTTCAGGTCATCTGATCTAGTCTTGACCTCTAGAGTCATCTCTGGTTGTAACTATTGTTGTTTGTCCAAGACTTAGAGTATACAAATTTTAAAATTCAAAACAGTTTGGACAAGTTTACAATTCAAGGCACACAAACAAGATAATATATAAAACCAATATCCATTGTGCCATTTTCCCTTGCGTGTATTAGACGTCAGAAACCAATTAAAATTCAGACGATCAATGTTAAACCGACATGCTTCTCTTGACTGTATCAATTTCCGAAAATTTTGTGCAATGAATATATAGTTCTCTGATGACAATTAATATCCAAACTCCTGACACGGGACAAAATTTCAAAATAACCTGCCAGAGCAGCAACACAATTCACTGTTTCTAAATAAAGCGGATGAACTTGATATAACAATATTATAATTGAGGAGGGATCCATTAACAATGGATAACCTGACAATCTTGACATTCCCACTTTTTAAAAATTTATAAAAAATCTTAAAAATAGAAAAAAAGTTTACGGAAGTATTGCTTAACTTATAGATTGATTATGTATCCGATTATATTCAATTTAAACAACGTTTAATAGCTCTTTAAAGATCCGTTAAATTATAACCGTTGAAAAGTGCACAAAAATTTGATAAGTCAATAAACGATGTTCAAATTGATTGAAATTTGAAACACTATCAATCTATAAGTCAAATAATATATCTATAAATCATTTTTCATTTTTAAGATTTTTTTATGATTTTTTATAAATTTTTTAAAAGAGGCATTATCAATATTGTCAAGTTATCTATTATCAATGGATCCCTCCTCATTATAATTAGACATCCAAATAAATAAAGTTCAGTATGTAGGATTCATCTAAAATATATATGCACACATTTTTTTTTTAGGATTTAAAAATAAATAAATTTTTAGAACCGAAACCTCAGTCCATAAACTATTCAGACTGAAACTTGTATATGTATGCACATAAACCCCATGCCCTGTCCGTCATTTCCTGTACGAGTGTATAGTGTATAGTACGAGTGTATAGTGTATACCCAGTATACCGATTGAAGCACAAGAACACGTCATTATGTTTTACATCTCATGACAAGGAAGAAACAAAAGGGAACCAAAATATGAAATATTGACCTTCTTGATAACACAAAGAATGGAAGTAGTCACTATGTTCTGTCTGTGTCAGTCCTGGTAGAGTCCAACTATTAATCCCCCAAACCAAATCCCCCTTAAAATCCCTCTAACTAACTTTCCTTTTTTTGACAAAAAATGTGCTCAGGATATTGCTAAAAATGGCAAATTCGCGACTTTTTTTGCTGTGCTTATTCTCCACATGCTTAATTCAAAGCATTCCAGTGCTATGTTATTAGAGTCATAAATGTTTATATTGGTCACTTAAGTATTTATATAGATGACAAAAGTGTTTAGATAGGTGACCTAAGTATTTTGATGAATGAAAAAGTGTTTATATAGCAGGAGAAAGTATTTAGATAAATAAAAAGTGTTTAGATAAGTGACTTAAGTATTTTAATAAATAAAAAAGTGCTTATGTAACATGAGAGTATTTAGATAAATAAAAAGTGTTTACATAAATATAGTGTTTATATAGAAATATGAGATAGACTTGGAAATCACAATAAAAAAATGGTAGAGAGATCGGAATTGTTGGATATAAAAAAGAGATTACCCTTGCTCGAGATAAGAAATATCAGGTTCGCCGGATACAAGAGAGATTTCCCTTGTATAGTACAATGTAGTGACAAGTCTTCCCTTGTGCAGTGTACAATGCAGTGACAAGTCTTCCCTTGTGCAGTGTACAATCAATGCAATGACAAGTCTTCCCTTGTGCAGACAGAAAGGTGTTGGCAGGCAATGACCTCTGTTCGGCTTTATCTTGACCACAAGGCCGAAAAGTATCATGATTAAAGGACTAAATAATTAAAGGAATTAAAAGTGTGAATATTGATATAATACCATTATTCAAGAATAGTTGTGAATTATATATACCTCTAGCGAAATGATTTTCTTAAAGGATAATACTTATATATACTTTTAATGATGTTTAATACAATCTATAAGAATAGTTTACAATTGTCACATAGCGAAATAATTCCAAGCACATCACAAGTAAGAGAAATTGTATTATAATTAACATTCATTCTTTTAAATATATCATGTCAAATACCCGTGCATATCCCGTCCATGAACATCATTTAATGCCTTATCAAAAATTTTGTACATTTTTTTAACGGTTGTAATTAAAAGATCTTTAAAGAGCTATCAAATATCGCTTAAATTGAATATAATCAGAAACATAATCAATCTATAAGTTAAGCATAACTTCCATAAACTTTTTTTCATTTTTAAGATTTTTTATGATTTTTCACAATTTTTAAAGATGATCATTGTCAAGATTGTCAAAATATGCATTGTCAATTGATCCCTCCTCTTTATATTTTTTTAGGGACTTAGCCTGGAATTAATGATGAGCATATATTGTCTCCGGTAATATCTCTCATGATATTCTCTGCTTGGAATTTTACATTTGATGTCCTTAAATTGTAGATATAATTTCTTTTTAATACAATTACTGGAATTTTAATAATGTGTTGGATGTACTTTGATAAATAACTTTAATTAATTTCAATTACTGTTAACAACACAAGATAAGATTTGTTTGTTGAGCATTAATAATTTGCACTTCTTTTTAGATAAAAGATGAGATCAACATTTTGTGTTCTCTCTTTCTACTATTTATCCTCATGATAATTTTCGTCCTAGTTTCAATCAACCATCACTATTAAATAATTTAGTGTATACATTTAATTGTGAAAATATGATTGAACTTCAAATATATTAGATAAAAGTGGAACAATAATTATGAAGTGGCAATATCGAAATATTTGCTCTGGATTAATTACCTTCTACTAACTAAAACCCAAATGGTACCAAGTGTAAACAGCCAAGTAAACATATAGCTAAGTACTATCCTCTTCTTTAGATAAAAGCAGAAGAGTAAGCGATCTAAAATAGAGAATTCTCTTTACCAGAATATTAACAAAGAACAATACCACTTTCTCTTTACCAGGTTAGATGAACCTAACTTAGACTACAACCTAGAGTGCTCATAATATACCATTTTCGCCATTGCTCGAAATGAGTTGAACCCCTGAGTGAAGGGTTGCAAGCAGAGGGTCTGACAATCTTGAGTTTCAATTTTGCTTCGCTACAGAAGCGATTGAAACGTTTTTCGCTGGGAGCGAATTGTACGAACTGGAGAGCAATGAAAGAGACGTCGCGGACCACTGTGATCCATCCAGATGCGACTTAATTTAAAATGGATGGTGATTAATGCAAATGGTAAGAACAAACAAAAATTGAGGGTCCATTCCTTAGGTGTTTTTTAAAGTAGGGAGATTAGGAAATTGATATGTTATTATTACCCATATGAATAATAATACAATTGTCACATAGTGGACTGGAATTATTTATCCCATTAAGAATATAAATTGTATTATAATAATGATATATAAGAAAATTAGCCTTAAATTGTACACTTACTTGTGATGTAGAATAGTTTTTCAAAATAATAGAAGAATCATTTGAAGTTTGTCATAAGAATAGTTTTTCAAAATAATGATATATAAGAATCACTTACTTTAAATGGTACACTTACTTTTAATTAATATTAAACAATTTCTCTTATTTGTTAATATATTTTAAAGAGGAGGGATCAAATAACCATGTTTTTGGTGACCGATCGGTGAACGTGAAATTAAATCTGAAATAATTACAATTTAAACGGTTAAATGATAAAACTAATTGATAGAATGTGTTGTATATATCATGTTTTATGTGTATACAAAAAATTATATCATTTTGATTTTATTTTCATATGCATCAAGCATTAACAAAAATCGATGATTCAAATTTTATGATTTTTTCTCCTCTCTTGATGACTATTTAAATGATGTTAAAACTTTATCATTTTTTGTGTATATATTATTTAGATGATTTAGAATACATCTAACGGTTTAGATTTGTCAATTTATATATAAATAGTGAAATGGTCACCATGGTCACCAAAGTCCATGGTTATTGGATCCCTCCTCTATTTTGAATGGTGACATACTCTATTTAATTCCAGTCCACTATGTTATCAAATTAGCAAATTTAATGGGTGTTTGATATCTCAACCTTAACGCCTTTCCAGCGCCATCCATCCCTTCCATCAAACTCCCGGGAGAAAAGCAGTGTTTCAAAAGCATGGCAATGCCTCTGTAATGCGCTAGGAGAAGACCATGCTGATTTCGAATGTTCTAGTAAAGTCGAGCAATGAATGTACTTACTGGGTATAGAGCCTGTAGGGTGAAAAGATCCATTTTCATTTAATTGCAACACAATATCCTCAACCTTAACGCCTTTAACATTTAATTCTCTTTAACAATTCTCTTAAAACCTTGAAACCATCGTTCGCCATCCATCCCCATCCGCGAGAATAGCTTGATCCCTGCGAAATGTGGCAGGGCAGGGGAGGTTCGACGGTAGGGGAAAACAGCCGTGGTCAATGGCAGGGAGGTTCGACAGAAGGGGAAAACAGCCATGGTCAGTGGCAAGGGCGGTCCCCCATGCAAATGATCTTCGCTTGGTTGATGGATGAACTGCTCGACAAAAATCTGTACCGGGACAAGGTATATGTTATGATCAGTTCTCTTAATTTTGTGAGATGGTTAAATTAAAGCATGAGTTGTTCTTGATGCTAGTGCTAGGTGCTCTATTCCAATTAAGTTAAGGATTTATAATGTTTCTGCTGGGAATTTCCTTCATCAGAGATGAGAAAGATGTTTTAGGATAATTTCTCTTAAAAAAATTTGCTTATTTCGGTGATACTGACTTCCTTTTAATGTTGTGTTAAATGTAGGTACCTACGATACCGATCACTTTATCTTCTTTAGAGCAGTATTTCGAGTCTTTCTTCCCTCCTCTTTTAGAAGAAGTGCATGCGGACATCACATGTAGCTTAGAAGCAATGTCTCAGGCACCTTTTGCTAGTGTCTCATGGGTTAGCAATTGTGACGAAACATTGTATGAAATGTCAATTGATACAAACAGTTCTGTTAGGAAAGAGGTGTACAGACCAAAGCCTTCTGACATCATTCTAATCATTCGGGGTGCTCGACCTGAGAATCTATCTCAGATAAGAAATAATGCTAGCTCATGTACACTTGGTTGGGTCGACAAAATTCGAGGAGGAATATTTCGTGTCAAGACTTCCAGAAGAATTGATACAATAGCGCCCACAACTGAAAACAGAAACAAATACACTTTCTGTGTGTTATTTCTGTCAAATGTGATGACTTATCAACGCACTTGGCAAGTACTTAGTACAGGCCTCACGAAGAACTCAAGAATTATTCAGAGCATTTTGGGTACTGATGTGAGGGAAATTATTTCTTTTAGCTAAAACATATTTTAGCACTCCCAAAATCATAGCCAAATCTCCCTATTTTGGTGGCCTTTTTGGGCACTCCCAATCCAACTTCCCAAAACCAGAACCAAATCCAGACCGTTCAAATGTATTGGTATCCATATTTTGGGAATCTGTTGGAAATTGAGGTGAAATTTGCTCACAAAAAATTTAGGATGACACCCAATATAAATATATTGGGATCCATTTTTAAAGAGTCTCTTGGAGATGCTCTTAAGGGGGCAAAGATAATTTTTCTTATATTATTAAACTTTTGTATTGATTATATCCTAAACAGTAGCAACTTCTAATACCAACTAAAAAAAAATGCAAAAATAGACTCCAGTTTCACTAACTGGAGACTCTCCAACTGTATTCGCCGGCGGAGCAACCCCACATTTCCCCTCGTAAACGCAGAATCCCTAGACTAAACAGTAGACACCCTCACAGTCACTTCTTTCCCGCCAAATCTTCCCGCCGCGCCAATTCCTCATCTCGTCTCCCTATTCATATCTCCCATCGCTGATCAAAGCGCATTCGTTCTCAAAGGCGCCGAAGATCATCTCCCCATGTCTCGCCGCCTGAGCAACGGCCGCTCGCCGCTGGTGCGGAAACAAAGCCAGATCACGCGTTTCTTCTCTAACCCTAACCCTAGCCCCGGGTCAAGCTCCACTCCTCCTAACCCTACCCCCAAGTCCAAACTCGGCATAACCCCTAGCTCCAATCCATCACCATCACCGTCGCCATCACCATCACCATCGCCGTCGCCGGCTCCTTCTGTATCTGTATCCTCGAAGAACAAGAACAAGAGCAAGAAACCTGTTCTTGAGATTGCTCCTTCCAAGACCCCGTCCCCGCCGATCAAGCCCAAAACCCCTTCGTCCGGGGAAACGAAGCCCCAGAAGTCCGAGTTTGTGGGGTGGCGGATCAGGGTTTACTGGCCTCTTGATGAGACCTGGTACACCGGTCAGGTCAAGTCGTACGATGCCGGTTCTGGCAAGCATGTCGTGCAGTACGACGATGGGGATGACGAGTCGATCGAGCTGGAAAAGGAGAAGATTGAGTGGGTCGAGGAGGAGCCTCCGAAGAAGCTCCGGAGGTTGAGAAAGATGTCTGATAAAGCTGAAATCATCAAACAGGAAAAGAGTGAGAGTGAGAGCGAGGAGTGTGGATTGGATTGTGCGGACGATGATTCGAGCGATGAAGACTGGGGGAAGAATGCGGGGAAGCAGAGTTCGGATGGGGATTCGGAGGAGGTAGAATTAGAATTAGAAGAGGAAGATGAAGAGGTGGTTGCAGTGAGGTCCAGAAAAGCAAAGTCTACAGGTTCACAGAGCGCAGGAAAAAGAAAGAAGGTCGATGTGGGTAAAATGGGCTGCATCAAGAAGTTCAAGTTTGAAGAGGATGTAGTAGAGAAAGGCATGCCGAAGGCAGGGAAGGGATTGGCTGAAAAAAATAAGGCTTCCCCAGAAATCCAAAGCATTGATAGTCGGAGTGAGGCGTTATCTCATGTTCCATGTAAAGGTGAAAGCTCTATATTTTTATTGATAGTACCGTTCAGTGCGTTATTATTCTACCATACTCTCATAAGATATTTATTACTTGGCATTATAAATTTATAATGACTCACTCATTCACATATTTATTACTTGACAATACTGTTGTATATTTTTTAAATAAATACCAAAAAGTATTAAAATTTAGGACTTTTGTTCGGATATTTCAGGGTCTGATACCAAGGCTATGACTATTAACAATCTAAGTGGAGAAGCTGCAGAGCGGTTTGGCAACCGTGAAGCTCAGAAATTTAAATTTCTGAAAGAGTGAGTTTCCTTGTTAGGATACATTAATAGAACCCTAACCAAAATAGTGGATTAAACTGATATAGTGTGTGCAATTATATCGGCACACTTTGATATGCTCACAGAGTGTATTAAACGGTCATATTGTTGTTGTGCCCAACTCAATAAGCTTTACCGGAATACCAAGTGGAACTGGAACCAGCACACTGACTTGTACAATTTGTTTGATTTAGTCTGTAGCTTCTGCAACCTATGTGAGATATAGTGATCTTTTTCTCAACTAGTCTTTATTTATACTGAGGTGCCATTGAATGTATTGAAATTGTTGGGGCTTGGAAGCTTTGGTCATTCACAAAATATGGTCAACTACTGGATTTAGTTGTTAAAATCCTTTCTGAATGTCTCTTTACTATTGCATTTGCTTCAGAGGGAGAAAAGATGCAAAGGGCAGAAGACCTGACCATGTGAATTATGATCCTCGAACTCTCTACCTGCCTCCTGATTTCTTGAAGAGTCTTTCTGGAGGACAGGTGGATTTTTATCTTTTAATGTTTGCAATTTTCTGGCACACTGTCGATGCAAAATTACTGATTTTAGTCATACACAGAGGCAATGGTGGGAGTTCAAGTCACAGCACATGGATAAGGTTGTTTTCTTTAAGGTATGTATCTTAAAAATTATAATCTATCTGCTGGTTTTTTTTTTTTCTATATTTTGTATTTTTGCATTAATAAATGATTGTCGAATTTGTTACTCCATCCTTCTGTTTGCTTGTAGATGGGGAAATTCTATGAATTATTTGAAATGGATGCTCATATCGGTGCCAAGGAGCTTGATCTCCAATATATGAAGGTGCTTCTTTTAAGTATATCCTTTCTGAAGCTAATTTAACGATTGAATCCTTTTGGCAGTTTGATTTTTTCTAACAAGTCTAATTTTATTCCGATCTCCATTTATTCTTTTGAAATCTTAAAGAATAAGAGGAAGAAATAATTCCCAACACTAGTTCAATTGCTCATGATTCATACCTGCTCTCTATCTCACTTCAAACATTAAAATTTGTTTCATTTGTCTTTTTATTTTGACAATCCAGGGAGAACAGCCTCACTGTGGATTTCCAGAAAAGAATCTCTCTCTGAATGTAGACAAGTTAGCTAGAAAGGTTTGCACATGATGATATCTATCTAACAGTTAGTGAATTTAGTTCTGGTTTAAGACAGTTTAACATTACTTTGTCCGTTCTCAGGGTTATAGAGTACTTGTTGTGGAACAGACAGAAACACCGGAGCAGCTTGAGACTCGGCGCAAGGAATTTGGATCTAAAGACAAGGTTAGTTATATATATTAATTTCTTAGTTTTATTTTAATTACGAAAAGTCTTAAATTGAATGTAAAGGTAGTAAAATCTTGAGGATTGATAACCTTCTAAGATCCCAACTGTCAAGGTATGTAGAAATATATATACAATCTCAATAAACTGTGAAAGGTATACCAGACCTGAGAAAATACATTAATCGGATGACATTGGGTCCAGAAAGGGCATAGTATATTGCAATTGAATAACATCATGAAAGTGGTTTAGCTTTAGCATAACAGTTTTCGTGGTAAAAGACACTTCCTTCTGTGAAACTGGAATTTAAGATCAAGTACTCTAGCAACTGTTGAGAGGCTATCATTTGATGTTATTAAACTTCCAATTATTCTTTTTTTATTATCTTTAAGGTTGTGAGGCGAGAAATATGTGCTATGGTCACAAAGGGGACACTGACTGATGGAGAAACCCTGATAACGAACCCAGATGCATCTTACCTATTGTCAATTACTGAGAACTCCACTGAGAAAGATAATGAAAAGGACACTGTTATAGGCATTTGCTTAGTTGATGTTTCTACAGGCAAATTTGTTGTGGGACAGGTTTTTTTATTGCTACAATACAAAATTTATAATTTTTTGCTCATTGTTGTATGGAATTATTTTCTGATAGAAGTTTTTCCTTTTCACTTCTCAGTTTGAAGATGACTCTGACCGCCATTGGTTATGCTCAATTTTATCTGAGTTTAGGCCGGTGGAAATAATAAAACCTTCCAATAAACTAAAACCTGAAACTGAAAAGGCATTAAAGAATAACACCAGAGATCCTTTGGTAAATGAGTTAGTCCCACAATTAGAATTCTGGGACACCGAAAAAACCATAAAGGAGATAGAAGTATATTATGCCTCTCTTGAAAGTGAGTCTGCTGCATTACCACAACTTTTGAAAGAGCTGGTAAGTTCAGGAACTAACAACTCATGTGCGCTTTCGGCTCTTGGTGGTTGTCTGTTCTATCTAAGGCAAGCTTTTCTCGATGAGAAGTTGATCAAATTTGCTGAGTTTGTTCCTCTTCCTTGCGGATCCCTTGGTGGAAGTATTCAGAAGTACATGATTCTTGATTCCGCTGCGCTTGAAAATCTCGAGGTTTTGGAGAACACGAGTGGTGGACCTTCAGGGTAATTACAATTTTAAATAAAATTGCTTCTTGATTGGTTTTTATATCTTTTTGTTTGCTCAAGGTTAATGTTATTTACTTCATTGCTGCTTTCTGTTTGGTAATTGCAGGACTATATTTGCACAGTTGGATCATTGTGTAACCCCGTTTGGGAAGAGGCTGCTTAAGAGATGGCTTGCTCGTCCTCTGTATGACAGAGAAGCCATTTTGGAAAGACAAGATTCAATTGCATCTTTCAAGGCAATTTTTATTTTTTTTTAATGTGATCTTGCACTTAAATAATATCAGTCCAACAAGGTGATAGCAGCATTATGATTTCCTTGAAAGGCTATGCTGATCTTTCCTTTCCTCCTTCCTATACTTCCATTCTGTAAATCGATTAGTTTAAAAAGCAGCTGTATTTCTCTCTTTCGAGTACTGAAACCTTTAGATGCAGCTTCATATCATCACCTATTATGCTTAAAAGTTATTATGTGCAATGCTTCAGGGTAATACATCCATTAAGCTTACTGTTCTAAGCCAATGATTGCTCTTCCATCTATAGTTTAGTGAATGAGAGAGGGAAAAATAGATAATTAATTGGATAAGTATATTCAACTGATTCTCCAGCAAGTAAGCCATCAGTGTGCATTACTTGGATAAGTATATTCCATGAATATGTACTTCGTTCACCTTCCTTTCTAAAGCAAGATGTCTATTGTTTCTCTCAATAAATAACTAGGTCCCAGCTTTTCTGTCCAGGTTAGTTCAACTTTGTGATCTTTAATTTTCACCAGGGAGTAGGACAATCGGCCGCAATTGGTTTCAGGAAGGAACTTTCTAAGCTTGCTGATATGGAGCGCTTGCTGGCACGTCTATTTGCAATGTGGTACAAATTTGCTGATCAGTACTATAGCACCATGTCTATTTGAGTGTATTAATGCATCATATTATTGTTCTATTGTTAATAACAATTTCCTAATCGTAATTTTTGTTATCATTATGAAAGTGAGGGGAATAAAACTAGTGCAAAGAGAGCTATACTATATGAAGATGCCTCAAAGAAGCAGCTTTTGGAATTTATCTCCGCTCTGCGGGGTTGTGAGGTTATGTTAAATGCTTGCTGTTCTCTTAACCCGCTTCTGTCACTTACCGAGTCTACTCTACTTCATCATTTGCTGACACCTGGTAAAGTTTGTGTACCAGCTTTTTTTTTTTTTTTTTTAATTTCTCTGCAAAACAGACTTGTATGTTTTGACATCTCACATCTTTATCTTATGCAGGTAAAGGATTGCCAGAAATCTCAGATGTTTTGGATCATTTCAGAGATGCATTTAATTGGTCCGAGGCCGAGCGTACTGGTCGTATAATCCCCCATGAAGGCTGTGATGTGGATTATGACACTGCCATTAATACTATAAAAGAGATCAAATCTAGTCTTACAAAGCATCTTAAGGAGCAACGTAAGCTATTGGGGGATTCGACGGTATGTATGACGTGCATACCACTAAACTATCTATGAAGATATTACATAGGCTGCCATATAATACATCTTTCTGATGCAGATAAATTATGTAAACATCGGAAAAGACACATATTTACTCGAGGTGCCTGAGAGCTTGGTAGGATCGGTACCTCGTAACTATGAGTTGCAATCTTCAAAGAAGGTATGTCTGGTACAAAAATCAGCTAATAGCTCTGTTACCACTTCTTTCTATGACATTTGTCTTTTTTACAAATTAGGGATATTTCCGGTACTGGACGCCCAAAATTAAAGAAATGTTGCAAGAGCTTTCTCGAGCAGAGGAAGAGAAGGAAAATAGTCTGAAAGGAATTCTTCAGAGATTGATCCATCAATTTAGTGAGAACCACTGTAAATGGAGAAAACTGGTTTCTGTTACTGCAGGTAATGCAATTTAAAATAGAAGTGTTGAGTTTTAAGATTCATTCTCATATTATTCAAAATGTTTTGACATCAGCTTTCCATATCTAATCCATAATCAAATCCCTGGTTGAAAAATGCAGAGCTAGATGTGTTAATCAGTCTTGCTATTGCTGGTGACTATTATGAGGGTCCAGCATGCCGTCCAATCATAAATGAATCAAGTGATTCTAATGATGGTGTTCCTTCATTATACACAAAATCACTTGGCCATCCCATTTTACGGAGTGACTCTTTAGGCAAGGGGTTGTTTGTGCCAAATGATGTTAAGATTGGTGGTGGGCCAGATGATGCCAGCTTCATTCTTCTAACGGGGCCTAACATGGGGGGAAAGTCAACCCTCTTACGACAGGTCTGCATGGCTGTTATCCTCACCCAGATTGGTGCAGATGTACCAGCAGAGAGGTTTGAGCTATCTCTTGTTGATAGAATATTTGTGCGGATGGGGGCGAGGGATCATATCATGGCGGGCCAGAGTACATTCCTTGTTGAGCTTACAGAAACTGCTTCAATGCTGGTTTGTGTTCTTTATTTTCTTTGCCTTTTCTTTTCTCTTGGCATTTTAAAACATTGCCAGAAAGGTTCTATATTTCTATTATATTTAGGTTTTAAATATTTTTTTATTTTGAATTTCATTGCAGTCTGCTGCAACAAGAAACTCCCTGGTGGCTTTAGATGAGCTTGGCCGGGGCACATCTACATCTGATGGACAAGCAATCGCGTAAGTCTCCTCACTTTGTGTGTGCATGCGCACGTCTGATGATTATATCTTTAATGTTGTTTCCTTTTTTGTTAAACAGTGCATCTGTTCTGGAGTATCTTGTCCATCATGTGCAGTGTCGTGGCTTGTTTTCTACACATTACCATAGATTATCAGTGGATTACGAGAAATATACAAAGGTATTTGCTTTATTTTTCATGCCTGTTAGCTCTTGCATATTGTTCGAAGTCTGACATGCTGTCTTTATGATTAGATTGCATTATGTCATATGGCTTGCAAAGTTGGGATAGGGGAAGGCGGCTTGGAAGAAGTTACTTTCCTATATCGCCTTACATCCGGTGCTTGTCCCAAAAGTTATGGTGTCAATGTGGCTCGATTAGCAGGTAGCTCCCAGATTATTTGTTTGTGCTTTTCCCCATTTATTATAGAATGTCATGTGTGACAACAATTAACTGCTCTTTTTTTTTTTGCTCAAAGCCAGAATTCTTTGTGGGCATTCATTCAATAACTACCTTTGTTTATGTTAGGCCTCTGATCTTTACCAATACACGTACTCTTTCTCTTGTATCAGGAATTCCTGCAAATGTGCTTCAGAAGGCTGCTGAGAAATCTAGCGAGTTTGAATCAACTTATGGAAAACAAGCTTCAAAATCTGAGGACAGTATCTCAGATGTTATGGTAACTGTCATGGAAAGCCTTGCCAGTATACCAAGCACAGATGGGAAACACGGCAGAGACTCGATTCATCTGGAAGCAATCTGTAAATTACAAAAGAGAACCAGGGTGCTACTTTCAGGAAGCTGATTGTTTAACATTTTTCCTATTTAACCATCTTGCCGCTTGATTCACCTCAGGAGAATGTTTTCCACTTGTTTCTCTGATGGTGATTTTGGGAGACCCCCAACAATTTAACCCCCATTTCATTCTCCTTATTTGATGGGTTTTTTTGTAAATTACCTGCCCACCCAAGAAGTAATTTGGAAATCTTGGTGTCCGTATATGTAATTTTCATTTTCTGTTAAGGACAGTGAGTGATGTCTCCTGTCGCCCTTTATCCTGCATATCTCTGTATTGATTGCATAGTAAGCTTGCAGGAGTCAACTTCGGCTGCTAATTTGCTACACTCCAGTCTCAAGAAGTCCATTTTTGTAGACTAACGCTTGGGCTGTTTTCAGCTTTACATTACAAAGCGTTAATCTTACTGTAACAGTGACGCAATGAGATAATATCTCCTGTGTTACAGATATTTTCCATTTTTCCTTTTGACAATGAAACCTTATCGCAACTCTGCAGCTGCTGCTGCAAAGATTTCGAAAAAGACAATGAAACCTTATCTGTTTTGTAACTTCTTGCGGCTATGCAACGGCAAATTTTGGATTGTTCGGCAGTCTGGGGCACATCTACACCAAAAATTTTCTTAAAATCTTTAGTATAGTTAGTTTAAGGTTATTTCGATGCTATCTGGTATGAATTATAAATTTCTAGTGTATTTTGTTATTATCATAAATGGGCTTGTCAAAATATCGCAAGACATGTCTGTCCAACGGACAAAGAGTAGGTCCGATGCCCATCGGACTGAAGTTGGTTCGATGAGCATCAGGAACCACACGATCTTAGATTTCGAATCGATCTCTTGATTAGCGGAGCCCTCCAGCACAGGAACGAATTGAACCCGTTAGCAACTAAACCCGAAATCAGATGTCTCAAATCCGCTTGCAGCTCCAATCTCTTGACTCGGCGCTGAGACCTCCCTGTGCCGCCTCGCTGCTGTTGGATGCTCCGCCGCCGCCGGATGGGCCACCTTTGCGCCGCCGACGCCGCCACCATTTGCAACCTGCGGTGGCCGCTTCCTGCTCCCTCCTCCTCTCCTCAGATAACGGCGATCGATTCATCGAGCTTGAAAATGATGGCGACGGTCATGCCCCGCGCACGGCTGAAAGGGTGCGCCGCGTGGGCTGAGTGAGTGGGAGAGTACTAGTGTGAACGGTAGAGAGGGCTTCTTCAAAATGGAGGAGAAAAAGGAAAACGAGAGAGAGAAGTGAGGGTTGGATTCTGGAGGAAAGATAATGGACATTAATCTCTTAACGAGTACAAATCCGTTAATCAAGTCATCAGTTTGGATATATGATCGTGTGGTTCCTGATGCTCATCGAACCAATTTTGGTCCGATGGGCATCGGACCTACTCTTTGTCCTTGTCCAACATAGGCTGTAAACAAATCGAATTTGAACCGAATAGAGTTGGAGCTAAACCGAATTCGAGTTTAAATCAAACCGAGCTAAATTGAATCGAGCTTCGAGCTCCATATAAGCTCAATTATTATAATTTTATATTTATTTTTCATATTAACATAGATAATTAGAGCTAAAATTAGTATATTATTTTGTATTTCTTTGATATATAAACACAAATTATCTCTATTTTTACTAATTTTATAATAAATTATGATTAAAAAATTTATGTTTTATTAATTTAACAATAAAATAAGTATATTTTGTTAATTAAATAATAAAATAGGTATATTATTACAAATGATTTTGACAAAATAGTTAAAAAATGTGCAAATTACTATGTATCGAGCTATTACGAATCGAATCTGAATCGAGTCAAGAAAAAATTGAGCCTAGCTAAATCAAAATCGAGCTGATAAAAAATCGAATCAAACTTAAACCGAATCTAACTGGAGCGAATTATGAGCTACGAACTTTTTTGCTAGTCCTAGTCCAACAATAATAAAAAGATAATATTATACATAAAATCAAAATTAATCCTCACAATAAACATTCTTAAGTGTTAAATTATGAAGATTACATACGTGAGTAAGTGAGAAATAAATAATCAAGTCAGACTGAATTTGTCTCCTCCCTCAATCGGATCCAATATCCATACCTGTTATTATTACCCGCACCTATTTTTAAGCCTGATTCGGGCTGTTTGATCAATGAACCGATCAATCCAATTTAGAATTTGGAGATCTTTTAAATAAATCAGGTTCCTCCGTTTGATCCAACGGCTCAAATCAGAACAAAGGGTCCTGTTTTACGATAAGAAACAGCAGACTTGGACCCTCCTCAATCTCTTTACCACGTGCAGTCAAATCAAATCGGCGATAGTAATCTCACTTTATCTCAGTGAGTTGATCACGTTGATGAACGTTGCGGGTGCACTAAAATTCAAAAAAAGGTCAGCGGGGGGCGAAAGAATAGAGTCGGGTCAAAGTTGTTCTCTTTTGTACCATACTAGGATAATGCCCGTTGCAACGCACGGGTCCAATTCAGTTGATTAATAAATTGTCATATATTAGTTCTTCATGAATTTCTTTTGTTCATCGGGTTAATGGAGATGGCCAGAGATACTATTACGGAAAGAAACCAAATCGTACTAGGTTATAATCACTATTTTTTATGCAGTATGTGTTCTTCTTAAGTATAATACAAATTATTGTTGCTAGATTAACAACAACTTTAATAAATAAAGTACGAGCTGTGTTCCAAAAAGAAACATATTGTTGTTTTAAATGGAAAAGCTTACCCACAAAAATGTTTTTTATAATTTTATTTCATGAAAAGTTATATAGTAACAATTGTGTTGTTTTGATCTTGTATACGTTCAGAATCATATTATAAATGAATATAACACTTTTTTTTTTTTGCAATTAATGATGATATTCGTCAAATGAAATACAATTCAAATCCAAAATGTAAGAGTTAAGAGTGCAATTAAATTTATTTGGAGTTGCATAGAAATGTTGGAGATTATATCACAGATCGTCTATTGGAACTTTGGAAGCGAAGCAATTAAATGGAACATTTATTACAGGCAGTAAGTGTTGGAGACATTATAGTTGGATAACACACAACTCTGAATCAACAAAAACAATAGACAATTATTGGTCATAACATTTACTGTAATGTCTCCATATAATCATGCATATTACAACCAATATAAACATGTTTCACATCTTCATTTATTACAGGCTAAGAAACCGAATGAACAAAAACAATAACCAACGTTTGTGATCAAATAAAAGGGATTGATCTAATGGTTGATATTTCATTTGAACAAATAGCTATTTCAATGTCCAAATAAGCTTTTCCTTTTATAAGTAGCAAGGATGATGATATGCGTATTTTCAAGTTAGATTTCAGATCCTCAAGGTACGATGAGCCATTGGATCGTCTCAAGATTCGAGCCTGCACGAATCTTGAGGTGATCCAACAGTCCATTTGCTTTACGGCATCGTGGCTGCCTCAGAAATCTAACGAACGACTGACGCAATGCATCAAGATGCGACGGACAGCCGGACAGGTATTTTCTATCGAGCGGACCCAGATACGATTTCTGTGGCTCAGAGTGCTGCACTTCCACCCGCCACAGAGGCGATAAGGTGGGGATTTGTATCAGAATTCAGAATGCGATTATGAGAGTTATATTAACTAGAGCTGTAACTCGGGCTTTGCCCCGAAAAATAGTATCAAATAAATAATTAAGAATTTTATAAAATTTTACAGATTTATATTAAACAAAAATTATAAAAAAGTGTAATTTCTTTATGTAAATAAATAATAATAATGATAATAATAATATAATAATTTATAAATAATAACATATATAAATGTTGGGCCACTTTAAGAATTAAAATTTGTTTTAGACATGTCACATCCATCTTAATTAGTAAGCAGAGGAAAAAAAAATACAAGCCATTGGATCAAAGTAGATGGAGAGTTTCAAACAAAATCAATGATTAATAATAGTGATGATATGGCATAGTTGAGGTGGTTGGAAATCTACCCCTCTTTATGGAGTATAGATTGTCTGGGAGATGATAGCTGTGCCCTTAAAAATCCTCTTTATCTATCTCCCAATACAATTTTAGTTGAAATTTTTTTTTTAAATACAACAAATTAATTATTGACGGCAATCCACGTCCTCAATCATGCAAAATACTCATACATGTACAATAAAAAAATAAAGAATAAGAAAAATTCACTTAAATTTTATGAGAGTATATTAAAGAAAGAGAGAATATTACAAATTTAGCTTATTGGATAGCTAAAGGAGAAAGTTAAGAGGGACGCTAATAATTTCTCTATATTTTTATTAACTTATTTTCCTCCTTTTTATTTATCATTTGGTAATTGGATTTCTTTTTCTTCGATCGTGGGAAGCGGATAGTCCAAATCTGATAACTGAGACAGGGACAGGCTGAGCTGTCGCCAGCTCTAGTCTGGATTTGTTTATTCAGCATTCTTTTTTCACACGTGAATTTAAAAAAAGGAGTGGGATCTTCTTTGACGAGTTTTAACTTTTAAGGGAGTTTCTTTCCGGTGTTGTAAGTAGTGATTTATTGAAGTTTTGGTGTTTTGGAGTTTGGACCGTTTGATTTGAAGAGAGTAAAACAGATCGAATTATCATTATTTTTTTCAATAGATAATTAATATATTTGATCCCTCGATTCAATTAAATTATTTATATATCCTTAGTTCTTACTCATAGTAATAGGAGATTGGATTTTTTGATATGAAAGTTCTATCTTCCTCAAAGAGGAAATCTCAGTCGTTGATTGTTTACTTGTATTGATCACCACCGTTGACGTACATTAATGCTCCGACCCATTAAAATTTAAGGTCTATATTATTTTATTCACAAGGGAGGAGGAGCTTTTGGCACTTTATTATAAGATATAATAATTTCAGCCAAAAACAAGGCGTGAGCTCTTTACTAGTCTAGATAAATAAAGTATGGGTTTGTACTTTTACGTACTCGAGAAGTCAAGATAATATTAACAACATTAATTTTTGGAGGGTGCAGTGTTATTCTGTAGCTTATCATATTACTAATATTAATATGTCGTTGTATATAACAATGCATGAGTACTGTCAAGATTTAAAGCTGATTATTACGTTTAAAAAATGTGAAGCCCACGTTCTCCGTGTGGAAGATCGCAGGTTCGAAACTCAGATGGAGGGACTTTCATTTAAATTTGAGTGGCTTAACCCTCATCTTTATCCAAAAAAAAAATGTGAAGCTTGATTCATATTGATTTCAGTATTGATATTAGATAATGGTTTATCCGCATTACAATTAACAATCAACTTTATGTGTGAGTACTGTCAAGTTGTCTCGGCAGTATCATCAAATAAATGTTGAAATTTTGAGAAAATAAATGCATTGAAAATATTAAATGTGTGATAATAAATTTAATTTGCATGCTCCAACTAAATTAAAACACTGAATTGTATGTATATTTATATTTATCCTTAAAATGCAAAATGCGTGGTAGCAAAGTTAACTCGCATGCTTTTATGAACTAACATGAATAACGATTTATATATGTGTCCATTTCATTCTCATATACAACTCATTTTTATCATACAAGTTCAAACTTTTCATAATTCAGCTAAAAATACATCTAAAATATGGAATTCACTTAATCACTCGCACTTGGTTAGTCGACTTTTCATGTAAAGATACAAAGATTCAAACATAAGAACGTGTGTTAGATGCAAACTTTAATTTCTTCAGGCAGTAAAAATTCAAAAACAAAGGGAATTGATCAGGCTGTAAGAAACTAAGAACTAAGCAGTTTAACTAAAAACAAAGGGAATCATGCATTTGATTGAGCCCATTTACATACTGACTATATTTAAGTCCGAAAATTCAAGTGAAAACTAAATAACGAAATTTCGTGTGATAACTAATTGTTGTCATGTAATTCCTTCCCATATATTCTCAGATTAATCTCACTAGAACATTGGATAAGCACGGGTTTATACTAACTCAACTCTCACATATACTGTGTTAAAATTACTTTTTCAATCACTTGTATCCACACAAAAAAAAAAAAAAAATTCAATCTCAAAATTACGCAATACGTTCAGAAAGAAATTAAAACTCGCCATACAAGATCACTGACATGAATTCCCTTCATTTAAAACAACAAAGCATGCTCTAGCAAACAGCTGCGAGATCAAACCAGAATCCCCCACGTAATCCATCCCCCCACGCGGTTTTGATTAGGTCAATTGCGCGTGGCGTTTCGTCATGCCGAGGAGCCCCTGGTTTGCCTATCCGCTGCGACGTGTCACTTGCGTAGACGTCGGTACGAGCTCTTCGGTGTTCTGTAAATACATTGGATCAGAACTGACTGAGAAGCAAACAACTTGTAGGCGCTCACATCCGCTACGATCCAAATTGGATCGGAGTAGCCTCCAATCCATCTTGAATGGCTTAGATTATCTCAAAAAATCCCTTCTAAAAGCTACAACCGTCGGATCTGGATTGTTGGCCCCTCAGATCGCTTTCGGATCGTAGCAGATACGGACTCCAACTTGCAGATAGTTACAATACAGTGAGTCGATTTCGTTATCAGGCTGTCAAGCGCGAGTGGGTACTCATCCCCTGACTTACTGCATTGTGTTGTGCAGTTCATAGTGTCAGCCGTTGGATCGTCTTGAGATCCGCTCTAGTCCGAATCTCGAAACAATCCAACGGCTGACACTGTGAACTGCATGATGAAGTGCAGCAGGGGATATGAATTTGTCAGGGAGTTAACGCCGCTTCCTGGAGGCTTCGCGGCCGGGATAAGGGACTTAACGACGGACGGAATATGGGCCGTTGATTTATGGGAGAATTTTTTTTATGCCACCCCAAAACATGGAAATTATGAAATTGCCACCTCAAAACTTGAAATCAGTTTTTTGCCACCCTAAAGTCTTTAAATTTATGAAATTGCCACACTTATACATCTCATCCACATTTTTGGTTTAAAATATTTTGAAAAATAGTGTATCACAAAACGTATTTCAGTATTACCGAAATTGCCCTTTCATTTCAACACCAAAATCCCAAATGTATCATTGTTGTCCCAGTTTAAGACACTTTTCTCTTCGCCTTTCCTGATAGCCCCCCTGGCCCTTTCCCTTCCAGTCACCCCTCGCCAAAAGCCCAAGACTCCGACCTCCTTTCCACTCGCCAAATCTTGGATGACCGCCTTAGACTGGTCTTCCACCATGCATCGCCGCCGCTAGTGGAGAAGAGCTTGACCATCTCCATCACTTTGGCACGGCCTACGTACATGGTTCTCCTCACTTCCACCCAACCTACAACAGTCTCTTCATTGCCGATGGTACTGTGTCCAAACTGTGCCTGCAGAACACTCATGTTGTTTGCCAAATTCTCACTTAATCCTATTTTACAGGTACAAGAAAGGGTGAAAGACGAACTGGTAAGTGTTTTCTTCTTTATTTTATGGGGGATGTGATTTCTAGGTTGAGATGATGATGGCCGGGAGGAGGCGACGACGCCAGGGGAAAGCGACGACGGCCGAGCAGAGCCGATGGGGCTGATCGACTTTTGGGGTATTAATACAATCAAGCAAGCAAAATGTCTGACATCTGAGCATCGGGTTAGAATCAATTAGGGGTATTTTAGTCAGCCCCATAATTTATTGTACTTTCACAATATTTTAAGACAAAAATGTGGATGAGATGTATAATCATGGCAAATTCATAAATTTAAAGACTTTGGGGTGGCAAAAAACTGATTTCAAGTTTTGAGGTGGCAATTTCATAATTTCCATGTTTTGGGGTGGCTTAAAAAAAATTCTCCCTTGATTTATTATTGATTTACTTCTCCGGAACGGATTTTAGTTCATTTTTCGAAGGATGAGTTCGGTTCATGCCGACTTTGTGAATTGCGCCTGTGAACACAGACCGCCGAAATCCGAAAGACTGTGTGTCGTCTTATAGTTAGTACTTATACCCTGCGTTTGGTTGGTGACTTAAAATTGATTTAAGCTCTTAAATCAATTTTAATTTATCAAACGGAAGTGATTTAAGGTGTAGTAAGTTAACGCAGCTATATAGATATAGTAAACTAAATTACCAACATTTCACATCTTTTACACATTACATTATCTTTACTTCATTTATTTACTTCACTCCCACCAAACACTACTGATTTAAAATGATTTAACATTTTACTCCACTTTAACTTACTATACTTACTAAATGGGATAGTACGCTTACAATATTCTTAAGGGTGTGTTCGATTATATAACTTCAACAAAATTATAGCTAACATAGATCGTGGCTTGCGGTGTTTGTATTCTTGTAAGCCATGGCTTGATAAACTTCAGAATTTCAATCTTTGATGCGTTTGATAACAAGTGCTGGTGTTATTTCTCATGTCATGCGAATGGAGTCCATTTAATAAATGAATAAGATTATAAAGTATGACATCTTTATTTTTTTTAGGAGGGATCTAATAACCGTGAGCATTAGTGTCTTGGTGACTATTTTATTGTTTATACATAATTTGACAAATCTAAATTGTTAAATGTATTCTATATCATCTCAATAACATATATACAAAAAATCATAAAGTTTTAACATCGTTTCGATATTCGTCAAGATTGGAGATATAATCATAAAGTTTTAACATCGATAGTCATCAAAAGAGGAGAAAAAATCATAAAATTTTAAAAATTGATTTTTGTTAATGCTTTGATATAATCATAAAGTTTTAACATCATTTCGATAGTCATCAAAAGAGGAGATAAAATCATAAAATTTAAAAAATTGATTTTTGTTAATGCTTTATGCACATCTAAATAAATCAAAATGATATAACTTTTTATGTATACATAAAATATGATAAATACAACGTATTTATTTAATTAGTTTTGTTATTTAAGAATTTAAAATATAGTTATTTAAAATTTAATTTCATAATCACCGATCGGTCAAAAAAAATATGGTTATTTGATCTCTCTGTTTTTTTTTTATTCAATAAGACGGAGCTCAGACCACGTCACCACTACTTGAAATTTTTTATTTCTTAAAATCATAGATCACTATCACAACCAACAAAACCATCAAAAACTTTGGTCCGACTGGATTTTTTCAAAGCCATGAAATGCTTCTATTTTGGCGAGTTACACCGTAGCAAGCTAGCGCAAAAAAAGCAAGCCAGGGTAAGCTGTAACTTTTGGCTAAGAAATCGAACAGTCACGAACAACAAACCACAGCTTGCTGCAGCTTCCTATCCAAAACTATTAAATCGAACGGGGCCTAAGTACAACCTCTGTCCATGAATAAATAAATTTTTAGGAAAAATCAAAGAAATTAGTGGAAAAACGAAATTACTTTTATGCCCTCAATTTGTAATAATTACATAATAATTGTTCCAATTAAATAATATAGATAAAAGGGTAATCATAACATTGGAGAAATAAGTGGATTCAAATAACTTTACTAGACAACTAAGAGACGAATAGAAAAATAATATCGAATCGGTAAAGTTCATTTAATTGGGGACAAGCTGTAAAGGGTATAAATTCATTTAATTGTGGATGGAGGTTGTAGAAGAGGAGTATTTTTGACAGTAGAAGTGTACCCGCACATTGTTATAGACAATTTTTAATTTTCATTTAAGCTAAATAGCTGTAAGAATCGAAGAGAATGAATGGGTTTGTAACTTTAGTAGTCAATACTTTAAAAAGCCAATCAGACAGTTCGCCGCTTCGATTTTGTGCTGAGGCAGAAATGGAGCAGACACAATAGGAAATGGATGCAATGTGAACCTTTTATTATTTGATAGATGGGGATTAAGATAGGAGCTAGACTATAACTACTAATGGATAGTCTAATTCTTAGCCTCTTTTTAAAGAAGTATAGATGCTCTGAGATTCCTCTACCGTCTTGTCATGTGGAGAAACAGAATTTAAAAATTCTAATAATGTGAAGAATGTAAAATATGTTCCTTTGGAAATTAAGGGACAATTTTATAGAATACCCTACATTTTGAAATCATCAAACAAAATGTCCTCCTTCTAAATTCTTTGCCAATATACCCTTGTGGGGCCCAACTATGCAGCCCATTTCCTTCCCTTCACTCTCCCTCTTGTTTACTTCTAATCCAAAATATTTTTATTACTCAATAGATCACTTAAATTATATCACCAAAGCAATTAAATAAATTATAACAAGAAAACAAATACATATATACAAATTTTGCGTGTCCAACAGAAAACAATTTATCGTTTTTTCCCTCTATATTATCAGTATATAAATTATTTTATTAGCATGCAGTTTTGTTCTCAATTTATATATTATTGCATTAGTATCTTAATAAAATTTGATGGCTTTTCATTAAATCATTAAAACAAAATATATCTTTCTTATTAAAATTTTCCCTCACATAAAATATTTGATTTGTCATTTCCCCTTCTAAAATAATTACAAGCTTATTATTTTTTTATTTTCTAAAACATAATTAAGATTAACATAAACATGGTAGACTTAGCTAATAATATGCCAAAAGAACATTCTTGTGAGAGGTTGAAAGTTGTTAATTTCTTTAAGTCTATTAAGTGTATTAACAATTTTTTTGTAACTTATTATATATTGCGTTGTCAAGTTTATGCACTTAATTTTGTGCTTTCTTTATGCTCACTTATTTATTTTAGAATTGAAATATATGATTTATTTGAATTTTTTGTGAGCAAATCGTATGGTCATCGAAAAGAAAAAAGGTTACCAAAATCTCCCAAAATTCCATGGAAATCGAAATATATTGGTCAAATTTTGATTTATTTTATTGGCACCGGTGATACATGAAGTGAATGTTATATATATATTTTAAATTAGATTATTTGACAAATAAGTTGAGATTTCTTTGTATATACATGTTGATTAATACACATAAAGTTCATTGCTCCTTTTATATACTTGAAACATAAATGTATTAATTGCTGTATTGACCGGACATGTAAGTGCTTCTTTTAACCTTTTAATTGAGAAGTAAAAAGAAGGGAGAGTGAAGGTAAGGAAGTGGGGGTGTCTAGTTTGGTCCCACAAGGACATTTTGGCAAAGAATTTGAAAGAAGGGCATTTTGTTTGATGTTTTTAAAATGTAGGGCATTCTATAAAATTGTCCGAAATTAAGGACACAGATCGAGTTGAACATAGAGGATAGATTGCTTCTCAATTTAATTATGAGATTTGGAACTCGTGCATGGTATCGACCAATCATTGCTCTGCATTGTTTATGAACTTGTTTAAATTAACAAAATTAAAAAGCCTTAAACATGAATTTTATTATTAATCAAGCATATTATGACTTAACATTTAAATTTAAATTACATGATCTATTTTTGTAATTTAAATATCGATTGTCGTTGTCATTTAGGAATGTGTAATGCAAGTAGTCAACATGACAAATGATATAATAGTTGACCATTAATTCTAAGTTACAAAAGTTAATCATTATTATTCCCAATATCTTAAACCCGACACACATGATAGTTGAATTAACTTTTATAAGGAAACGCACTAATTTTAAATTTGAAGGAGGCATGGAAAATGGATGTCATGACTAGTACCGTCACAGGCAGATCGAAGAATTATTTAAGCCTAGGCCTAAGTGTATAGCACCATAACTGAAAATATGAACTTATTTCCTTGTATTTTGTTCAACAATCTAAAAAGCCCAGGCACTATACGCAAACTCAAACTGATATTCATAACTCAACATTATATATCATAACGAAAAACTATGTTCTCAAAAAAAATTAAGCATGGGCACTTGGAGAGGCATGCCCTATTGTAAATCCATCACCGAGTATAATTAACATCTTTGTTTCTACATATTTTTTAGGGTAAATTTTCTGGGAGGTCACTGAATTTTGCTTCGGATCCATAATTGGTCACTGAACTTCCATTTATCCGGTTTTTGTCACTAAACTTTGATGTTTATCCAAATTTAGTCACTCCGTTAATTTTTCCATCAAACAGAATAGTTGACATGATATCAATTTTATGGTATGGACATATATTTTTTCATGTTAAAATTATAAGAATATAAAGAAAAATTTTATTTATTTATTATTCTTTTATGAGAATAAAATACTTTCACATTTTAAGACATATTACAAACTATATACTTTGTATGAAAAAAATAAAAAAATAATAATTATGAAAAAAATCAATTTATGAAAGAAAAATAAATAAAAAATTTTAATTTGCCTTACATTCTCACATGTTGTATTACAAAAAAAATAATTTCCAAATTTTAAATTAGTGTTATATTAATTTCCCGTTAAGTTGGATGGAAAAACTAACGGAGTGACCAAATTTGGATAAATATCAAAGTTTAATGACCAAAAACAGATAAATGAAAGTTCAGTGACCAATTATGGAGTTGAGGTAAAGTTGGTGACTTCTCAAAAAATTTACCCTATTTTTTAAATTCGAATTTTATTATCATCACATCGCACTTTATCTTTTTAGAAAATAGACATAAATTTTTCTAATGTCGTATTATTATTATTATTTTCTGCATAATTCGTATCTAGTAATTTACAATTTTTGAATTTAAAAGACAAGTTTTTCCGTCCTCAAAGAATTTAATGATGAATATTCAATTTTGAATATTGCAATCAATTATTTGAACAAGTATATGATGCTTGGACGTCCTGCTAAGTTGGTCTAGGCCACAAATATAAAATAACGCAAATTATGTAAGATTCATGGGAATATTGTCAAAATACACTTATATCGTGTGAAGTGTGAACATTTAAAAAATGAACTATCTATATTTATTTATCTAAATAGAAAATACCTATAATTGTATGACTTGATGATGATTTTTTTTTCGAAAAGTTGATAGCATCTATCAACAAATATGATGGTTTTCTTTCACAGTCTGAATAATACACGATCGGAAGGAGCGCCTCGCTCGGAATGTCGACAACATTGATTGGTGAGTATGGCGATTCATATATAAGAGATCAGCATACAGAGGTGACGCCGAAGAAGATGAAAGGAGCAATACCAAATGTAAAAATGGAAACCCAAAAATGTGATTCTAAAAATACTACAATCCATCATCATTTCTATCAAAAATGTACAAAATTTATTGAGACATTTTGACAACTATGCAAGTTTTGGAGTGGTATTTTGGCAAACCAAAAACGCCACCTATCTCGAGCCATCGAGAAGATTTTTGTGATGATAACTCAAAGCGCCGAAGAACCCAACCTCCTAAAATTTGTCGATATACGAGTCAATATAATATTGTTGCGCTCAATATCAGCTGTTTTCTAACAAATATTCAACCTCTCGGCAAAGAAAACTACATTTAAATTTGGGAGATTTAGATTTATGCCACCCCAAAACTTGGAATTAAGAGAAATGCCACTCCAAAGTTGTGACTTAGAAAAATGCCACCCCAAACCATTCTAATTCATATATTTGCCACTATTCTATCATGATTGTATTAGTTTAATTAAAAACACAGTAGCAAACACTTTCTATTAATATTTATTTTAGTATATTCCATTAATACCCTTTACCCCACTCCTCCCTGTTCTCGACTCCTCCACACAGTAGTAAACACAAGTATTACGTACTTTAGGTATTTATGTAAATTCGGGGCTCTGGATAATACTGAAGTTGTATAACTCTGCAGATACATCAAAACATACAAGTAGATATCATAATTCTCACAACAGATAAATGTTTCAAACTTTAAGATAAAATATATATTCAGAGGCATACAAAAAAGAAGCAATCTTATCATTAATAAATCAATTGTTAAACATATTCCTATATCATAACCTCATTGAGACACAGATCAATGACAAAAGCTAATAATAATAGCTATGATCTAGCAACCTACATTAGCAACATATTCATCACTTGATTAGCCAAGTCAGCATATCAACAAAATCTGACAGCTATTGTCAGCAAAAACATAATAATTGAAGTTTCACCAAGGGCAAGAAATAGAAATGCACAAAATGAAGTAAGCTGCACATCAATACATCATGAATTCAAGTCAGCACACAAAAAAACTCCATGCATCTAAGTCTTCTTTTTGGTTCTTCTCTTCCTACAAGCACAAAAAAACTCCATGCATCTAAGTCTTCTTTTTGGTTCTTCTCTTCCTACAAGCACACAGTAAACTACAATAAGTATTCATTTTGACTAGCTTTAACTCAAATTAATAATAATACACTACACAGTACCTTTTTTTGATAACAGGAGCTTCTCCATCATTAGGAACTGCAGCTTTGCATGTCCTTGCTTGGTGACCAAATGCTCCACACCGCTTACATTGGTGTCTTTTGGAACCCAACTCAAGGCAACTAGGTATTCTTTCCTTTCTAGGCCTACCAGGTGGTCTTTTCATGTCTGGCGGGTGAACTTTGAACCCACTTTCAAATTGAACCCATTTCGATTTGTCATTCAGGGGGCTAATAACACTAGCATAAGCAGCTTTGAACTTATCCAGTGAGTAGTACTCGTGCACATAATCCTCAATGCGAGCCCCTCTAAGTGAGCAAATGAATGCAATGGCATGCATGCATGGCAGCCCAGTAAGTTGCCACTCTCCACAAGCACACGCTCGTTTTTCCAAATCCACCACAATCCTCCAATGTGTGCCATCCGGGTCCATTCCCTTAACCTCAGCACACGTATCACCCCCTCTGTCAATGGTGACCTTCCTCATATTCCTACTCTTTGCATTTAACTGCTTCATAACACTCGGAAGAATAGCACCTTCAAGCTTGGAACCAACCATCCTTCTTTTGGCAAATGTCACCATCAATCGTCCCCTAATTTGATCAACGAGATCAACGACATGCAATTCTTTCAAGTCTTTTATCCAACTATTGAAGCTCTCTGATATGTTGTTATTAATATAATCACATTTTGTCAGCTCAGAAAACTCACTTCTACACCATTTTTGCTTATGGTAAGTATCAAGATAAGCAATAGCCTGAGGTGCTTCTTTTTTTATCTTAGCTAGATGGTGCTGACATTTCTCTATGGTGTAAGTCGTCGCTGCAGGCCACATGTTTTTATCAAACACGTCACCATGGAACTTCATATTGAAGTTCTTCATCAAATGTCTCATGCATTCCCTATGCTCAGCCTCGGGAAATGCACTTGCAATTGCAGTTGCTAGACCCATGCATGCATCTGAGGAGATCGCCAAACCAGGCGGTGACCCTACTGCCTTATTCAATTGCGTCATAAACCACGTCCAATTGTCGGTTGTTTCTGTATCAAATACTCCGTACGCAACTGGAAACAGCCAGGTGTGCCCATCAATACCGCAAGCCGCTGCTAATTGACCCTTAAACTTCCCTGTCATATGAGTTGAATCAACACCCAAATATGGTCTACAACCTTGTAGAAACCCATCTATGCATGGTTTCAGTGCCACAAAGATCCTTGTAAACAACTTTTTATTGCCAACATCTTTGTGATCTACCACAACAAGGCTACCAGGACACCTCATTTCCACTTCAGCCTTAAAATTGAACAGCTCTTGGAAGCTTCCCTCCCATGAACCATGGATATTATCAAGAGCATCTTTTCTTCCCATCCAAGCTTTATTATAAGTTACCTTAACGTGGAATTCATCTTCTAGCTTGTTCTTTACTTCCTTTGCACCAGCCATTGGATTCTTTCGTAACCATTCTCCTGCCCATTCAGCTACCCAAGATTGAGAAGCCATCTTTCCATCAACCATAGTTGTGGATGGGCATGTGTGGGCATGTGGTAGTACCTTGACCTATATTTACAGAATTATACATATGTATCATTACATACTACATATAATATCTAAACAATAGAAGGCAATTAAGTTATGCGACATACCATGAATGCCATGCTATTTTGGACTCGGGAAGCACGGATCCTCCAAGGACAAGTAGAATGTTTACATCTTCCAATAAACCTTTTTTTGTCCGACTTCACGACCTGAACCTCAAACTCATTCTTAATTGCAAAGTGCCTAAGTGCCTTCCTAAAGGTGCCAACATCAGGAAATAAAGCCTTAAGCTCTATTTTAGGATTTGAAGGGTCATACACAATGACATGTTCTGAATTAGTATGTACAGCATCGTCTACACTTAGCTCCTCATCCACATTATCCTCTAATATAGGTTCTGGATTAATGGATACCTCATGTACAGCATAGTTAGCAACTCCCTCAACATCATCACCGTACATATTCTCGTCATTGAACCCAACATAAATATCATGCTCAACACCTTGATCAACCTCATCCGAATCACACACTATTACCAAAAGATCGATTTTTCTCTCCTCTTGGTACATCATAAACATCTCTAATATTTGAGCTTCAGACACCAGTTGAACATTCATGCCCTCATTCTTGTCAAACATCCATATGTTTGGTGTTTGGCAACTCCCCCAAGAAATCTCACTGGATAGGTCACTAATCAGATGACACAATGAGAACCTATCCGAGTCTACGATCCATTTTAATGTCCTACCCTTGACATATTCCCTTGTATCAATATTTTGCTTGTTGAAATATCCATCAATCTTAACCTCGATCCTAAAAGTGGTTTCTGAATCAGACCTATAGAAAATGAGTAACACCTAGCGTCCACATATGGACGGTCCATCACACTCACAAAGTGTTACAGTGGGGCCCACCACGTGTTACACTCTGTGAGTGTGATGGACCGTCCATATGTGGACGCATGAAGTTTCCCATAGAAAATCATACAAAATTCATGTTAGAACACTCACTACTGAGTTAAATAAAGCTAGCTGAGAAGTAAGTCATGACTTGAATAAAGAATAAAGCAAAAAGTCAGTTCACAATTTGCAATTTATTTCCATATTCATGACTTGAATTGCAGATACTAATTTCCAGATTTATTATTTTTATAAAATAATTTTCAGATTTATAATATTAGCACCAGGGTAAAAGTTTTGTGATTGTTGAGGTTTTGTGATTTATAATACTAGAAGTTGCTTAAACTTTGATTCTATTTAGCCGCAACCTTTGCAATAATGCCTAAATTGGAAAAGAAAAACAAAATAAAAGAATTCTATATTAAGATTGAAGTTTGGCTGCTACCGTTGCATTTAGTATAGAATTGCAATGAAAATGGCAAAATTAATAATTTAAATGTATTAATTCGATACTCAGTGCTGGTTTCCGGGTCAGATTTGGAGTCCTACTTTCATCCTCTTGAACAACTTTTGAGTTAATCCTCACAATATCACAGAAGTGAACAAAATATTTTTTGGCAAGGCAGATTAAGCTCTGATGAGTGCCAATAATTTCAGAGGCCACAATCTTCTGGCGCAAGAGAAGAGAGGAGAGCAAATTACCGATCGGACATGATGCGACCGACGAAAGCATAAAGGAGAGAATGCGACCGAGTGCGGAGCAGTCGGAGGCCGAGGCGCCGAGCAGTCGGAGGCCGAGGCGCCGAGCAGTCGGAGGCCGAGGCGCCAAGCACTTCTAGGGTTCGAGACTGCTCCGCGCCGGTGAGTGAAGAGGAGGCGGGAGAAAATAGCGATAAAGGGAAGAAAATTAATGAGAAGGAACTAAGGGTATTTTGGTCTCTGTATATTTTCATGTTATTTTTTTTGTTTTAATTCTGGTTTATATATCAAAAGTGGCAAATATATGAATTAGAATAGTTTGGAGTGGCATTTTTCTAAGTCACAACTTTGAAGTGGCATTCCTCTTAATTCCAAGTTTTGGGGTGGCATAAATCTAAATCTCCCTTTAAATTTTAGACAGAGCTTTTCAGGATTACTTCCATACACTTTGGATTTATTTTTATTTTTATTTTTTATTTTATTTTATTTTATTTTTTTCAAACATAGCAATAGTTCGTCATCTACAACTTTGAGATAACACAGTTATGTAGAACAAAAAATAATGTAACTATTTATCAAAAAAATTATTTCGTTCTTTTTACATCTTACCCCATACACATGATATATTTAGATTACAAACTCGATTAAATCGAACTGTCATAATTAAAAAGATGACTATACCAGTTTGTTATATTAAAAAGCCATCAAACAGGGAATTGGCCTTTAGTTTTTGGAACAAAAAAACAATACTCTCCACACCAAAAACGTAGATTCGCAACTCCAATAATGAGTTTTGATCTCATCTTTAATTATTTTTTAAAAAACCATGACTAAATATAAACGAACAAAGGAAAAAAAATATACACATAAACAAACAAATTTATACATCCGGAATAAGATCAGGATCGTGTGGCCTTTAACTCCAACCAAGCAAACTACGGAAGAAACAAAAACAAGTAAACAACGATCCTCGGTCCACCGGTCCACCCTGAACCCTCTCCATCTACAATACAAACCCTCCCCAATCCATCCAATTCACATCCTCTACTGCGCAGTAAACTACTGTGCAGTACTCCAACCATTAGATCTTTATTAAAATTCGTGCAACTCAATCTCGAAGAACCCTCCTATAATCCACATCGTTGATTCGCTGCGCAGTAGCAAGAGGATAAGCACGCATCCATCCAATCCATCTCGCTCTTATCTTCCCTCCCTCGCTTCCTTCAGTTCATATCCTCTACTTCGCAGTAACGTACTACGCAGCGTATAAACTGTTAGATCCGCTTTAAGATTCGTGCAACTCAATCCCAAAAAAAGCTCCCTATAATCCTTGTCGTTGATTCGCTGCGCAGTAAAATACTGCGCAGCAGAGGATAAGCACTCCCCTCCCTCCCTTCGCTGGTTCTCCTTTTCCTATTTCCTATTTTTTATTCAATTTATTCTCCCTTCACTGAAACGAAACACACAATTTTTAAACGAAAACATAAAAAACGCCCCCCTTTCTTTCTTTCGTCTCTCATTCATTTTCTTCTCTTCTTTCTAACTAAACCTAGGGCTAGGGTTAGGGTTAGGGTTTTCTCGGTCTCTCTTTCTCGCCATGGACGAGGCGAAGAAGAAGTACGCGCGATGGGAGGAGGTGGTGGTGTCCACGGACAGGGGCAAGCGGGAGGTGCACTATTACTTGAAAGACGGCGGCGGCAACGCGGATCTGGCCGTGGTCGGGCGGGAGAGGAGTCTCCGCCACATGACCTACGAGACCGTCGAGGGGTTCGTGAGGTTGTGGCGTGGGGAGTCCCCGTCCCCATCGCCGTCCCGCTGCTCGCCGATTGTTGACCCAGCGCTGCTGGGGTTCAAGTGGAAGACCCGACGGGAGGTCGTGGATTGGCTCTCCTCCGTGGTTTCAGGTAATTTTGATTGTTTGGTTGTGCGTTTTTGCCTTTGTTTGATTCGATCTGTTGGAAATTGTTTTGAAGCTCTGTTGTTGGGAGGTTTGTGGGTGGAAAACTGGAAATCTCGTCGAATTTTGAGGGGGAAGTCTCTGCATCCCGTAGATTCGTACAATTTGTTCGGATTTTGTTTGAATTCCGGCGTCAAATCCCTCTCCTTTCTAAATCTTTTCGCAAATAAACCAGCGCAGTTGGATTCGTAGCCTTTTTCTACAAAAAAATTGCTTTTATTTGCAACTTTGGGAACAAATTTTAAGTTGTTATTGCTTTTAATTTCGTGGAGGTTTTACATACGAACGTCTCATTTTTTAGGTCTTTTGTTTTTATTACTTAATCAGATTTGAGGCGGCGACCAGATTTGCGTTTACCGCAGCCTTAATTAATAGATACCATTAAATTTCCGTGGAGATATTTCAGCTTTAATCGCTCTTATGTTCCAGATCCGAGCATTTCCCAGCAAATTTTGGGTTATCTTTGTTGAAAACGCTTGATTGAACCTAAAAATTTGGGAAATCAGAAGTTTTTTGTTAGGAACTTTGATTTATTCGCCTGCTGGTCTGCGAAAGCTTCAGAATTTTAGGGGATCTGCAACTTTGTTTTACTTTGATTGAATCACCACCAATTGCAATTCATACTTTCATAAAGAGTTTGAAAGAGGGCGGCTTTGACACCAAATTGATATTGTTTCTGTTTCTTTTCAGAAACAGTTTGGAATCCATCCAGCAAAAGGCTAAAACCAAACCGTTCAACATATTTAATTTGAACAGGTTGCACTTCAATTCACATAATATTTGATTTTTAATTGTGACATAATCACTGAAACTATCCAAGTAATAAATTCCAGGTTCTCGCCCTTGCCAAGAATATGCCACAGATCTGGTACGGGCTTAAGATGCGTCAAATTAGAACTGTAGATTGTAGTGTGTCAAGTTGTACTTTGATTTCATATATTAGTGTTAAGGTATGGAGCTTTCCAGTCCGAAACACAACAGTATTTTTAAACTTGGTTGTTTTTGTTGTTTCTGTGATTGTTCTTTTACAACTTTTGAACTGCCAACTATTTTATTCTGTCATGCAATGCGAGTGAAAATTTTCATCTCTATGTATGTTGATATCTTTGTAAAAGTCCATCAGCACAGAGATAGCTTCTTTAGCTGTTAAATTATTCAGCTTTGTGCAATTGTTATATAGCCAAATTATCTTTATTCTTTTTCTGAATTTTTAGCAGCATTATTTGTGAATCTAAACATGATGTCTCCTTTGATAGGTTCCACTACCTACAGATCATCCCCTACCGATGATAGATTTTTTGAGGACGAAGAGTTGGATGACATGGATGGCCCTTCAAATGTAATTTGTTCTTTTCTCTATCTTGTACGCTCAATGTTTATTTTCCTTTGCAATGCATTTCATTAACCTGGTCATTCTTATCTTATGTCCAGATCATCATAACTTCGTCAGTACCAAACTACCAGCAGTCGAAGGATTTCTCGTGGCTTGGATCATCATGGACATGTAGGAAAAGACGAAATCATTATCGATCTTTCTGTAGCAGAGGGATCACCATTTCTGTAAGTGTATTGTCATCTCTAAGGCTATTTGCAAGCGATACTTATTTTAGCAATCATAGTTTTAAACCCCTGTAATGGTACAAGATAGTCTAATCAGTAATTACATTGCTGCTTTCAATGAGTTAGCTTCTCATGTAATGGGAGTTCAAATTTGGTTTCCTCGGGTTGTTTATTGACTTGATTTACAAATCTAGGCTGGTTTGTTTTATATTTTACTCCCATATTATTATAATTTTAGAGTGTGGTTATTTGTAGTTCATGAATTGACCCAGAAAATGAGCACTCCTAGGTGTTACATGAACATTGTACCTTGTTGTGTCTAAAGATATTAACCAATGCCTTTACCTTTGGAAAATAGGTGCATGACTTCGTGTACATAATGACTGAAGGGAACAAGAGACTGGTGGCTTATGTAGATGACCTCTATGAAGACCTGCGAGAGCATAAGATGGTGTCTGTGCGGTGGTTCCACAAAAAGGATGAGGTTGGGGCATCCATCATTCTGCCTCCTGATGTGCCTGAGCATGAAATTTTCTTCTCTCTTTGTTTCCAAGACCTAAGTGTAGAGTGCATCGATGGTGTTGCCTGTGTATTCAGCCCAACTCACTATAATCAATTTCGTGCTGCAGCTCGATTAAATCACCGGTTGTATCCATACATGTGCCGTAGATTGATTGACAATGATGACATAAAGGCATTTGATGTAACCCAATTACAGGGTTATTGGAGTCAGCAAGCACTTAGATCCATGTTTGCACCAACTTCTTTAAAACTGAGGTTGAAGATTTCAACAGGTAAAAAGAGGAAAAGGGAGGCTGTTGGGTTAGATGAGAAACATGCTTCTGTTAAGTCAGCTTGTGTAAAGTGGCAGCTATTGCCAGGTCAACCCGTCGAGGTTCTGTCACAAGATAGCGGTATCAGGGGATGCTGGTTTAGGTGCATTATATTGAGAAAACACCAGGATCGGATCAAAGTGCAGTACTTGGATATTCAAGATGCCGATGGTACAGATAAATTAGAGGTAAATTGATATTTTTGATTTTTTCTTTTATGGGAGCTTTCTTTTCATTGATTTTGTCGTACTTAATCCAGTATCTATATAATTTTGTTATAGGAATGGGTGTGTTGCACTCGTGCTGCTGCATTGGATGATTTAAGTATACGTGTAGTTGGAAGACCAACAGTGCGGCCGATACCTCCATTGCAGAGACCAAGTTTAAGCTCAGATTGCTCATTTAACCTTGGTTCTGTGGTGGATGCACGGTGGATGGATGGCTGGTGGGAAGGGATTGTAATTCACTGCGAGTCTGATGAAAAGATTC
Source organism: Cyperus esculentus (assembly GCA_030179965.1). Taxonomy (NCBI): domain Eukaryota; kingdom Viridiplantae; phylum Streptophyta; class Magnoliopsida; order Poales; family Cyperaceae; genus Cyperus; species Cyperus esculentus. The sequence goes on along the minus strand of JASGLE010000039.1, from coordinate 2,583,328 downwards.
AAGTCTATTTTCCAGGTACTTATAATCTTTGCTGGCTACAGGTAATTAAATATAAAGCTGTAGCATTCATTGTTAACTTCTGTGGTTTTGTTTGATAGGTGAAAAAAGAATATGTACTTTTGCCCCTGGACAGCTGAGGCACTCATCAGAGTGGGTTGATGGGAAATGGAGCCCTGTCAAAGAGAGGAAAGATATTGTTTCTGTTATACATGCCACCACAATTAGCAGACAGAATGAAGCCAGTTCAGGAGAGGAGATGAAGTCAGAAACCCCAAAAGAAGTTTTTTCCCCACAAGATACTGATGCTCAGGAGAGATGCACAACTTCCTCACCCGACTTGAGAAAGGATCTCATGTTAGACGGTTTGAAATGGAATGCAAGAAAGCGCCGTCGGTTCAGTCCAAATCGAGCGAAGCTAAGCCCAAATCGAGTGAAGCAAAGCCCTGGTTCAAGCAGCGGTTGCACGGAGGAAGAGACTGAGCCAAGTGCATGTGGCAGTTTTGTCCTACTGGACTCTTCTGATCATGAGAATTGCAAGGCTGCCAAGGATTCGCTATTAAGTGCACCATCTGTAGCCATCTCAAACTTGGTGGTGTCACAATAACAGCAAGCTATTGGAGTGATGTGAGTTTTCTGTGCATCCCCATGGTCATTCTTTGAGGTTTTAGAATAAATTGGAGATGAGGTGCTTGTTAGATCTACACTTGTATATTTTCGTTAGCTAGATTAGGGACTTTATCTTTTAGTTTGCATGATTAAGTTTTGTTCGGATCAGTTAGTGGTGGGATAAAGGGAGACTAAGGGTGTTGAATTCAATAGTGAAGCCTAACCCAAAGTTTTGTTTACTAACCTTGCTAGTTTCGTTCCTACTTGGGGTGTAATAGACGTGCTTAGTGTTTAACTAGGTCTAATGTTAGTCTTGTTCTTGAATATATATATATAACATATGAAATGTCTGCTGATCATATTGTTAACCATTGCCAGTTGATGTTGTCTCAGAATGTAATAGATTTTGTACCATTCTTAAATAATTATCATATATATATGATCCCTATTTGTTTTTCTCCAGAAAGCTTTACAATTTTGTCTTCTGATCACATTTGATGTTTGATTTTTAGCATTTTTTTTATTGGGCTAGCACAGTTGTTGTGATCTTTGTTTTGCATTTGGGAGCATAACAAAAAAAAAAAAAGAAAGTAAAAGAAAAAATGTTACTGACAATGGGAAGAAACCAATGGAAGTGCATGTGCCGAAAAAGAGAGAAAAAAAAAATAGATACAAAAAGAAAAAGAAAATAATATATAAGAGTAAGAAAATGCTTGTAGATGACAGAATTGGGAAGTCAGTGTAGGATTTGGATTACAAGTTTGTAATGGTGAGCTGGGAGCAGTTCCTGTGGCCCGTTCAGGTATAGATGTTGTCTTTTGAATTCTTTTTTTATATATATTTACTGTTCGTTCATCTTATTACAAAAAGAAGTGAATATAATTTGGATATATTTCATCCTAGACCTATACATGAACTAAAAGATCTAAATACCTGGTCGACTACGGAGTCCTAACAGGTTTTGTATCAGATTGTCAGTGATTAATATGATTCAATGGAGTAACAAGTTGAAGCTACAGCTCACTGAGGAAGGTTCCAATGGTATGGAGACATGGTTGCAATATTTGTAATAATAAACATTAATCCCATATTAACTAATCCATGACATTTCATCAGGGTATAATTTTTTTGGAGAAGTGGTTTTGGTGTGCCATGGCTTCCTAAATATCATGAGTTACTGATCCAAGGAATAATTTTTGTTCTGATCGTTCAGTGAGAAGTAAATTTTATTGGCATATCTGTTTGCTGGTACCTGCCTGAGCCTAGTAAGTACCGAGAAATTTGTAAATTGAAGTGTTGCTGTTGCACATGTATAAAGGATATAAATATACCAAACTTAAAGGATACATGACTGCTGTACTTATTTAGGGCAGTGCAGATTGTTTTATTTAGTTGGGGATCATTTCTTATTGTGGATCAATGCGGGTGGGGATGTTTTTTATCCATAATCTGATAATATGCTGGTATTTGAAGCTGTTACTTGGATCTGATATTTGAATGGTACCTCTATATGTAAATCATTTGATCCTGCAATCTGCTGCCATTTGTACATCATTTGCTAGCCTGGTGAGAGCTGCTGGTTAAAGTATTTTCTGTATGCCACTGCCCACTTGGATTGAAGCCGGCGATCATGATTACCGTCAGGTTATGAAACTACTGGATCAACCTGATCTTAGTAAGTTACCCCAAACAATGTCCATGGGACCATGTGTGATGTATACTATTGCTTTGTTTCCCACAGCAATGTCTGATATATTAGTAGTTACGTCATTCCCCTTTGTTGAAAACTGAAGGCTGCATCAACTCTATTGTTAAGTTAAATCTAGCTGTGCTGCTCGTCCTTGGTCGCATTTAGTTTTGAGTAATACCTAGCGTCCATAGAATAACTGTCCATAGCGTCATATATTACATTATGGGACATATATGTTAATATAGAATAACTGTCCATAGCGTCATATGTTACATTATGGGACATATATGTTATATAGAATAACTGTCCATAACGTCATATGTTACATTATCGGACATAATATGTTACATTATGGGACATATATGTTATATAGAATAACTGTCCATAGCGTCATATTTTACATTATCGGACATATATGTTACATTTTAAGATATATCTGTTACATTTTTTGTGTCTATGAACGTATGGACTGCTATATTTTTTGTACGTCTATGGACGTATGAACGGTTCAATGGGTGAGATGTTTATTTTTAGTTTTGGACTTTTGAGGGCTAAGGGCTTCAACAAAAAGATACTAGTACAACTAACTCGAGGCCCAGAAGGCCTTATAATCCATAAATCTCTAAATGAAAACCCTTGAAATCCACTTGCGTTGAGCCGATTAACTAATCCACCCATCCAGCAACCACTTTCACGATTAGTTTATCAACTCCCATTTGCCAATCTATTTATATGGTACCAGCTGAGAGAGATCCTAACTCATTATATAAACATAATACAATCTCTGTAAACTGTACCTACATTTTCCTTCCCCAGCTTAAAAACTTGTATTTTTCTTATATTTATATTATTTTTGTTGCCAACTATGAACCGTTATTTGCCGTGCAATTTACCCAACACTGTCCGTCCATTCAAAAGTTTGCAACTTTGGTAACCAATAACCATATTACTTATTAGGAGCTGAAAGAAACAAAGTATAAAAAACCCATCCCAGCCCAGAAGCACCGCAAGAAAGAAAGCCTGGAACAAGGAAAAAGGAAAGGAATTACACGCTAAGTCATATTATAAAGCCTACCTTACCTTTCCTCTAATTATTATTTTGCTGGGAATCAGATTCTGTCTTAACAAGGAACAAAATGACCCCCAGCTGTGGTACAAGGAAAGCCATGATCAGAGAATACCTCTTGGCAAATTCGCTTTCCCCACTGATCTCTAAAATCCTCACTCTGAGCTTTCTAGCTTCAACTTTTCAGCCGGTACAATTACATCCAGAGCTAGAGCCATCTTTTCCTCCCAAGACCTTCTTCATGTCACAAAAGGCAAGATTTTTACTGATATATTTATATATATATATTTTTTTATATTTTCCTGTTAATGGAAATTATCTAAAGTATGCATTTCTTTTTTGAATAGCAAATTTACGCAGGGTTTAGTTTAGTTCCATTCGAGCTCACAACGCTCGGTTTATATTAAAGTTTTGAGTTTTTTTTTTTTTTTTTTCCTAAATTTTTTGGTATAACACTTGGCCTTCTTGTTCTCTATTTTTTTTGTATCTTTTATGTATGATTCATTTTTTTTTACAGTTCATTTGCATGACTCTGAGGATGAACATCGACTGCAACGGATGCTACAGGAAAATCAGGAGCGCTCTCCTCCAAATGCAAGGTTTGTTCTAAAGTGTTGAACTCGAAAGAACGATAATTTTGTTCTATTCTTATGTTTTTATTGGTCCTCTTTTATATATTTTTCTTAATTTCCTGTAGAGTTGGAGAGCCATTTAATAGAAAAGAAGCAATCTAGAGTGAGAGTTTGCGGTGTGTTCAACCCGCAAGACGTGGCGATCAAGATCAGAAAGAAGACCAACCGGAGAGTCGAGATACTCGATATCAAGGAACTGGAACCCCCGAGCCAAGAGAACGGCGGCCAGGGACCTCCGCACCAGTAAAGATCCTATGTTTTACCTTGATGTAATTAGTAATTTAGTACTGATAGCAAACTTTGTGCGTTCGTCGTTCATGCGTGTAAAACTCCTTGTATGAATCAAAATATGAAACAGAAAAAAATGAAACTTTTTTTTCTTTATTTCAGCAGTTGTAATTCTGTTGGTTAAATTGAAAAGTCGGCCGTTTAGTAGGGTTATTATGCCATTTTTCGTTGATTTGAAATTTTTTCGGCGATCAGCGGGAAGTACTCCTTTTGTTCGTTAACAAAAAAAAAGTAAAATTAAATTATTGTAATGCTAAGGAGGACAGAAAAAGATTTCTTTTCGTCGTTCTTATGAAGAGTGATATTCAAGCAGAGAGTATGAAGCATCAGAATGAGAACATCCCCTTTGTAGTCAACTTTCCTTCAAAGATATGCTTCACTATTTTATTCTCACTTCTCAGGAAAGCTTGAAGCTCTAGATGCAAGTGTGCCTATTGCCTTGTTGATTTGACAATTCTTGATGCACTCTTAACTCTTAAATAGAAAAATATTGTTCTAATTTATGTATATGAGACCTTTTGAAGATCAATATAATTATAACTGATAACAATTCTTATGCAAGTGCATGAGGATCCAACACCATGTTCACAACACCCAAATACAAGTTTATGAACAATAAATTAAGTATTCTTTTACAGCTGCATGAGAGTTCTTAAACTCACATTTTTTGTGTCTTCATCTTCGCCAAAAAAAAAAAAAAAAAGAGGTGTTTGTGGCCATTGGGCCCTCTTGTACCATAACTTGACTTTCCTAAAGGAAGTTCAATTAGTTTACCAACCCAACTTTCCTGCCAGGAAGAAGGGAAGATGGCCTTATAATAGATAGGTTTGTCTCATGGATTAGTTCTTCTGTTCCAACCATAAATCAAACCAACTGTTAAGTGGTTAGGACAGGTAAATTGAGACAGAACGTGTGAAAAGGAAACATGTGTTACTACATTGTACAGAGTTTGCTTTGTTATGTGACATCTCAACTTTTCTTTTCCTTGAATCAAGTTTAATTTGGTCTTACTTCGGTTATAAGTTATAACACATGATACCATTTCACAATTAATTCATAAGTCAGTTGCAGCGAGTATTTTAGGGGCAAACATTTTTTTTTTCTTTTGAAAATCCAATTTTCGAATTGAAATTTAAAAGCAATACTCGGGCAAGATGTGCAACCATTAAAAGAGGGGCATAATTTTATTGACTTAATGTAGCAGTATTTACTATTTAGACAATATATATCCATATAAAGGGTGGAAATATACTTGATAAATATAGAAACTGGCACTTCTGAAATCTACAAGAAAAAACAAATACAAAAGACAAAATACTGGAAAGAAAACTAATTCCTGAATAAATGAACCTCTCTTAAGAATTACTAATTATTCCAAAAAGAAATTCTTGGAGCAAAACAGGCCTTAACATGAATATTTTAAAACAAACCGAAGTTTACAATGCCGACCATTATTGTTTATTAGCAGAGCAGCTCTCACAAGGTCAAGCTATCAGGGTTCTCAACAATCTTTGCAAATGTCTCTAGGAAGGCTGCCAAGTCAGCTCCATATATAATCCGGTGGTCAGCAGTGACGTTCACCTACAACAACATCCAAGGATAAAACATCGTATGGTTTAGTTACGCACCATATTTACAGTTCTTTTGTTGACCTATATATATATACAACAGTTAAAATGAAGACGATAATATCCAAAACCTACCAGCATTTTACTCTTGACACTAAAGAAGCCATCCTTATCAGCACTAACTGTAGGTTTCGAGGCTCCAACAGCCATGATAGCTCCCTACATACATACAATTAACAAGTCAAATAATAATATTGTGATTGAACAGCAAAAAAAATCCAACAATTATAATTAAAAGAAAAACGGCCCACCTGACCAGGAGGAAGAATGGCATCGAATCTGTCAACCCCAAACATACCCAAATTTGAGAGCGTAAATGTACCTACAAGCGCAAATCACCTTCCAATCAGCCACTGGTAATCACATTTTAATTTCAAAATAAAAAAATTAAAGGCATGCAACAATAACCTGAATTGTACTCATTGGGGGAAAGCTGCTTAGCACGGGCCTTCTTGACCAACTCTTTCCATTTCTCTGATAGCAAGTACAGATCCAGCTACATTGTATTTTCAGTTCCCAATCAACAAATATGTAAACTGAATATAAGACCAAAATTTACAAAATTTGATCCCAATTGAAACCTTGTCAGCATCCTGCAAAACAGGAGTGAGGAGGCCACCATCCATTCCCACAGCAACAGCAATGTTGATGTTGCTATTATAAGTGAAACTTTTTCCATCCTTGCAACTTGCATTCACGACTGGGTGCTGTGCGAGTGCCATTGCTGCTGCTTTTGCCAACAACACTGTCATTGTCACACCCTTTGGTTTGAGCTATAAAAACCAAGAATTCCCAGATTAATTGTTAGTTCAGAGAGAAGCAAAAATTTCAGTATCAGACATGTTGCAAAACTATGTTCATCTAATGAAGAAGGCATATAAAGCAAGGAATGCGGTTCAACAAAGCAAATAATCTTAACCACCTAAATAATAACTAGCAACTACATTCAATCAAATGAGAATGCCAGTTGTTTGAAAAGTGCCATTGGGTCTTGTTTTAACACTTCTTAATGGATACAAGCTTTGAGTTGCCTGGGCATTTGATTAGTCCAGCATGATATTATTTATATCCAGATTTAAATTCAATTAATAGGTAATATCCTTCAGCTGTTCATATGAACACCCTGCACCAGCATTGTTAATGCTTGTTTGCAGCAATATCAAATTAACAAATTTGTTGGTGCAGTTATTAGTTGAACAGAGCAGGTGCATACTATTTATCCTGAGTGAAACTTAATTAACATTATATTTAGTTATAAGTAAAAAGGCTATCATGCCACCATGACACTGAGCACAAGACATGTTTTTTGGTTAGATATAACACTGTCCTATATTTACATGAACAGAAACATACATACAGGGCTTAGAAGGAATGGCTTGTCTTCATAACGTATTTTGGAACTTTACTTTAATTTCTATGTTTCATTTTCAGGGTGTTTAAATGGATATAATACTGCAACAGAACATACAAGTAGCCAGCACAATCCTATATGTACATGAAAAGAAACATACGGGCATTAGAAGGAATGACTTGTGCCTTCATAATGCATTTTAGTTTTGCAATGCAGGTACATTAGGAAATTAAATTTTAGTCAATACCAAATGTACTTCAAAGATAACAAATGCACCTTTGCATAGAGCGCGTCAAGTGCATTGGTTACTATGGGGTATCCAACCCGGAAAGTGGGCACTGAAAGGCTCGCCATCATGTTCTTGGAGACACCTGATTGCATCGTAGTGAAAGGGACCACGCTAGAGCCAGGAAGTGGTGGAGGAAGAGATGCCGAAGCTGCAGCAGCTGGAGCTGATTTGGATGGAGCTGCCACAGCTTCAGCTACAGGAGCTGCAGCTGGCTTCTTTGGTTGGATCCCAGCAGCAGCCTCTATATCTTCAGGCGTTATCCTCCCGAACGGTCCTGTCCCTACCACCTTGTTGATGTCCACCTGTCATCAATCAACTCACTTAAGTCTTTTCTGTTTATATTGTAACAGTGAGTTATATTGCAATAGTGGCTTGTCGTTTTCTCAATTAATTGTTTGATTGCTTGCATGCAAAAGAAAATTGCATATGTATCCATGCTTAATAACAATTTGATTAGGCAGCCAGCTATTCATCACTTACGGACAATTATTACTGATTAGTCACTAATATCACCTAAAAGAACAATGCTAATCAACTGGCCATACAACATCTAAATCTAAACATTCCAAAATGGTGGAGTTGGACAGACCACGATATTAGTATATTCCAAGACAGAATTAATTATAATTTATAATTATAACTATTACTATTATACCTTGTGTTGTTTGGCAAGCTTCTTAGCATAAGGCGTCGCCACGGTCTTCTTCGGTTCGTCAGCCACAGCAGTGGCCGCAGGAGCCGGAGCTGCCGGAGCAGCGGCAACCGTTCCATCACTCTCCCCCACTGCAGCAGGAGCAGGAGCAGCGGCGGCACCACCACTGGCAGACTGCGACTCAGCCTTGGCTTTCGCCATCGCCACCTCCTCCTCGCTCTCGGCAAGGAACGCGATCGCGGCGCCGACGGGGGCGCTCTCGCCCTCGGGCACCACGATGGCCGCGAGAATCCCGTCGTGGAACGACTCCACATCCATATCTGCCTTGTCGGACTCCACGACGACCACGCTCTCCCCTTTCGACAGCCGATCGCCCTCCGATTTGCTCCAGGACACGATCTTGCCCTCCGTCATGGTCGAGCTGAGCGCCGGCATGAAGATCTCCCGGATCTTGGCCTGCACGGCCGGCACGCGCCTGCGCGGAGGCACAACGGCCCGAAGTCGCCGCACGGCGATGAGGCGCGGGGAGGCTGTAGAGAAGGCAATCTGTGAAGTCGCCATTGTCGGGGTTTGGAATGGACGGAGAGTGGAGAGTGAAGAAGGTTTTTTTAGAGAGCGGGGCGGAGGAAACGAGGTTTTTGCCTTGTAAACATCGATGCTTTATACGAATTCATATCCCCTGCTGTACTGCAATGTGCAGTTTACAAAGTCAGCCGTTGGATCGTATCAAGATTCGTCCTAGAGTGGATTTCGAGACGATCCAACGGCTGACGCCGTGAACTGCATAATGTAGTATAGCAGGGGATATGAATTCAGCGCGGGTAGTGCTAGTTGCTGGTTTGATTGCTAGCTTGGAATGAAGACAACTGTGACTGTGAGTGTTATTAGAGGGGAAATGAATGTGGGATTGGAGGTAGTGCGGCCCAGTTGATGAGGAGGCTAATTATAGGCCTTATGGGCCAAGATGGTTGATAATTGGGCCTTTAGATGTCCTTAAAGAACAGTTGATGAGTCTTGACAGCCCGATTCGACGGATCCCCACAAGCTCTTCAAAAGGGGCCACCTCTTCAATTTCATGTAATAGAGTACACATCGTCTACCGTTTTTCTATTCTCTTTTATGAAGTTTGGGCTTTTGTCTTGAGTTTGTACTCGTGTTTGATCTTGTTCTTTCTATGAAGTTTGGGCTTTCTATAACATTTTTTATATAAAAAATTAAGCCTTTTTTTTTTTTTTTTTTAATTACAGATCAGATAAACGTCCAAGCTTTTTTATATTTTTGATGGCGAGGAGCCGATGATAATAGGTACGATTATTATGGCTTAATATCGTATGTATATACCTCTGAAGTCTTCCTTTACTCTTTAATATATTAAATATCCTCTTCAACTCTTTAAAACCTATCATATTTATCCTCTACTCTTTTATCCTTACTATAAAAAATATATTGGAAAAAATAATATGAAAGGGCTATCCACCCACATGAGCCGTTGATCATTTTCTTGGATAGATCAGAACCATTATTTTACTTTAATGCCCGTTGACGTTATTGTCTCAGCCCATTAATATTTAAGACCCACATCAATTTTCTCAATATAAGGCCATTACATATTATCTTAAAAAATTATTACAAGAAATAACAATTTCAGCCCAAAGTAAGGCGTGAGTTCTTTACTAATAAAGACTAAAAGTACATTTACAGTTACATAACTCACATTAATACCCACATGTAAATTTTTTTTAGCTTCATGCATGTACTCATCAAGGCTATTAAACTGGAAATGCCCAAACAGACCTGAAAAAAAAAAATTAAACATGATTTGCATTCCCAAAAAAACAACTGCAAAAAAATGTGTATGCATGCAAGGTTACAATTGAAGCCAAAAAAACACCCAAAAAAAATCGAAAACAACTTCCAGATAAAAACACCGAAAAAAAATCGAAAACAACTTACAAATACCAGATGTTTTACCTGCCAACAAATAGCAAGAGAGGCGACATGCAAAGGCAACAAACCAAATCTGTAAAAGTAAAGCAACTATTAAACACGAATGATAGTATTCTTTCTTGCATGCAGCTAAAAAAAATTCCAAAGACCAAAGTCTGTAACAGAAACAAACAAAGTACAGAAAGAGAATAAACTAACTCCAAAAAAAAAAAAAAGGCAAAAATAAAAAACGCATGCAACCAAAAATCCAAAATAAAATTCCATATAATACAACAGATTCACCTGGCTTAGCAAGTTCTTTAACAAAACAGAAAGAAGGCCACAAATTAAGGGAAGCAACGAAGAAAAAAAAAAAAAGAAACGCCAAAAAGAGGCTCTGCATGCAGGAAAAATTTTCAGATCAAACCATTGAACGCATAGAAGATGATGCAGATTGAACTGAGTTAGCAATGGCAACCACCTAGATGAAGAAACTCAGAAAGGCAGAAGCAGGAGACAGCACAGCAAATCCAAAAATTGAAAGCCATCGCAACTAATAACGGACCCAATAACAGAAGGAAACACCCAGCAAAATTAACAAAAGAAGGGACCACAGAGCGCATATTTTTAATGGAGAGACCAAAGAAATTGGGAACGACCTTGGAAAGAAGAAAGCAAGCAGAAGACCAGGTGGCAGCCTCAAGCAAAAAGGCCAAAAGAACATATAGACCTCATACTTGCATAGAAACCGATTGCATCCCAAGAAAACGCATACAAAAGGGTTAGAATACATGCAGCAACGAGGGCCATGAGATTACAATCGTACGGAAAGAAAAGAAATAACTGTAATGGGAAAACAATGGGAAATTTACAACCACAGATGTATCCTACCAACAACAAAAATCTATAAAGAAACACTGAATAAGCATCAATCAGGTGTAACATTTATTACTGTCCACCACACTGTAAAATGGAATCGTCAATCCCACAACACAGCACAACCCACGCATTAAAAAGAAAAACCAAACGCAAGAGGAAACACTAGGTTATGAATACAACGGTGATACACTTTTTTACAATCAGCACAACCACAAGGAAACACCAAACTGAAAAACAACACAATTGAAAACACGACATACACCGGGAGGCACATTCCATGCGCAAGGAAATAACATGGCCAAATACAACGTCACTACCTGACGATAGCAAAACAATCAGACACCCAACGATCACCATCGAATGGTAAGAAACGCAAAAAATTCACTGTTCATATAGCACTGTTGATCGGAGGTCATCCTTGACATCACCTATATTCCCGATTGAGAGATTTTAATATGAGCTTTGCTCGTGGACTGTGCATTATGATGGACTTAATTTAGTCAATTTTGTCAAGTTTGACTAGTTTTAACTCATTTGTGCACCATAACTGATTCCACAAATTCATCATAGCACATGTAATCATACAATTCACGACAAAACTTATATAAAATTAATAGAAGTTAATATAAAATGGTGTTGGTTATAAGTATCATTTTTGTTTTCGAGAAGTTTTATATAGTTTCTAACAAAAATATTTTGTTCTGCGATATATATTACAATTTGAATTCAAATATAATTAATATATAATTTGATTTTAAGTATTATTTTTCTATTTTATTTTTTATAATTTGATATTGTCATCCTTTCATACATCATTGAAATGCTAAAATCAAACCGTCTCTTCTCAAGAAAAAAAGAAGTTAATAAAATAGTATTGGTTATAAGTATCATTTTCGATTTCGAGTAGTTTTATATAGTTTTGAACAAAAATATTTTCTTTGGCAATATATATTACAATTCGAATGCAATATAATCAATATAAAATTTGATTTTAAGTATTTTTTTTCTATTTTATTTTTTATAATTTGATATTGTCATCCTTCATATAGCATTGGAATGCTGAAATCAAACAGTTTCTTCTAAAAAAAATAAAAAATCAAACATTCAATTAGTCAACTCTCCGTTAACACCAACTAATTCATCCCTTCTATTGCTTATGTGCATAGGAACAGAATGTCTCCGCATTTAGTTTCTCAGCCAGCACGCATTCACTGCAGTGTGATAGCTTATTAAGCCCAAGACATGCTCGTGTGATGTTTGTTTGAGAAACTCGTATTCTGCTATTGGGAAATCGGTTTTAACAGAACAGTCGTACTTGTCATCTTCTCCGTCCATATAATACTGGCATAAAAAAAATTCAGCATGGCCCGTAGGAATCCCACTCAAATTCTTTACTGCTGTCTGGATATAGTATATAGTCTTCTTTTGTGGTGGTCCCACCAAAAATAATTTTTGCCATTATAAGTATAAGAAAGATCAGGGCTGGGCACAATAATATCCGTGAGTTGATATAAGGGGAGGATGTGTCGGTGTGTCAATCTACATCGGGGTCGATATGCGAGGAGATACGACCGAGATGCATCGATCTGCATCGGAGTCTTGCCAGCGATGTATCGAAGCTACATTTGCGGTGTTCCAGCGATGTTGATCTGAGGCGGTGAGTCGGCGACGAGCTGGAAGAAGAAGAGAAGAAAGAACAAAAGCGAATGTTAGGCTTAATGGTTTATCAGACTTTGTACTATTTAGAAGTCATTTTAAGTCCATGTTTTTCCTTTCTAAAGCCCATTTTATATTAACGTATTTGGACTTGGGCTGGACTTTAGGCTCATAATCCATTTAGGTCCACCCAAATAATGTTCATTAGAAAACCACCCAATTAGTTTATGGAAAAAATCAGTCCAATAACAGCCCTACTCATAATAATTAAAATTAAACCTCCATTGTCAAAATAAAATAAACTTAATTAATATGACTGAAGTTTGCCCAGCTTTTAGATTGGGCCCTGGTTGTTGGAGTCTTGAAAAATTGCTCTTTTATTATGAGAATAGAGTGTTTTTTACTGTGAGACCTCTGTGGCTCGTGTAAAAACTGTCTATAGCATGTATAGGTTACATTCCAAAATTTATTTGTTACATACTATATACATCTAGATGTATGAACAATTTTACAATAGACGCAAGATGTTTCTCTTGTGGCTTTGTGTATTGATGGACTAGAGGCTTCAAAATAATAATAATAATACAAAAAAAATAAATAAAGAATAAGTAAAACAAAAATAAAGAAAATATTGATGGATTCATTTGAGGTTCAATATATAAGCTGATTTAACTATAAAATTATTTTTATCTTCATATCGATAAAGGGTCTTATTATTAAAATTATCGAACATACAAATAGCCGATGCAAGTAATTCCTCCCTTATTATGTCTTTTGCTATTATGGGTTTCTATCTCCTTAGTTATTCTTTTGGGCATTCATAAATGGGAGCTGATATATATGTATCTGTTTATACGAGTTAGACTATTGTGACAATGTTTGCATTTCAATCCGAAATACTGACGATTCAAATTATACTTTGCGACATCCGAAATTTCGATTTATGGTTCCCATCAAATTCATTATATAAAAATACTAGGGAATACAAAAATTTTCCATTTTTTGAGTTTTGTAAGTATTTATTTCGGATTTTTAAAAATGACCCTAAAATATTAATAAAATAATGCTTGTTTGTATATGGTCTTTTAAAAATCCGAAATAAATACTTAAAAAGCTCCAAAAATGGAAATTTTTGTATCCCCTAGTATTTTCATATAATGAATTTAATGGGAATCATAAATCAAAATTTCAGACGTGGCAAAGTATAATTTGAACCGTTAGCATTTCGGAGTGAAATGCAAACGTTTTCATAATAGTTCTACTCCTGATTATACTCTATAGTTTATACAATCGTTGATATGAATTTTACGTACAAGTTAAATGAGTCGCCATGCAAGTTAATAAGTTTGTAATGTAACTAATTTTGTATATATATTTGTGTCAACATGTAACTAATTGAGTTATTATGCATATTAAACATGATCTATATTGCATAAGAGAAATACTGTACAAAATGAGTGTCATAATAAATTCATTAGTATGCATAGTAATTTATTGATTTATATTGAATAAAGGAAATGTTGTACAAAATGAGTGACATAATAAATTCATTAGTATGCATAGTAATTTATTGATTTATATTGAATAAAGGAAATGTTGTACAAAATGAGTGACATAATAAATTCATTAGTATGCATAATAATTTATTGATTTATATTGAATAAAGGAAATGTTGTTAAAAATGATAATTTATTAATGTCCATAATAAAGTCTGGATTGATGATGGTGTATCAACAACAGTATTTATGTAACACTTTTTTTTCAAATTGCTTGCCTTTTGTTTTTATATATATAAATCTAAAAAAATATCAACCACATTTAGTTATGCACGCACTTGAGAGTTGAGACATACTTTTAGATTTATCCCTACTAATAATATATTAGTAAAAGGAGGAGTAATTTTGAGATTGAAAATGAGTCTTTGTCTAGAGTTATTCCTGACCGTCCGATCGGATAATCTCAACCGTCCGTGCTTAATTCGTATAGCAATCCGCTCTTTCCATATCTCAGAACACAGCGGCTCAAAACACAACGGATCGATCATTGATTGTGCTGCACTGTTTGGCCTCTCTCTTTCACTCGCCTCTTTACTCCGACTGCCCGATCCGTTCGCCTCCTCTCCTGTGCTCTCCTCTGCGACCCTAACACAAGGGACCCAAGCGACTCTCGCTCCGCCTCACGTCCGCTCGCTGCCTCCCTTCTTCCCACTGCAAAAACCATTCCAACCCGGCACAGATGAAGACAAAGAAGGGGATGATGCTGAGAGAGTACAGAAGAAAACGGAGGAGACCGGAAACCTAGACGCCTCAGCACCTTCGGCCTTCGCCCTTCTTACAGCCGGCATGTCCTTTCTCCAACTCCCAACATTGTCTCTCTGCCTCTCCTTGCTCGGTTCCGTCCGCCCTCTCCTCTGGCATCGTCTCGGTTTGATCTGGCATCGTCTTGGCTTATTGTGACTAATTTTAAGGATCCCCAAGAACAGGATATCTGGGTTGAATCACAAACAGGTTTGCTCTCATCTCTTTTTTTCTTTTAGTTTTGCTTTGGTCGGTTTACTGGTACACAAAACCCTTACTTGTTCATGCCTTTTTCCTGTTACTTGTGTAACATACATAACACATTAGATGGATTATCATGTTGTTAAACACACCTTGTGTTTTTATGTTACATTTATATCTTATTATAGTTTTTACTGATATGATGTTGGACAAGAATGATTCGGATTGATTTTGGTTTGATTTTACAATCTCGCTAGAACCTTTTAAAGTAGGAATTAAATAAACTGGAATTCTGACATTAAATATATTTTATTTGTTTTTGGAATTCTGAAAGTAAATAGTTTTTATTGTGCTTGCAGATTTGTGGTGGTTCCACGATTGTTAGATGAACAAAACAGCTGATCCAAACATAGTACTCAATATGCTTCATTTTAAGGTAGTTTGATGGTAATCTTTGTTTTTAAGAATTTATAATTAATAAAAATAATGGTAATCAATGTTTTAGAGCAAACGTTAAATTTAGTTAGAACAATGATTGCAAAATTGATTTTGAGAGAAAGGTTGGTATTTACAATGATATCCAAAGAGTAATGTCGTGACCTAACTCTTATAGATAGGTTGTTCGAGAAAGTTCAAATTGAGATCAATGAGATAGCCATGAAATTCATAGATGACAACGGATTCTTTTTGTGCTATCTTCATGTTACACAAAAAGGACGTCATATATATGATTCAGAAAAAGTTCCCTTTTTGCATAATTTTGGGTACCAGAAACTTTCAAGATGTTTATTTTGCAAATAGTTCAAACTTGTGTTCACAAAATGTTGATTGTGAGTTTGCCAATATATTCGCTTTTTCATTCTTGAAAAAGTTTCCACAAAGGAAAGCGCTGAGATCAAAAGCACAAACATTTGAAAGAAGAAATTATTTGTTAGACATGGAAACCATGCTACAAAGTAATGAGATACATATAATTATTCTTCCAGTGATGTATTAAGTTCTCCATTAATTTCTTATTTAATTTTTGTTTTTTGCGTTTACTCAGAGAGAGACCGATTTGCTGATGGATTTTGCAGAGCTAACCAAGATAATCTACTCACGGATTCGGCGTTTCGAGCCTGATAATACTGCGAGAATATTCGGTGCATTTTCTTGTGTGAACCTGACAAACAAGAGATGGTTCAACTTGCCTATGGTTCTGATGCAACCTTGATTTCGTATATCAATGAAGCCAAGGTGGATCTCAGCACCAAATCACCCCCAAATTCATCCAAATTCAACCCCACAATTACTCTGTGAATGGCCTACAACGCTTCTCCAAAAGTCCAAACTTACACACGCAATATCATATCTATGACAACGGTGATTGCTATAACTACAGACAAAACCTCGACAATCAGTTCATAGGGTTCGATGATCCATATGACAATATGAAGTTATGAACAACTTATCAGGTTACATGTCGGGTCTGAACATGTATGACTCTGTAGTGCAAACACGGGGTTTAAAATTGTCAGTGGCAGCACTAAAACGCCCATGCCATTACTATGTAAAAGGTATGTGCAAGAATGGTGTGAACTGTAGCTATGCGCATCACAACATCCCATCAGATTTCTCGGAGAGTGATACTTTGAGTACCGGGTCTGGTACAGGGGCTACACCGGCATCATTAGAGAAGCTGGAAGTGGAGATTGTGGAGTTGCTGAGATCAAATACCGGGCAGCAAGTGTCAATTGCATCTCTACCGACACTTTATGGCCATATGTACGGGAAGGGGTTGCAAGCTGACGGGAATTTGACCGAAAGTCAAAGCCATGGCAAGGCGGGCTATAGTCTTACTAAGCTGCTTTGTAGGCTTAATAAGATTGCAGTCATTGAAAGGTACAAGCCAGTGTGAATCATGATCTAGATTTGTTACTGATGTCCATACCAAATCTTAGAACATCAGAATTATGATGCAATTGCAACCTGTATATTTGAGTACTAAAATTGTAACAGCACATGAATCTTTACATCCAATTTTATGAAGCTGCTTTCTTAATGTTGGGATTTATTTTCAATTTTCAGACCACATGAACAGCATGCCGTTGTTCCAGCTGAAGATGCTTTCAGATATGTTGTAGATTCTGGAAACGAAAAAAACTATATGAATCCAAATCCTGCAAACCAGATTTACCTCACATTCCCAGTTGCTTTGTCGGCTTAATAAGTGTCTGAAAGCAAAAGTTAAATTGTGGTGATGTACTATAATTTGAAGAGATGATGCTTCAATGGTGATTTGATAAAAATAATAAAAGAGAGAAGAAAACACTGGTAAAAGGTGAAAATTTATAGCTGAAATGTTTGCTGATTTTGGGAAGAAGCCTAAACTTTGCTTAAATGTTATATGCACCCTTCACTTGCAAGATAGAGACATGGAACATAAGATAAAAACCTGTGTTTGGAGAGACTTTTTTATTTTATTTTTATCCTAAAGATTGAATTAAGAGGAGAAGAGTGTAGTCTTGTTATCCACATTCATTTGAAATTTATTAAATAATCTTTATATAAATTGAGGTAGAGATCGAACAATTTGTATTGCTGTAATTTTTGAGATGTTAGGGATCCTTCATGAAAAATAGTAAGATTTTTCTGATTCAATCTGCAAATATTTAGAAATGTTAGAGACCTTGTAAGCACAAAGTAATAATATTATCGTTGAATGGGAGGGGAAAAAGATAGAACACAATATATATATTTTTTAAAAAAGTACTATGAAAGAATCATAAAAAAAAACCTGCGCAATGCTGCATTGCGCGGGCATATAACTAGTATATCAAATAACCTCTTAAACTCTTTAAAACTTATCATATTTACTTATTATGTTTAGAGGTGGCAAAATCTAACTAACCCAAAAAACTCGCACGACCCAAAACACGGTTAGGTCAGGTTCGAGTCCGGTTCTGACTTTCCCTGAAACACGGGTCGGCTTCAGGTCAGTTTGACTTTCCCTGAATCTCGGGTCAATTCGAGTTTGGATCGGGTCAGATTTTGCGGCCTCTAAACGTAATGGATATATATGATAGGTTTTAATTAAAGAGTTTAAGGGGTTATTTGATATATAGAAGAGTATAGGGTAAATATGATAGGATTTAAAGAGTTGAAGGGGATATTTGATATATTAAAGAGTAGAGGAGTAAATATGAAATTAATAAGACTTTAAGGGTATATATGATATTAAGTCAATTATTATTATAATAGAGGTGGAATATAATATATGCAAAAATGAGAAATTATTACAAGAGACTGACTTACATGCGGAACTCTAGCGAGAGAAAACAAAAAACAAGTTTTCAATTTTCAAAGCTTCTCCAGCTGTTTGAATGCTCCTATATTACATTATGGCCGATGTAATGGATCTTAGATTCTTATCTATGCAATTTGAATTAAAAAAAGAACTATTGGTCTGGATCTGACGGAAGAAGACTTAATTTATTTTCTTTCTGGTGATGTGTAATGGTGTTGAGTTGTTGACGGGAGAAAATAAATTAAAAGGATTACATTTTTTGAAAAAGTAATTACGGGTAGAGATAGTTGACAACGCTCATCTTAACCATCTCAATAATATACTTCTTCAAAATTCGATTTTTTTTTTTTTTTTAAATTCTTACAAATGTAAAACGACGCAGATTAATCATGCCTTTATTTACATTTAATTAAGTATTAATTGATAGTCTATCAAATACTTATTAAATTTTAACTGCAATGAGGTGTTTAATGAGCTATCAAATAATATTCAAATTTTTTTTCAAAAAAAAAATATTCAAATTAATTGAAATTTGAAATATATATCAATCTATAAATTATAAACAAAGATTTTTTATAAATATATTAAAAAATTATGTTGTTAGAATATAATTGAAGACATCATTAATCTACATCATCTTTTGACCAGTCGTGTTCTTTTGTTACAATATAATTGAGGAAAGTTATAGGTGGCAGATTTTCGAGTCGGGTTGGGTCAGTTTGACCAACTAGAAATGTCGGGTCGGGTATCAGGTTGACGGCCGTCGATATTTTTTTTGGGTCGGGTCGGGTATCGGGTTGACGTTTGTCAGCATTTTTTTCGGGTCCGGAGGGTTTTTCAGGTTTGGTCGTTTTTAATCAGATTTTGCACCTTAATTTCCGGGTTGGGTCAATTTGACTTTCCCTAAAAACTCGGGTCGGATCGGGAGAGTCAGACAGATTTTTTAGGTCGGATCAAAATTTGCCACCTCTGGAAAGTAGCTAGCTACCTGCTCGGTGCCTCTCCTTGTCTCTTGCGTGACCAGTCGGGTTCTTTTGACCAGCAACTATGAACTATCTCTACACTTTATTCGTCTCTTTCGTTCGTTCCCCTGTACTGTATATACTTCAGTACTCTATCTTCCCCATGGGCCATGGTTGGTTTCTCCAACCTCTCCCTTCTTATGATCGCTCCTAATAGCGAGCGCGCGCGATCTCTGTCCGGCTGTTTTCGCATCCTTCGAATGTCTGATTGTCAGGGCTAGCTAGCTACGTTTTAAAAGAGTTCTATTCTACCCGTTGATAAGTTCTCGACTCCATTCATTCAGTCACCATTGCGCGCATTCGGTGAGTTTTAATTTGAGGTCTCAGCTCACAGTGTACTTGTTTACTGTCATCTTGTCAGATTCCTATTAATCTCTGTATTCGGATATAATAATAACTGTAGTAAATACTGTAATTAATAGTGTGTTGAGAATGGTTGTAGTGCTACTTTTGGTACCACCAAATGCCACAAATTTGTATCTCAAAGTTAGAGTTTTTTTGAAACCATTATTGTTGTTAATATTCAAGTTATAATGAGAGAAATCATCATCTCTTTTTGAGATCATTTGTGTAAAAATTTATAAAAGTTAATTTTGAAAGAAATTAAAGTTGGCAATGATTGTGTAATCTGGGAAAAGGTGCTTATACACAACGAAATATTTGTATAATTTATTTTAATAGTATAGCAATTAAACAAATTCGTATTGTAGTATTGTTTTCTATAAGCATTTTGATTTTTGGCAACCTAAATCTAATACTTCCTCTGTCCACAAAAGAATGAATTTGTAGCAAAAGTCAAAGGAAATAGTGGAATAGTGAAATTATTTTTATGCCCTCAATTAGTAGAAAAGTGAACGTTCTTGGAAGGAGACAAGGGGTATTTTGGGAATTTCGTAATATATATATTTTTTTTTGAGGAAGAAAGTGGATTCAAACAAAGGGTATAAATTCATTTAATTGTGGACAAGTTGTAAAGGGTATAAATTCATTTAATTGTGGACGGAGGAAGTACAATTTAACTGATTACATGAGCTGAAAATCACTCCAAAGGAATAGGGAAAGGGATATTAATTGTCAATAAATGAGGCGAGCATGCCAAAAATTTATGCCCAGATATCCTAATTTGTTAAATTGAGCTTGTCTTTGTATTTTGTAACTTGATTAACTTGCAGAATTGGAAGAATAATCTATACCCAGATATCTCAATTTCAAGTTAGAACAATTATATCTGCTTGGTGATTGAATTCTCCTAATATCATGTCTATATACAGTAGTTGCTAGATGAGACGGCAGTAAATTAGGAGAGAGCCGAAAGTGTGTTGCAAGAAGAAATGGTGTCTAATTCTGAGAGGATTCCCTTAGATCCAAGATTACATGATGCAGTAAAGAGAGGTGACATGTGTCTCTTAGAAGAGTTTCTCGGACCCAAAATAGAAGAAAATCACCCTCGACAGGGTGAAATTGTCATCCCTGTTGCTGGAGAAGCTGGAGCTCCTCTTCAGCACACCGAAATACCTAGCTGCCTTGTAGGAGTTACCCATGGTGGAGATACAGCACTGCATATTGCTGCTCGCTCTGGCCACCTTGAGATGGCAGAAAGGATTTGTCATGAAAATGTATCTTCGTTAACGAAGGAAAATGCGAAGATAGAGACACCAGTGCATTATGCCGCCAAAGCTGGAAGGCGTGAAATAGTAGCTTTCTTCATCAAGCTTGCCAGTGCGGAGACTAGCAGCATTGACCTGGGGGAATTAGTGAGGAAGAGGAACAGAGATGGAGAGACTGCCTTGTATCAGGCAATTCTTTACAATCATTCGGCCGTTGTGAAGGAGTTCCTGAATGCAGCCTGGAACCTAAATATTTTTGAATTGGCAAGCATCCCCAACAATAAAAATATATCTCCACTGTACCTGGCAGTAATGCTTGGTCAACTTGCTGATGTTACTTCCTTGATTGGATCATTACCTGATTCTGAGAATGTGCCACGAGGAGCGTATGCAGGACCAGATGGACAGACCGCTCTGCATGCTGCGGCTCTAAGAACTGAAGGTAAAACAAGATGCAAATCCTAATTGGTTGTGTAAGTTCATCTAATAAGTTTGTAAAATTTTGTGGGTTGTATATGTTTCTCCAAATAACCAAGGTAGTACCAAAACTACAAATGCTGGTATACATGACAAGCATAATTACAAGTGCTCTTTAGTTCATATGCTGCTAAGTTATAGGCACTAATTCACCAACTCTTGTCAACAGCAGTGTGTCCTGCTAAGGATATCACTAAAAATAGCCTTTCTATGTATTGGAGTATATATATTCTTTTAAAAAAAACCAATACAGTTTGCCTGTCATTGCTAAGACGAAATAGGAATTGTTAAATTGGTCAATATTTTGCCCAACCACTCCAGTAGGGCAATAACTGCTTTTATAATAGAATAAAACAACATCTAAATGGTTATGACATTAAGATCTTTTTATTTCGTCTTTTTTTTTTTAAATAGTAGGCTGTAGGCAAAATAACTAGTGTTGTAGTATTAAGTACAAGGAATTTAGCCAAATCACAAACAACAGAAAGTACCAATAAATCTTGTTTATAGCAATAATATTTTGTATAAGACCATCATTACAAAAACTAATTATTGTTGTCCTTATTAGAAGACTTGAGAGTGCATGTCTTTTAGACTTTCTATGTGTTTTCTCAAGTGAGTCCTCCATTTGGAATTAAAAGGGTGTGTGGTTGGATGAGGGCTGGTAGGTGGCACACAGGATTCACATCCGCTGCCATAGTTTTATATGGAAGCAAGTTGCCATACTATTTTTGTTTGAATGACAGTATAACCCACAATAAAAAAGTACCTCCTATTTGCTACAATCTGAAATGTTTATATCTATCCAACTGCCTGTAATGACTATGGCATTTTGCTGCCATAGTTTTTTTATTTTTTATGACAACAAATTGTTGATCCGTGGGAGCATTATGTCGTTGGCATTCAAGGACAAGTTGGCTGTATCCAATTGACAATGGATTTTTCACTAAAATTTTTCCCACATGAAGTTCATTTGTTTGGAATATTTCTTGTATGGTTCCGAGACTTCAAAGTTCAAATTATCAGTGTTGTTTCAGAAGTTCTCTTAAATCATGAAATAAATATTGCTAGTATCCAATTAGCTGTTCAGTTGCATCAAAAAAATTAGTTGGTCAGACTGTGAGTGTTGTCTCTCTTCAGTTTAAAGTTATGCATGTTGTACCCATGAAAACTCACACATGCTTCAACAGTTTTTGCTCAGAAATTACTAGACTGGAAACAAGATCTAGCAAAGTCCACTGACAAATCAGGCAGCACAGCTCTTCATTATGCATCATCATCATGCAATGTGAAGGTGGTAAGGGCAATAATGGAAAACAATAAAAGTTGTGCATACATGGCCGACTCTTCTGGATTATATCCTGTGCACATAGCTGCTAAAATGGGTTGTGAACATGTCATGGTCGAGCTCTTCAACCAGTGTCCTGACATGGATGAGTTACTGGACCAAAACGGCAGAAACTTTGTTCATCTTGCTGTAGCAGAACAAAAGGAGACTATTGTGCAGTGGATCTGCAGCAAAGCTGAACTGGCTGAAGTGATGAACATACAGGATAACAATGGAGACACGGCTATGCATCTTGCTGTAAGGTCCGGACACATAAATATTTTTGCTCGTCTTCTGGGGACCAAAAGGGCACACTTAGGCATGACAAACAAAGATGGATTAACACCTCGTGATCTTGCCATATCCCAAGTGACAACTGGCTACAAACATTTGCAGGTGACTGTAATATCTTTGTCTAATTGCATCTTATAATCTAATATTACTATAGACAAAAAATTAAATGTTTTTTGAAAACATATTATTTAATATTACTACTGTTAACACCAGCATGAAATATTACTATAGACGATCTGAATTCCAATGTTCATGATCACAACAACAACACACTATTGAGCTTGAAAAATACCGAAAAATCTATACAGATAAATTTCTTATCTTATGTTTCGAAGCTAAAATAGTTAAATTATGTCGTTCTTAGTTCTTTGGTTTTCTATAGGATTGAATTCTGCTTACAGAAATGTATTGACCATTACCACATTGGACATGCTCTCAGGTTATGTTAATTCATTTTCCATTTTTAAACTAAAATTTAAAAAGCTTAATGCAATTAGTAATTTCTTTTGAAATAAAAGTTGAAACAAACAATTATTTATTTTAATTACACTATTATCTGAAATTAGTCTATGTTTAATACAGTTAACTTTTTTTTCTTATTTATTTACTTGCAGAACCCAAACCTTATGATGATCCGTACTCTGGGTCTGGTCAGTTGTTGTGGAGGGATAACTAGAAGGGATCATTTTTTATCAGAATATATTATGAAAAAGGATAAAATTGAAGAAGAAAAAGTGGAGGATCCTGAGAGCATGGCCAAGAGTATGGCCATTGGCACTGTGCTAATTGCTTCAGCAGCTTTTGCAGCAACATTCAGTGTATCTCAGGCATATAAAACTGATATTCTTGCAGGACACGAGTCTCCTGGTTCGAGTCTTGCTTTCAAATCCTTTGTCCTCATGGTCGCTTATGCATTTTTTTGCTCCATAATAGCAACATGTTTACTCGTTGATGCTGCCTTGAGTATTTTAGATCCCATGTTCCGATGGAGCTACATCAGAATTTCTAGAGCTTTGATCACAATGGCAACAAAAGGTTTTGTGGTTGCATTTGCGATAGGATTGTATGTTGTACTGACTCCAGTGTCCAAGTGGCTCGCAATCCTAGTCTGTCTCGCGGGTGCTGTTATGCCTGTTGTAACTCAGCCACACCTCTATCCTAATATTTTGGTCACAAGGGCATTAATCAGATACTTAGGATGGAGAGGATTCTTTTCGGGATGTCTAAATGCATTTTGGGGTAATATTTTGTTCGGCATCTTTGTCATCGTAGTTTTGGTAGGCAGTCTTGTGCCAAGCCGAGGTGCTTTTCCGGCTGTATTAGTTGGCCCCTATGGCTCTGCAATAATCCTCATCTCCATCTCTCGTTTCCTTCCAACCATAAAAAAGAAAATTCTTATGCTTTCCAGAAAAGGAATGAATTTGCTTTGATTTCCTTCCAACCACAATCCTCATCCTTTAATTGCTTTTCATTGCACTTCTGCTTCAATAGTCTTTTGTGCTTTCTTTTTACATTTTTAATTTTCCTGTTTATTTTATTTTTATTTTACTTCGTTTTTACTTTTCCAGAAACCATAATGTAACATCTTGTGTTCATTAATGGAAATAGGAGGGGAGAATATCGAGCCCTTTCCTCGTTTTAAAAAAAGAAAGGGGTAATGACGCCAGACCCCCCCGAACTTTCGGGTTTTGACAACTTGGCCCCCGAACTTTTAATTTGGACAAATGCCCCCCCGAACTACCGATTTGTGACAAATCGCCCCCCGGCTATTAATTAGCCATCTAATACTCCATTAAAAAGTATGAAAAGACCAAAATACCCTTATGTATATATTCATGATATTTTAAATATAAATAGATTAAATTCAGTTTTAAAAATTTTTATGCCTCATGAATATTAAATCTGAATTAATTATTAATAGTACTGGTATATAACTAAATATTTGTATATTATTTTTTTATTTTATTGTATATAACTAAATTTTTACGCCTTACTATTTTTATTTTATTTTATTTTGCTTGAATTTGTATATTGTTTTTTTCAAAGATAGATATTTATGATACATAATAATTCTTTTAATATGAGAAATTACGAACTAATACATTAATGATGATAAAAAAAATTGTTAACTTCAAATTTGATTGAAAATTTTAAATCATTTAAAATGGTAATTGATTTTTTCATTAAAATTAGTTAAATATATGTAAATATTACGTTGATGAAATAAAAGAACAAAAAGTAAACGATAAATATTTTGTATAGATTTTTGTATTTAAAAAATATGTAATAATTTCTTATATATTTTTAATATCTAGTGATTTTTAATTAAATATTTTTTTGAACTTATTTATATTTAAAATATCATGAAGATATACATAAGGGTATTTTGGTCTTTTCGTACTTGTAAATGGAGTATTAGATGGCTAATTAACATCCGGGGGGCGATTTGTCACAAATCGGTAGTTCGGGGGGGCATTTGTCCAAATTAAAAGTTCGGGGGCCAAGTTGTCAAAACCCGAAAGTTCAGGGGGGTCTGGGGTCATTAAATGAATGAAATATTAACATTATTATTTGTACTAGGTGTATATTCAATTATATGATGCATCCAAGTCATTAAGCCTAAACCGTTATATATGTATATAATTTTAATGATTTTGGGAGTATCAATCAACATTAAACTGCATGATATTGGAACACAATAAATCTATTAAGTTGAAAAAATTGTTATAGTTTTCTATTTTTAAGATCTGTTTTCCATTAGGGTCTCTAAGTCTTTAGATAATTTTTTTTTATGATGAAATCTTCTCTATAACAGGTCTCAAATTGTACTTATTTCATTTTTGATTAATTTATTTTACATTAGATATGATGCTTAATTGCTTATAAAGCATGCTATGTACATACCAAACCTGCACTTCTAATTACAACAAATCTTTTAATTGATGCTCAGTACACCTATAGGTTCTTAAACCTTAGTATTAATTATGAAGTTGAAACTGCTGACTACGTCCAGGCTAGAAAGGGTTTCTTCTTCTAAGCGGTTTTCACTTGGACTCAGTTACCAATCGGGCTAACAAATTAAATGGGCCTATAAATTGAATATGATTGTCACGTCATATATGCAAGTATGTTAAGAAAATTCTCATCTCAATAAATGTAAACCAGCTGCCCAGCTGGTACGAACAAACAACATTGCTATTTTATCTCAACACAGAATTCTGAGTTCAAATCCATATATATACACGAATCTGGAGATTGAAAGATAAAGTAGTAGCAGACTAGCAGTGCAGCCTGCAAACATGTAATCAAGATTTACACCTAAAACGGTACTTAGAACTTTCTGATACATCCGTTGGTAGCTGTTACCAATTTTCGAAAAAAGGAACTTTCCGATGCAGTACATGACTATCAGTTTACATGAGTTGAATGCACGATATTCTCTCTTCCGATTCCTGCTGAATTTGTGTAGTGATATTGATCTTAACCAAGATTCAGAGGTAAACATAGTTCTGTTCTCTGTTTTTCGTTTCCTTCTTTGTTGAACACTAATTCAATTCTGGCAAAAAATCATCACAGTTGAACCTGTCTTACTATTAATTCATACTCAGAATGTGCAACTGTAATCATTGCTGGTTCATCTTTGTGCTCACAGTACTAACTACATACTCAATTGGTTCCATGCCTATTCCAACTTCCATTAATTCATGCTATGATGGCAATGCCCGTCGAATTCATGAAAAACCATCTAAAAAGCAGACAAAATCAGATTGCACAACTGATCACTTCTGCTACAAAATATCAGTTTGAAATTTCGGATGATCTCACAACCAAACTGATCAAATAAAAAACAATCAAATCAGATGATCCCATTGTGATCGACACATTGCAATTAATTGGGATGTCGCAAAACTGTATGTCTATATCTAAGCATTCAAAGAACGAGAAACATACTGCTCGATCTGACCATTAAGCCATTGATATACATTACATTTGAACATCGTTAACAAGATGCTGCAGATATACGGTGCCATATATACTTCTAAAGTGAAACACAGATATGTGTGTGTGTGAAATTCATCCTGCATCACAAACCGATGCTTCTTTGTATTCTGCCTTCGGGAGGGAAGGGGAACGATCTATTAGCAGTTACCACACAAACTAAGCAACGAAACCATCAATTCACAGCAGCTCAGCATACAATTACAGCACTCGCAGGGGTCGACACTTCCCAGAGATGTTGATGTGACATCTTGCACTGCATCAGAAGAATCAGTTGTGATTTTGGGCGGCGGAACCATCTGATTTTGATGAGAGATATCCATACGCTTCTGGAAAGAGATACCAATGTCGCGATCGATTCAAAGTTGCTCACTTTTGTTGAGGTCTGATCTGAAGAAATATATAAAGCCCTGTACTGTACATATAGGTGTGTGATTGAGATGAGAGTTGACTTTGAAAGGAGATACCATTTTTTTTAAAAAAAAATTCACGCGGCAAAAACTTTTGTGTTCGAACGTGCATGACTTTGAAGAATTCAAATCTGCTGTTATCCAACTTTGGATATCAGGACCCTGTTATTCAAATAAGGGCCTTTGGATCAAAATAAACAGATGAGATTAATTATAAAAAAAATACCTTTGAAATCTTCATTGGACCGATCGGACACGTCCATTTTGATCTAACGGTCCATGTTGAACAAAGAATAACAGCAGATTAGGACTCGACTTTGAAAATGTCTTCACATACTTTGTCTTAATTACTTTTAAAGAGACGTAGCAATTTGCAGTGTCTTTGAACATGTCTATAATTCTATATTGTTATACCATCAAATTGATAGGCAGGTGGATCTATTGAATATATTCATATTCATTAAATAAAGATCAGGAAACTTGTATGTATGGGGAAAAAATATAGTTAAATCAAGACAGACGCAATCAATTAACATTTTAAAAAAAAAAGGCAATCAAAATTTAGTGATTACAATGAATTTTGTAGAAAAATCAAACATTGTTTTTTGTTCCAATTTCTCAATCACAGAAAGCCTCAATGGCAATAATTAGTCTTTCAATTTTACAAAATATATGGAATTAAGATGCATTAAATAATTCAGAGAGAAAAACTGAATTTGATCCGAACTGACCCAATCCATGTATTTATTAATGAGAAACATCCTGCGTCCATTAAAAAACTGTTCATACGTCTGTAAACATATAAAAAATGTAACAAATAATACATCTCAAAATTTAACAGATATATCTCGAAATGTAATTTATGGATGCTATGGACGATTTTTCTATGGACATTAGGTATTACTCTTTATTAATTACAGGGAGGCTTGGATTGACCGATCAAAATCAAAACTCAATTAATTTCTCTAGTATTCATTATTGCAAGGGAAGCTTAAGAAAAATGCGAGAATATTTCATATGTGAGTGGTTCTAACGATCAAAGTATATGTACACCTATTCTTTTGTTTATTGGCCAACTGAATGCTGGCAGATTATCAATTTGTAATACCCATGCACTTTGATTTTCAGTTACTTGTCCATCACATTGATCACAATCACCTATTTTATTTTTGAGGAGGGATCCATTGACAATGGATAACTTGACAATCTTGACAATTCCACTTTTTAAAAATTTATAAAAAATCATTAAAAATCTTAAAAATAGAAAAAAGTTTACGGAAGTATTGTTAACTTATAGATTGATTATGTATCCGATTATATTCAATTTAAACAATGCTTGATAGCTCTTTAAAGATCCGTTAAATTATAACCGTTGAAAAGTGCACAAAAATTTGATAAGTCATTAAACGATGTTCAAATTGATTGAAATTTGAAACACTATCAATCTATAAGTCAAGTAATACATCTATAAATCATTTTTCATTTTTAAGATTTTTTTATGATTTTTTATAAATTTTTTAAAAGAGGCATTGTCAAGATTGTTAAGTTATCCATTGTCAATGAATCCCTCCTCTTTATTTTTACCTTGTTCCATATATCACTGACTGAATATTATGTATTTCGGCTATTGAAATGATTTTGTTAATTTTATCAACCAAATTCCAGTTTGTTTCCTTTTTCTGGCCATATATACCTGGTATTTCAGAACAGCACAGTTTTCCAGTTGGCTCTATGCAATGAAAGATTCAAGTCTATTTTCCAGGTATTTCAGAACAAAGATTATAAGTACCTGTAGCATCAGCCGTTGGATCGTCTTGAGATTCGCTCTTGTACGAATCTCGACACCATCCAACGTCACGCTATGAACTGCATAATGCAGTACAGCCGGGGATATGAATTCCGACGGTTACGACTTACGAGTGCTAGTTATTGCGAGCACTAATCCCCTTACTGCAATGTGCAGTTCACAAAGTCAGCCGTTGGATCGTCTTGAGATCCGCATTGGCACGAATTTTAAAACAATCTAACGGCTGGCGTTGTGAACTGCACGTTGCAGTACTGCAGGGGATAAGAATTCAGTTATTGCTAGCTTGGAATGAAGAGTTGATTGAAGACGACTCTGAGTGGGAGAAATGAAAGTGGGATTGAAGGGAGTAAGGCCCAGTTGATGAGGAGGCAATTATGGGCCTTATGGGCCGAGATGGTAGGTAATTGGGCCTTAAGATGTCTTGAAAGAACTATGAGGCTGTTCGGTAACCCCTCCTTAGGCCTCTTTAGACTTCCTTTAGCTTCCTTAGTCTCTTAATCCTTCCGAACGCAAGCTCCTTAGCACGGTTTAAAAGTTTCTCCTTAAACCTCCTTTTGATCGGAGCTTAAGCCTTGCCCGGATTCCTAAGGAAGCAAAACCCATGGCTCAAGACTTAAGCTTTCTTAAGCCATTTTTTTTTTCCGAACGAGTGTGACTTAGTGAGGCTTAAATATTTAAGTCAACCACCTTGCCGAACAACCTCTATAGGACGAGACGGTTGGCAATTGGTCTGTATTCTGTAGCCTAGGAAGGAATGGCTCTTCCAAGAGAATTTTTAATTGGGCCTTAACAAATGAGCCAAGGATTGGGCCTATAAATTGAGTATATATGAAGCGTTATATGCATGTATATTGAGCTAGACTACTGTGCAAACGTTAGCATTTCGGACCAAAATGCTAACGCTTCAAAATTTATGTTATCATATCCGAAATTATAATTTATGGTGCACAATAAATTCTTCATATAAAAATATTGGGGAATACAAAAAATTTTCATTTTTAGAATTTTTTAAGTATTTATTTTGTATTTTGGAAAATAGCTTTTAGAAACATCAATTTTTAATTAATATTTATGAGTACTTTTCTAAAATTCAAAACAAATACTTAGAAAACTCTAAAAATAGAAAATTTTTGTATTCCCTAATATTTTCATATGAAGAATACATTAAGCACCATAGATCGTGATTTCGAACATGATAACGCTAATTTTGAGTCGTTAGCATTTCGGTATGAAATGCTAACGTTTGCGTAATAGTCTAGCTCCATGTATATTAGAAAGATTAGATTACCCATCTCAATAATGTGGATCAACTGATAGTGCCATAACTTGCACGGACAAACAATAGTTAATCTCTTAACACAGATCTGAGAATTTCAGTGAAATACCATTCTGTGTTTTTCATTTCCTTCTTCTTGGAACACCATTACAATGCTGGTTCTGGCAAAAAGTTGATCACAAGTGAACGTCTAACAATATATTATTTTATTTCATACTCGGAGGGGTCGACACTTCCTACAGATGTTGGCGTGACATCTTGCACTGCATCAGCAGAATCCTCTGTGATTTCGGGCGGCGGAACCATCTGTTTGCTGAGAGATATCCATACGCTTTCGGAAAGGTATACCAATGTCTTCGGGATCGATTCGAAGTTGCACACTTTTGTTGAGTGAGATCTGATCGATCTGAAGAAATATATAAAGCCATGTACTTGTACTGTACATATAGGTGAAAGTAGACTTTGAAAGAGGGGAACAATTTTTTTTAAAAAAAAGTTCATGCGGCAAAACTTTTGTGTTCGAACGCACGTGCATGACTTTGAAAATGTCTCCACATATTTTGTCTTAATTACTAGCAAATGGCGATGTCTTTGAACGTCTTTAATTCTATATTGTTATATCAAATTGATAGGCAGGTGGATCTATATATTGTTTATATTACATATTCTTTAAATAAAGATCAGGAAACTTGTACATATGGGAAAAATATATATATTTAAATTAAGACAGACGCAACCAATTAACATTAAAAAAAGATCAAATTTAGTGATTTCCATAAATTTGGTAGACAAATCAAACATTTTTTTGTTTCCAATTTCTCAATCACCATTAGCTTCCTTTTATATTCTATAGAACTAAATCATATGATGGAAACCTAGCTTATTATCTCAAGCTGTCAAGAATAATAATAGAAAATGTTATCTAAAATAACAATCTAAAGAATGATTGACTAAATAACAAAGCTAAACGCCTTGGAATTATATATGTGTATCTCGCGTATAATTGAGTATTTCTTAAAATAGGAACTTTGATTTTTTTTTTTTTTGAATTTTCATAGGCCCGTAGGCAACAAACATTACAAAGCTGAATCCTTCCAAATTACATTAAAGATAACATCATTCTAATTTAAAGACTAATCACTCTTAATGAAAAACCACATCACAAAATCAAAATCAAAATCTAACTATGCTTTTTGTAGTCTAGCTTGAAGTAGTTCTTCATTTACTCCGGTTGTATGTGCATCACCATTATCGAAAACATGAGTTTTCCTTGGCCCGTAGACACTGCTCGATGTCGACAATAGCATCAAAGATTGAATGAGCTTGTGCAACTTGGAAATAGAGTTCTTGATTTCCATTTTCAGCTTGTAATTGAGGTCTCAAATGAAAGCCTCAATGACAATAATTAGTTTCTTAATTTAAAAAACAAATGAAACCAAGATGCATTAAATAATTCAGAGAGAAAAACAAATCGATGTATTTATTAATTAATTGCAGTTGCAGAGGAGGCTTGAATTGACCAGTCAAAATCAAGAATATTTTACAAGTGCAGGAATATTTTACATGTAAGTGGCTCAACTAATATTTTAAGGATAATGCAACGAACATTAGCAGGAAGAATTGTTCTTCTAATAATAACATGGATACGTTATTAATTTCTGTCCTGATATTAAGTGTTCTAACGATCAAAGTATATGTACACACCTATTCTTTTGTTTATTCACCACCTAAATGCTGGCAGATTATCAGTTTGTAATACCCACATTGATTTCTAGTTACTTGTCCATCACATTAATCACAATCACCTATTTTCCATCACTAACTGACTGCAGATTTAAGTATTTTGACTATTGAAATGATTTTGTTAATTTTTATCAACCAAATGCCACTAAATTGCCTTTTTTTTTTCTGGCTACCTGGTCTTTCTGAATAGCACTGTTTACCAGTTGCACTCTATGCAATTCAATTTGTGTCCAAAACACAAGCCTGCAATAGCTCTTTAATATGAAGATGAAGAACTGTATGACCATGAAAAAAAATAGCAATGCCAAATTGCCATAAGAAACTTAAGTTTATTATAGTTAAATTCCCTCATATATATTTGAGGAAAGTCTATTTCTAGTCCCTCAACTATTGTATTTGGTTCAAATTGCCCCCTCAACTCTCCCATTCGGTTCAAATCACTCCTTCTGTCAACTACAGTTAGAAATATCGTATTACCATCCCTTCTTTATTTTGGAACAGTTACTCATCTCTCTCATCGTGCTCTTAGTCTGTTCTCTAGCTCTCTCTAAAACTTGGTGCACATGAAGGACCACCACCCTTATATGCCGGCCGGGGCTGTAAGATTTCTTGAAGAGTCAGTGTGCTTCATTTCTTCATCTACTCATTAGTTTCAACATTTCAGAAAAACTGGATACATATTTTACTGCATGTATCATCCATATGATTGGTAATCCCATTCCCACCCAAACATCCCAGGCGAGATTGACACCCAAGCACTTTTGTAGTAACTAATTTGGCTTTATTTATTATCGTTACTTCAATTAGAAAAATAAAATAACTATCGTCACTTTGCCTTTTCATTTATATCGCTATTGAATGTTTTTAGCATGTACGTACCATATAACTCGATTATTAAATTTCCAGATAAAAATTACTTCTAAAATCAAATCCAAAATCCAATCAAGCAATCAAAGATTTGTGTCCCATTAGCTACCATAGAGATTTAGCATTTTGCCAGATCTAGGAGTGATAGAGGTGGAAGCAGCTAGTGTTTCCAACCTAGTCCAGAAACAAAGAAGAAGACGGACGAATGGAGAACATGCCGGGATCAGAATGGGGAAAAGGTGGAATCGGAAATGGATTAGCGGCGGTCTACATTAACTAATTTAACTAAGAGATGAAATAGAACAACAGAGAGGACGGTATTTGTAACGATGGTAGACGGAAGGATCTATTTGAACCAAATGGGAGAGTTAAGGGGCCAATATAACCAAATAATAGTTTAGGGGGCAATTTGAATCAAATAGAATAGTTTGAGGACTAAGAATAGACTTTCCTCTATATATTTATATCTCATCCCCAAGTACCAGCTGCCTATAATTAATAGCATCATTCCATCCAAAAAAAAAAAAAATTAATAGCATCAAAAGCAAACCAAAACAACTAGCATTTTTGTTTTACATGTAGAGAGAACCAAATAATTATATAATTAATTAACGTAGAAAGAAACAATTTCCAGACTAAAATACATCATCACACTACAAAACCAAAAAAAAAAAAAAAAAAAAAATCCCTTACATGTAGGACTCGGGGCATACCCTTTCATTAATTTATTAAAACATAATAACAACCACTTATAAATAACATTCAGTACATATTCTTTGGATGTAGAACAAGCAGATAGATGTATGGTTGCACACCCACGGATCGAATTAGCGCAGCATCCCTTGACGGGGAGGCGGGATGGCAGCAGCCTGTTGAATCAGGCTGCCTCTCTTTTCCAGATTGGCACGGTACCCTGCAGCAGCACGAAGATTACATCCATGCATGAAATCAGACAATATACAAAACAAATATCGATTTTTAAACAGCAAATTTAAACAGGTACAGGTCGGTACATGTTGGTACCGGACTTTTTGGGTCATACCAGACAGCAAATACAAAGTGTACCAATGTACTGTATCTGCTACTGGCATATTGGTACCAATGCTGCCATTCTATGTAGATGTAACAGCAGATTCGACTGGTACGGTGGTACCGCATTAAGGCATAAATATAGAACATATAGAAAGAAATTAGGAGACCTAAGGTAAGGTCCCAGCCGCGGTTCTTGAGCTCCCTGGAGATCTGGCAAAGTGAGCAAGGCTCGCACCACAAGTGAACACAACAGTCGGCGCAAGGACCTTCTTCGAGTCCGTGTGCTTCTCTCATCCGAGAGCGGTACGTGCACGAGTAGATCCACTGGAACTTCGCCAGCGCCGCTATCACGACGTAAATGCTCGCCGACATGCCACAGGCTAGATATGATTGTCAAATAAAGGAATGGTTAGCCAATTTTAGTAGTGAAATAAGATGAATTTCACCATTAGTTTCTGTTTTGAAGAATCTGATTTCAGTATCATTATTGTCATCTTGTTTCTTATATATGTAGTTAAATTTATAATCTATTTTCCATAGAGTGATGTCTCCAAAAAATGTGAAATTGTTATGTTCTTAATTATACAGTTGAATTGCAACTCAAATGTGAAATTGCAAGCAAATGCAATTTCTAGCTTTTTTTTATGTAATTTACTGAACACTGGGGATCACTGAAACATTACCTACATGCCACAACACTGAATAAATTTTATGTTTGTTGCAATCAGTCAGAACTCCAAATGAATAATTAATATCAAATCTAATTATAACAATTATAACAATTATGGAAATTAATTTTTCATAAGATCATTTCTTGTCTTTAAAATCTGATATTTTTAATTAAATTAAATAAACTTACGTAAGGCGCCTCGGTTCAAAATTTCTGCAACCTGGCCAAATGTAACGCATGGGCACCACAAAGTGAGACAACCTGCAAAAATCAAAACAAAGTAATTAAGAACTTAAAATGTATGTCATAACACGACCAATTATATAAGCTACACTCTATACTCCAAATAAAGGTCCAAATTAATTATATAAACTCTTAATGGAAGAATTAATCAAGGGAATATATATATGCTTAATTACAGTTGTTGATGTCATCGAAACAGTCGAAGAGGCCCGTCGACCACGGTTTCTCATGCAGCGGCGCCTGTGCAGCCGGCGGGTGCCCTTCAGCAACATGGTGGTGAGGTTGGTGCTCCATTGATCTTGCTTACACCCTTAATTAGCTTAGAGTGATCTGTTCTTATATAGTAAGATGAGTGAATGTGTAGCTAGCTTAATTACAGTTGTGAGTAAAAGATGAAGAGGAAGAAGTCAATATATAGCAGTGCAAGTTGAGTATGTAAGTATGGCATGGAATATTAATGGCAAAGGATGTTTCACGTTTGAGTGGTACATAATTAGTTCTTGATTAATTAAGCAAGTTGATCCGGCTCGTTGGCACACATGCATGCACTGGGCATGCAACTTAATTAATTGCTTTTTAAGTTTAGATCGCATAAGCAACCTTTCATTTTGAATTTTGAATCGAGCAATTCTTATCAAACATATCCTTTTAATTATATCTAAAATATCTATCGTGACCATTTGATTGTAAAAGATGAACGGCCCATGTTTCATCCAATCCACAACTTTGAATTTTGAATCGAGCGATTCTTATCAAACATGTCTTTTTAATTATATCTAAAATATTTATCGTGACCATTTGATTGTAAGAAATGAACGCCCATGTTTCATCCAATCCATAGCTGAATTAGCCTTAAGTTTAATATATCACTGCAACTGTCTGCAATAGCTGTATTTAATTTTAAAATTTTTACTATTCTGTATACTAGCTAGCAATATACAATTGTTATACAAGAAATGAAAAAGAAAGAAAATGCTGAAAAAACTGATGCATAACATTAAGCCCTAAAGTAATCTATGCCAATTTCTGTTTTGGGTTTAATAAAAGTTTCAAGTCAAAAAAAAAAAAAAAAAAAAAAAATTCTGTACTAATGTTTGGGCCTTAAGTAAAATTAAATAATTAACAATAATGGATTATACCCTTCTTTCTATCAAAACAAGAAATAATAATAGTAATAATGGATTATAAATTTAGAAAAAGTTTGTAAAATAAAAACGAAGAAATATATGAGGTAAACATTTAATTGTTAGTTGCATACTTGCATTATAATATGTCGCTGAGGAAATATGCCCGTGTTTCATGCATGTTATTACCTCAGCCTATAATTTATATATACGGCTCTCACTGTTTGACTTTGCCTAATTAATTAAGATAATTAATTATAAGTTGATCTCTATTATTAATATTATTTTTCCAGGGTCTTCCCTAAACAATAAAATAAATTAAAATAAAAGTCTAAGCCGACTGCTCTTACGTGGTTCACGTTGCTTTATAAGTTGATCAGTTTTTATTAGCAACTAGAGCTGTAACTCGGGCTTCGCCCCGAAAAGCGGTATCAAATAAATAAATAAGAAATTTATAAAATATTAAATTTTTATATTAAACAAAACTTGACATAATTTTAGAATTTTTAATGTAATTAAATAATAATAATAATAATGCAATATTTTATAAATAATAATATATATAAATGTTGGATCATTTTAAGGGTTAAAATTTGTTTTAGACATATTATATTCATCTTATTTAATGAGGAGAGAAAAAAAACATTAGCCATTGGATCAAAGTAGATGAAGAGTTTTAAAGCTAAACAATATCAATGGTTAATAAAATGTTACGATGTGGCATAGTTGAGGTGTTTGAAAATCTACCCATCTTTATAGAGTATAGATTATGAATTATTACTATTTTGTGTAGAGATTTAAGTAAAGATTAAAGTAAATAGAAATTAGTCAAATTACTCAATTGTTTGAGTAAAACTAATGTGAGCTTGTCATTTAGTGAGTAAAACTATTGTGAGCTTGTCATTCCGTGAGCGCATTTAAAAAACATATCAAATCATGTACTTCTGAATTTTGATATATATGGCTTAATGAGTTCTTCATATCAATATTTTATGGTATACAATTTTGTAAAGTATTTGTTCAAGATTTTTAAAAAATAATACTATAC
The DNA here is from genome assembly GCA_030179965.1 of Cyperus esculentus. Classification (NCBI taxonomy): domain Eukaryota; kingdom Viridiplantae; phylum Streptophyta; class Magnoliopsida; order Poales; family Cyperaceae; genus Cyperus; species Cyperus esculentus. The sequence continues at coordinate 2,545,935 of JASGLE010000039.1, read as the reverse complement.
CATATTAATAAAATAATCAATATTTAACAAAACGAACTAAACAAAAGAATATAAAATAATACAATATTTATATTTTACGTGCTTCCTTTCTCTTCTCTCTGCCTGTCTTTTATTTCGCATCGATCGAGCCAGTGGCGGAGCTAGACAAACTTGGTAGTGGTGTCATTCAATATAACAACATTTAATAATAAGCTATAATCTATAAATAACAAAAAGCACCAATAACTGTTTCCACAACAAAATACATTGTCTTTGAATAAAATAACAAAATTAAAACTTAAAACACTATTTCTTTTTTGCCAAATTGAACCTACGCGAACCCATATCCTGATAATAATACATTATAGCCTCGTTACTAATATTTGCAAAAATTGCTCTTTCAATATATGTTACCAAGCAATCATTCATCCACTGGTCACCTATTTTGTTCCTCAACTTGTTTTTAATGAAGTTCATTGCTGAAAATAATCTCTCAACTGATGAAGTGGCTACTGGAAGAACAAGAGCCAACTTTATTAATCGAAATACTTCAGGAAATAAAAGATTTCGCTTGGTATGTATCATCTTGCTACACAGATCACCAATTCCCATTAATCCTTGAAAGCTAGCATTTGATCGTACATCTTCAATGTAGCATTCTAATTGCTGTGGTAAGGCTAAAAGGTCAGTTTTGGAGAAATCTTGTGGATAAAATGTAGCCAATCTCACCAATTTTTCTTTGTCAAATGCTTCAAATGAGTTTCCAGGATTCAAACATGCTATACAGAGAAGTAACTCTGAATTTGTCTCATTGAATCTGTTGTTGAGCTCTTGAAGTTCCATATCTAAAATGGTACAAAAGATTTCAACCCGATACCTATGTAAATGAGAGATATCTGGAGCTTTACGAGTGGATTTTCCAAGTGCAAGATATCTATCATCCAGTTCGGGTATCACAACTTCATGCCTTGTTGCAAATTCTGATGTCTCATCTACAATAGATTTCCATCCTTCATCTCTCATTTTCTGTAATTGCATTTTTGTCACTCTAACTAGTGACATAGCGTTCAAAATGTCTTGGTCTTTGCGCTGCAAAGCTAATGAAAGCTCATTTGTTATACCCAACAAATTTTTCATGAAAAATAAACAAAAAATGAAGTCAAAGTTCTGAAGAAACTTTTTGAGACGCTTTGCTTCATTTCTTTGTTCTTGTTTTAAACCATTTTTCCCAACCCATTCAAGAACATGTATTAAGGAGGAGAAATTAGATGTGAAGTTTAAAATAGTGCGGTAGTAAGAACCCCAACGTGTATCACCCGGTCTTTTCAAACCAAGTTCTTGGTTCATACCTCTTCCCGTTTGAAGATCGTCATGGCTTCGTGATTCTACAAGATCAATGCCAAACTTCTTGCGCAATATATCCCTCCTTTTTGGAGAACCACCAATGACATTTAAAGTACGGTTAATGAGCTCAAAAAACCATTCAAGATCCTCATTGCTTTTAGCAATGTGAACAAGTGTCAATTGAAGTTGATGTGCAAAGCAGTGGATATAATAAGCGGATTGATTTTCTCTAAGTATCAATGCCTTTAATCCATTAAATTCTCCTCGCATATTGCTTGCTCCATCATAACCTTGACCGCGCACTCTCGATAAGTTAAGCTTGTGCTTGCCAAGTAGAGAAACAACCGCTTCTTTAAGCGATTGTGCCGACGTGTCTTCAACATGAACAATTCCAAGAAAACGCTCTACAACATTGCCTCCTTTCGTGACATACCTTATAACAAGTGCCATTTGTTCTTTCTCAGATACATCGCATGACTCATCAACTAAAATGGAAAAGAAATCATCTCCTAACTCATCAGTTATAGCCTTCGAAGTTAGCTTTGCAGCAGCATGCACAATCTGTTTTTGGGTTTCAGGAGATGTGAGTTTCAAGTTTTTTGGAGCATTGCGAAGAACAACTTTGTCCACCTCTTTGTTATTTTTAGCAAGAAATCTGAGTAGCTCAAGAAAATTGCCTCTATTACTAGAATCTTCTGATTCATCATGGCCACGGAATGCCAAACCCTGACTAAGAAGGTACCTTATACAGGAAACTGAAGAGTTTAATCTAGTAGTGTAGTCAATTGTTTCTTGCTCGGTTTGCTTTTCAAGGGCAGCTTGGATGGACTGGTTTTGGTTGACAAGAGCCTCACACATAATTCTAGCTTTGTTATGAGCACTAGAAGGACCCCCAACATGAACTCTTAATCTATCAAGTTTATTAAAACCTTGAAATCCAGTGGTAATAAAAGCATCACCTCCAGCTTGATATCCCAATTCAGCCTTAAATAGATAGCAGAAAAAACAAAACAACTTGTTCTTTTCTACACTGTACTCTAGCCAACTAGGATGCTTATCATACCAACATGGATTGAACCTGCGCAACGCACCTCCTATGTCAACTTGCGGGTGTTCACATCCTCTTGGTTGGCAGGGACCTCTTTGCAAATAAACTCTTCGGACTTCATCACGGATGTTTGGAGGGTACTCTGAAATCTTCTTACGACAACCTGGATCTACAGGAGCATCGTCTGCATTAAAAGATTCTACTCGAGCTCTTTTAGTTTCTGTAGCTGAAGCAGGTGCTTCATTTGCTCCTCTTTTTAAAAATTTGTCCATCTTTGATCTATGAAATGAGAAGTGGAACAAAATTAGATTTAAAGAGGTATCAATTTCAATTAGGAATCCAGCATAAGGAGAAAAATTGCAATGATTTTGGTATATAAACATCAATAAGTGACTTCTGAACAATGATAATTTTCAAAGAAATGTCATACCCATTTTAATATTTATCAAAACCATTATCTCAAAAAAAATATATTTATCAAAACTTAAATTGTTAAATGTCATTTCTATACCATCCTACCAGGACCAACAAGTCATGGATTGTTTGAAATATTCTTAAAATTTAGAAGGTCATTGCAATATTATCATAAAATTTTTCAGTAAATTCATATTCGCTTGGCATTAAAGAATATTATCTAAACCATATATCCAAATAAAGAAGTAAAATTTGAAAACATACTGTGTTGCATTAGTAGGCTGCCGAGAGAGATTTGATTGTGCATCTTCACTTGATTTTTTGACCTTTTCTTGGCTTGAGCTAGCCATTTCAATTTTTTGGAAAGAAAAGAAAATAAAATGAGAGACAAAAGGAGTAAGAGAGGAGAGATGATCGGATGGAATTATGGAAAAATGAGAGGGAGATCAAGAGACGGGTTGGGGTGTTGCCGACTTGCCGTGTTGGGTGAGACACACAGATTTGATTTGACTATGGAAAAAATAATTTGGTTAGGCATGATTTTTAATAAAGATTGTACACCATTCTTTGTTTTAATTATGAGTTGCATTGGATATCTCTCATTTTGCTTTACATGGTTCATTATAATTTATTAAACCAAGTCTATTATAGGTCTATAACACCTTTTTAACCTTTTGACGTTACAAGTTATTACAACCTAAAAGCTGCAGACAGTGTACATTTTTATTTTGTTTTATTAAATAGCCGATGTGTTATAACTCTCCCGTTTATAAACTAAAAAATGGCTCTCTCTCTTTCCATTGGTTGAAAGGATGTGTGGGCTTGTGGGGTCAACAATGTAAAAGAGTATAAAATTTTTGTGGGTTCAAATTGGTAGGAGCATAGCAAATACAACTGTAAATACAATGAAATCTTTATAAATATCGGTAATAACTCCAAAATTAAGTGGTGTCAATTGACACCAATATAGGAAGAGTCCCTCCGCCACTGGATCGAGCAGTCGAGATATCAAAACACGATTTAGAATAGAGATGGAAAGAAGAGTGCCCAATTAACATTAACAATAATATTAAATTTGCCCATGAGAAAGCGATCCTTTCTGTAAAATTGTGTTTATTAATCGGACAGTTTGGCTCTAACTAATTAAGAGGGCCATTTCGATCCTTAAAAATTAACCTAGTCTGAGACTCAGACTAATTAATTATTTGTCATATTTTCGTTTTGTCGTTCTATCTTTATTTTCAACTTCTTATCATGAATACAGCTTACCGCACATTAATTATTTTAATTTCACTTCTGTATATACAAAATTTTTATGATAATAGTATTGAATAGGCCATGTGAATAATTGTATAGCGGACTTCGATTTATTTCCTTCGTATAAAATAAAGCAGCATAGCATTGCAATTTTGCCAAGAATGTTATTATCATGGAAGGAAAGGAAATCTACTTGGTAGCCCACTAATTAAAATTGTTGTTTTCCGAAGGATGTACCCACTGCCCACTTTATGCTTTAAGAAGGGATTATGGTAATCGTTATCTTGATAATTTTGACAATAAAGAACAAAATTAATTTAAAATAAAATGAAAAAAAGAAGTAGATATTAATGTTGAAAACAAATTCTGGGCCGAGATGGGATGTTATTGGGCCTTCTAATGTACTGAAGTAGTTATTTGTCTGGGTTTTGTAGCTTATTCTTCTAAGAGAATTTTCACCGGGCCTTAACAAACGGGCTAACAAATTGGCCTATAAATTGAATATGAAGCATTATATACATGCAAGAATATTGCAAAGACTCCCACCTGATGCAAAAAATAATAGAAAACATGTAAAGTCCACCCTATATATATAGTAGGATACGCATCCACCTCTCTCACAGTACGTTCTGACACACCACGTATACCTATGTGCTTAGTACAGTTGCATAAATGTTAACTGAAAACCGTTAAGAAAGATATAAATGTTCACTGAAAATGATATTTGTTCATTAAAAATACGATGGACCGGTGGATAAGTGAAAAGGGGTGGACGCTGCCTACTACTCAAAAATAATATGTAATTAACTGCCATGCATGGTGCCAGAACTGGTACACACTGACAGTTGTGATAGTTCTCTCTCAGCACAGGCATCTGAGCTTCGATGTTTACACGAACCAAGTTCGAGTTCATGCCAGATTGAATGTCAACTGTTGTTAGAAGAATCGGTCCATCTCATTTGCCACCTTGATCTTTCAATTAACTCAAGTCGTATGTCTACTGAGAAATTTCAGCGATCAATTGATCAGTTCAAAATGCTGTTATGGTCGCTTACTTGCCTAATCGGTAATTTCTTATACTATGAACTGGTGGCTTGGCACTTGCTTAGTTCCATTAGCGGGTAATCGGTTTGGATTATATAGTCTAAAGTAGTATATATCAGGATATGACTAAATATTTTCACTGGTACTTTTTTCAGTTTCGCAACAAATAATTTATCACTCTTCTGATTACGGCAGAGTTTGCCTGTGATTTTCTTAATCGAGATCCGGAGGTATATTTACGTTCGTTCTCTGCTTTTGATACTACAATTGAAATATTGTGTAGCAACTATTACATACTCAGAAGGTATATACAACTGTTATCATATGTAGCTGCTTTCGCCTCTGCGCTCACAGTACGAACTACTCAACTGGCCGGCTTAATGTCGATCGCAACTTAATTTCAATTCATGCTATGATTCTGTGATGGCAAAGCCTCTCGAATTCACAAAACGCTACACGTGAATAGTGCCATACTTCTGAAGTTAAATGTTTACTAATGTGCGTGAGATCGATTCATCCTGCGTTGCAAACCAGTGACTTCTGTTGGTAGCTTCTATGAACCTTTCGGGAAAAAAGAAGTTACAAACCAGTGAATTCTTATTTTCTGTCGTTAGTTGGAGCAGGGAAGAGCAAGCAACCATTTAAAATATTTTGAATGTTCCTAAATATTAAATAAAATAACAATGATTCATAAATTGATCTTCACAACACTATATGTTCAGTCTAAGCTAAGTTACTAAAAATTAAATAATAAAATTATAGAAATAAAAGTGAGTATAGAAGTGGCCTAGCTATGACCAATACAGATACTGCAATAATGCACTGAACTAAATGGCGATCGATATATATAGCCCCTACACGCATAAGGTCTTATTAATGCGTATGCACTAGCAGAGATACTTCGACGTAGGTACGTAGGACCGCTTGCTTTTTCTCATCCGTCACGAGTCTAAGAAAGCTACTATGGACTGCCTTTGATTGCTCATTAAATACATGATTGGACTCTAAACAAAATTGCTCCTGGCAAAAGGACTATTTTGATATTTAATTACATGGAGATTGGAGGCAAATAGGCAATCACATTTGTGTCAGAGTATCCGATACTGATTTGTTCAATACTATTTATAGATACATGATCGAAGATTGATCCGTTCGTATACAAATTTAACAGCAAACACCACAGACACTTATGAACTGCACCATCAACTCACAGCAACTCAACGTGCAAATACCGCACATGAGGATATCAGCGTTTTGATCTTCAGATGTTGGCTTGACATCTTCCACTACTGCATCAGCGGATTCGGTCGTAATTGCGGGTGGCGGAACCATCTGATTTTGCTGAGAGATATCCATGCATATGCTTTCGGCGAGAGATGCTAATTAATGTTGTGACAGGTTTCAGTGTATTTGCATCAGAAAAAAAAATGGCTTGTACATATAGGTAAATGAAATGAGAGTTGAATTTGCAAGAAGATAAACATTTCTTAGTTAAGTTGACGCGGTACACTTTAATTTGTTCTGAAAGTCGACAATTGACGCGATCAACTTAATTATATATATAGAACATGACGATCTATATATTTTCTCACATATTTTCTCTTAATTATTTGAAGAGAGAAGCATCGGCGTTATATCTTTGAAAATGTCTTTACTAATATATATTGGGAAAAATGTTTGTAAATTAATCAAGACAAATGCAGCCAATAAACATTAAAAACTCAATAGTCAGTGCATCATCTATTATATATATATTTAGTATTGCAAAGAAATCAAATGGATAAGAACATAATCATGATGAACTTGCACTGCGAAGAACCTTTTGTATCCTTAGTTGTATAGAGAGAGAGATCAGTCAGAATATTGAGGGATTCCATCTGATATTAATTGATAACAATCAGTCCGAAACTTAAAAAAGTGGAGAAAGTTGGAAAATTAATTACTACGTCCTAAGATCAGATAACTTGCAATTCAATCTAAATGAACCTATATAAAAGAAAGATATTGACATTCGAATTAGTCCACTGACACCGCTTGATAACTTTCAGAAAATGACATTGGCCCAACCCGACCTCACGATCTGATTCCAACCCCGACCTGGTCCGACCCGGCCCGACCTGTCTGCCTGGTTTGCCACCTCTAACGAAAATTCCCATCCTCTAATGCACGATGCGATGTGGACACGCAGATGTGCCTAAAAGAAGTAAATGGAAAAAATCCCCACCCGATTTTTTAAGATCGGGATATCGATTGGACGTGTAGCGGGTGGCACATAAAACGCTATAGACGACGAGTCGACGAGGACTCGGCCTTGACAGTCGCTTTCAATCTTCTATAATATTATAAGAAGAAAGAAAGAGGAAGAACCAGGAAGAGGGGGGCATATATGTCATTTATCATAAACTAATTAAATTGCATCATCTTGCAAGATTAAGGATACGATCTCAAAGTCGAAGTCAGAAATTAAACGATAATATCCAAAATTTTAGTATTATTTTTTGATGAAATCTGTCACAAAATGCAGCAGGCATTGATGAAAGAGTGCTCATCCTCTGAACCGTTAGGTCATGTCGAGATTCGAGCCAGCACAGGTTCTGAGATGATCTAACGGTTCACGTCCTGCGCTACACAATGCAGCGCTACAGAGGATATGAAATCTAGATGGAACCATCCCAATACCACCACCACCAGTCCACCACACACACACACAAGTAGTTAATGCAGATTGATTGAAGATGCAACTGGAAGTAGGACTAGGAGTAACATGTTATATGATCTCATATATAATATGTTCTCGATCAAATTCTCTCAGGTTAGTTGACGGGAATAATTAAGATATATACAATAATCAGAATCCAATTAAGTCCCTAACTCTTACCCTATACCCAAACTAATTCCATCAGCCCATCTTATCAATCAATTTCTTGCTTTCTCTTATATATGGTCATATGGATGGATGGAGAATATATAAGATGCAACTGTATTGTCCCAAAAAAAGAAAAAAAATGTAGAGTCAACTCCTATAAAGTAGACCATCTGTCCACCCATCTCACAGTTTTGACATGTGCATTTATATGCTTGCTACAGTCCAGGGGCGGAGGCAGAGTTGTGGCATGGGGGGTGCTTAGTAGTACAAAACTATATATCCATCAATTATAGCGGGGACAAACGACAATTACTAACCAAATTTCACAGAAAAATGACATATATTCCTTTAAGTTACAAAATCATTGGGGGGGGGGGGGGGGTGCTTAGCACCCCCATGTTCCCCCCCCCCCACCCCTGCTACAGTCGTATAAATGTTCACTAGAAACCGTAGTGTATCTGTTTACTGAAAAACGATATATATTGATTGGAAATATATAAATGTTTACTGAAAATAATATAAATACGGTGGACCGGTGAATAAGAAAAAAAGGTGGACGCCGCTCTTAATTAAGAGAAACCGTAATGAAGCTTTCATGACCTTCACTAATTTTTGTTGTTTTATATATATTCCATTGCATGATTTTGTGATCGTTAATTAATTAATGCCTCTTAATTGAGTCATCAGTCCCCACTAATTTAATTTGCACATTTTTGTTAAACTCCTTGTTTTCTATTGAAATTATAATTTTGCGGCTGGGTCCCTTCTATTACCTTTTTTTTTTTTTTTTTTTCTTTTTCGAAGTTGATAGCAGCTATCAACATTTTTATTTTTCTTTGTCATTTTAGTTCAAGTTGTTTCTGACTCTCAGGGTTGACTTGGACAAAGTACGCGCATATAACCTAAGTACGCTTCTTAATTGATATTTTATTCTCCAGCATTGAATTTCATTGCTTAAAGTTGGTCCATCAAGAATTTAATAAATAAATAAATTTGATAAATAGCATGGATTTTTTTTTTTTTCAAACATGACAAAAAGTGTAGATTAGAATATTAGAATATTAGAATAGACATATAATACAGAGGACAAATCAAGTCTAGCATTTGCCATTAGGAAATTGGAAACAGCAACCCCCTTTATATTCTTCTTTCAGAGCTCATTAATTTTCTTCACCAGATCATGACCCCCTTTATTTTTATTTTATTTTTTTTAAAAAAAAACGAGTTTTGAGTTCTTGCTGGCTGCTGCCGTGTAAGAGAGCGATATCTGTATTTATTTTGCAAATTATAAGATTTTCTGACTAGTAATTTAATATCTTAAATAAAAGAAACAAATAAAACAATTAATGTCAATTATATGACGTGTTTTGTTTGTCTTATAATTTTTTTTTTTTTTTTTGATAATTTACTCAAACAAAGTATTCACATAGTCTACTGTTTATTGGCTACCTGCTGGCAAATTATGATCTGTTTAATTAAAAATACCCACTTTGACCTTCAATTTTAGTTATTTTTTCCATCGCCAATCAGCTATATAATTTCCTTATCCAATCACTGACTTCATAATTCATATTACGTAATCTGGACTTTTTTTTAATCAACTAACCACCATATAATTAATTTATATCATTTTTCTTCTTACCAGCTGGTCTTTCAGTCTTTCACAATAGTACTAGTTTAATTTAATTTACCGGTTGGCTGTACCAGTAACTAGTATGATGATGCAAGAAGCAGCAATGCTTGACCGTCATCGATAATTAAGTTTACTAGAGCTGTAACTCGGGATTCGCCCCGAAATATGATAACAAAAAAAAATAATAAAGTTTATAAAATAAAAAAATATTAAAAAAAAATAAACATAATTTTAAATTTTTTTATGTGAATAATGATGATGATGATGTATAATTTATAAATAATAGAACATAAATGTTGGACCACTTTAAGGATTAAATTTTTTTCTTAGACATATCATATCATCTTATTAATGGGGAGATAGAATAAATATAAACCATTGGATTAAAGTAGATGAAGAGATTTAAACAAAATCAATGGTTAATAATATTGATGATGTGGCATAGTTGAGGTGCTTGGAGAGTTACCCCTCTTTCTAGTTTATAGATTATGGTTAATTAAATCCATTCATATTTTATATCCCAATTAGTTAAGCACATTTGTACTCCAAGCTGATTAGCTATAATTGCAAAAGATAATTAAAGCGGTATATACAAAACCACTAATTTATAAGAGCAACAATAGCATATTAACACCAGTATTTTATATTTAGGCTTCATTTTTAGAAAATCCAAATAATTAATTAATTATCATGAAAAGCAACAATATCCAAACTTATAGTATCAGTACACTATGAAAGAAATAATAAAAATATCCATACAGGAAATACCATTCATTCATTTATCAACATATATAAAACAAGTGAACAACCATTTATAGATAATTAATTAACATTATCAGTACATATATATTCTTGGATGATAGATGATCAAGCTGATACATATATATGGTTTTCATATACTCATGTTGAATTAACGGATCATCGCTTGTTGGGGAGGTGGAACGGCGTTAGGCATTTGAATCATGCCGCCTCTCCTCTCCAGATTGAGGCGGTACCCTGCAGCGCAAAGATTACATCCATATACAAAATCAGACAATATACCAAGATCACAATAGAATATTGATTTGTAAACAGAAAACAGCATGTTATGTTTCTGATGCCAGTTGATACACGCTGGAAACGGATTATATATTCTGATCATATCAGACAGCAAAGACGGAGTGTACCGGTATACTATATACGCTACTGGCAACACATCAGGGCACTGTGCTTGACTAAAAATTGTTAGTTAATACTTAATAGCGAGAAATTAAGAGGTAGAGAAAGAAAGTAGACCTAAGCTAAGGTCCCAGCCGCGGTTCTTGAGCTCCCTGGCCATCTGGCAAAGTGCGCAAGCCTCACACCAGCAGTGAACACAACAGTCGGCGCAAGGGGCTTCTTGCAGGCCGTACTCTTGCCTCATCCGAGAACGGTATGTGCATGAGTAGATGCATTGGCACCCCGTCAGCATCATTATCAAGATGTAGATTCCTCCCGCCGTGCCGCATGCTACATTAATGGTTAAACAATGTTGTCATCATTAATTGTATGTTTTGAAGGATCCAATTTTTTTTTTTTTTTTTGAAGGATCTAATTTCAGTATCATAATATATATCTTATATTTTATGTAATTAAATTAAAAAAAATTAATAGAGGCAGTGATCAATTCCACAAGAACAAGTTTAATTTTATCTTTTAGTTGTTACAGTTTTATATATGAGGAGGGATCCCTTGACAATCTCTATTTTGACAATCTTGACAATCTAATATTTCAAAAATTTGTAAAAATTCATAAAAAATCTTAAAAATGGAAAAAGATTTGTGGATGCATTACTTAACATGTAGATTGATAGTGTTTCAAATTTCAATCAATTTGAATATCGTTTGATGACTTATCAAAATTTTGTGTACATTTTAACGGTTGTAATTTAACGGATCTTTGAAAAGCTATCAAATATCACTTAAATTGAATATAATCGAAAACATAATCAATCTCTAAGTTAAGAAATACTTCCGTAAACTTTTTTCTATTTTTGAGAATTTATATGAATTTTTATAAATTTTTGAAATATTAGATTGTCAAGATTGTCAAAATAGGGATTGTCAAGGGATCCCTCCTCTTTATATATATTGTACACAGCTTCTCAAATGTTAAATAAATTGGAAGCAAATATATGCAATCTATCTCAAGTCTTTTGTACGTTTATAATTTATTGAACAGTACTAGGGACCACTTAAACATTATCTATATACCACAAAACATACAAAAAAATGATGATAGGGACTTCTGTAAAATATTTGCAAGTCATAACAATAAAAGATATATTTTAATATTAACAGAAATTGTGCAAAATGTCTTAATTGATTTCTTGTCTTTTAGTTACATATGATAATTTGATTCAAAGAAACTTACATGTGGCGCCTCTGTCCACAATTTCTGCAACTTGGCCAAAAGTAATGCATGGGCAGCACCAAGTGAGACAACCTGCAAATCAATCAAAACCATAAAGATTCATGTCATGCCATGCCCAATATAACAAGATCTTAATGGAAGAGTGAATAATAGTTAATGCATACAGGTGTTGACGTCGTCGAAACAGTCGCAGAGGCCCGTCGACCACGCTTGCTCTTGCGGTATGCCGTACGGCGCTGCGACAGGGCCGTACCCCTGCTGCGGAGCCGGGTACCCCTGCTGCGGTGCCGGGTATCCTGATGCAGCCTGAGGTGGTGGCTGCCCCAGTGGAGTCTGCTTGGAGTAATCCATGCTTAATTAATTATAAGAGAGAATTAAAGTTTGCTAATTTGTGGAGTATATAAGATGATTGAATGAATGATGGTGGGGGGATAGCTAGCTATATAGGTTGGTGAGTGAAAGAGGGTGATGAAGAAGTGTATATATATATAGCTGAAGCCTGAAGATTTCAAGATTTCATGTTCTCTGTAGCGCTGTAGCGCCGCATTGTGTAGCGCAGGATGTGAACCGTTAGATCATCTCGAGATCTGTGCTGGCTCGAATCTCGAGATGATCTAACGGTTCCCATCGCGCGCTACACAATGCAGCGCTACAGAGGATGAGCACTCCTGAAGAGCGGAGCTGGCGGAGGATGTTTCTTTGGAGGTACATAATGGAGCAAAAGTTGACCCGGCCGTCTCGTTGGCACAAAGTAAAGCCGGTACCGGACCCGCATGGTAGGCAACTGGCCACCTTACTGTTTTCATCATATGGGTCCATATCTGCGAGTGCTCTTCCCCTGACTTACTGCATTGTGCAGTTCACAACATCAGCTGTTCGATCATGTCGAGATCTGCGCTGGACGAATCTTGAGACGACCCAACGGCTGATGTTGTGAACTGCACAATGCAGTAAGTTAGGGGATATGAATTCCCGTATCTGCTGCCATAAAAAGACTATGGCCCGTAGTAAGTACGAGCCGTTGGATGATTTTAAACGGCCTAGATTTTAGATGTAAGGGGTGTTTTTAAATGTAGGTCCCACTTTCATAGACACAGAAAAACTACGGCAGCGGATGTGAATCTTTTTTATATATTATCACCACAAAAGTTGTATTTTAAGTAAACTAATTCATAATTAATTGGTTTTAAAGTTTGAACTTTTAATTTTATTTACTATTAGGCAAAGTAAAAATTGTAAAATGTACCAATTAGAAATGGATTGTGAGATCAGAATAATTGTAATATAAAAAGATGAAATATATATAAATAATGAGCATTTAGTTAGTGGTTGCGTAATAAAATGTCGTTGAGTTGAGGATGCATTCCATTTCCAGCTCTTCATGCATGTGAGGAATACGGCTCACACGGATTGACTTTGACTAACTCAGATAAGGCATGATCTCTCTTATTACTTAACATTATTTTTCTCGACTCTGAAATGTTCATGATCTAAAAATAAAATTAATGAAACTAAGTCTAAGACGCCAACTTCTCATTGGTGAATGACTTATTCTTAATTACTTAAATGTCTCTTAATTAATAGACGTAATGCTCACCATTTTTATAACATTTAACTTAGAATATTCATGCAGTGCGAACATGGTTTCTTTTACTAATATATTAAGGCATATATAAATAAGGGCCTATTTTTTAAAATAAAAAAATAAAAATCTTATTTATATAAGTAAAAAATAAAAAAAAAACTTATTTTTAAAAGTAGTTAAAAATTTTATTTTAAGAGGGGAGAGGGACAGGGAGGTGAAGGGAAAGGGAAAGGTGACCTGATTGTTCAAACAAAAATTTCTTGCTCCACAACCTAAAATTATGGAGGGCATCTTATGGAAGAGATAAGAGAATTAAGACAAAAATTGTATTGAGTTTTTTTTTTTTTTTTCTATCCTCTACATTCTAATTTAGGAGGTAATCTTTTTCCTTCCTCTACCATTCCCTTCCCTTCCCTCCTCTCCTCTTCCATCCAAGTTTGTGGGCACAATGTAATGTATTTACAAATGTTCGTCTAGTTCGAAATTTTGTGTGGATACCCATAAAGATGTACGTACTTAACTTTAAGGACAAGATTATATTATGGTGACGGCTATTTCAATAATTTTGACAAACCGACATAAAATTAGATTGAAAATTTTTAAATATTTTAAATGGAAAATGCTATGGGGATACCGCAAAAGATACCGTCGGGGATACCATTAAACATTAACTGCCAATAAAAAATGTGATAAGTTGAATATTTAGGAGGTTAAGGTGAATATTTAGGAGGATAAGCTGAATAGTTAGGAAATGTAATGCTGCAAGTTAAATTAAGAGTAGTTTTTATTATGTGAAGTTTTTATTGGTTGTCAAGCAAAATGTGTTAAGTTGAATATTTAGGAGGTTAAGATGAATATTTAGGTTTAGTTGAATTGGTCAAAGATCATGTATCCCCGACGGTATTCGTAGTGGTATCCGAATATCTGGACTGATTTTAAATTACATAAAATTTGTATTTTTTTAAAAAAAAAAAATACATCTGTAATTAAGATTCTTGCTTTCTATTTTCTTTTATTTTTTTAGAATTTTAGGTACATAAATTGTCAAAATTATATTATTAGTCATCCGTATAATGGTTTGATCTTAATAGTATAAGAGAAAGTCTTTTAACAAAAAACATATGCTTGGTCCCGCCTCACATTAAAACTATACGAACGAAGTGTAAGGTCATTCCACGAACAGGAAATTTCTATGCTAGAAAAAAACATATGCTTGGTCCCGCCTCACATAAAACTATACGAACGAAGTGTAAGGTCGGTCAAAGAACAGGTAATTTCTACTCGATGTTATTGTCCTTCATCTGGACTCTAGTGGTACAAAAGTCTCATGTATTATCCAATGAAAAAAATGTATTTAATTATCTTTAAATTTCGATTTGTGGTATTATTTTAAAATATGTTTGTGTATCAAAATCTCCTGTATACAATTTATTTAGAGTCTTTTAAATATATATGTTTTGAATAATTTAATATGACATAGTTTGTATATAAATGTTCACTATTTTATTATTATTTTGAAACTATCTAAAAAGTTTCAAATAAATAAAAAAAACTCTAATTTTTTTTTTTTTTTTTTTTTTTTTTTTGCATTGTTGGATAGTTGGATAGATAGTTAACAAACACTACTCGAAGTGTTTAGAAAATGAATCGAATATTGTCCAAAGTTATTTAGACGGTCTCCGTTTAAATGATTTATAGAGTTGTATGATGTAATTGTTAGCAATTGATCATCGATGATTAATTAGATCATGCATGTGTTAAAAATAAGAACGACCTACATATGAATAGGAATAAATAGTTTACTGATTATATTTAAAGTGATTGGATCGCACACTATCATATAACCAACATAGTATGTGATCAAATAAGATATATGTTAATATCATATATCTCTTTCTAATTCCCCAATTTATCTTGAACATTGGCCCCATATGGACAGCTCTCTCCGATGACTAAAAAAAAACCGATTGAAGTCATCCAAGTAAAATTAGATTTATAATTGTTGAATATTTTAAATTACATAAAATTTATAATTTAAAAGAAAACAATATATGTGAAATACTTGTTTTCTATTTTCTTGTAATTTATTTAGAATTTGTGTACTAAAATTGTTAAAATTATATTATTAGTCATCCGTATAATGGTTCAATCTTAATAGTATAAGAGAAAGTCTCTCTAGCAAAAAAAAAAAAAAAAATATGATTGGTCCCGCCTCACATTAAAACTATACGAACAAAGTGTAAGGTCTACTTACTGGTTCAACAAACAGGAAATTTCTACTCGACGTTATTGTCCTTTTGGACTCTAGTGGTACAGAAGTCTCATGTATTATCTAATGAAAAAATGTACTGAATTATCTTTAAATTTCGATTTATGGTATTATTTTAAAATATGTTTGTGTATCAAAATCTCCTACATACATTTTCTTAGAGTCTTTTAAATATATGTTTTGAATTATTTAATATGACATAGTTTGTATATAAACATTCATTATTTTATTATTATTTTGAAACTATCTCAAAAATCTTAAATAAGTTCTAAAAAAACTCTAAAAATTATTATTATTATTATTTTTTTTGCATTGTTGGATAGTTGGATAGATAGTTATCAAACACTAAATAACTTGTAAGTGTTTAGAAAATGAATCGAATATTGTCTAAAGACATTTGGACGGTCTCCGTTCAAATGATTCATAGAGTTGTGCGATATAATTGTTGCCAATTGATCATCGATGATTAGATCATGTAGGTGTTAAAAATAGGAACAACCTACATATACATGTATAGTATGTTGGTTATATACTTATATTTAAAGTGATTGTACCACAGATTATCATATATCCAACATATTATGTTATCAAATAAGATATATGTTAACAGAGTTATTATGTTATGGTGCACTACGGTGCAAAACACGTTTTTGCACCACCATCAAATCTCTATTTCCAAAAGTCAAATGGCTAAACTGATTTATCCAACACAATCTACATATTAAGATTATACAAAGTACCAAATTTAATAATTTTTGAAACTTTTTTAACTATTTTTTTAGATTTTTCAAATATGGGTACTTTTTGATATCCAAATGGCATTATTTTATTATTATTTTTGGTCCATCTTTCAAAAATTCAAAAGAAAAAAAAGTTAAAAAATTCTAAAAATTGTAAAATTGGTATTCCACCATATTTCAATATGTAGAATGTGTTTGGTTCAATTAGATTTGACATTTGAAATTTGATTTGTGAAACTTTTAAAACAATGGTGCAAAAACGCCATTTGCACCAGTGCACCGTAACATAACTCTATGTTAAGAGTTAATATCATATCTCTCTTTCTAATTCCCCAATTTATCTTGAACATTGGCCCCATACAGACAGCTCTCTCCGACGACTCAAAATGAAACCGATTGAAGTCATCCAAGTTGATCACCGTACAGCCGTGACAAGTGGGGAAAATTTTGAACCGTAGGTTTACTATATGTGATTTTGGAATTTGATTTTTTTTTTAAAAAAAAAGAAAGAAAACTCTGCGTAAAATAATAAAGAAATAATTAAAATTAATAATTGCTCTTGCTTGCATTCTGTTGGAGACGGCACAATTTATAAATGGAATTGCCAAATGTCCTGAACTTAACTATCTTCAACAACACGAATAACAGAAATAGTAAAGTTTTGTAACTCAAATAATCTTCGAGTACTGATGATGTAGAATTGTAGATTGATGGACATTTTTTTTGGGGGAAACGTTTAGCGTAGGGGTGTCAAACGAATGCAAATTTGCGTTTCGTTTGCACAAAACGCAAAGATTTTCTGTGTCGTTTGATCAACGCAACGGAAGACACAAGATTTTTTGGTGCCGTTGAATTAACGAAACAGTATACGCAATTGGTCAGTGTCGTTTTGTTTATGTTGCGTCTTTCGTGCAAACATGTAAGGTAAGTTGTAACTTGACTAGTTAGCTATTTGATTCATGTTATATCATGTTATATGGTGTGAAAAACTATATGCAGGTTTGAAAATTTAGTGCAACTCGTTATTATGATTTTTATGTATTTATTTTTATTTTTCATACAATAATATGCAAGTTTGCCTAAACAAAAAAAAATGTACAAAAATTTGCGTCTGTGAACGCAATTGCGTTTTGTTTCGTTTAATACAACGCAACAGAAGATGCAAATAATTTTGTTTTCGTTTAACGCAATGCGCAAGGAATATTATTTGTGTCTGTTAAACGCAACGGAAGACGCAAAAATCTATTAGCGTGATCGTTTCGTCCGTTTGACACCCCTAGTTTAGCGTCCACTGAGTCAATACAAACTCAGAACCGCTTAAACACAGTGGAAGTCTCCTCTCTCCTTCCTCTACAGCCAGCGCCATAATTAGACCTATCCCCCTACTGAGCTCTTTCTTGAACGGTGGTGCTGCACACCATAATTATTTAGTTGCTAGTTGTTACTTTCATTTAGTGTCCTCTTTTTTTTTTTTGGATTAGGTGAGCTGTAACAAATTAGCATCATTTTATTGTGCTCCAGTTGTTATATTTTTTTGGTGCCACCGTGCCAGCAACATTAATCCCATTAAATGAGTAACGAAATTTCAGTAATAGTGTTACATTACTTTCATTCTTTGTCACATGTAGTCAATTACATGTTACATTCTCTGTCACATGCAGTTAATTACATTTATACATCTTTAAGGCACATGTAACAGTTACATTACTTTCATTCTTTGTCACATATAGCCAGTCAATTACATGTCACATTCTTTCTCACATACAGTTACATTTATACATTTATAAGGGAAGACATTACAGTTTCATTCAAAGTGGCAGCTGTTAAATTACATTTGCACTGTGTCACACATTTACATTGCCATATTGATCTGTCACTTTTTAGCAAGCTACAAGCTTTTCAAACACATACCACATTTACCCCTATAATTTTTTATTTTGCTCCTTTACCACATCTTAATTGCTGAAGAACAAACCCTCCAAAAAAAATAAAAAAACGGTGAGAGACAAAATGAACAAAAAGAAGGAACCATCTGCTCATCTATATCTATACTATTATAAAAAGCACGTAAAAACTGCATACGTCCATTTGGTTACGGTTTTTATCAAATGGAGAAAATTTTTTCCTCTCAGTAGTCGATCAGCCACTACTTTGAATTACACATTCTCATGGATTGAACCGGTAATGCTTCAGCTTATGCTTACGTGAAAGTCTGTGCACATACAAACGAGCATTAATTTATTTTTCAAATATTAAAAAAACAATTCAGGGGAAATTCACTGGTCCTTATGATCTTTTGATTTTCAGTGGACCAAATATTATTAATTTTATACAAAGCTTACATGATAAAGAGGAGGGATCCATTGACAATGCTTATTTTGACAATTTTGACAATGAGTTTTTTAAAAATTTGTAAAAATTCATAAAAAATCTTAAAAATGAAAAATAGTTCACAGGATGTACTATTTAACTTATAGATTGATAGTGTTTCAAATTTCAATTAATTTGAACATCGCTTAATAATTAATCAAATTTTCGTACACTTTTCATAGGTTATTATTTAGCGGATCTTTAAAAAGTTATCAAACGTCACTTAAATTGAATATAATCGGAAACATAATCAATCTATAAGTTAAGCAAGACTTCCATAAAATTTTTTTTTCTATTTTAAAGATTTTTATTATAATTATTTAAAAAGTGATATTGTTAAGATTGTCAAGATAACCATTGTCAATGGATCCCTCCTCCATGATAAATTTTTATGATTTTCTATAATTTTGTATGATATGAAATTTTTTGGATCATAATATCGTTAGCTTGAATAAAAATTGAAATTCCCCGCCACGATGCGCGAGTACGCTTCTAATATTCAAGAAAGAGAAGCGGGATTTTTTTCAATTTTGTTGATGCGACATCTCATAAAGTAAATGTACTAGATGGTATCTTTAAAAAAAAAAATCCAAATAACCTACAGTTGCCTAGAGCGTCTAGTCCCACCGTGGAGTCCCACCCATCGTCGCTAGCGAAAATCCTCCGCCAAGTCAAAACGGACGTCGGACTATAGATCGATGGTGCGAATATTCTGTGAACGGAAGGTCTTACCCCTTTTCTTTTTTTGAGGACACTAGGTTTTTATGAATGGTATCCGTGTAGAAATTATAAAGCATCATTTTAGTTATCTACGTGTCTACAAATATATAAACTATATATGAAGTGTCGTCATTTTAGTTATCTACATGTTTACAAATATATAAATATTGTACTCATATATCAAACTTTGTAACTTATCTCAATTTTTATAATAATACATACATGTGGACATGTACAAATACTGATAATACAAAAGTTGAGTTCGTTAAACACATGTCAACATGTCCACAACCCTTGCAAGTATGGCAGTACCTTGCCTGCCATAAGAATTTATACTAGCCGAAACACTACCCTAAGTTCAGGAGTCCAGATCTGCGTGGCGCGTGTCTGGATGTGCAGCGCAGATCCGATGGTGCATCAAATTTCGGGATTTGGAGTCAGTGCTTTTCACAGATCCTGAGGTTTGACGCACAGTCGGATCTGTGCTGCATATCTGGACGCGCGCCAGCAGATCCGGAGTTCAAGTTTAGGTACTAATTATCGATAGAGGAGTGGAGAGTTGAGTTGAAATTGAGGAAAGGCTGATATAATTATTCAAAAAAAAAAAAAAAAAAGGAAAGGCTGATATATACAATCTAACTAAAACAATTGATTAGAGGGACCAAGTTCATGCTCACACAAAAATTTACTTAGCTAGAAAATGCATAACAACTGTAAATACAAAAAAAAAAAACAAATATATAGCGCAAGGTCAATTTTCTGACGTGTTTTGTTTTATAATTTTTTTTATTTGAATAATTTACTCAAACATAGTATGCACATACTCTAGTACTGTTTGTTGGCTACCTGCTGGCAGATTATGACCTGTTTAAAATACCCACTATGAATTTTATTTATTTGTCCATCGCAATAAGCTATTTTCCCTTATCCAATCACGTAGTACTGCCTTCATATCATAATTCATATAATTACGTACTTCGGATCTGGACTTTTATTTTATTCTTCTTCATTTTTTATATATATATATCAACTAAACACCAATTTATATCAGTTTTTTCGTCTTACCTGGTCTTTCACGATAGCATCAGTTTAATTACCAGTACTTGGTTCTACCAATAAATTTTGTGCTTAAAACGTAAGCTTGAAATTGTCATCGAGAATTAAATTTGTTATGGTTTTCATTCGTATTTACAAAACTGTATATAAAAAACCACAAATTTATAGAGAGGAGGAATCCACTTATTTAACAAAAATTTACACAAAAGTTATACCAAAGCATATAAATTCATAAAAAATCTTTAAAATGAAAAATCTTTTGCAAACATAGTCATTTACATATAGATTAATTGTTTTAAAAATTTCATTCAATGTAAGTGTCGTTTGATTAAATTTAGACTGTTCTAATTACCATACAATACTTGATGGTCGTTGATATATTATCAAATGACATTCAAATTGAATAAAATTTAAAACACAATCGATCTATAAGTAAGTAAATGGGTATAGTTATAAAAGCTTTTCTATTTTAAGACTAATTACTTATGAATTTATATGCTTTGGTGTAATCATTGTGTCAAACAATTTGTTGTGTAAGTGGATCTCTACTTTTTATAAAAGCATAAAAGCATAGTAAAACCAGCATTTGTACTTCATATGTAGAAAAGTCCAAATAATTAATTAATTATCATAAAAAGCAAATTTCCAAACTAAAAGTACCAGTATATCACTACGTAAAAAATTATAAAAATATCCAAACAGGGAATACCATTCATTTATCAAAATAGAACAAGTGAACAACCACTTATAAATATATAAATACATAGTAAAACTACTATATATGTTCTTAAGCTCATGGGGGCCTTCCGTGAGCTTAACACAAAAAAACGTACCAAATTATATCCAAATTTTGATTTATATTGGTCAATAAGTTCTTTATATCAAAATCATGTGGCATACAAAAATTTTCCATTTTTAGATATTTTTAAATATTTATTTCAAAATTTTTAAGAGTTGCATATGAAACATTGATTATTTTATTACTATTGTATAGTTGCAATTAAAAAAATCCAAAATAAATACTTAAAAATCTCCAAAAATGAAAATTTTTTGCATGCTATTAGATTTTGATATAAAGAATTATTGAGCCGTATAAATCAAAATTTGGATGTGATTTAATATATTTTTGGTGTTAAGCTCACGGAAGCCTTCCGTGAGCTTAAGAACACGGAAGTTTTACTCATAAATATATATAATATTCAGTACATATTCTTGGATGATAGATTAAGCAAATACATGGTTTTCATTTTATTTTTTAGATAAAAATGAGGGTCAAATTACTCAAATTTAAATGTTTATAAAAGACTCCATGCGGGTTTCGAACTGGCGACCTCCCACACAGATAATGTTGCCTTTGTTACTAGACCAAAGACTGGTTCTTTGATGAACACATGTTGAATTAGCGGATCATCGCTTGGGGAGGTGGAACGGCATTAGGCATTTGAATCATGCCGCCTCTCTTTTCCAGATTGAGACGGTACCCTGCAGCACAAAGATTACATCCATAAAATCAGACAATATACCAAGGCAAATTAATATTGATTTGTAAACAGAAAATAAGATGTTATGTTTCAGACAATATACCAATGTACTATATACGATACTGGCAACACATACAGCACCTACTGCTGCTATACTGTATTTAGTTGTAACTTTAAACACCAGATAGACTTGACCGGTACCGCATCAAGAGATATTGGTATAATCAGGGCACTGTGCTTGACTCAAAATTGTTATAGTTAATACTTGATAGTGAGAAATTAAGAGACATATATATAGAGAAAGAAAGGAGACCTAAGCTAAGGTCCCAGCCGCGGTTCTTGAGCTCCCTGGCCATCTGGCAGAGTGAGCAAGCCTCACACCAGCAGTGAACACAAACGTCATTGCAAGGAGCTTCATGCAGGCCGTACTCTTGCCTCATCCGATTTCGGTAATTGCATGAGTAGAGGCATTGGAACCCTGTCAGCAGCGCTATCAAGACGTAAATTCCTCCCGCTGTGCCGCATGCTACAATGGTTGTTAAAGGAACAAAAAGTTAGCCAATTTGGTCATGAAATAAGATGCATTTCATTTTCACAATGTTGTCATCATTAGTTGTGTGTTCTGTGTTGAAGTCAGCAATGACTTAGGGTGCAATTTTGGAGATGGATAGCAACAAGAACAACTTGGGTACAATTTGGAAGTACTTAGCATTGCTGCCTAACAACCAAGTTAAGAGCGTGAATTCAACTTGCATCCTATAACCTCTTCCTGTGCTGCCTAACAACCAAGTTACACGGGCAATGGATAGGTTGATATAAGTCTAAATGCCGCAAGTACAACTTGCGCCCTTTGATTTGGATATCTATGAAATTAACTTAACTACTTAGGCAGTGGTGCAGTTAAGATAAAAAATTTGAGCAGCCATGAAATTTTTCCGCCTGAGAGGGATTAACTGATGAAGCTTCAAGATAAATGGAGAAAATTTGATATGGCCTTGTATTGTGTTGATCAATGTAGAATGTTCTAATTGATGTTGTAATGAAGTAGCAAATTGTATATGTATCTTATGAACCGACAATTGTGTCTATAAATATATAGGGGTGTTTGTTATGGTTCAAAAGTGAGAGTGAGCTCCTCTCCAATATTTTGGAGAATATGTACCGTGTACCAGTGTAAAAATTGTGACTAATGTTTTTTTTTTTTTAATAAAAGATGAGAGTCAAGTCACTCAAATTTTAAATATTTATAAAAGACCTCCCATCCAGGTTTCGAATCCGCGACCTCTCACATGGAGAGCGTTGCCCTTAGCCACTAGACCAAAGGCCGGTTCTTTATGACTAATGTTTTTGAGTGAAAGTATGAAACGTTTGTATCCAAGTTTTATCCATCTCAAGCTTATTCAAACATTTTTGCTTCCGCTGCCTTGTTTACAAAATCCCCAACTTTCTGAAGGATAGTTAATTTCAGCATTATGATAGTCATCTTATCTTTTATATATGTAATTAAATTTAAAAAAAAAAAAAAACTTCATAGAGGAAGTGATCAGCTCCAATTTCAAAGCACAAGTTTAATTTTATCTTTTATTTGTTACAATTTTAATTATGTAAATTGTACACTGCTAGCTTCTCAAATGTTAAATTAATTGGAAGCAAGTATATGCAATCCGTCTCAAGTCTTTTGTATGTAATTTATTAAAATATTTGCAAGTCATAACTACAACAGAAATTTTGCAAAATGTCATTTAATTTCTTGTCTTTTACATAGATTAATCCCTAGTGTCCATAGAAAAACCATCCATAGCGTCTATAGGTTACATTTCGAGATGTATCTGTTACATTTCGGCATGTATCTGTTACATTCCGTACAAGTCTACGGATGTATATATGGACGGTTTTTCAATGGACGCAAGATGTTTCTCTTTTACATATCCTTTTATAGTTATATTAATTTGGGATGATGTGCTACAGTGTTATGAACAGTATAATGAACAGTTTTTTTTTTTTTTTTTTTTTTTTTTTTTTTTTTTTTAAATGAGCCTTCAAGTTTTCAATAATACCTTACCTTGAGTAGTTGAAGAGAATAATCTAGAATTAGAAGGTATTATTGTTGACATTGGAATGTAAAAAGAAAACATACAAAATATATGCTACAATATCAACTAGAAGGTTTAAACTATGAAAAGAAATTGGTTGACAATAGTTATCTTGACAATAGATTTTTTTTTTCAGAAATATGAAAAATTGTGCAAATATATTATTTGACTTATAAATTGACAGTATCTCGAGTTTCAATAAATTACTCTTTGATAGCTTATCAAAATTTTGTAAACTTTTCAACCATTGCAAATTAATGAAATATTAATATGCCATTAAATAATACTTAAATTAAATATAGCCAATCTATAAGGTTAAAAGTACATGTATATTTTTTTTTCATTTTTAAGATTTTTAACAATATTTTAAAACTTTTTCCAAGATCCATTATCAAATTTGTCAGCATAACCATTATCAACCGATCTTTTTTTCAACTATTGATTTAAACTTCCTTTTGTAAACTTCAATAATTGTTTTCGAAAATATTAAATGTGTTGTAAACAACTTTTATCCTTAAGCAACAATATTTGCCGAAGATAGAGATGGCTAAAGAAGCAATATTTACGTTTTTTTTTTTTTAAATATTTAACATCTTGGACAAAAGAAATTACAAGCGTAAGTTTGTGGAGTTCATCAAAATATTAATATGAAATAAGGTTCCAATTTAAGATACAAGCACATACCATGAAAATTTGATGGGCTTTAAACCATATGTCTTCTAAAATTATTATTTGCAGTCATTTTAGAAGATTGAAAAGAAATACTATCCAATGAGATTTTCATAAAAAAATTATAATCCAATAACAAAAATCTATAATAATTCAACTATGTCTTAAAATACTCACCTTTCAGAAAAATAATACAATTATATGAAAAAACTTCAAGAAATTATGTTTATTATGATCTCCTCCACGTTTTATTATTTTTATTCTTTTTATTAGAGAGATGCTTATGACTTCAGTTCTCTCTCAATTCTAAATATATAAGCGAAGTATGCTATAATAAAGATAATATAAGCTCTGAAAATAGTAACTTATATAATATGAAAATTTCTTCATAATTTATATTTTTTTTTCTTCATAGTTCATTCTTTTTAGTTTTTATTTCTTCTTAAAGATTTGAGATTACATTTCAGTTTGTTTTTTTTTTTAAAAAAAAATATGAATCTACCGCCGAAGCAATGCGAGGCACGTATCTAGTATGATATATATTTTGATTCAAAGAAACTTACATGTGGTGCCTCTGTCCACAATCTCTGCAACTCGGCCTAAAGTAATGCATGGACAGAACCAAGTGAGACAACCTGCAAAAACCGAAAATCCATGTTATATATGCCATGCCCAATACATATAGCCTAGCTACTCTTAATTCCAACCCCCGAAAAAAAAAAAAAAAACAGATCTTAGTGAAAGAATGAATAGCGCATACAGGTGCCGATGTCGTCACAACAGTCGCAGAGGCCCGTAGACCATGCTTGCACTTGTGGTACGCCGCATGGCGCTGCGACCGGGTATGCCTGCTGCGGAGTCGGGTCCATTCTTAATTAGAAGAAAGGAATTTGCTTGGTGAGTGAAAGATGATGAGGAACAGAGGAAGAGGTGAATATATATATATAGAGGAGGGATCAGATAACCATGTTTTTGGTGACCGATCAATTTGAAATAACTTCAATTTAAAATGTTAAATGACAAAACTAATTGATAGAATGTATTATATATATCATGTTTTATGTGTACATAAAAAATTATATCATTTTGATTTTATTTACATATGCATCAAGTATTAACAAAAATTGACGGTTCAAATTTTATGATTTAATCTCCTTTCTTGATGACTATTGAAACGATGTTACAACTTTATTATTTTTTGTGTATATGTTATTTAGATGATTTAGAATACATCTAACGGTTTAGATTTGTCAATTTATATATAAATAATGAAATGGTCATCACGGTCACTAAAATCCATGGTTATTAATTGGATCCCTCCTCATATATATATAGCTGAAGTATATGGCATTCAGAAACTTCATGCGTCCATTGATGGACGGTCCATAGAAGTTACACTGTGTACGTAACTGTTATATCGATCTGGGCTCATATGGGGTCTATTTGTCATACTATTTGTTGCTTTTATATATGAACCGTCCATCAATAGACGGTAGGTCTTACTGTATGCCATTGTAGACTTGCCAGAGAATGTTCCTTGGAGGTACATTTTCTTTTTGTAACAAGTGGAATTAATACTCCATATATCCTGTGTTATAAGTACCAAAACATCTAGTACCAAAAAAAAAGGAATAAACTTAAGTACTTATCTACCAGTTACAAAATTAAGCATACTCCTACATAACATAGATCCAGAAAAGTAAATCATTTGCCACTAAAACTCAACACAATGTATGACCATAATATTCACTGATATTTTAAGAGGACCATCTCCACAAAAATATTCTCTTTCTAAATGATATATAACTGGACATGATGCAATTCCTCTTTAAATTGATTCCATTCCACTATAAAGATATATATCATCTAACCTTCTTTTAATACGAGTCCCTGGGACGGAGCTAGCGGATTGGTATCGGCTGCTTTTCTGAGAGAAGCACACCTTGCTTTTCCAATCAGATGGTCGGGATCGGTTGCTACACCGATCTCAAAGTACTTCGGTTTTTACTGTACAGATCTCAAAGTACTTAGGTGTTTCCCAACCGTCGGATTTTAGAAAAGCAGGGTGTACTTTTCTTTTTAGAAAAGCAGCGGATACCGATCCGGAGCTAGTATACAACTAGCAAGGGTGGCCAACTCGAAAATTTTTTTTCAAAAAATATACCCTTATAAATTTACAAAATAACCCCTTCTGAGAAAAAATACAAAAATATACTTAATTTTTAAGAAAATTAACAAAATTGTCCCTCCCCTGAAAAATATTTACACAAATGTACTTTCAAAATTTTACAAAAAATATTCCTAACTTCTTTAATAGTTACAAAACTACGTTACATCGAAAAAGTTGGACCCCCTGCATTGGAGTTTGGCTCCGACCTTGAACATGACACAATTATTTGCCAAAGCTTGTTAATTTGTCATTATGCATTATAGAAAATAAATGAGGGTATAGGACATGACTAAAGTTATTTCATGAAGCCAAATATCTTTCCATTTTACAAACATACAAGGGTATTTTAGTCTTTTGACACATCAAAATGGATAATTAGATAATGGGTGTGTGTTTATCACAAAACACATAGTTTAGAGAGGTGTTTGTCACATTTTAAAGTTTGGGAGGCAACTTGTCACAATAAGATAGTTTGGGGGGTGTGAGGGCATTACCCCTTAAACTAATTAATGTCTATAATAATTAACCTTGATTTCTAAAACCCCTCTCCAAAATGGACCCGTCTCGTTGCCATCTTGTTGGCACAAACTAATGCACTGGACCCGCACGGTGCAGCAGAGTGCTTATCCTCTGCTGCATGCGCAGTATCAGCGAATCAACGATGCGGATTATAGGAGCCTTTTTTGAGATTGAGAAGCATGAATCAGAAAGCGGATCCAACGGTCAGAATGCTGCGCAGTAAGTAACTTATCTTGAGTTTGGTAGCCGTAGTAAAATTGATTTAAGCTCTTAAATCAATTTTAAGTCACCAAATGGAAGTGATATAAGGTGTAGTAAGTTAACACAGCTATATAGGTGTAGTAAACTAAATCACCAACATTTCATATCTTTTACACATAACATCAACTTTACTTCATCTATTTACTTCACTACCACCAAACACCACTAATTTAAGGTGATTTAACTTTTTACTCCGCTTTAACTTACTACACTTACCAAACGGAAGGTTACTGCGCAGTAGAGGATATGAATTCGTGCAGTGGGCACCTCACCGTTTTAGTGTTTTCAACTTTTCATATATTGTCGCCATGGGCCCATGAAAGATCGATGCATATACTTTTAAGTAAATTAATTAATAATTCATTGGCATCAATTTTATGTACTAATTAATAATGATCACAATGGATTGTAAATTCATAAAAGAATGATGAATAAATAAATACAAAGATGAAACATATAAAATGAGCATTATAATTATTGGTTCCGGAATAAAATGTCCTTGAGCTGAGGAAATATCAAATATGCCAGTTCTTCATGCATGTGTTTGGCCAAATATATACGGCTCACACGACTAATTCTGATAAGGCTTAATCTTTCTCAATAAATATCCATACTTACTATATTAATATTCATATTAAGTGAGACACTAATTTGTTTAATATTCATATTAAGTGACATACTAATTTGTTTAATATTCATGATATTAAGTGAGATATTATATATTCAAATTAATGGTTTTACTATGGTACTTATTTGTATACAGTGTAGTATATGTATATTATACGAGTATCTTAAATACTAAATGAGTTAATATTAATATTAACCATATAATATGAAAATTGATACAGTTGGTATCAATATTGGTATCATCTTTTGTATTTATGCATCAGTTCCCTATTACTTAATAAGTAAATTATATTTCTCAGAGCAAGTCTAAATAGACGTTTCTTTTTTTTAGAAGTTTTAATGAATAGATGTCATGCTCATCTTTTTTATAACTTTTAAAAAGAATATTTATGCAGTCACTATATGGTATCTTTTACTAATGGACCTTTTATTATTCCATAAAGAACTTTTACGTACTAATAGACTTAGACATGTTCGTTCCATATTTATTTGCATGTCACTGGTTACCCCTACCCATATATACCAACTTATGTTTTATGGGACGGGACGATGGTGACGGCCACTTCGATAATTTTAAGAAAGAAACATAAAATTAGATTTAAATTTTTTTGAATATTTTAAATTATATAAAATTTGTATATTCTTAATATACACAATTTGAATACCAATTTATAATTCAGAAAAGGTATTCTACAATAGATGGACCAACAATCATATCACCTGTTATCAGAATTTCGGATAGAAAATATATGGCCCTGCTTTCCTATTCGGCACCATCGTATTAAAATGGATGGATGAGATTTGTTAGGCAAAACTCTTTAGATTTCAAAACCGAACTTGGGACTCAATGTGAGTCGTTCAGTGTGATCCCACGAACACGAACACGACAACAGGACCTTGTTATCGCTGAGAATAACAACATATTGGAACTTAGATCAACTAAGCAACCATTCATTTTCAATTGAACAGTTCTTTTTTCGCAACTCAATCAAACCTCTATAATTGTATTTGTATACCTAAATGATATATTGTGACCATCCGGTTCTAAAAAATGAATGATGCATATTTCTTTTGATTTATAACATAACACCTCTTTTAAAAATACTATATTTGTAAATGTCTTGTTTTCTATTTTTCTTTCAATTTATTTAGAATCTTTTTAATTTACTAAAATTATCAAAATTATATTGTTAGTCATCCCCATAATGGTTCTATAATTCTATCTTACCAGTACAAGAGGAAGTCCTTCTAACAATAAAAAAAGACACAAAGAATCTATGAGTAACACAAACTAGGATGGTTATCGTCTGACTTGGTGCACACCGAACCGGCAGAGAGAGAAAGAGAGAGTGACCGAGGTGGGCCCTCAGTTCGGTGGGTCCCACCTCGGGTCACTCTCTCTTTCTCTCTCTACCGGTTTGGTGTGCAGCCAGTCAGAGGATATGAAATCCATAAAACTTGGATTTGCCACATAAATTCTAGAATGCACGTTGCGTCCAACATAGTATTGCCAAACTGCCAAATAAGTTTTTAGTGAGTGCGGTATCACATATTCACATCTACTTTTAATTTAAACTGTCAAATAAGTTTTGAGTGGTATCACATATTCAGTTCACATCTACTTCTAAAATTAAGTATGCAATCCTCGTACTAATTGAAATAATGATTAGAGGGGCCAAATTCATATCCAAACAAAAATTCACAAACAAAATCAATAACATTTCTATTTGTTTTTAATAAGGAATCTTTTGACAACATTGACAACGATATATCAAGATAAAGTCTCAAAAAGGAAAAAGAATAAAACCTTGAAACTGAAAAGAAAAATTCCACAAACATGATCTTTAACATTCTGATTGATTGTACGATATGTTTCATCCAACAGTCCAGATATTTGGATACTACTGAGGATACCGTCGAGGATACCATGATCTTTAACCAATTCAACCAAACCTAAATATTCACCTTAACCTCCTAAATATTCAACTTAACACATTTTGCTTGACAACCAATAAAAACTCCACATAATAAAAACCTAATTGCAGCATTACACTTAACATATTTTGCTTAACACATTGTGCTTTACAGCCAATAAAAACTACTCTTAATTTAACTTACAGCATTACACTTCCTAACTATTCAGCTTATCCTCCTAAATATTCACCTTAACCTCCTAAATATTCAACTTATCACATTTTTTATTGGCAGTCAATGTTTAATGGTATCATTGACGGTATCTTTTGCGGTATCCCCATAGCATTTTCCTTCATCCAATTTGAACAATCGTTAATGTATTAGTGGTCATTAAACTTAGACCACGACAGTTTTTATGTAATTTTGATTATTTTTGATAGAATATCAAATGATGTCCAGTTGGATGAAATAAAATTTATAACACAATTTTATAATTATTGGTACTTTGACCAAGAGGAAAGTGATTTTACTAATTATAATTTATTAGGGGCTCTTAGTTCAAATGAACAATTTATGTACTATAGATTAAGATAAAAAAAAAAAAAAGTTTATGCAAGGAAATCATTTATTCGTTCAAATAAGAAAAATAATTTCGCTTCATCATTCCAATTTGCTTGAATTAAAAATTGGAGTTAGAGCAATCAGATCGACTTCATGCATATATTTAGAAAAGAAAGAAAAGAAAAAGAAATCATTCAAACCTCAAAATACTGACTTTCAATATGAAGAACACTGTTTTCGACTATACCAAAATTCAACAGCTTGATCATTCAATTTTTTTTGACAAACCCACTACAAATCATATTATATAATTCATAGCAATACCGAAATCCATCTGCTTTGTATTCGAAGGGCCGAACTAACCAAGCTACAATTGAATTCAGTAATGCTCTCGGCAAAATTTCTGTGGATATCATCATATAAATCCTTACTCCTAATAATAAAAGATTAAATTTTTTGACATAAAAGTTCTATCTTCTTCAAAGAAGAAACATCAGCCGTTGATTGTTTACTTAGATTGATCACCATCGTTGACGTGCATTAATGTCCCAGCTCATTAAAATTTAAGGCTCATATTAGTTTCCTCAAAAGAATGAGTTTTCGATCCTTTATTATAAGATATAATAATGTCAGCTCAAAATAAAGCGTGAGCTATCTACTAGATTTTTAAAAAATACTGTCATTTTCCAAAAATTAACCTAGTCCCATTTAGCCTATCACTCTCCATCGAACGTCAGTGTTGTTGTTTTGGTTTTTCCGCGATGACTGTGAGGGAATAAGTATTCAGTATTGACTTCAACCTAGTCCTGGTTACAACATTTCTTTATACTTCATTACAAAAATGGTTCTAAAGAAATAAGCTATACTTCTTCTGCTTGAACAATTCTTTGTTTGTTAGATGGTATTGGGCGCGTTCTGATGTACAAATTGGAGTATAGACGTATATAATAAAGTTGTGTGGAAAGTTGAAGTAAAAGATTCATTTTTTTTTTCTTTTTTTTTTGGTTTCCATCTATTGTCCCGTGGAACCTAAAAAGAAACAAGATGAAGCAAATGGAGTAAATAGGATCCGTTTGGCAAATCAAGGAATAGATCTAGAATAGTGTCATTAGATTAGTAAAAGTAGAAGAGTAATTGTTGAAAGAGTATAAACAATAGTGATATTTTGAACTATTCGGAAGAGTAAAAATATTGTTTGGCAAAATTGAGGGCTACTCCACAAGCCACATGAGAGCACTAATCCGGTATTCCACCATATAGTAGGAATACCTGAATAGTCTAATCTAAATGCTATTTTATTTTGCATTTCACCTCGAAATGCTAACGAACAAAATTTTTTGATATATTGTATATGATTAGATTAAAGTAATTATTTTAAGATATTTTGTGAGATAATTTAATTAATTGAAAAAATAATTTAAATTTGATATGAGAAATAGAACCCAATTGATTAATTGACTTTTTTGTAGGAATGGTATTCGTTTGAATCGAGACTATGGATTATCGCTTCGTTCACCTCCATAGTCTGGGCTTTGACCCCTATTGCGAGAAATTCATGGTATTGCGTCTCTTCCCCCCTCTTTTGATCGATCTGGGACGCTGGGAGAAGGATTAGTTCGGCAACGACAACATTGATTAATTAATTGGTCTAATTGATTTTATTGATCTATTGATTAACATTGATGTAGTTTCGTACCAGCCTTTGACTTTAATATAAGATATGTTCGAATTGGGACGGTGCAACTAAGTGATGAATGCACATTGATATTGATCTCTTATCGTGTTATTCGATTAGAAATTAGTTTGCACTGGGAAACACTAGGTTTCTCATGCATATTTTTGGTGGACTTTTTCACAAGTGAGAAAGTAATTGCTGAGTTGCCACATAAGAGTTTTGATGTTTCTATTATAAATTTAATATTTTTTTAATTTTTATAAGAAAAAGACTTCCATTGTATTTTTGTTTTAAATTGTTGTATATTGAAAAAAAATGTTATATTGTAAAATGTATTATGAACTTTGGCATGAAAATGGTATTATTGACTTGCTTGTTTTGACGTCTTGCATTGAAAAGCGTGGCAGACAGTCTACTATGGAATAGATGAATCCCAAACAAAATTTGGTTCTTTCAAAAAACAATTTTAAAAAAAAAAGACCCAAAATTCAGTTTGGGTTATCAAAAAACAATTTTCTTATTATATTACGAATGATTGCCTTAAAATCTAAGAAATGAAGAACCTAAAATTTTGGTTCAGTTCCATTAAATTGGACAAAAATGGATCTGAACAAAAAATTGGATCCTGAATTTTTTACTTGGGTCATTTTTAGGATCCAGATGTGATCGGACATTAAAAACTTTTTTTTTATTGATGGGCATGTAAAGACCCAAAATCGGGTTTACGTAGTCTCTCTAAAATCAAAATCATTCAATCTATTTACATAAAATTAATTGTATAATTTTTCTCCAATACCAATAGATAAATCATTTTTTAAGTAATTGAACAAAATAAAAAATAAAAAATGTAATTTAACATTTTTAATTGTTAAGTAATTTGAGAAACATTTTCAAACTTTGTAACTGCTTAATCAGAAAAATGTCTTATGTCCAAGACTTCACTCTCAATTATATCAAGGGTTTTCTTGATAACCACAACATGCAAAAATAAATTATATATGACTTTGTAAGAAAAGCGGTCTAGATTTACAAAGGCAAAAGTATAACTTCTCTTTTTCTTTTTGTTGCTTTCAATTATGCTGCATTATGAGTACTTAGAATTGAAAACCATGCCATAAAAATTATACATGATATGTTTATGTAATGCAATTATGAATATTAGAATGTTTTTTACTGTAAAATGACTTTTTGAAAAGTGATATGATATAATTAGGTTTTTCAATATGTAGTAAATTGTTAAGAAAGCAATGGATATTATTGGGAATGAAGGGCTGGGCAATGAACATTCCTCTTATGAGGCCGTTATGAAGTTTGAAATGGTTTGTTAAGAACCATACTAAAAATATTAAATTATATTTTCATCATTAATTTGCTCTAAATACTCAAACAAATAATTTATACCAGCATCTATATGACAAGTTATTGGAGAGGGTTAGACTGCGTAATACTAGATTGCGGACACAAGGTTTTTTAAATATATGCGAGCATATATTATTTGAGAATCATGTGCGTGAGGTCCAGAAATGCACGCACACTTAAACACTTTTACACCCACTCTAAATTGGTAACGTACATTAAGCGTTCCAATAAAATTCCACAAAATGGCTTTGGTATTTTGTGCCATAAACAATTTGCCCCTGGTAAGTCTACAAATCAGGATAAAAAACGGTAGACAGGGTTTGGCATTGTCTCCTAAACAATTGCCTCTGGTTTTATTTGTTTGGCCAGGCTAAAAGTCTAACCAAAACCTCTCTAAGCCAAAACCCCTCTAGAACTGAAAGATGACATTTAAGAAGAACCCGCTGAAATGACGTGTAAAGATGTCAAAGAAACATGCAAATGTCAAAAAGAAGAAAGAAGAAGACGACAAGAACACAAAGTAAAATCGTCGTGATTCTCAAAAATGCAAACCATAGGCGAAAACCAAAATAAAATAGAAGGCATATCAAGCTACACAACCATACAGAAAGGCAACAAAGACCAAAACCAAGTCTATACTCATAAGCCCAGCACAAGTACACGTGTCAAAAACATCCAAGGATACGAGTACATGTATCAAAAACATCCGAACATCCAAAATACACGATAAATGATAAACCCTATGAACATACTACTCCTCACTAGACTCCCAAGCATCCGCCAAAGCCAAATCCACAAGGTTGCCCTCACAGTTAGACTGATCAGACCAGCTAAGCACGTCGTCCAAATCAAGATGAGGAGATACAGGGACATCAGGGGCATCTGTCAAAATCAAGAAGTGAGAACCAAGTCTAAAAATTCTTTAAAAAGGAGTAGAAAAGGAGAAAAGATACCTGCTGGGAACACACCAGAATGTAATATGTCAGTAGCCTCCTCGAAATCTGAAAGAAGCTGACCCTGAAGTGCAATGCTGACAGAAAGGGGAGGTGCACTCTGAGGAGCCTCCTCAACAGCAATAGAAGAAGTAGAATCACTCGCAAGAGGGCCAAGAGTAGGAACACTCACAGAAACAGATGTACTCATGCGGTGGCTGGGAGCAGGGGAACTCTCGCGATGGCTAGAAGTAGCACCACTCACAATAATAGAGGCAAGCCTAGCGCCCGAAGTAACAGGAGTTGTAATAAAAAAAGAGAGTATCAAACCAAGTGATTGATGCAAACTAAAAAAAGGGGAAGAAAGAAAAAAAAAAAAAAAACAGAGAGAGAGAAGCATGAGTGAAGATAACAATACCTGGAACTGGGACAGAGGCAGGCCCCGAAGCTCTAGATCTACTACGTACCCTCCTCCCAGTACCCTGAGCGCTAACGGGGCGACGTGCACGCGTCTCAGCTACCCTGCTACTCTCCCCACGCTCGTAGGTAGCTACATACACTAAACACTAAATAAGGTCTATATAAGGAAAAAGAGAGAGACTAAATAGAAAAGAGAAGAAAAGGAATGGTACCCTTTGAGTGACGATCTGAAGGGTGGCTCGGTCTAGTACTACCACTCGAAGCAAGGCGACCACTCCTAGAAATGTCGGTGACATGAGTCCCAGGTGGAGCTGTAATAGCAATAAAGACAATGCACAAGTCAGAGAACCCGAGAAGGAAGATAAGAAAGAAGACGAGAATGTGCCCTTCGCAAACCTGGAGGACGAAGAGACTCGGTGATGCCCGATCTCCGACAGATCCTCCTTTGCGCATGCCTATGACTACGACTACGACCATGAGAAGTATCGCCCCTCACAGTCTCCTGAGGCGCCTGTCCCTGACCACGAGAAGTACTGTCCCTCACAATCTCCTGAGGTGCCTGTCTCTGACTGCCCTGGTCACTATGATCGTGCCCTACGAAGGAAAAGACAAACAAGTCAAATATGAAACAAATGCGCAAATAAATAAAGATTGACAAGAGTAGAAGAGAGATAGACCTGCTGCAGGAAGCTCAACAGGGGCCACCAATGGTTGACGGTGAGGAAGTACTCCGGTAAAGCGGTTGTTGCGACCTCCAAAGTTGAGCGGGGCGATCGCAAACCTCTCCTCACGAGTGTATGGAGTCTCCCTAGCAGCACCTATCGCGCGAAGTCGAAGGTGGGAAGCTATGCAGATCTCAACATAACGACCCAAAATCCGAGGCCTCAGACCAGCAGTAAGTCCCTCGTACCAGAAAGTGTACTGAGGGTGGATTAGAACGGTCCGTGTCAGCATGGGAATGGAGAACTGAGCCCCGGTGCCGAACCGAAACAGGTATGACCAAATCGCCTGCAAGTCAGCAAGAGAAGTAGAAATGAATGTCGGGCACGGGCGAAGAACTGGAATGGCCTGGTCATACCCAAACTAATGAGCGCATATATGCGGGGAATACACCTCGACAAAAATATCTCCTCCAATCCGAAGCGGCAAGACCCCGTGACGGATGCTAATAAAGTACTCCGCATCCGCGAGACGTGCAGGATCCTGAAGATCTCCAGGGAAACCGGGGGGAAGGTCATAAAGAGCGCGCCCGTGAACTAAAGGAGAGGGCCTGGTGCGAAGTCTGTCAATGTAGCTCGAGAAGTGGGCCTGAGAAGAGTAGAAGAGATCTCTCGCCCTTAAAGCTGGAAACACGTCAGAATGGGCACCCGCTAAGTCCACCATCAAGGGTACAGAACTGTCCAACTCGGTTGACACCTCTAGAGTACCCATCTGCTCCCAATAGAGCTGAAGCCATCCCATGAGTAAATGCGTCGGAATGACATCATGTGGGCGGATGATGGTCGCGTAAGAGCACAAATCCCGCAAAGACCTATAAAGGTTAGCCAATGCGGGAACGGCTAGGGATACCCTCTGGATAGGAAGGCTAGAGGCCATCTGGCTGGCTACTATGAAAACCGAGGGTCTAATGCACCTGTAGGGAGTAGAAGGGACTACAAAATAGCAGAGCCACCATGACAAGAACGCCGCTAGCATGGTCTCGCTGTCAATAAAGTGAGAAGACAAGTGGAACGGTAAATCTCCTCATCCTTTGGTGTATATCTAAAAAACTGCTCAGTGAACCCAGTACCAAGTGGATCTGTGAGAGGGGGGAACCAAGCAGATGGGCCGATGAGTATGTCTGTAAAATAACCAATCCAAGCGTCGTAATGGACCTGACCACTGCTCCCTGCTAACTCCTGATGGATCCGAAACAAACGACCAAGACTAGGAGGGTACTCTGAAGAACTAGGGTCACGGGGTATGTACTCATCGTAAGGCAAACCATAAATCGGGAACCCCGTCAAGTGGATAATATCCAGCAGAGTCGGTGTAACCTCTCGATCCTCTATGAGAGCGGTGTTCGTCACGTAACTCCACTGCTCGTAGAACGCGTGAAGGAGCTCAGTGTCAAATGTATAATGGAAGAGAGAGAGATAAACGAACTCGTAGATACCAAGACGTCTGAGTCTATCACGCTCGTGAAAGAGTATGTATCGGATCCACTTGACCTGTCCGTCCGAGAAAGAAACAGGGTCTGAAAACTGGTGGTGACCCCAGGAGTCAAACTCGCGGCTGAGCATACGCAAACCCAGGAGATGTGGAGAGTGAAGGGAACCTGGAGAAGTGTGAGGAAACATAACTATCCCCGGCTCAGTGGAGTAACTCACGTAACGTACTACCCCCCCCATACCCCAGATGACTCCTCCTAACGACGGAGGAACGAGGAGTCCAGTTGGACGGCTCCTCAAAAAGATGAGGAGGCTGACCCGGAGAAGGGTCAGGAAGTGGGTTGTGCTCTGAAGACATAGTGGCTGCATATTAATAATAAAAAATAAGTAAGTAATAC
Organism: Cyperus esculentus; assembly: GCA_030179965.1. Taxonomy (NCBI): domain Eukaryota; kingdom Viridiplantae; phylum Streptophyta; class Magnoliopsida; order Poales; family Cyperaceae; genus Cyperus; species Cyperus esculentus. Next base: position 2,507,989 of record JASGLE010000039.1, on the reverse strand, counting down.
GAAGAAATAATATGATAAGCAACTACGACTCACCTACCTACGACTCATGATGCACCTATTTCATATATGCATATTAACCAGACTTGCACCTATATTTGCACCTAAAATCCTAAGTTCATTTACATTTTAATAGAAGATTGTCTAGAATCAAGTTACTTCTGTTATTGATCGAGAGCCACAAGAGATCTTGGAAAAATTTGACAAGTTGGCACAACAGCAACAATGGTCCAGCTGTGAGTCTAGCAGAGGCACGAAAGGGCGCTATGAGGTAGATCAACTCGCTTTGATGCAAGCTAAAATAGAAGCCCTTCAATTACAAGTTGACAAGCAAAAGGCCACCACCAATGCGGTACAAGTCCAATCTTGTACTCTTTGTGGAGAATCTCATGACTACGAAAACTGCCCCTTGCGTCAACCAAAGGAAGAAGAGCATATCAACTCCATCAACAATGAACCACCATTCTTCCCAAAGCCTCCGCTCGCACAGTCATACAACAACCATCCTTCGAGATATCAGAACCAAGGGCAAGGAAGTAACGACTGTAACTTCTACAGTAACGCGTACTTCCAAAACCAAAATCAAAACCGTAATACCCCGCCGAACAACACATACCGCCCACCATACGTCCCTCCACACCAAGAATTGAAACCATCAGTTGTCAACAACTTCATGCATGAGCAAGGCAAGATGAACCATATGATCTTTGAACAGATGCAAGCCTTGAATGAGAAGTTGGCAAGGCTAACGGGAGGAGATGTAGGTGCGGGGTCAAATTCGAAAGACACGGGCAAGCTTCCGAGTCAACCGATAAATCCAATTGGAGAAGCAAAGGCCATTCATATCTTGAGGAGCAGCACGCAATACACAGACCCTCCTCTGTTAGAGGAACCTGATCAGACTGACAAAGGCCCAGCTGACGCCGAAACTGCGCACAAACCGACGAAAACTGCTTCAGACAAAGCAGACTGCGTTCCACAGTCTCAGAAGTGCGATCCGCACTCCTCTCAGATGACCGAACCCGAGGTGGCTGCGATCCAACCGACATCGCAAACAAGGCAAACTAGAACAGACCGCGGACAGCAACCGACTAACCACGGTCCGCAGTCTGTACAAACAGAGAAGCAGACAGAACCGACTGCTAAAACTTTCGAGCACACCGCACCAACAAAGGACAAGGGCAAGTCTACACCGCCTTATCAGCCACCTGTCACGTTCCCTCAAAGGCTCGCCAAACACCAATTGGACGAGCAATTCTCAAAGTTCATAGAGGTATTTAAACAACTCACCATCTCAATTCCATTCATCGACGCTCTCATGCAAATGCCTTCCTACGCCAAGTTCTTGAAGGACATCTTGTCCAACAAGCGAAGCCTCAAAGATTGTAAGAAGGTGCAACTCAACCACGAATGTAGTGCGGTCATAAGCCGTGAGTTACCTCTTAAGCTTGGTGATCCGGGTAGATTCACCATTCCTTGCACCATTGGAAAAGCTCATATCGAAAAAGCATTATGTGATTTAGGTGCAAGTGTTAGTCTCATGCCCCACTCTGTATTTAAGAGAATAGGTGTCGGAGATCTCAAACCCACCAAGATGACGATCCAACTTGCCGATACCTCCACACGGAAACCATTGGGGATAGTTGAAGATGTACCCATACAGATAGGGAAGTTCTATGTCCCGGGAGATTTGTGGTCATAGACATGAAAGAAGATAAGCATGTACCAATCATCCTTGGACAACCTTTCCTAAGAACCGCCCGAACCATATTTGACACGTATGATGGAACTCTCACAATGAACATCGGTGGTGAAAAGGTACAGTTTCAAATAGAAGAAGTAATGAAATATCCCGACTTTTCCGAAGATTGCTGCCGATTGGACAGGATCGACGATAATGTTCATGAGGTGCGAGAAGCGAAGCATCCGATTCCACCTTCTCTGCAGGATCAGTCGAAATCAACTGCTTGCGGTTTGCAGTCTATCCCTTGCGTTCCGCAGATAGAAGGATCTGAGTCACAACAGACACCACGGCTCAAGAAACCTCCGAGAACTGTGTCAGCCAAGCTTAGAAAGCTTTTCGATAGGTACAGACATATCATGGATAAGTATAGCGACACACGCGATCACAAAGAGAAGTTGAGTTCAGATCAAACAATTGAAGCACCAGATCAGCCAGATGCAACATCACAGATCACCCCCTGCGATCCGCAGGTCAGTGCTTGCGTTCCGCAGGAAGAAGATCCACCAGACGTAACACTGCTTACTCAGACGCAACTAGAACCATCTGTCACGCACTCAACCACTGACGCTACTTGCATTCCGCAGGCCACCAAGAACGGTTCGCAGGAAGGTATGACCAAGTACGAGACAGACAGGTCCCCACCACGCATAGCTTGGCGTCTGTCCAAGTTTTCTTCTTAAATAAATCAGGTAACTTAGGGGTCGAGCTCGGGACCTGAAACGAGCGCTTCTTGAGAGGCAACCCAAGTACGAATAAAGTAGTTTAGGTTAGTTTAGGTTAGTTTAGATATCAAGTATCAATTTGTCCATACAAATGAGTCTCATTCTAGTTCATCCTAATATTGCATAAGGTATGTTTAGTTTTGTCCATGTAGTCCCAGGAGTCAACCCAAGGAAACATCAAGAATCAGAGCTCAAAATCACGAGGAAACGAGGTTCTGGCAGCTGACTGCGATCCGCAGGGGATGCCTTACGGTCCGCAATCAATACCAACTGACCCCGTTCAGTCAGCAGAAAAGGCATAGTTCAAATCAGCTTGGGGAGTCTCCATGACGACTGCGGAGCATAGCTATTCTCTCAGGTCGTATTCTTTCTTTCTCTCATTTATTTCTATATTTATGTTCTAAGCACTGAGGGCAGTGCATTGATTAGCTTGGGGAGGGAGAATAGAGTAGATCTGAGTTTTAGAGTTCATTTTTTGAGTCCAATTTTTTTTCTAATTTTCATGCATTGCATTTATGAAAAATTTTGAGAAGGTGTTAAATTCAAGATTTTTGTGTGTTTTTTGAATTTTGTTTTATTAAAAATTGAGTAAGATAACTTCATGAAATATGTGTTATAGTCAGTAATTCTTGTTCTGAAGTGACTAGTTACACGAATTAAGTAAGTTTTAATTGGAAAAAGTAGTAAACAAAAAATCTGATTGAGAATGAAAAAGGAAATTCTTTTGGTTTTGTTGATTTCACGTGAACATGGGTCTGGCAAAGTGGAATGTCGTAGCTTGAATGTCAAATAAAAATAATTAAATCCGTAAATGTTCATAAATGACGAGATAAGTCTTGGGCAGCGGAAAATCAAATCAAATAAGAGGCTTTTAGGATCGCGGTTGATTCGGACGAGTGTACCCTTTATTTTTCCATCCGGATTGATTGGATTCTAGAATGTCTCAAATTCACAAAAGGTTGGAGTTGCGTTCAGTTCGGAGTTGTGTACCCTTTAATTTTTCATCCGGACTGATTCGAGCTTCATTCCCCAAACACAAATAAAATAAGGCATTTCAAAGTCTATGGAGTTGAATAGAACGAGAAAGTTGTTCACGTGGGATGAGCAAAGCTTAAATAACTACTTTGTAGTTTGATTGAAAGATCTAGGTCCGAAAAAGTATAATTGTTTTATTTGTTTCATGGAACAAGAGTCGCTCGTCTTGGTTACTTATTATAACACATGTCTTATGAAGTACTTTTACCCAATTTGTTGATAAAGCTTAGTTTAAACTTGTTCATAAATCTTGAGTTAAACATAAACACAAAATCTTTCATTTGCATTACTTGGGAATTTGGGAATAAGTTTAGGTACAGTCTGTTCTGAGGACAAGCAAGGGTTTGAGCTTGGGGAGATTTGATGCACCTATTTCATATATGCATATTAACCAGACTTGCACCTATATTTGCACCTAAAATCCTAAGTTCATTTACATTTTAATAGAAGATTGTCTAGAATCAAGTTACTTCTGTGTGTTGGTCCTATTTTCAGGTAAATGGAGCTTTTAGAGCTATTACGGACTAAAATTGGAGCAAGGAGCAAAAATAGGCGAAGGAGCACAAAGGAACATCTATTTACGGACCGCAACCCCCTATTTGCGGACCGTAATCAAGAATAGAACTTCTATTTCCATGTCATGCCAGCTCACAACCGCCTATGCTATTTCAAGGAAACGCGCAGAGAGCCAATTTAAGCGACAGAAATGCTATTTCAAGGCCAAGCTCTCTTTGGACTTCTATTTGCGGACCGTACTTTCCTATTTGCGGAACGCAGACAGTTCAAAACATAACAGAACACCTATTTTCTGGTGCGTGCTATTTCTGGCGATCTCCTTCGGGAATTTTCCCTTAATTGCGCCCCAAGAAACCAGAAGTCAGACGCCTAAATCTGAGACATCTTCTCCTATAAAAGAGACCCCTTGGGGTGCTCTCATATCATCCATTATCTTCATCTTACCATCTTGTGTTAGGTGTTAGGTCTCATGTGTTGAGTTAGTTAGCTAGTTGTTAAGTTAGTTGAGAGTTGTGCCAAGAGAGGAGCCAAACGCCGATAAAGTCAAGAAGACAGTTACTCGCCTCTTCCTAAACTTACTCAGTGCTTTCTTTTCCCTTATTTTGTTTATTTGTTATAGTTATGTCTAGGTTCGAGTAGTCGTGTTTGTTCTTAGGGTCTAGGATGATGTTTGTATGTATGGATTAATTGAATACTTGATTTTCATGTTTATGCATTAAAGTTATTCTCAATTTGCTTTGCGCTTAATTATAATTGTGCTTGAATTGTTTCTTGTTCTTTGATATGATCCTGTGGATGTATGTTCATATCTAGTTGGTAGATTTATATCTTCTTAGGCCAGAATTGCTAATTGCATGAGAGTGCACTTGTAGTAGTTCCCCCTATTTTGATAAACCTGTGGATTGGGCATAGTCTAGTTGGAAAACTTAACGTCAATTGATTGGGATTCAATACTTGCATAACTTGGGTAGTCAACTTGTTGTCCAATTGTACCCGAGAGGAGAAATTGTGGTTTTAACGAGAGTTAAACCAACCCTAGATTGAGAGTAAATTGAGCTTAGAATTAGATGACTCATTGATAATTCTTTGAATTGCTAATTGACTAAAAGAATTGTATAGGTTAGAAGAACTAAACTTAGGTTAGAAGATAATCCTTAGGATAAGAGGGAATTGATACTTAGGTTTTGTATAATCCTTGCAACTGATTTGGTTAGTTAGTAATTGATAACTTTGATCGACAATTGAATTGAATAATAACTGCTCTCTGATCTATTCCCTGCGGACCGCATTGGTGACAGGTGCGGACTGTAACCAGCAAGGAATAGACAGAGAATCTATCTCTCGGACAGTTACCTGCAGTTGGCAGCTAACCCTGACCTTAACCTTAAGCAGATAACTAGAAGAGAGGCGAAATTGTACATCCTGCGTATCGTACCTATCAAGTACAGACCGCAGGCAATTGATCCAGACAGCAAACTGATTCTGAAAACCTTGGGAACGCTTGTTTATCATCTGCTTAAGAGTCTTTATTTACTGTTATTACTTTATTGCACCCGATAATTGTTTAGGAACCAACTTTAAACAAAAACCCCCCAACTCTTATACAAAAATACCAAAAATACCCTTTTAGGATTAGAATAGATTTTAGAGCATAGTTTAGAGATATAGCCGTCCCTGTGGATTCGATCCCGACTATATTGCATAAATCGTACGCTTGCGATAGATTGTTGTATTTAGGGTAAAAGCCTATACACTCCACGCGTATCAACTCACCTACCTATCTGCCTAGGGAGTACTACCCAGTCTGTGGCTAAAATTGGTGAAGAAGAAAAGAAGAGACAAAAGAAGTGCACCAAAGCAAGTTCTTCAACAAGTGCAGGTCTCAGAACCCGCTTTGGTGGGTGGCTCTTTGTTGACCCTTGAAAATGGTCACCTGTGAAGAAACAAAGTTAAAACTGCTGACCAAGAAACTCAGAAGCAAAACAAAAAAAAGGAGGGAAAAAGAAAATAAAAGAACTGATGACAGAGAGATTCAGTCAAAAGACCAAGCTGATGACAGAGAGATTCAGCTGGAAAGATTCTTCAAATAGGTCGATGAAAGAAGCATTCAACTGAAAATTCCTTGAAAGACAAAAAGAAAGTCAACCAAGGGAAGTTGTTAACAAGATTCAGCTGAAGAATTTGACCAATGATCAACTACTTGTTGTTATGAGAATGTGCTTCAATATGAACTTAAAAAAAGTATTGTGCACAAGCTTTTTAATTTAAAGTATGATAATCCATTGAATAATTATGTAATTCAAAATTCTCTTATTGTAGATCCATCACCAGCAGCAGGTTCTTCTCACTCGCATCCTCCAACCCCCAGACACACACACAAAAAGAATGAATATCTTGTTGTGCTCATTATAGAATATTTGTTATATACGTTATTGAGTTTTAACATATATTGTTCTCATAAGTTATTATTATACAATTTGTGGGAGTGATCTAAAAAAGCTAGTTTGAGATTTTGGATGCAGTTGTTTTCATGGTTAACAAACGTCTCAGCATATATGGTTCTTTGTATGACAGATGATTATACTCTTATGATGGTTTTTCAAACATAAGGTGTGGCTAAAGACTATCGTTGTCATCTCGCAACTGTTCATGGTCTTCTACCAAATGTGATCGGAAATTAATTTTATTTTATTAATGGGCATATAAAGACCTGAAATCGGGTTTACGTAGTCTGTCTAAATCAAAATCACTCAATCTATTTACATGAAATTAATTGTATAATTTTGCTCCAATAGCTTGTCATACAAATGCTAGTATAAATTATTTTTTAAGTAATTGAACAAAATTAAAATAAATTACATTTTCAATTGTTGAGTAATTTGAGAAACCTTTTCAAACTCTGTGACTGCTTAATCAGAAGAATGTCTTATGTTCAAGACTTCACTCTCAATTATATTAAGGGTTTTCTTGATAATCACAACATGCGAAAATATATTGTATATGACTATTTAAGAAAAACGGTTTAGATTTACAAAGGGAAAAGTATAACTTCTCTTTTATTTTTGTTGCTTTCAATAATACTACCTTATAAGAACTTATAATTGAAAACCATGCCATAAAAATTATGCATGGTATGTTTATGTAACACAATTATGAATATTAGAATGCTTTTGACTGTAAAATGACTTTTTGAATAGTGATATGATGTAATTAGGTTTTTCAATATGTAGTAAATTGTTAAGAAAGCAATGGATATTATGGGGAATTAACATTCTTTTTATGAGGCCGTTATAGAGTTTGAAATGGTTTGTCAAGAACCACACTAAAAATGTTAAATTATATTTTCATCATTAATTTGCTTTAACTACTCAAACAAATAATTTATGCCAGTATCTATATGACAAGATATTGGAGAGGGTCAGACTGCGTAGTACTAGACTGCAGACATAAGGTATCTTAGATATATGTGAGGATACATTATTTGAGAATCATGTGCGTCAATATGAACTTTTAGAAGTATTATGCACAAATATGTAAATTTTCTCTTAGCTTGTTAATTTAAAATATAATTTCAAGTATGATAATTTATTGAATAATTATGTGATTCAAAATTCTCTTATTGTATATATATCATGAAGTCCATTACCAGCAGCAGGTTCTTCTCAATGGTATCTTCTCACTCACATTCTCCAACCACACACAAAAAGAATGAATGTCTTGTTGTATTCATTATAAAATATCTTTTATATACGTTATTGAGTTTTCTCAATGGTATCTTCTCACTCACATCCTCCAACCACACACACAGATAGATTGATGCTAAATATTGCAATAAAAATTTTGGGAGTAAAATATAAACTCAAGATTATAGGTTTGATCCTAGTTGCTAGGATCGAAATATAAATTGACAAGTTGATGGTGTATGGTCATATAAGAAATTTGGATTTTACTTAAATGAAAAAGGAGCTCTTTAAAATATTTGCAATTTGTAAGGTTGGAATGTTGAAGTTTCAATTTAGCACACAGGCCTGCATGCTAATGGGTTCCGCCCAAAGCAAACTCGGACCATTAAGAAAATTTATGACCCAAGCCCAGACCTGTACCATTTGAAGTCGGTAATTACCCAAACAACTCCCAGTCCATATCAAGCCCATATAAGATCCAATAACAGTCTAGTTGTTACTGCACAGTTGCACAAACAAGTAGAGGTGGCAAAGCGGGCGGGCGGGTTGGGTTCGGGTTCGGGTTCGGGTCGGACGGGTCGGGTCAATTTGACCTTCTAAAATATCTCGGGTCGGGTTGGATCAATTTTAATATTTACTATTTTTGGATTGTATGTTGATTTGAGTTGGATTGGATGCTACTTGATCTCGGGTCGGGTCGGGTTCGGATCAGGTCGGGTCGAGTCGGGTCAGTTTGACTATCTGAAAATTCTGTGTCGGGTCGGGTCGGGCAGGTTTCTCGGGTCGGGTCGGGTTCTGCCACCTCTACACACAAGGCTGAAATGGCTCATGCCTTCGTTTAGATGTGATGAAATGGCGTGCTTAATTATCTTCTGCTGGTAAGTTCCTCAAGCTGGTAATTAAATCTGATCTAAGAAACCTGTGAAGTTGTTTTGATAAAAATTGCCATGATCATTAATTGGCTTTATTCCTTAAACTGTGAGTTATTGTTCTTAGTTATATATCCTTCTCTGCTTTAATTAGACCATTTCTGCAGGTGCTGGCCGGTGTCAGTGGTTATCGATCCTTTGTTCGGATATGGTTCCTGATATAAAGAGACTGGTTTATACATAAATATTGATTATTTTTTTTATAAAAAGACTGGCCTAATTATACCATATCTCGGATATGGTTCCTGAGATTTTTTTAAAAGATGATACATAAATATTGATTATCTTATTAATATTATACAACCAGTTTTAAAAAATCTCAAACAAATACTTAAAAATCCTCAAAAATGTAAATTTTTTGTATCCCATTAGATATTTGTATAAAGAATTTATTGAGCCATGTAAATCAAAATTTTGCTATAATTTAGTAAATTTTTGGAGGTGCCTCACATAAGGGCATTAAGCTAACGGTAGTTCTGCTCACTTAAATTTACATGTATTTTTCTGTATAAAGTGATGCTGCACAAGCAATTTACTAGTTAAAAAGGCACGTATACACACAAAAATTATGCATCTATATTCGACGCTCTAAGATCATCGACATGGACAAACAAATGAATTTATAAGAAAAATATATGTTTGCATGTTGATCTCAGAAAGTAAACAACCGATCGATCTCAGATATGTTATAGACTTAAAAGCTGTAGAATCATCATTTTAGCAAACAGGAATAAGACTTGCTAATGATATCCCCAACGCATTCTTTCAGAGCAGTTAGCACTTAGCACTCCATGGCAGCATCTAGGGTGCTAGTAATCCCAATTTCCCACACCATCCAAGTCAGAATCACAGTCAGAGTCCGATTCATCAGAGCTCGAGTCCATGTATTGACTCACAAACTCGACCTGCACTTCTTGAAGCGACTGCACACAGATCATAATTAAAAATCGCAAATTCACAATCTCAGATCAACCTTAGCTATAATATTAGTCCTTGTATCAAATTTTCATTACTAAAATGCATCACAAATTAAGAGAAAGAGATCGATAACCTCCAAATCATCATGAAGAGTGGGGTACTGATCAGACATCAGAAGCCGCCGTACGCGTCTAACTGAATCCCTGACCACGTCAACTAATGGAGGCTACATATATAGGAAATAACATCAATGTCGACAGTAAAAATAACCAGTTGTTCGTTTCTTCCTATAGAAACAGGCCAGACTTTAAAACAAGATTGTCATCTTATGTTGTTTTTTTTTTTTTGCGTAGTTGACAGCGGCTATCAACGTAATTGTCTCATGTTGTTGGAGGCAAATTAAACAGCACAAACAAGTGTACGAAAACGAATCGCCATTAATTCCAAATCTGGATCCTCATGACTAAGGAATAAGGATGGTATATACTTTGCAATTAAGTGCTAATATTCGATTTGAACCAGAAGTAATTAAGTAAGTAATTAATCTGCTTCAATCAAAACTTAACTACGTATCGACTCGCAGTCTAAAAGGATACAGACGGCACCAGCAGCATCATACCAATAGTTGGCACTTCTTTCATACTGGATGCGTAATATCTCCACGTCCAGCCGTTCGATGCTCTCTTCCTTCAAGGAACCCTTCAAGACCTCTCTGAGCAGCTGGGCGAACGCATCAATTTCCTTTTTTGCCTTGTTGACGAACTTGACACGTTCCTGATCCGTCTCATTGTCACATGGAGGTTTACTTGTGATTGAAAGTTGTTCGATCTGGTGGTGATCATCGAGTTGCATGGAGCTACTACTCGATGTCGCTCCTCCGACTCCGAGTGCCATTTGGTTGTCCATCTGTGTGTGATCGTATATATCCCTTTGATTTATCCGGTTCGATTCTAGACTCTGGAGTAACGAAGAGAGAGGCGCCCGGGATTACGACCGACTGCTATTTATACTTATGAAATCACTATTTATGGCTTCATCAAAAAAAAAGGAAATCGCTATTTATGGCAGCAGATACCGACACAGATTATAAATATTGAATGAATGTCATTATCATATGCCAACGGGCCACAGAATTGGGCTGCTAATCCTTCCTCATGGGTTTGTTACGAACGGGCCTAAAAATAGTATATACTCTGTATATAGTGATGATTGGATAATGGATTAATTGGTCGTGGTTATTGATTTTTCCTTTTTTTTTTTTAACAAAAAGGAAAAGCGATATCCTTTTTTAGAGAGCAAATTAGACGGTCTCTTGCACCCAATTTGTCGCCATTAGCATACGTTTTATATAACTAAATCATGCGAGGGAAAAAACATAAATATCTCATGCACGATGAGCAAAAGTTTGAGCATTTTGAATTGTATGATTAATTAAGATTATCCAGCCTCTTGTCATTGATGGATAATCCTCTAATCATTTTGCCTCTTCGTTACTAAGTTAAAATAAAATTTTCGTTACAATACACCTAAACATTTCTAATCTTTAGAATGAGGGAAAAAGGGATATATACAAGAATATTTTGTTAATTTTTTTGGAAAAGATGACAATTCGTTTAACAAATATTACAAAGAAGAGCAAAATGTTAAATTGACCGTTTGAATATATGTATTTTTTTTCCCGTTTTTTAAACAATTCTAATTTATGTAATTTTATTATTAAAAATATCAAATAGCCAAAATCACCTGACCCTCTCCACCAAATATGGGGTCTAGCGTACATGTTCCATTTTTTCTTCGGTTGTTCTTAATATTTTCCTTTCTTTTAATGGCCCGTTCTGATTGGTGGATATATAGTCAACGAGGATACATAAGAAAAATGGTTTTCTATTCTGACAAAATGTTTAAGAGATAACACCATTGATACCAAACCAAAGTAGATACCATCAATTTAATATTAATCTGAAATATATTGCGATCAAAATTAAACACTATAAAGTTAATTTGAAATTTAATAAGATTAAAATAAAACATAAATGACATTAGTTTCACTTTTGTTGTTCTTTCACTTGTGCTTGCTCTTCATGTTCTCTCGGCAACTGTAAGATAATATTTATGTAATTTGATAATAATTCAAGTAGATGATTTAATTTTATGATTTGTGTTATTCCACTTAATACTAAAGCATTTCATATTAACACATTTTAATATTTAAAATAACTTATTAATATTTCAATTTATTAGTGTTATTCAACTTAATACTAAAAAATTTCATATTAACACATTTTAATATTTAAAATAACTTATTAATATTTCAATTTAGATGTATTTCATACTGTAACTTGATATCCGTTTTGGTATCTACTTTGTTTGTATATCTGGACCCATTCAAGTACACAAAAATAAACTCAAACAAGTAGAAATTGAAACGCAAGTAAAAAGAACAGGGACCGGAAATTGGGGATCCAGTACGACGGTTCAAATTATCGTCGTTCAAACTATTGCTCACAATCTTACGTGACCAGTCAAGAGACCGCTAAAAAATATATAATTTATTTGTGGATTAAAAACACGTGGTTCAGCTGCAATTTAACACCCTATATATTATATTAATGACTGAAAATAATAGAAGACCGGAAGTACTATCCATATAACACGAGTACAAATTAGCATGAAATCTTTGGTCAATTCTTCTTGAGGATCAAGAAAAAGAAGGTCATTAGTTATGTTATCAAAAAGAGAAGATAATTTTTTATTCATAGATAAATGATGAAGTGATATAGGAGTAGAACTATTGTGATAATATTTGTGTTTCGCTTCGAAAATATTATAACGACGTCTCAAATTATACTTTATCACGCTTATCTAAAATTTTGATTTGTGGTTTTTATTAAATTCATCACATGAAAATATTTGGGATACACAAATTTCTATTTTTGAAAATTTTTAAGTATTAATTTCAGATTTTACATAAAATTCATGTACAAACAAAGCACTATTTTAATAATATTTTAGAGTCATTTTTTTAAAAAAGAAAAAGAAAAAAATTTAATCTAAAAATATATTATTTTTTTTGTATTATCCAGAATTTTCATATGATGAAATTAGTAGAAACCATAAATCAAAATTTAAATTTTGGCTATAACAAAATATAATTTGAGTCTTTTGTTTTATATTAATCTAACTCAATGATACAGACCATTTATGGTGCTTGCCATTTGCCAATTAATGTAATATCAATGTATGCAAAAGGTGGAAAGAACAACCATTTTTAAACAATAAAATCTCCTTCATTATGAAATGATATAAAAATAACTTTACCTAATCCAGCTGCTCGACCACAAAATAAGATCAGACTTGGTGTCTTGACGTGGATCAGTACCTATCAATTATGTCGCCAACTCAGGTCCGTCAGACTGCATATGCCTGGATGGTTATCGTCTGACTTGCTGCACACCGAATCGGTAGAGAGAGAAAGGGAGAGTAACCGATGTGGGCCCTCGATTCGGTGGGTCCACCTCGGGTCACTCTCTTTTTCTTTTTCTACCGGTTCGATGTGCAGCCAGTCAGAGAATATGAAATCATATGTGGCTGGTCCTGACTCCAGATCACAAAATAGCCATCATCATTATAAAGAATTAAAGATGCATCATGCAATTTGACAAAAAAAGGGTCCAAAAGTTCTGGCTTGTCCTGCGGTCCTGCCCAAACTCCAAACCTTCTTTCACTTCTATCTACCTAAATACAAGATGTAAAATACAATCACAGTAGAGTAACAATTAAGGAATGGTCAGTTGTTAATACAAAAAATGCACTCCAGACAGTATCAAGATACGTGCTGTGAATTTATAAAATACTTGGGACTTGATCAGAGGATTTGATTTCCCTTATACAATATGAATTTCTTGAGAAGTTATAATGGCATAGATGCACTGATGCACATGACTCGCATTTTCTTATTAAAAAAATGGGTAAATTTTATGGGAGGTCACTAAATTTTACCTCAAATCCATAATTGGTTACTGAACTTTCATTTATCTATTTTTTGTCACTGAATTTAGATGTTTATCCAAATTTGGTCACTCCGTTAGTTTTTCCATCCAATTTAACGGAATAATTAATATGACTCTAATTTTTAACTTCGGAAATCAATTTTTTTACATAAAAGTATACAACATTTGATAATGTGAAACCAATTAAAATATTTTTATTTAATTTTCTTTTATAAATTTATTTTTTGCATTATTATTATTTTTTATTTTTTTTCATATAAGGTATATAATTTATAACATGTCTAAAAAATTTGAAAGTTTTGTATTGTCATAAAGGAAAAAATAAATAAATTTTTTCTTTATATTCTTATATTTTTTACATGAAAAAATATACATCCAAATTATAAAATTAATGTCATGTCAACTATTCCATTAAGTTGGATGAAAAAACTAACGGAGTGATCAAATTTGGATAAATATCAAAGTTTAGTGACAAAAAACGGATAAATGAAAGTTGAGTAACTAATTATGAATTTAAGGTAAAGTTAAGTAACCTCTCAGAAAATTTACCCTAAAAAGATGTCTTCCTCAGGGACGTCTCTGCATTTGTACCAGCAACAGGCAACAGCAAGCAACAGAGACTGCCATGCCAATGATGCCATTATTGCCCTCTCTACAGTGGAGACTGAAGTCTTGTGTGTACAGGGACATGTCACATGTTGAAGTCAATTGTCAACGCCACCTCTTTTCACTTGGTCCCACTGACTCCGAATCTGCTCTTATTCTTACCGATAACAGGGTCCTGTTATCCTCTTCGAAACCGTCCGATCAAATCGAACGGCTCAGATCAACACCGAAGTTCAGCTTTAATGTTAAAGATAATTCCACCGAACAAATCATATCCGTTCATTTTTGATCTGACGAACCCGAACATGATAGTAGGATCCTGTTATCCCAAATTGGAATAACAGCTGACCAAATTAATCCTCATCTCAGAAACAACGCGGAAACCAATCAATTAACTTTCTTTCTTTCTTTCTTTCCTTCTTTCTTTGGTCCCAAGTCCCACCTTCCGAAGAAGTCATTCACTTTTTTTTTTTTTTTTTTTGGAGAAAAACCCGTAGGAAGAAGTCATTCACTCACTCATTCTCGTTAAACAATAAAAAAAACACGAAACGGGAGAAAATTCTGATGGGTTAGCAGTTGGTTAGGCCCTCCCTCTCTCTCTCTGAAATCCAACAGCAGATATCTTTGTATTTAAGTATTTGTACTCGGCGGCTGCGTAAGTAAATAAGAGTCTACTAGCTCATGACGAAATCCACGCAGCTTCTCAAAGTCCTCATGAATCCCTTCAGAAGAGATCGAGATCGAGGTGAGCGATCAGTTTCTTTTTTTTCGGATGGGATTTTGTTTGAGTTTCTTGTTGATCTGACTGAATTGGATCTGGAATTGACAGCTAGAAAGGAGGAGGAGGATCTAGAGGCGATAGCGGCGAAGGAGCAGAAGGTTTTCAGGTACGAGAGCTTGGTAGCCGCCACTCGCAACTTCAGCATGAAGAACAAGCTCGGAGAAGGCGGATTCGGTCCCGTATTCCGGGTAATTGAATCAATTCATCGGTAAATAACTCTGGCGGAACACAATTTGAGTACTTATGGTGGTTTCTAACTAAAAATCTGATCGAATTCAGGGCCGATTGGCGGACGGAAGGGAGGTGGCGGTGAAGAAGCTCGGCGCCGCCTCGAGGCAAGGCGCCAAGGAGTTCCAGAATGAAGCCATGCTTCTTTCGCGAGTACAGCACCGGAATGTTGTCAATTTGTACGGGTACTGTACGCATGGCGATGAGAAGTTACTAGTGTATGAGTATGTCACAAATGAGAGCCTTGATAAGTTGCTCTTCACCTCAAGTATGTTCATCTTTCCCTTTCCTTTTTCTTTTATTTTTTGGTTTCTTTCCTTATTTTTGCAGAATTGAGTTTCACTAGCTGGTGTTGTTGTTAATTTGATCGAGTTTAAAGAAGCAAAATGAATATTCCAATTGAACAAAGTTAGCTTATTTTTTTATTAAATAAAAAACTTTGTGTTTTTTTTCGAGAAAAAAAAAATAAAAAACTTTGTGTAGATTTCGCATATTCGCAAAAGAAAATAAGTTCTGTTTAGTCGCTTCGGGGTGGAATTGGTCCGGCCGTTGATTTAATCTTTCCTTTTTTTTTTTTTGATGAAAGATTTAATCTTTCCTTCATTCATTCATGTCCTTTGTTATGTTTTCTTTATTTTTCTCAGTTATATATTTTTTTTACATTATTTTGATAGAATGTTCTTCTTTACATTTTTTTAACTCTTTTTTGCGTCACGTAAGAGGTCAGCATGAGGTAAGCGAGAAATGACATCATAGCATATTGTTCTCCATTTCACACTATCCAGAAAAGCAGAAATTTCTCTCTTTTGCACGAACACATCCTTTCCAGTTTCCACTTTTAGGGGTGTTCAAACGGATCGGTTTATTCGGATTTCAACCGAACCATTAAACTTTGGATTATTCGGTTCGGATATTTCAGTTTAAAATTTTGGTTCGGATGAAAATTTATCTTATTTAGTTATTGTTATTTGGTTCGGTTTGTGTTTTGGTAAATCGGATAAACCGAATAAGCCGAATAGTCTAAAATATACTAAATAAATCTATTTTATTTGATATAAATGATGGTTATATATAAAAAATGTTCAATATTCTTTCTTTTGTAAGTTTTATTTGCTTGCTTGTTTTGTTTTTAAAAATTATATGTCTACTTTATCCTTAATTTGGTAACACAATATTTTTTATTACCCATGAACAAGTGTTAGTTCGGTTTAATCGGATGAACCGAACAAAATTTTGGTTTATTTGGTTATCGGTTTGTTCGGATGTTATTTTAAAAAGATTGGATCGGTTGGTATTTTGACAAACTTCAGTTTAATTTGGGTGTATAAAATTATTTCGGTTTGAACCGAATTGACCAATTGAACACCCCTATCCACTTTCCATTCCAGCAAATGGGACGAATAAATAAATTCATTCATTTTCCAAAACGGAACCCTCCCTTTGGTCCCAAACCGGAGTTCACTTTTCGGTACATTAATTAATTCGTACTGACTGGTGGGTGACCTGCCTAAACCGGCACTCGTAATCTTTGCTGGTATTTGAAACCAACGGGAACGATATCATCTTCTTTTCTCTAATATAATCCTTTAGATTGAAATGGATGGACATGATTTGCTCAAAATAAGGGCCCCGCAATCTGCCTCGGATTGATCTGGACCGTCCGTCTTGATCCAACGCTCTGAATTGTAACAACAGAGTCCTATGCTAATACTCCTTTGAAATATCTCCGCATATCCTGTTCCTTTTCTTTCTTATTTTCCTTCTTTTTTTTTTTTTGGACTTAATTCTTATTTTCCTTCCTAGCTACTCAGAATATTGAACCGTGATGTTCGCTATTTTGAACACTTGGATGGATGGCAGAATGGATTGGAATCGGAATAAAATCTGATTTTGACTTAGAACTACCGGACTTTCTGTTTCCTGTCCAAAACAAACCCTCTCCCTTTCAGACCTTTTTTTAGTGCACTGTATGCGGACCCTAGTGTACTTTTAAAGTTTTAATATGTGAAACATCTTGTGTCCATTGAAATTTGAAACCCATCCATAAGTCTATATAGACATGTAAAAACTGTAACAAATATATCTGATTTTGTAACAAATATATCTGATTTTGTAACCTACAGACATTATGGACGGATATTCTATGACATATAAAAACTGTAACAGATACATTTGATTTTGTAACAGATATATCTGTTTTGTAACGTATGGACAGATATTCTATGGACGCTAGGTATTACTCTTTTAATATATGTTGCCAATTCCATGTCCTCTTGCAAAAAGGCAAACAGATCTTTGCACCTACAGCTGTATACTGTATACATGTATTCTGAGTTACAAATTTACAATACTTTTCTGTTTGTACACGTTTCATTTTTTTTTTTTAATGGTGGTCAAACATGTTTTCCGGGATAATTCAAAGCCGCACCTAGTTTGGCTCCGGCGGCTTCGATTAGTCATGTGTTTAAATTTCAGTATTTTACCAAACTTGAGTGGCTCAGATTGAATAAAATAAAATAATTTTTATGCAATGGCTGGAACTTATTTTCTTGTTGCCTAAATCATTTTTTTTTTCATTAATTGTGTTGGGAAATTTGGGATCGAACTACTAATGTGCTAATGGCAGAGTTGAACTCGATCAGTTTCGATTTTTTTAAAAAGTTATATCCATTCAACTTTGATTTAGACAAAACTATTTAAAAGGTTGTGTTCCTGAGCTATTTCCATTAGACTATTCTATGGTATATGAAAATATGTTTTGCTTATACTATTTATATAAATTTTAGTTGAGAAAGCAATTGTCCATGACGTATGTGCTGTTGCAACCTATTGTCACTTCTTATACTAATTAGATGAATTTAATTGTTTATAGTTTACTAATTATTGAAGAAATTGAAATTAAGGTAAAAAAAACTACAACTTGTATATGGTGCAAAAATGCAAATATGCAGAAAATCTGTAATTTGATTTTTTTTTTCTTTTCCTGAAAATTTTTATGCTAAACAACAAAGCATGGACCTGGTGTAATACTTTATATTAACTACCTTGACCTCTCGACGCATCAGGTTTGTTTTGCATTTTCCACCTTTTAATGAATATTCTTTAAGAACTTAATTTATTTCAATGCTGAAACTGTAAGTTGTATGTTATACCTAACTAAATAATATGTGATGTTGATTGCTAGGAGTCGACCTTTTGCGTGTAATGCGAAGCACCCAACCTATGACATTTTCTGGTTTTTAACTCGTTCCTTGGACCTGTTCAGCTGAAAAATGAAAACATTATAATTATCCAGTTTAGAACCATTCCGATGATTTGCACCAGCTGTCACTAAGCATGCAAGTTGAAAAGGTTTATATATTTTTAAATCTTGACCACAGATACTAATCCAGTAGTTATGATGAATTAATCTATCAGCGTAGCACTGTTTCTTGCCTTGGAAACGCGTTCCTTGTGTGAATAGACCATAAGTGTTTTTATTTTATAACCTTGCACCAATAACAGTTTAGTAGGTCTTTGCGGTCTACTGAAGTTTCCTTAATGTTAATTAGTAATTCTGTTCCTAAATCTGAGCCATTAATTATTCTGTATAGACTGGTTCAACTCTCTAGATGTTACTTCTAGCAATGATAGGTGGCTATTTTTTTCGTTCTCGAATGATTGGTAATTACTTTTCTTATGTTTGAATAATTGGTGGTTACTTTCTCACAAATGACGGAGAACTTGTTTCTTATAACTATCACCTACTTTAGTACTTTTTATAATTTTATCTGCTTTCTGTTTCTATCATATTTCCAAATCTGTACTGCCAAAAACATGCAACACCACATGGATTATGTTACTTCGTAAATATTCATTGTTTGGGTGCATCAATACTACATATTACTAAATACATATGCATTGAATCATAATAATTTGAGAACACAAATTCAGTACTATTTCTTATGAGCGGAACATAATATTGCACATTTTTAATTAATTAGTCGATCACATTATTAACAATAATAATCATAGCTAATACTTATAATTTAATTTGCAGTTAGAGGAAGTGGCGATGAGTCTACGCAGCTGGCAGCAAGACGAATTGAGCTGAACTGGCAGAGGCGGTATGACGTGATCATGGGTATTGCACGAGGCCTGCTGTACCTGCACGAAGATGCTCACACCCCCATAATCCACCGAGATATAAAGGCGAGCAACATCCTACTAGATGACAGGTGGTGCCCTAAAATAGCTGATTTTGGCATGGCCAGATTATATCCCGAGGGCCAGACTCATGTGAACACACGCGTGGCTGGTACCAACGGGTACATGGCGCCAGAGTACTTGATGCACGGATCACTCTCGACGAAGGCCGATGTGTTCAGTTTTGGTGTTCTTGTTCTTGAGTTGGTTTCAGGCCAGAAAAACTCGAGCTTTGCTCCTCCACTTGGATCTGATGCCCAGAACCTGCTTGAATGGGTGAGTAACTGAAACAATCTTCTTCAACTTTTTATCCATCCTTTAAGTTTGTTTATTAAACATATCATAGTTAGATGGTGTTAATGACAGAAATAAGCATTAAATTGTCAATTTCTTACAGTGGCATTAAGGTAGCATATGACTAAGTTGTTGGTTGTTTCTTCCCTTAAATGCCAGTGCATAACAAATCAAAATATATTAATGACAGGATCAGGAGTGAATTTGTTGAAACAGTAGTCAGCCCATAAATTGTACCGTCTCATATTATTTATTATCAAGAATGACTTTCAGAGACTTCATTGAATCTTCAACTTTAATTAAGTATTTTTCTCAGGAAGATACCTACGTGTTTCTTTACCAACTCCATTAAGAAAACGAAACTCTCCACTTCAAAAAAAGAAAACGAAACTCAGTAGATTAAAAAGTTCAGGCTCTGTGCATAGAAATTAAATACTATTGGACAGTTTTAGGGAGCTTTTTGCATAGGTGGTTAGCACTTAGCACATGTCACTTTCTGTCAAACACTATGGGTATTCATAAGTACAGAAAAGCAAGTTTTATTGATTTTTCAACTATAGAAGTAGCACATTCATAAAGGCACCTACATGTATGTTTTCTTAATTTATTCATATGAAAAAAAATATTTTGCAACTCAACAGTGAACAAATAAATCCCCTGGGGGGTCACATAATTTTCTTTGTTGAAATAATCTCATCTATAACTCATTGTTTGTTCATATGATAGGCCTGGAGGCTTTACAAGAAAGGTCAGAGTCAACAGATGCTGGATCCTGCACTGAAAGACGGTGCGGTACTAGACCAGGTTGCTGTCTGTGTACAAATAGGATTACTCTGCACACAGGCTGATCCGAAAGTACGTCCCGACATGAAACGGGTAGTTGTCATTCTATCAAAAAAACCGAGTCACTTGGAAGAGCCCACCCGACCTGGTGTAACTGGTTCGAGGTACCGGCGTAGAGCGTATGGCTCGGGCGAATCATCTTCGAATAATACCAACTTGAGTGACACCTCTACGTCCACCGCTCACTCAACTTCCGCTTCGACTTCTGTTGCGAATAATACAGGCACGGTGTCAAGTAGTCGTGCGACTAGACGAAGCCAAGGGTTACGATCTCCTCAAAAAGATGTGTATACGCAGAAATAACGTGCTCTTTTTCTTTTTCTTTTCTTTTTTTTTTTTTGCCCTTTTTTTTGGTTCGTTAATGTGTTCATTATTTTAATTGATTGTTAAATAGTCTTAGGAGTAGTTTTGTCATACAGAGAAGAGTAATGCTTGGATGCAACTGGTAAATTACTCTTTTGCTGAAAAGGGCTTCTCTGAGCTTGTGTAAATATAGTCCATGAGAGAGAACAGTGTCACACTCATATCTTATTTTTGGTAAAGATGAGAAGGTTTTGTAGAGTGGTTTTCGACATCAAAAAAAAAAATCTTTTGTACATTCCTCTTGCCATATTTTGCCCCTCATGGGCACAGGATTTCCTTTCATAATCTCACATCTACAAGCTATTGGATTCTGTTTTAATCCACACATGGATATGCTGCCTTATAGATTAAAGCATAATCTATGGTTGATTCAAAAGACTATCATGGCCCAATTCAAAATTGTTGGGCCCTCTATTTCCCAAAGGCTTTTCTTCAGGATGATCAAGCTTTTCTCAGCTGGGCAAGCTTACTGCTCCAAATGGGAGTTATTTGATAAATGGATTGAAATATCAGCATCAATCTTCTCTGTTATCTTCCTAGGCCTTTCACAATTTGATATCCAGATGGATAATAATTATCCTCTCCTCCTATTTCTTTACTTTGAAATGTCTACTGGTCCTGTATTTCCATTTTGAAATCCTGTTGCTAGTTTCTGACATCATTTCTTGTGTTCGTATGAATGTGTCTAAGTTATTAAAAAAAGAAAGTATTACTATCAGACCATCAAGAGCAAAAAAGGGGATGAAATTTCATTTATTAATTATATCCGGGTTGTCAATAGTTAGCTTTAGTTACATTCATAATACTCAACCATCATCACATCAAATGAAAAGAATCAGCTTCGTTTCGGCGAATTGGTGAGGACCAGCTTAGTTTCTTTTCCCTTGATGCCAGCGTGTAGATATTTTAAGACCTGAACAATATCATCAGTAATCGAAGAGAACGTGATCTCGACTATTTTAAGATGCCGACATGGAAATGGTGCAACTTCAAGTGGCATGTCCTGACCGTCACCAAGTCCCTGCACCAACGAATAAAGCGATGTTATGTTCTAATTTCATTTTGATTGCTTGCGCGAGTATAACTAACTAATACGTACCTGGCAGCTTTGAGGATATAGAGCAAGTTTTTCCAGCACGGGTAGATGCTCTAGAATAGACCCAATTAAACTTAAGTGACAATTCAAACAAAGTGTTGCCAAAGATAATTTAACTATCTACGAAATCAACGAGCATTTTCGTAAGGCATCTTCTATATTACCCTGCAATGGAAAGGTGGGTGTCTCATCAATCATATAAATCAGCTTATGAAACAGTTTAAATGTATGCTTGGTGCATAACTCAATTAAAATAGAAGTATATGCTGAAAAAGCTTTATAACACAATGTTCATTCATATCAAGGAACAAATTAAGCTTAAGAGAGCACCGGTGCTATTGGAAGATTGCTTCACATAATAGCCATATAGTGGTTATAGTTATGTTATGTAATTATAAGAAAGTAATTTTTTCAGCTTCTACCTAGACCAAATCGTTAACTTCATGTTAGACAATATCATGAGGGAGTACTTTTGTGTGTATTTGGTACGACTCTTTTGTATATAATGAAGAAGCTATGTTTTTCTATGATCTTTTCGAGTGATTGAGAGTAAGAAAGAGGGGCTATATTACTTTGATCCGGTGCAATGTAAGCTCCTGCAGGTTCGGTGAATGCCGCTGGAATAATGCTATAAACTCAATTTCAGTGTTGACCAAATCTCCGAGCACCAAGCTCCTTAAGTTCTTGAAAGATGGGAACTTCAAACTACCTTGTGTCGGTAACTGATTTGGTATTAACAAAAAAAAAAAAAGAACAATTAAGTAATTAAGCATTACTCTGAAGTCTAAACTGGGATAAAATTACAAAGAAATCATTCAGCCGATTTGTCTAAAGGAAACTGTAGTGTACTGGCAAAGCAAAACTGAAATAACATAATGAAAGTTATCACCAAAATATGCACAAATACGCAATTCTAGCTGAATAGCAATTACCAATACCATCATGAAAAGGGAAATAACAATTTATTTTATCTAAATTTCATACATGTATACTAGACCTTGTAATTTTTAATAATTCACCTTTTACGACTTCCTTCGATTGTGAAAATTTATTGATCCTTTCAGTTTCGATGCAATTCTAAAGTGAAAACAATGTAACAGTTCTTTTGTAGGGATCGATATACCTTTTGAATGTATACAGAAGTTGCGGCTGCAAGATGCTCAAACGAGAGGTTTAGACTTGTCGCATTTGAAAGGCTGCTGAGAAGTATCGCAAATTCATCATCATTGTCATTGGCTGGTGGAAAAACAATGCTAGCATCAACTAGAGAGGGGAAATTCCCTGAAATACTTTCCATCATAAAAAAAGATTTGGCGATAGTCAAATGCACGAGACTAGGGGTATCGATGTGCAATTTTGCATTGATTAAGCAACGACGAATAAACAGTCGCTTGAGCCCGGTAGAATGTATTTTGGAGGCAAGCAAACCGCAGTCGCATAAGTCCAGCTCTTCAAGAGCAGGGCACCCCCGAAAAAGCATTTCGAGAAAATAGTCGTCTATTCTTTTATACGCAATTTGTAATCTTTTGAGCCTCGGAAGGTCACAGATTCCTAGTACAACTTCGTCGAATTCAGCATATTCTGCTTCGTTTATGGTTACGAGTGAAATTTCTTCAAGGGAATCACAAGTGAATATCTGATTGTAATCTAGATCCAAATCATAACACTCGAAAATATGAAGCGAGAACACTCGTGGCTCGGACTCGATTGCATGTGAAACGCATTCCTCAACAAGTCCAGAAGTGCAGTATTTGCTCCTCCCCGTTGTGCTCCACTCAAGCGCGAAAACATCCAATTGCAGTCCCTCTTGATTCCGCAATACGCCTCTGATAAACTTACCGAATCTTTCCTCATACACCATTCTATCTTTAATCGAAACTTGCCCTTCAGGCACAAACTCTGCAATGTCAAATCTTAAACATGGCACAGAAGCCGACACTTTTCTCCATCTTTTCGACAAAACGCATGTTTTGACGACCTCTTTTGTACCGACAAAGGAAAGAATATGCGCCAATATATCATCAGGAAGGGCACTGATTCGATCGACATCGGAAGTATCATGACGGGCCTTCTTCGCTGGTCGTTTGCGCAAAGGTATTTCCTCAGACATTTTTCGAAGATGGTGATTTCTGTAGTTAATTTCTTATGACTAGAGTTTGAAGATTCAAGCTTCAAGCTTTATATAAAGAGGGTGTATCTAATTTTAGAGGTAAAATAAAAATAAAAAACCATATTTGGACGGCCAATTTTGGTATACTCTTGTGTTTCAAATTTACTTTTACTTTAATTATACTCTATATATATCGTTCTATATATATCATCTTGCCTAGTACAAGAACTATCTTTCTCCTTTCTATATTTTTACAGTGAGCCTTAATTATAGAGGAAAGAAGGATCAAAGATGATACCGTAGCTATTTTCAGTAACAGTATGTATAACATGATATCTATGATTAGGTAATTTTAAGTTATGCGGATGATTTTATTTTAGTATTTATAGCATTACATGATACGGCTATATATCTAAAAATTTACCATTGGGAGAGAGATCGCAATGTAAATTGAAATTGTGCAATATCTGGTATGTTCCTACTACTACTATTATTATTTATTAAGGCTCATGGCTAATGCTACTTTTTGGGTTATATATTTATATATTTGTGTAAACTCCCAATTTGTAATGGGAGGGTGTTGGTTTAATCAATCGTAAAATACTAGAGCTGTGAATCCGCGCTTCGCCCTGAAAAAATAATATTACATAGATTAACAGATATTGAAACAAATATATATTTTCTCTAAATATATCTTATTAAATAAAAATTGAACTTAACATATTTTCTATACACTATATTTTTAGCTACATATTGATTCATATAAAAGAATACAAAGAGTTGTAAATATTTTGTATCTTAAATTGTTTTCTAGACAAATTATATTATCTCTTTAATGAAAAAAATTAATTTGAGCCATTTGATTAAGATAAAGAAGAGAGAGAAACAAAATTAATTGTTGAGTTTAATGATAATGTGGCATAGCTAAAAAGCTTGGAAGCTTACCCCTCTTTTTAGAGTACTAGTAAAGAGCCCATGCCTTGCTTTGGGCTGAAATTGTTATTTCTTGTAATAATTTTTTAAGATAATATGTAATGGGCCTTATATTGAGAAAATTGATATGAGCCTTAAATTTTAATGGGCGGAGACATTAATATCAAAGGGCATTAAAGTAAATCGATGGTTCCGATTTATCTAAGAAAATGATCAACGACTCATGTGAGTGGATAGCCCTTTCATATCATTTTTTTCAATATGCCTTTTAAAGTAAGGATGAATTGGATATGTATTAGATTTGTGTTAACACTATTTGTAACTTATTATGAGCCATGCGGTCCATGTAAGAAAGTGTTGGGCCTGAGAAACACTAGAAAGAAATGGCTCTTGCAGGTGACAGAAACTGCGGCATTGCACATTTCAGCCCACTGTCACAACTTCAGACTCGGAGTAAGAATCTACGATTCGCGCAAATCTTGATGCAATCTTGGTCGTTGGACGGGATCTGCGCTTTCAGTTGACCTCACGCGTAAGGGATCTGAGGGCCCTACGACTCTTAAATCACTGCCGTCTATTCTAAACAACGGCGAAGATTAACTGGGTCCATCTCATTCTCATTTCCTCCCCAAGTTTAAATATAAGAGGAACCAAAATGAAAATGTATTAAAATCTATATTTTGATGAGGAAAGAAATAGGATTATGCTTCAAATTAAGTTTGAACGGATATGATCAGTGTGATCAAATACAACTAATTAACATGTCACAATGAGCTGGAGTTCTCACTTTTCTGAAATTAGAACTTATGTCACAAGTGAATTATATTTTTATTAGTGTATGATCATAAATAATTAATGCTCCATTTGTAAGTCTTAATTATTACAAATATTTAGGTTGCTGACTCGTGCCAATATCATGCTGGTATTGGTATGGACAAGACCAACAAATCACACTAGCTAGTTTCAAATCTTTGATATGTATAATCATCCATTCAAGCTCATATTCTTATGTTTAATGCCATAATTTTATCTACAATTAATTAGATTTTTATTTTGCCTCAGGCATTTTTCTGAATTATGGATTGCTAATTCCTATCAGGCAATCTGTCAAACACCTATTGGGCAATAAATAGTCTTTCAGTAATACAAGAATTATGTACTTCAGGCAATCTGTCAAACACCTAACAGACAATTTGTAGTCTTTCAGTAATACAAGATGTATTTCAGGCAATCTAACGGTTTTGTTTTGTACATTTAGTTTTAAATTTTGAGTTATCTAAAATTAAAAGATGGATTCAAAATGGAGAGTTGGAGACGCAAAATATGAAGGTATTAGAACTCTCCTCTATAAATAACATAGCATAAAATCATCTTATTGTAGATTTGCAGTGCATGAACTATATATGAACATCAACATACAGACTTCTAGAGTCCGTTTGGCAAATTAAAGAATAGAGCTAGAATAGTGTCATTGGATTAGTAAAAATGGAAGAGTGGTTGTTGGAAAAGTAGAGAGAATAGTGATATTATGAATTATTCAGAAAAATAAAAATGTTGTTTGGCAAAACTCGAGACTATTCTATATGCCACATGAGATAGCTAATCCGGTATTCCACCAAAGTGTTGGAATACCGAAATAGTCTAATTTAATAGCTATTTGTTTTGCTAATATATGTTTGGCACACTTTTTTTTTAAATAGTGGTCTACTTTTACTATTCTATTTTGGAATAGGAGTGCCAAACGGACCCCTAATGATTTCAATTATTATTAGGGGGCCCTTATTAGTATTTACTCGTGAATTTCTACCGTCTAATAAAAAACTGAAAATGTGCTGCCTTAATTAGACCGGTGACTCGAAGGTAATTGTTACTTTTTTTTATTTAAAAGTTGGCTATTTAAAATGCATATATACTGTGTTCTCGTGAACTGTCTCTGTATCGAAATGATCAAAGTCAGATCTCTTTTCCTTTCCTTTTTATTTGAAAAAAAAAAAAAAATCAAAGGCATCCTCCTTGTCAACAGCTAGCTAATTAACAACAATTCAATTTTCACGGTGCTGTTATGCCCTAATTAAGACCCTATAATATAATAATATTCTGATTTCTGACAGACAGCATCTTTATTTTTTGACAGACGGTACTTATAATGATAATTATAGTTAAGCACTGCGATCTGAGAGTTTTTTATCATCGTGACAGCAATACATGAATATAGTACTGGTATTATTGTGTACTGCTGTAGAGGCAAAAGGAGGCACCTTCCTGCTAATTTGGAACGGAACGTGTTAGCTGCCTTTCGGATTGCACTTGTGCATTTTATATTCTTACGAGGAAATAGTTCACACCTTGCTTTGACTGAAATTATTATTTCTTAATTCTTATAATAAATTTTTAAGATAATATGTAACGGACCTTAACTTGAGAAAATTGATACGAGCTTTAAGTTTTAATGGGTAATTAAAGTACGTCAACGGTGGTGATCAATCTAAGTAAACAATCAACGGCTGAGATTTATTTCCTGGAGAAGATAGAACTTTCATGTCAAAAAATCTAATTTCATTTTATTAAGAGTAAGGATTATTGGATAATCTTAGACAGGTTAATTTAGATCATCGATCTCCATGTATCAATCACGATTCCATATCCTCTGCAGAACTGCATATTGCAGGTAATCATGTAGGCCGTTGATTGTCTTGAGATTCAAGTCTACGTGAATCTCAAGACAATCCAACGGTCCACGTGATTAACTGTAACTTGAAGTGATGCGGGGATGTGCACTCGTACATATATTAGCAAGAAAAAAAACACCACAAAGAACACAAACAAGGTGTACGTTTGAGTTTTCACATACATATTAGCAAGAGGAAAACAATGCATATTGTTCTTGTCACCCATCAATATATTCACTTTATTATTCTATTATTGTCTTCACAAAAAAATGAATATATTCACTTTTTAAGTTTTTTTTTTTTTTAAATTCAAATTCACTTTTTAGTTTTTTTTTTTTCTAGAGGTGGCAAAATTTGACCCGACCCGAAAAACTCGCCCGAACTGAAACCTGACCCGACCCAAGTTTAAGGGAAAGTCAAACTGACCCAAACCCGACCCGGCCCGTGTTCCAGGAAAAGTCAAACTGACCCAAACCCGACCGGACCCGTGTTCTAGGGAAAGTGAGACTGACCCGAACACGCCCTGACCTGACCCGTCTTCCAGGGAAAGGCAGACTGACCCGAACCTGACTTGACCCGAACTCGACCCGGAAATAGAGGTGCAAAATTTGACCGAACCCGAAAAACCCGCCTGACCCGAACCCGACTCGACCCGAAAAAATACCGGCAGCCGTCAACCTGATACCCGACCCGACCCGACCCGACATTTTCCATTTGGTCAAACCGACCCGACAATCTGCCACCTCTATTTTTTTTTTCCCAAATTGGTCAAGTTGGAGTGCAGGGGACCATCTGCCATTTTTAATTGACAAAACTATATATGCGTCGGCGCCTCGGCGGTGAACAGCGGCTGTCTCATACTCGTAATGGATCCGATGCGCTAATAAATTAATTAATGCTGATTTGCTGTCGACTTGTCCACTAATTTATAATGCGAAAAAACTTGTAGATGTTGTCATCATATTCGGGCATCTAACAAAGTATTGTTGGGATTTATATTTGGTCTGAGAGTGGGGCCATTGTACCAGCAATAATATAGATTGTCCCTTATTATTGTTTTGTATTTCTAATTTCAAAATATTAATAGTTGATTTGAATCTTTCATTATGATCTCTATATCTAATTTTATTTACAAACCAAATTTTATATTTTTTAGAATATGTTTACTATTTTTTTTAGATATTTTAAAATGTCACATATTTAGATGATTCATAATATTCTAATCAAGTGGCATTTAAAGTATCTTGAAAATAGTAAAAAAAAAAAATTCTAAAAAAATATGAAAATTTGGTCTATGAGTAAAATTGTTATGAAGATCATAATGACCAGTTAGGGTCGACTATTAATATTTTGAAATTGGAGATACGGATTGAACCATGATCAGTTCGGATCGACTGTATATATAAAATATAACATTTATTTTACATAAATAACTTTTTAATTCTAAAATTATCGTCTTCTAATTGCATAATTAATACTCATTTTTCGAACATATGTACATTCTTTTTTCTTCTCATTTTAACTTTTCCATGTTCGGTTTCACTTAAGCCGGTTGTGAACATTATTCAAACAAATGTACATATTTTTACCATGAATCCCTTGAAACTATTTTAATTAGTTATCACTTAAGCCACTAAAAGGCATTTGCTATTTAATTTGGACTGAAAAAGGGTAGGAGACTGAGATATAGTGTGAAACTGCGAATTGAGGAAAGGTTATGATCCTTCTTTTCTTTGCAGACAATTATATTTTTTTTATTGAAATTTTCTTTTGTAAATTTAATTATCATACAAACTGTGAACCATCAAGTTTGTATAATAATTATAACGGTCTAAATTTAATGGTTCTTGATGAAGTACCAATTGACACTCAAATTGAATGAAACTTGAAGCACAATCAATCTTTAATTAAGTAAATGAATATATATTTTTAAAAGTTTCTATTTTAAAGATTTTTTAGTGCCACCAAATTTTGTAATTGTCCCCCACTCTAAATATAACCAAAATTTGTGATTATGTGATGCCCACTCTAAATATAATGCACCTCAAAGTCCTCTTAAACATCAATCCAACTTTCGTCGTCTGAGTTTTAAACTTTCATTTGGCAGAAAAATATAAAAAATTTAAACTTTCCGAGTTCATGACTAATATTAATTTTGCACAAGCAACGCGAGAGCTTCGTCCCTAGTTCATCATGGAAGCGGAGGAACATGAGTCTGTATCTGTTGCGATCTAAATTAGATTTCAAGCCTCTGAGATTCTGATCCGACATAGTTTTTATGAGAGATTTTTTGAATTAATCTCAATCGTTGATGTAGAATCTTAGAACTCTGTGATTTGATTTGGATCGCAGCTGATTTCAACCCAGGGAACATACATGCTGTAGTGCTGAAATCAGCTACGATCCAAATTGGATCGTAGGACCCTCCAATCCAACGTACAATGGTTGAGATTATTCCAAAAAATCTTAATAAATCCTTCTTAAAAACCATAACCGTCAGATATAGATCGTTGGTTCTTCCAATCCGATTTGGATCGTGGCAGATACGGACTCACGCTGTATCTATGTGCATGTAGTGGTGCCTCCGTGCCTGAGGCAGTTACTAATTTCGATTATAAAGGAATCATGCATTAGTTTAAAATGATTCGACACGTAGCCCACAAATGCCAACTCATAACTTAATATAGCAATCTATTCCTCATAAAGAGGATAGATTTTCAAGCACCTCAACCATACCACATCATCATTTTTATTAACCACTGATTTTGTTTAAAACAGATTTTAACCCTTAAAATGATCAAACATTTATATATATTATTATTTATAAATTATTGCAATATTATTATTATTTAATTACATTAAAATCTTCAAATTTTGTTTAATATAAATATTTAAAATTCTATAAAAAAATTTTAGTTATTTATTTGCTATCACTTTTCGGGGCGAAGCCCGACTTACAGCTCTAGTAATATATAATGCTGATTTGCCGACATATGCTGTGTAATTATTATTTTTTTTGTTTATGAAAGCTGTGTAATAATAATTGTGTCAACTAGCTAGGTGATACTTTTACAATCTGTTGAATATATAAAAGTGGCCAAAATAAGTTTGTCTTTTCGGTCACAAGATCACAAGTACACACAAATTGATGTAAATAAACTAACAGTGATATTTATATTAGCTTATTCGTATATTATATGCAAAATAAAAAATAAGTAGTATAGTAAAATCAGTAAGGGTGTACTCCAGAAGGGGGAGAGGAGAGGAGGGGAGGGCTGATCAAATTTGAAGTTACATGTCTAAGATCATGTTAGTTGCTCCATAATTACAATTTGTATCTTGTTATCCTCCTCTTCTATCTAGTAATTGTAGTTGTGGAGCAAGTAACATGATTTGGGCAGGTAAATCCAAACTTAATCAACTCTATCCCCTCCTCTCCCCCTTCCGGAGCACACACTAATTTGAATAACATCTCACTTAATATAAATATTAACACAATCAGTACTGCTATCACTTTTTTTTTTTAATCTCTGTAACAATTTTTAACAGAAACTGATGCCAAAAATCATCCCTCTCTTGTAATTAATGCAATTGATGAGACATCATTTTTTTTTTTTTTTTTGTTGATTAAAGAGACATCACTCTTTAACAATTTTATTTACGGAAGTATGTACATTCCACTTATATTTTTTGTCCGAACCCATGTATTATAGAAATATATAGTAAGATATCTGTAAACTTAGAAGTGATATCTATTAATCAAATAAACAATTAATAAATGTTAATTAAAATATAATGAATAGGTGTGCACCATCTAAAGGTGGACTATGCTTATTAGTTATTACTCTTTGGTAATTGACAGTGTATATGCCAAATATGATGCATCCCTTACATAATTACATTATACATACATTTATTAGTGAACTTAATTAGTTGTAACTTGTAAGTGATACATCCAAAATATATAAAGTAAGAGGTCAATTTGTTAACTTCTCTTTTCAAAACCACCTATCCATTACTGGTGTCACCTACTCCTCTTTGGTTCTTCTGACTTTACTGTTAAAAAATCGTAATTACTAAGAGGAGGGATCCAATAACCATAGGTATTGGTTACAATTTCTTTATTTATACATAAATTGAAAAATCTAAACCGTTAGATGTATTCTATATTATCTCAATAACATATACAAAAAAATGATAAAGTTTTAACATTATTTCGATAGCCATTAAGAGAGGAGAAAAAAATCATAAAACTTGAACCGTTGATTTTTGTTAATGCTTGATGCACATGTAAATAAAATCAAAATGATATAATTTTTTGTATGCACATAAAATATGATATATAAAACATATTCTATCAATAAGTTTTGTTATTTAATAATTTAAAATACAGTTATTTACGATTTAATTTCATAGTCACCGATCAATCACAAAAACACATGGTTATTTGATCCCTCCTCAATTACTAATTACATTATACGTACTGTCATATACATGCCATAAATTGGTATTGCACAAACTACTTACGTCTTTTTTTTTTATATTCTATTTTTGGAGCCAGTTGGATTGAAAATTTAGATGCTTACGGAAGCATTGTAGACTGACTCTTAAATAGATAACAGATACTATATTTAAAGAGGAGGGTTCCATTGACAATGATTATTTAGATAATTTTGACAATAGTATTTTTAAAAAATTTATAAAAAATCTTAAAATAGAAAAAAAATTTAGGGGACTATTCCTTAAATTATAGATTGATTATGTTTCTAATTATTTTCAATTTAAGCGACATTTGGTAGCTCTTTAAAGACCGTTAAATTATAACCGTTAAAAATTGTATAAAATTTTGATAAGGCATCAAACAATATTTAAATAGATTGAAACTTGGAACATCATCAATATATGAGTTAAAGTAATGCATTCATAATTTTTTTTCATTTTTAAGATGTTTTATGAATTTTTATGATTTTTTTAAAAGCCTCATTGTTAAGATTGTCAATATAGCCATCGTCAATGGATCCTCCTCATATTTAAATGAGTTCTACAGAAATTGGACACGCGTCACCATAGTAAGGTGAACCTATTAATTATTAAAAAGAAAAAAAAAACAGAAATAATAAGTGAACCAAAAAGCTTCAATAAAGATAAAAAAGATATTTAAGAAGGGAAAAAAAAAACATGCATAAATAGGAGGATTTTACTAAAAAATTTTTTTGAGATAGATTTTAGTAAATATTTTGAAACAATAGAAAAGCTTTTTAGTAAATACTAAATAGTAAATACATAGGATATCAAGAAGAAAAAAAAATAGTTCTCTGACAATGATACGCTTTCTTTTGGTGACCAAAGCTGGAGATAGTTAGCCATATTATATAACTGGGTTCTTAATTAATTACTTTATTTTCTTGAAAGTTTAACCTTTTTTTATATTATTTACAGCTAGGATATTTTGGGTATTCTAGCCAACTTCTTCTTTACTCTCTCCCCCAAAACCCCACCATTATCATTTCCAAATGCAGAAATCAGAAATTGAGAATGATCCCAATATCCATCCCATTATATCCATTTATCCAACCTTGCTTTGCTTTCCCCTTTAAATTCCATTGCACTTTCCAGGAGGATATATGCATGCACTCCAACAAAGAGGAACTTTTCCTTGTTTCTGCCAACCAAGAGATGCAAGTGAATTTTGAGGTAAGATCTGAGCTTTTCTTTGTAGAATTTCTAACAATGATGTGTATGAGTTTATTGTTGATTTGGGTTTTCTTTTTCCTGTGTAGATTGTTAGAAATTCTTCTTCTTTTCTTATATTCATTATAGAACTATTCTTATAGAAATTCTTTGTAGAACTTCTGATAATGATGTCTATCAGTCTATTGTTGATTTGGGTTTTCTTTTTCCTGCGTAGATAGATTGTTAGAAATTCTTCTTCTTTTCTTAGATTTCTGAGCTATCATTTATAGAACTATATATTGGGTTTCTTTTCTTTGTAAAAATTAAGATAATACTGTTAGAAACTTAGAATATAAGTGGGTTTAGTATATTTTCGTCGAGATAGTTTTTCAATTTGATTTGTCCTTACCAGAAATTTTGAAAATTTTTATTTTGCACACTGCAAACTGGAGGAGAAGGCAGCATGGCCAACATTATAACCCCATAAGGTTAAAAAATCAGGAAAGAAGAACTTTGCAACTATTGAACTGCTTTTAAATGTTTGTCGAAACTCAAAATAAATCCTTTGTTGGGTTGGCAATTTGTTTTGTTTTTGTTTTCTCAAACAATGAAGCATATAATGCTTAATTCCCTAGCTAGTCTGTATGTGCCTGCACAATGCCGGTCTGCATGCATAACAGGATGCACATATATTAATAGCATACTCTAATTTTGAAGCTTTTCATCTAATTAGGCATTGGAATTGATTATATTTATGATAAAATTATATCATCATTCAATAAATCTCTAAATTATATTAGAAATATGCAATGTTTTTGGTTACTTTTGACTATACTCCTAAGGAATTATTTGAATTTTAAAAGTTCAATTTGTTTTAAAACTTGTTTCTGTTAATTTACCTATCCACTATACAGTGACCAACGGCATGATATCGATGGCATGATTTGCTTTATTAGCATCAATAGGGTGTAAATAGTTGTTAAATGGGAGTAATTTTAGCAACTTTTACTATTAATTAACATACTATTATGTTCCACCTCAAAAAAAAAAAAGGTTAGACACTTACTGAGAAAGCTTTGTCTATACCGCAGCCATTGCAATTGTCAGTGTGGCAAGGAATTCCATTTGATAATTTTGATCTTTCTGGTTCGGCTTCAGATATTTATATCACATGTGCTACTCTGTAATATGGTTCCACTTGTCCATCAAATTGGCCTTCACACTTTGGCCAAGAATTCATCTTCATTGGCTATTCTTTGGGTACTATGATGATATGTTTTGGGACTTCCTTGTAGTTAACCAGCAAGCCTTAACTAGATAGTGACAGACCTCATCTCTTTACAAAGAGCAGAAGGTTCAAATAATGTAAAAGTTAACTGAAAGAATTGAAATATTGAATGTTGGGGTTAATAGAAGTCTTTATATATTGAAAAGTTCACTCTGTCCGTCTGTTATTTTGGTGGATTATTAGTTAGTTTGACTTCTATTATTAATGCCGTCTTGATTCTGTGGCTCGGTCTCGTCATGCAGACTTTAACAGTCAAAATATTATGACCAATCAGCTGATTTTCTCTCTAATTTCTTACTTTCAATACGATTCTTACAAAAATATTCATCTTTCTAAGTTTGTATTATCTTTAGTTAGGTTTTGCATGTGGTGCCAGCAAGCTAGAGGGAGCAACTGCATATCTTGCAAGAACCATGTAAGTGATACTAAATCTGTACTATCTAGTTGTGAAATAATTACTCGTATTTCAAAATTTTTTAGCAAGTGCTAAAACTTTATCAGTGCTGATTCGAAGGAACATTTTGAAGTACCTAATCCAAAATTATAAATTGATGAGTAGGCATGCTAAGCGGTAATGACGAACCATCTTAGAAATGAAGTTTGTTTTATACTATCATGACTCACAAGTTCAAAAAAATCAGCCTCAAATTTGATTACTTCTAACACATTCTATTTGGAGCTTCTTAATTTGAAATCTATACAGTTTAATATGTAAACAGAAAATTCTCAAAATATGTTGTCCATGATAATTCAAGATGAGTTCCGAATTGATAGATTTTCTTGGTAATTTACTAATTTTACTTTAGTCCATTTGGACCTTTACGCTAAAAACTTTTAACCCTAAACATAGAAAAACCGTTTAGACTAAAAAGTTCCGACACCATGTTGCTATAAACCTCAAAAATCAAATCTCAAGTTGTTAGATCCAAAAAAAATTGGCCTCAATGCTTGAATCTTGGTTAACCTATTTTTCACTTTTATTAATATATAAAAATGGAAAGTATGAATTCTTCTTACTGATGTGCGTCTACATCGGACATCTAGCTCTTGTAGGGTGCTCCAGGAGTTCCCTCTAGAGCCTTCATATATCTGATGTTCACTGATTACAAATGTACTGCATTAGAGAGGAGGTAATTTAGTGTTTTGATCCCCAATAGTCCTTGCATTTGGCAATATGGCTAAGGGTAAAGAATGAAGTAACAAAGTAATCAAACCAAAAACTACTATATATCATTTGCATATTGCAATACAGCTCTCATTCAATTGGTCCGAACAGAACATGTTCTTGATTTCTAGAAAGTTCTATTTATTTTGATAAAAAAACAAAAGATCACGAATCCATTACACTGGCTTTATTGAATTAACTAAATAAAAATGAAAAAAAAAAAAAAAAGATGCTGCACTTGTTGAGATGTCGTCAACAAATGTTTTATTTGTGTGCACTCCTAACTAAAAAAGATTTTTCCTGGACTTTGATAGATCATGGATCCATCCTTCTGGGCTTGAACACCGTCAATGTGGGAGTTCCATATGTACAGTGTTTTAATGAGTTCTCCCTTGAGACCTCAGGATAGATTAGTCAACTATCAAAGGAACTGAATTTACTTTAGTTGAGGTTCAATCTGCATTATTTATCCGCTCTAAGTTAGTAACTACTAGAATTTGATATAACAATTATGTCCAAGCCCAACTATTATACTGTAATACCATTATATGGCTTAACTAGTAAATGACAAGATGGCTGAATTTAAATAGGTGCAATGGTTCATATCAATGTTATCAAACCGGACTGGACACCAACCCAGTAAAGCTCTGGGTTAATGGTTCAGTCGGACTATCAGGTCAATCGGTTTGGACCGTTGTGTTTTTATATATGAAAATGTGTATATTGTATGAGAAATTATTGCTATCCCCTAAATTATACCCCTTATTTGCACTTAATTATTATTCTTTCTTTCTCCCTCTTTCCTTCATCCTTTCTCCATTGATTTTTCCCACCACCATACCACCATGCCACCTTCGCCCCATCTCCATCCTCTCCGGGCGGATCTCCAGCCCCCCTTGGCTGCACCTCCGCCCCTGGTGGCACCTCCACCGCACAATTATTCTTTCTTTATTCTCCTTTCTTCCATATTTCCACCATTAATACCACCGCACCACCACTACCCACATGTCCGCCCACCACCGCCACCTCTGGCGGCACCTCCACCTCCATCTCCGGTCACATCCCCATTGCTCCATCTTTTGATACACATTTAGTTATTTGTATAAACAATATTTGTGCTTAGTATAAACAATATTTGTATTTAGTATAAACACTTCTGCGTGAGCGGGTCGAGATTATATCAAATCACTTTCAAATTTGAACTCATGGTGGTCTTTCGTTAGCGGGCTCAAAATTATATCAAATTACTTCCAAATTTGAGTTTATATGGCTCATTATATTCTTAACATCAAAATTGTGTAGGATACAATTTTTTTTATTGTTAATAACTTTGATTTGTTTTGAATTTTTTAAAAGTAACTATACAATATTAATAAAATATCAATATTTTATTTATCACTTTTACAAAATCCAAAACAATTAATCAAAAAATTCAAAAAATGGGAAATTTTTGTTTCCACAAGATTTTGATGCAAAGAATATAAATAAGCTTTATAAACTCAAATATGGAAGTAATTTGGTATGCTTTTGACTTTAGCTGGAAAGGCCTCTATGAGCTTAAGCTCACCATATATTTACTCTTTATATGTAATATGAAACATAAATATTTGTATAAATAAATTAAAAAAATATGGTATATAATAATCATATTTTATATAGGCCAAAATGGTTATATCCCCATAGAATTTGCTCTATTTAGAAATTTCCCCATCAAATTACACAAATTGGATATATCCCCATAACATATTAATTCATTTAGATATATATACCCCACAACTCT
Organism: Cyperus esculentus; assembly: GCA_030179965.1. NCBI lineage: Eukaryota > Viridiplantae > Streptophyta > Magnoliopsida > Poales > Cyperaceae > Cyperus > Cyperus esculentus. The sequence goes on along the minus strand of JASGLE010000039.1, from coordinate 2,470,421 downwards.
CATTTCTAATAAAAATAATCTATTAAATTCGTTTTTGTTTGTGAAAGGCACTTATACCCTTTAGTGTGTCTCACGTTAGACATTACAGGATCCTGCAATTTATAGAGCATAATTTTTGTTGTCAATATAACTGTCATGACTTCTTAGTGAGATGTACAAATGTTAGAGGTGACAAAATCTGATCCGACCCGAACCGGAACCCGACCCGACCTGTGTTTCAGGGAAAGTCAGACTGACCCGAACTCGACTCGACCCGAAACCCGAGATAACCCGGGAATAGAGGTGTAAAATCTGACCAGATCCAAAAAACTCGCCCGACCTGACTTGCAAAATCTCACTCTTGGACAAACTAAAAGGTATAAGTGTCTTTCACAAATAAAAACGAATTTAATAGATTATTTTTATTAGAAATGAGAGTTGTGGGTTATCTAAATGAATTAGTATGTTATATGTTATGGGGATATATCTAATTTGTGTAAGTTGATGGGGAAATTTCTAAATAGAGCAAATTCTATGGGCATATAACCAATTTGGCCTTTTATATATTATTAAAAAAAATTTATGCGTACAAATTCAAAATGATAACAATTTTGATGATTTATTATTGTATGCCTTGTAGATTTAATACTCAAAGAAAATGAAAATGCGTATTTTATTAGTCTTATTTGAAAACTAAAAGTGAAGTTAGATTTTGAATTTACTTGACACACACCTAAAAGATGCCACTTGTAAACTTTTTAAGCTATAAAAACCTACGGCAGTGAGCATATGACAATGGTTGTAGTCTCTCTCCTCCTCTCATTGGGTGCGAGAAAAGAAAAAGAAAGCTCAAAACTCACTTGCGAGAAAAGAAAAAGAAAGCTCAAAACTTGTTCTTTGAATCGGCGTTTTCAGAAAAGAAGGGACTAAAAGCCGGTTATTGACAGGTTGATAACATAAATGATCATTTGATTGAACCAAACCACACAAAGGTCCGGTTCTGGGTTTTTCCTAGTGAACCGGCCGGGCCGGTTTTGATAACAGTGAGCTGTGAGTTCATATGTACAGCTGGATAAACCAGATTAGTGTTCAGAGGACAGAAAATTTACCCTAAATTGGAAGACATTGTGATGTCCATCTTCATTCCTGGTTCAATAGGATTGGTTCCTAGTTCACTAGGTGCATTTGCTTCTTCCATTATTGAAAAACTGTAAGGGACAGATGAATTTGATGGCTTAGCACTCTCTCTGATCATTTCGGCATCTCTCAATTGGTAGACCTGCACTACATATTTTGCATCTTGATTAGCAGAATTAAATATGTACCAAAAATTAAGTTGGTAATGTATGTGAACAATATTTTACCTTCTGAAATAATTCATAGTTTTCTTGACGCATTGCTGCAAGCTTTTGGTGGAGGTCCATGTTTTCTTGATGCATCAGTGTGCCCTATATATGACATTATTGAGAATATACTTTACGAATCTGCTTATCTGCACTTCCTGAATCTCTTTTTTATCATATCTAAAAACTAAAAAGTAAAAGAGCACAGCTGTCACCTTCTTCCTTATCTGTTGGAGCTCACCTGAAAATGCTTGATCCTGTAACAACAAAAACTAATAGGCTTTCAATTCTTCGGTGGGAAATATGTAATAAGATAAATCATTGAATAATTTTTTGTCTGCACAAGATGTACCTTTTTGAGCCTAATGATTCTTAAGGTTGCCTCGAGTTGGTGCTCTAGATTCTGTAAATCCTTTACGTCTATACCAGCGAGGTCCTCTTCAGCTAACTGCCTGAACAAATTTTTATCACTATGCTAGATTTGTTATGTAAGACAATTAGGAAACATGTTACTTAAATTAACTTCATTTTTGTGTATCTTTGAATAGGTTGATGGCCATACCGATTGGTTTCATGCAAGTTGTGCAGTTGCTGCCTCAAGCTTCCTGGTTCTTTTTGCCCATTCCAACCCTAACAGTCAGTTATTAATTTTCCTCTGTCCTCAATATGAGGATAAATAAAAATGATCCCTAAACATCTTGTTCTTGTTCAAAGTTTAATTAAGCCAAATCTCTTTCTCTCTCTCTGACTCTCCCCCCCACTTTTCTGTGAAAAAAATATAGCACGGCCTCTGCACTGTATAAACGGTGAAATTGTATGCCAATTGCCAAATTACAGCATCCATAATAACATGAGCTTAGACTATGCTATGCGTCATTAAACAACAAAACCATGACAGTAGCAGCTGTTTTTAAGTTATGGTTCCCATGGACTAAGTTAACAAAACCATGCTATGCGTCAATTTTGGAAGAGTTGCATGCCAATATTGTTATAAGTTATAATCTTGTTAAGCCTTCAAGGCATTTATATGTCTTGTTTATTGTTTTGTCATTAAGTATTTATTTGAGATCCAATAGTTGATTTTTATTTCAGATTCAATGCCAGTTCAGGCTGACTAGTGTGCCTTGTATCATTGAAACTTTATTTCATGATTTTCTTACCTCAATGTATTTACAGGAAGAAAAATTCCTATGTGTACACTCGTCATTTAATTTGTTTGATACCTCAAATGGATCTTTTGGAAGAAAAGAATCCCTCAGAAATCAGAACAGAAACCATTTCAATGAGTAGATACTTCAATCGCATTCTGTTTGGCAGGTATGTTTTGAAAAAGCATATGCACATAACTTATTACCGAATTCTTAGTAGAAGCATGAAATTTGTTTTGCATGCATAAATCTTAATAAGAATGCAACTATGAGTTCATGCCATAAAAATAAGGACCAGAATCCTTTAATTAGAAATGATTTTACCGGGTCCATCTTTGGTATGGCTCCAGGTGGCTTGTCTGTGGGTTGAAGTGGGGCTGTACTCTGCGTTCCTGTTGAAAGAGAATTTGTAACGGTTCCATCCTGAAATGCATAAAAACAAAAACTAATATATTCATACAGAGAAACAGCTCTTCTGTGAATTGAGATGTCTGTTTCTATTTTTTTTTTTTTTTAAGAAAAAAAGTGAAGCCAAAAGCGTATCTATATTTCCTGTTTCTAGAGTATAAAAATGTGCTTTATAGATAAGCTTTCCTATGGATTTTATTGTTAGAGGGTTTGAACTTTGAACAGATGAAGTTCCCACAAATTTCTTTGTTTGCCTTAATATGTTAAATGCATTAAAAATTGAATATAACTGGTAATTTGTTGTGAATGCATTGAAATCTAAAGCATTTATGTTTGATAGTAATTCAATTCAAATTAAGTCATATAAAAAAACCTGGAAAAAAAATACTCTATGGATTCTGTTTTTACTTAAGAGCTGTGGTAACTATCGTTAGTAGGAATATAACTATTATTTAAAATTTATGTATCTTCATGCATAAAGATTTTAATGATTTATTCTTTTTCAAGTGGATGAAATTCCCTGAACCATTGAAATCATTAATATTATTATTATTTTTAATAATTATCTTGATATATGTTAAGAGGAGGGTGCAGACCTGCTGATGCCCTTCATATTGATCTGAAAATTCCATCTCCTGGGATTGGAGTTTCTGCTCGAAAGGACATGCCTTCTAGAATAGAGAACATTTTATTAGCAGCAGTTTGCTAGGTACGACCACAGCTGATATTAACTTGGTACACGAAGCTGCAATTCATTGGACTTTTCTACAATGTGTGCATTCTGTACTATGTAGGGGAAATGACATAACCACAACGTTTGCAAATTCGCTACATAAGGTAAATGACTTCTGACATCTCGACCTATCAATTTTGAGTTAAAATATTAATTAGGGTTAACAAGGTTAAACCTCGGTAAAATCTTTCTTAACACTTGAGATTTTCTGATTTACTTGGTGATTTGGGATATTACGTTTGTATGAATAAACAAGGTAGCAGTCATGCAATTCAATGTCAGAGCTTGATATTTTTTGAATTAGTAGTCACGGCTGCAATTTACCTTATTAACCTCGGAAGTATTGGATCCTGGTTGCTCGTCCTTGGCAGTATTCTTGTATCTATCAATTATATCTTTCATGCTGAAATTTAACAAGTCATCAGATTAGTATTGAGAAGAAAAACACAGAGATATTGCACTGATGAATGTCATATGGAACATATGGCTTATTCCAGTTTGGCCATGCGTTTTGATGAGGAAGTTAAAAAAGTATATGATAGTTTGAGGATAAAAAACAGAATTTTATATTTAATCTATAGGACAGAATTTACAATTGGGTACTCTAATGCTATAGCAGTGTTCTTGTTTTTCTCACTTTCAAAATATGAGTAGATCACTTTTATCGAAAAAGGAAGGAAAAAAAGTAAGAAATCAAAAGAAATCGATAGGAAAATTACATAAAAATAAGTATGAAAGAACAGGCTTTCAACTAATGGCTGTTTCGCTGGTTGGCTTTCAATGTTCATGAAATTAAATATGCGCATTTGAATCTAATTGTTTTATTAAATATGGAAATGTCTCTGTCCAAGCAGCAGAAAAAAGGTGTAACAATCATGACAAGTGACACTGGACTGGAATTGGCATGGCACTCGTATGGAGTACAGGGGTTCGAAGAATCTCATTGGGGCGAGAGTATGTGAAGTGAGTGGCCGAGCGGGCAGCCTACGTGTTTATGTACCCACATATACAATCAATTTAGGTGGATGTGGATGGAACAATAAGTTTGATTTCGAACCTCGACGTACAGGACAACAACAACAACAAAAAAGGTAGATTTGTTTTCTTATAATGTGGTTAGAATTGATGATAATTTCATGTCGTGACTTGGCTGGCGTGTTCTGGGTTGTGGTAGTGGCCATGTAGATTCAATCATTTGTTGTAAATTAGCAAAGATATTGGTGCAAATCTTATACAAATTGTCCACCCAATTGTTCTTAGTTTACCGGTTTCATCTATTTTTTTTTTTTTTTTTGCAAAGAATTGCAGTTATTAAATTGCCAACTAAAAAAATATACAATTGTTCACGAATTGTGATCGTATTGGCCCCATTCGGCAACACACTTCTTAAGGGAGATCAAGCCTCCTTAAGAACTCTTCTTAAGTCTCTTTTTGGCCGAGGCTTGATTCTTGTCCAACTTCTTAAGAGTGTCTACCATGGATTAAATCTTCTCAGCTTCAATCCTGGTCATATTGTCGAACTGGCCTATTGTATACACCAACATAGTGTAATACAAAACCTTGAGCTTTCATTGGGAACAAATTATATATTTTTCATTTGGCAATTCATAATCATAACTAACAAAAATATCTGATGAGATCAATTTCAATCGAATCTGATGACATGATCACTACTTAAAATGTCAACAAAAACAAAAAAAAAAAAGAAACATTTTGCATGATTTAGTACGTCACTACTTTTCCCTTTCAAGCCCGTCGCCATTGACGAAAAAAAGTTACATGATCTAAATTATTATTTTCTTGGGGAAAAAGACATTGTGATACTGATATTTGATGCATCTCGAGTTTTTGACACTAACCTCACAGGGTTGCTGATCGTTCACCTTGATCACTATAATTCTTACAATTTTGGCATGTTTTTTATAAAACTACCAACATAAATCCCCGATCCTCGTTTCGCATAACAAAAAGACGATCTCAAACGAACCGGAACTGCAATATTTTCTTCTGAAACCAGAAAAACTGACCTGGAACTGCAATAGTCGTACAGGCGACCGGTGCTAGAGAAGACGATGATACCGACCTCGGCATCGCACAGGATGGAGAGCTCCTTGGCCTTCTTGAGCAGCCCATTCCTCCTCTTCGAGAATGTCACTTGCCTGCTAGTTGAATTGTCTATTCGTTTTATTTGGATCTTTCCCCTTCCCATGGCATCGGGGGTTCAAGGAAAATCTCTCCAACAAGCTCGATCACTATTTTACTTTATCTGGCCATCGCATCAGCAACACCTTAATAAGGATCTCTGGATCGGCGGTTGCTTGCTTCGCGCTAAAAATAGCATAATGGAAAGCTATTTTGGGAATTTTGATTTTCTTCGTCTCCAACGATGTGATTTGGAAAGACTAATACCTAGCGTCCATATAATATCTGTCCGTAGTATCCATATGTTACAAAATCATATCTATTTGTTACAAAATCAGATGTATTTGTTATATTCAGAGTGTGTCTATGGACGTATGGATGCATTCTCAGTGGACGCAAGATGTTTCTCATTTGGAAACGGGCCGGAACAACTTTTGTGTTAATAAAGGCTTCTTCTTCAAAAATAAACGTTTGTGTTCAAATATGTCATGACGGGCAGCCACAACAATAATTACGACAATTTGTTTCATTAATTTATAAAAGAATGGAACTTTAATACATTTGTAATGAAAATATATTTTTTTGTTATTTACCAAAATAAGTATAAAAGAAAAGTTTGCTAGTTTTATAAAGGGAAAATTGGTTTCATGCCACCTCAAAGTTGAGAAATTAGTTTTATGCCACCCCAAAGTTGGGACTTAGCAAAAATGTCACCCCAAATTCAATTTTTTATGAAATTTGCCACAACTTCCAAATTATTTTAAATTTTTAATATGAAAGCAAAAATTTTCTGTTGTATTTAATTTGGTATTTTCTTAATTCCAAAATTACCCTTCACACCCTCTTCTTCAATACAATCAAACTCCCTAGCTTATTTAATTAGTATAAAAAATTAAATTACTTGTTGCTATGAATTTGGTTGTGATGAGTTGATGATTAACATCTTTATTGTAATATAATGCGAGTAATAGTTCATTTAGGTTTAGGACCATGCAATTTTTCTCTTATGATGACTAATAAATTTCAAGTGTATACTTATCAATAACAATTAGGTTGTATTCTCATGTAATGAATTTGCAAGTTTTATATTTTAACTGTTATTCTTAATTAAGTCTTTTGTATTCATGTTGAATAGTTCATAAAATTTAACAATTCATAAAAAAAATTATGCAACAGTTCATAAAAGAGATCAAAACTTTAGTATGTACGTGTAGAAATTAAAGCTATATATTTAACAAAAAAAAATTCAAAGAAGTCCAAGCAATTGACCCCTAAATCAATATCACAACACAAGCAAATTATCTCTCTTTACTCCACTAATTGGCTAATAAGATCAAATATCAAGGAACTTATAAAAGGATATTTTAGACACTCTAGTTATATTTTTAAGAAGGCATTAAAAAATTATATATTATTATGGTGCTTGTGGCATTTTCCATAATAAATTGAGTTTTGGGTGGCATTTTGCTAAGTCCAAACTTTGGGATGGCATAAAACTAATTTCCCAACTTTGGGGTGGCATAAAACCAATTTCCCCTTTTATGAAATAGCACGAATTGTCTTAATTCATTTAATTAAGAAATATAGAAAAGTTACATACAAAAGTTACTTTACTTTAAAATCTTACTAGAGCAGAGCTGGTGTCACTAACTTAGGTGCCATATTTTGAGTTTATATTTCAAAATTTGACAACATAATTTGAATCCGAACTCTTTGATTTTTATTAATATTCATTAGATGTGTATGCATGTAAAATTTTTAGTTTTTTTTCACATTGTGCTTGTGCTAAATCAAGAGGTAGGAAAAATGAATGATACTAACAATCTGTGTACGTATCACATATCAGGCGTCCGTATCTGCTGAGATCCAAATCGGATCTCAGGACCCTGAGATCCCGATCCGACGGCTCTCAGAGCCCGTATCTGCTGAGTCCAGATCTCAGAGTCCCTGAGAACCGTCGGATCGGAAACTCAGGGTCCTGAGATCCGATTTGGATCTCAGCCGATTTCAGCGCCACATATCAGTATGAACTGATCTCTACTCTTAGATGCATGTGAAAGAAAATTATATGTATATTAATTCTTCTTCAATTGAATGTTTTTATTAAGTTCTTTTTAAAAGTATGACCGTTTCATATTTATGCTCATTTTAAAAAGTTCAATTGTTAAACAAATTGTCTATTTCTTTTTCTTTTTACATATTTTCTTAATTTAATCATATTTTTTTTTCTATTTTAAGAGGTTCTTATCACGCGTCTAACTGCGATGCACGTAACGTGTTGTGTTATAATACAACACTTTTATAGTAATTTAATTGTATACTATGGTAGGAACCTGACATAAGACACTGACAAGTGGGACCCACAATTAGAAAGCACTCTATATCTAAAATCTCGGCCGTTTAAATCAATCCTACGGACGGTATTAACTATGGCAGCACCCTGCTACATATGGTTCTCAATTGTAGCAGATACAGGACCCGGGTGCCATATATGTCCATTAATTAATAAATTAATTGTGTACTTCTAAATATGGATAAAAATAGGCATGGCTAAATATATGTTGTTAAGCTTCATTGTCAATGCCCATCTCCTAATTTTGCAAATGCTAACTAAAGAGTAAAGGAGCCGATCACGATCAGTGTGCTGACTAATAATAATTAAGCAATAAGCATTGCTAAGCATTCAACTTTCAAATTTGGAATGTAAAATCGATTGGTTGTTTACGGAAGAAACCAACAAACAAAGAGCATGTATCGGACTAGCTAGCTAGTTCTGAAACCAATGTAAATATAGAAATTTTCATGTTCATCTAAGATTCCAGAAGAATCTCTGTACGGAAAATGATGAATATATACCAAAAATACTTTGTACGGAAACAATATAGGTAGTCCTATATATTTACGGGCTATGCTAACTAAATCCCCTTAAATGTCCCCGTCAGAGCAGATAAGGTATGAACACTACAATGTATAGATATGAACACCCGACAATACATTGTATGAACACTAAAGTTAGTGCGGATAGTTATTCATCAGAACATGAAATATTGGACCAATCTTAACAGAAACATTCACCACAACATGGAATCTTGGACAGCCCACACAGAATCTTTGATACGTAGGTATGAACACCAAATATGTCGACTATGAACACATCATCATAGGAGGTATGAACACCTTGATGAATAGATTAAACATCAGACTTGCACAGACAGTTATTTACGATAACTTTATGATGCAACATTTTTTTTTTTTTGAAACGTGAATATGTGGTACAACAAATTTGACTATTAAGTTGTATGACCCGACTTTTAGAGTCAAAATTAATGTGTAATTAGTGAGAATCTGAATCTTGAACTAAAATCTTAAGAAAATCTTGGTGCGGGACATTTAAGGGGGACAAGAAGATTTTCTCATATTTACGACCCGGCCCATATATGTGTAGAGTTAGGTTACAGTGTTTTGCATAACAAAACTGTAACTTTGTTATGCGCTCATATCTCAACACGCGTAACTCCGATGGCTGATCCAATTAGACCGCTGCATTCTACGTATCGAAAACTCACTAGATACCAATTTTTTCTATTTTTGGAGATTCCTAACTATTTTTAACGATTTTTGAAAAAACGACCCTAAATATGAGTTCCAAATAGATTATTTTATTATTTTTTTTTGGCCATCCTTCAAAAATCATTAAAAATAGTTACGAATCTCCAAAAATAGTAAAAATTAGTATCCATCGAGTTTTCGATATGTAGAATACACGGTCAAATCGGATCGGCGATCGGAGTTACGGTTGTTGAGATATGAGCGCATAACAAAAATACAGTTTTGTTATGCAAAATACGGTAACCTAACTCTATGTATATATCTCTGTTCGTACTGATTTCTACGACTATGGGCCAGCAAAACAAATTTCATAACTTCAACTTCGTGCATGCTAAGGTACTGCATCTTCCAATTCCCGAAGGTCCGGTTAACTTCCCAATCCGTGTTCGCTAATTAATTGGAATAGATTAGACTTGCTAATTGGTTTTTTCTTTCAATAGCTAGCACTTTATTATATATAATTTTTAGCTAATTACATTTTTGTTAATGGTCAGAGGCTTACTGGTGTATTGTATTCATTCTAGTTTTTACTCAACGACGATGGATAGTGGGAAAAAATTAATTCCATCTGAACATTTAGTTGTGTGCTGCTCCGGCCATGCATGAGGTCGTTGCCGGAGTAGCTAGATTCCTTCTTGTTGCAGGGAGTTAGGAAGGAAGGCACGGCGAAGGGGCAACACGAGACAGAGTTTAGCGCCATGGTGGTCGAGGCAGGGGCGGATGCTGGCAGAGTAGAGGGATCGGAATCCGCTTTTTCTTTCCGAAAAGCAGACCCTGCTTTTATGGATCCGACGGTTGAGAAACACCGAAATATTTTGAGATCCGTACAGTACAAACCGAAGTACTTTGAGATCAGTACAACAACCGATCCTAACCATCTAATCGGAAAAACAGGATCGGCTTTTCTGAAAAGAAAAGCAGGATTTGATCCAGAGTAGAGCCGAGGCAGTGCCTAAGAGGCATGTATACGATCCTCCAAAAACTTCCCATGACAGCCAATACTTTGGTTATAATTTTTTTTCCTTGAATTTATAGATCAAGTGAGCCCACTTAATGGCT